>OY744608.1:16372492-16382492 GCA_963556255.1 Allolobophora icterica
GCTGCGTCATGTCAAAGGGGTTGTCCCAGAGGCGCGTTTACAGAAAACGGGGCCCGAGGCGCAAACATTTTGGGGCTCTTCTGAACATGATGTTATTTTGCACAATCGCACAAAAAATGAATTAAGCAATATAGGCCCTATGTTACAACAATATGCTTATTGCAGGCTGTCTGTTCTGTTAGTAGTTAAGGTTTATCGCATAACATGTACATGTACAGCGCAGTGCGTTTGCAGGCGCTTAATTAAAGAATAAATATTATTATTATTATACTTTTATGTGAATGCTAAACTGTAAAAAATAGAAAATAGGATATATTTAAAATAATTAAAAATTCAAAAGTGTAATTTTTTTATAAATGAAAAGAAAATTTCATTCGTTTGGGGCCCTCCGAGATTTGGGGGCCCTAGGCGCGCGCCTAGTGCGCCTACGTGTAAACGCGCCTTTGGGTTGTCCAGATATACAGATTCAAGATGATGCGATGCGCTTAGCTATAAGTAGAGCTTAAGAGGTTTCCGAGATTAGGCCTACGATTACGACGAGTGCCCTTGGCTGAGTGGAGACACATCAGTTGCTCTCCATGCTTCTATTTAGTTCGGTTGAGCTTGGTATGATCTTGCACCAAAGGAGCAAGACCAAGACCAGTATACGAACAGTCATTTAACAAAACGCAAGAATTAAAAAAATTATCCAATAATTACTTATACGATTGCTTTAGTATTTACATGGTGTGAAAGAGGCTATACTGTTGCTTTGGATAATTATTTTGACTTCCGGTTATTTACCATGGAATTATTTCAAAATGGACTCACGATTTGCACATTTACATGGAGTGCTTGAACAGCTGCTGCACGTGCCAGCGATTTCAGTATTTGTAGAACGTATTTTTTCACATGACAGAATTTTTATGAGGTCCCACAGGTCTCGTCTTGGTCAGAAAATTCTGATCGAATTGGTTTTTATAAAATGCAACAGGCATTTTGAATAACATTTTGCATGAAGGACTTTTGTATAGGCCTATACGAATTCGGAATTCTCTGCAGTTTGCATCTAGAGTTGTTTTGCTTGAATAAAATAAAAACTCATGTTTTCATTAAAATACATGTAGCTAGTCTCTCTCTCTCTCTCTCTCTCTCTCTCTCTCTCTCTCTCTCTCTCTCTCTCTCTCTCTCTCTCTCTCTCTCTCTCTCTCTTTCTCTCTCTCTCTCTCTCTCTCTCTCTCTTTAACCGTCCTCGATACGAGGGTTGGTCGCATTGTAGACGATTCTTCTCCATCCTTTCCTCTCCTCGGCTACTCGCAGCAACCTCTCTGTTGATAATCCAAACCATTCGCCAATGTTGTTCATCCACCTCTTCCTTGGTCTTCCTCTTGTTCTTGTTCCCGGTACCGTTCCCTGCATAATTTCTTTCTCTAGGCAATCTCCCTGTTTCCTCATTATGTGCCCAAAGTATGACATCTTTCTTCTTTTGATTGATTCCAATAGGTTCCTTTCCACCCCCGCCGTCTCCAGTACCCATTATACCCCGTGATCGATCCAGTCGAACTGCTACGATCGACTTGGCTCGGCCGACGATCGACTCGATCGACTTTGTCGACTAGTCGACCTCTCGTCGACTCGATCGACTTGGCAAAATAAACGATCGACTTTATCGACTTGGGCGACTTGGACTGTATCTCTTGGCCAGGGCCCCGAGAGTCATGGCGCCAAAGGTGCCGATGCTCACACAAGTTTTGGTTGTGTGACGCCGAGGCAGGAGGATGCTTGCACAACTTTTGGCTGGCGCTTTGTATTTGATGCTTTCTAAAGCAGTTATTGACTTAATGTGCTATAGACGCGTTTCATTTCATGAATATGTAGTATAATAAATTTTTCCACTGATTGTAAAAATGACAAAATATTCTTATTGGTTATATCGGTTATAAGTATTGTTCCATCCATCTTAGGTACTTGGCTGAGGTTAGCTCACTATCTTACTGACCGGACGCAAAGGGTGATCATGAATACCTCAAGAACGCCCTGGGTTGGGATTAACTTTGGTGTCCCCCAGGGTTCTGTTTTTGGTCCTATCCTTTACATTCTTTTTACCTCTGGCATTCACTCTCTCTTCTCTAAACATCTCACACCTGACCATCTCTATGCTGATGATGTGCAAACTTTTGTCTATGGTCCCACAGCTGGCCAACTTCTTCTTGTTCGATCTATTGACTCCCTTTCTCAAGATCTTCGCTCTTGGATGTTCTCTAATCGGATGAACCTAAACTCCTCTAAAACTCAACTCATTTGGTTTGGTACAAAGCAGCAATTATCGAAACTCGATTTCTCACTTCTCTCAGCTCACTTCCGACCTTCTCAAACTCTACGAATGTCCGCGACCTGGGGTCACCTTAGACAGTTCACTAACCTTTGCTTCCCACCTCTCCTTACTTACTCGCACTTGCTACTACCACTTGAGGAGACTGCGAGCTGTCCGTCGATCCGTCTCTCCTGCAGTTTTCACTACCATTATCCATGCATTCATCTGTTGCCGCATTGATTATTGCAAGTCTTTACTGGTAGGCCTTCCGAAAGTCCGTCTTTCTGCCCTTCAATCGGTACTTAATGCGGCTGCCCACCTCATTGTTTATCGTTCTCGATTCTCGTCCATCTCTACTTACATGACTGATGTGTTGCATTGGCTTCCTATCTCCGCTCGTATCCATTTCAAGATCACAACACTTGTCTCTAGGGCGCAACAAGGCTTAGCTCCACCCTACCTTTGTGACCTGATGCGCAAACCTCTGTCTGCTTCTTCTCATCGACCCCTACGTTACCTGAATCGGCTTGATCTGTTTGTTCCCCGGGTGAGGTCTGCCAAGATGTTGTCACACATCAGAGTGAGAAATCGAAGCATTCAGTTCCGTCCTAACATATAGACATTCGAATGTTTTGAGATCGTCGTTACTGACTACAGAGCTGAAATTTCCTGAAAGTAGCGCATTTTTAACGCATCTTAATCTTTCCATTTTCACCGTAAAACTGTGAAAAAAGTATCTGCAGCTTCCACTATACGAAATCACCAAGAGGCTCATAGTTTGCACTGAACTTCAAATCAGGTTAATACGGTAGTTGTGCGTTTACAAAGAATAACCTCATCACATTATGTGGGTCATATGTGACTTAGCCGCAAATAAATAGTAAGAAAATATTTCATAGTCGAGTCAAGTCGAGGAAACAACGATCGATTCGACTTGTCAAAACATATGATCGACTCGACTTGCAAGTCGATCGAGTCGAAGATTTTTCGACCGACTCGACTTGGCCGAGTTTCGATCGACTTGATCGACTGACTCGATCGATCACGGGGTAGGCCTATAGTACCCATTCATTTGTTTTCTTCTCTGTCCATGATATTCCAAGGATTTTTCGTATGTAGCTAGTAGTCCGACTTAAATTTTTTAGTGAGGAATAGAAGTCTGCATATGATTGTGATTTTTTGGGTCTTGGTCTCGGTCTTGAGTTTCAAAGTCTTGGTCTTTGTCTTGAGGTTTAAAGTATTGGTCTTGATCTTGGTGTTGAGGTTCAAAGTCTTGGTCTTGATCTTGAGGTTCAAAGTCTTGATCTTGGTCTTGAGGTTTAGGGTCTTGACAACAAGACTGACAGAGAGAGAGAGAGAGAGAGAGAGAGAGAGAGAGAGAGAGAGAGAGAGAGAGAGAGAGAGAGAGAGAGAGAGAGAGAGAGAGAGAGAGAGAGACAGAGAGAGAGACAGAGACAGAGACAGAGACAGAGACAGAGACAGAGACAGAGACAGAGACAGAGACAGAGACAGAGACAGAGAGACAGAGAGACAGAGACAGAGACAGAGAGACAGAAAGAGAGACAGAAAGAGAGAGAGAGTCTATTGTGATTCACATACTAAATTTCAAACCCCCGGTCAAAATTGTTTACCCACACCACCTGTGCTTAGTCTGATAGAGATCATTAATAGACTAAGATACATACAGAGGTCATTAATGGACCTATACAGATGCCATCAAATATCTTTCTCTCCCTCAATGGGAAATCGAAAGCGGACTTATGGACTGGCCTCATGATACGCTTACTGCGCGTTACTCTCTCATACCCATTCAGAGGTCCATATTTAGATCAAGTGTGTGAGCTGTGAAAACAACTTCACCTATTCAGTACCTACGTATAGGTACTCCACACAGGCGTACACAGTGTCTGTGCCACGCAGACACAAGTCTCGACAGGCCATTGATAAGCGGTTTCGTTTCTAGGCCACGCAGTTCAAGACGCCATGTCGTGACCGCCGAGGAGTTTACTACTAAAACACTCGACTGTTGTATTCCGGTGAGGGGTCTGAACGCTGAAGGTCTGTAATGTTCGTGCTTCTGAAAAAGCAGGTATTACGTATATATATATATATATATATGTATATAGACAAAAACATAGACAAAACATAGAAAAAACATAGACAAAACATAGACGTTGACTTGGTTTACACATAGGCCCACATGTGACATACATATACATAATACATATGCACAGATACGTTTACACATACATCTATATACATTATACACACATATACCTACACACACACATTATATATATATAATGTGTGTGTAGGTATATGTGTATGTATATATAAATAATGTGTGTGTGTAGGTATATGTATATATATATAATGTGTGTGTAGGTATATGTATATATATATATATAATGTGTGTAGGTATATGTGTGTATATAGATGTATGTGTAAACGTATCTGTGCATATGTATTATGTATATGTATGTCACATACATATCGGATGAGCAGGCGGGGTTCCGCAAGAACAGGAGCACAATACAACAAATCCTTATGCTGAAGCTTATAGCAGAGAAGGCGAGAAGGAAAAACAAAGAGGTATACAATTGTTTTGTGGATTTCAAAAAAGCTTTCGACAGTGTTGACCAGGAAATCAGTTGGGCCACGTTACAATCATACGGAGTAGATGACAAACTGGTGGAGCTGCTCAGAGACATTAATGGAACGTCACAGGCAGCGGCGGTGCGGATGGACGGAGAATTAGGACAATGGTTCAGAACCAACAGAGGGACCAGACAAGGAGACCCGATATCACCGACAGTGTTCATAGCAGATCTGGAGAGAGCAATGGACAAGATCAGAGAAAGAGATAGCGGAATAACAGTACACGGCACCCGAATTAACAACTTACGGTTTGCAGACGATGTGGACCTATTAGCAGAAGACAGAACGGAGCTGGGACACACGCTAGAACTACTAAATGAGGAAGTAAAAAAATTTGGACTCACCATCAACATGAAGAAAACGAAAACCATGATATTCGGACGCAAGACCAACGAATCCATTGTAAAGGTAGATGGCGTTGAAATAGAAAACGTGGGAAGCTTCACCTATCTAGGCAGCAACTTCACATTCGACTTGGATGGCGAAACAGAAGTCAAGACCCGCCTAGCAAGAGCATACACGGCCCTCAAATCGTTGGACAAGATATGGAAGAGCAGCACCATCAAGATGACAACAAAGATGAGGGTCCTCAACACCACGATCTTCAGCACAGCGCTTTACGGCTGCGAGACATGGGTGTACACTGCCTCGATAAAAAGAAGGATCCTGGCATTCGAGAACAAATGCTACAGAAAGATCCTACGAATAAAATGGACGCAGAGAATAACCAACGAGGAGATATTTCGGCGAGTGGACAGAGCAGAGACGATCTTACAAAAAGCTATGAGGCGTAAACTGGGGTTTTTCGGGCATATCGCTAGAACGACGGACGACAGAAAACTTAAGACTCTGGTTTTCGGAATAATGGATGGAACCAACAAGAAAGGTAGACCACATCGGGAATGGAGGGAGGACATAGAGGACTGGTGTGAAGACTCACTACAAAAACTGTTTCATCTGGCTCAGGACAGACGAGGCTGGAGGAGGAAGACGAAGCTGACATTGGACGCCTACGAGCATGCTCATGGTGATTGATGATGATGATGATGATGATGATGATGTCACATGTGGGCCTATGTGTAAACCTAGTCAACGTCTATGTTTTGTCTATGTTTTGTCTATGTTTTGTCTATGTTTTGTGTCCCCCAAAGACACGCAAAGCTCCATTGGTTCGTAAAGTTGGGTAATCGCCGACATTCACGCGGCTTATCTTGGAGCAGTCGTCGATGTTGGGAGTGGGGTGTCCATCCATGGAGCCTATTTACGGGTACATAGTTTACTGCGCGATTACATGCATGGGCGATGTCTTGTGCTTGTTTGGATATGCCACTGAAAGTCAAAACAAGACCCAGGCTTCGGTTCTTTTATTACAGCTTATGCTAACAAGTACATTTCATTTTTATGCCATAGAATCTATGGCATAGATATTTAGAAGAGAGGAGCAGTTCCTTAAGCTACCGGAGCGAACTCCGGGAGGCTTCACTTGCTTAGTATCGGTATATGAGGGCTTCATGGTATATATAAATGTATATAGGGCCTATATCATGTATGGTGTGTGTGCGCGTTTGTGTGTGGATGTGTGTGCGTGTGTGCGTGTGTGCGTGCGTGTGTGCGTGTGTGCGTGCGTGTGTGCGTGTGTGCGTGCGTGCATGCGTGTGTGTGTGTGTGTGTGTGTGTGTGTGTGTGTGTGTGTGTGTGTGTGTGTGTGTGTGTGTGTGTGTGTGTGTGGGTGTGGGTGTGTGTGTGTGGGTGTGGATGTTACGTCTGCATTTATTCCTTAGAATACAAGACTACGTATGGTTCAGATTAGTTGCTGCCTGTCTAAATAGGGGAAGGGAGGAAGAAAGACAGGAGGGAGGGAGGAACGAAGGAAAGTTAGAAGGAAGGAATTAAGGAAGGAAGTAAAGTAGCAAGGAAGGAAGGAAGAAATGAAGGAAAGTAAGAAGAAAGGAAGGGAGGAAAGAAGGAAGGAAGTTAGGAAGTAAAGTAGCAAGGAAGGAAGAAAGGAAGAAAGGAAGGAAGGATGGGCGGAAGGAATGAATGAAGTAAAGTAGCAAGGAAGGAAAAAAGGAAAGATCGAGGGAAGGAAGAAGGAGATGCAGATTATCAAACCGTCACTAAAACAAACTCATACAGAAGAGGAGAAGCACGGAAAACTCATGAATATCGTACTAACGTATTATTCGAGAGAAGAGACTAGTCGCCTATAAAAATACACATGTGCTTACAAGATAAACAAGAGAAAACACGACACATAGTTACAGGTACACTCGAGCAGACAAACAAGACAAGCATGCAGACAGAGAGGTAGTCGGAAGGACGGACGGACGGACAGTCAGATGAAAGGAATAGGCAGGCAGAGAGGCAGGGCGGGCATGCATGCAGATAATTATAGTGTAGAAGGTACGAATCTGTCTGGGACACGAGGAGTTTGTAAGCAGTAAATAGATTCATTTCGTTCCGCGCTAAGTAAGGTGCCTTTCACAGACACGATTTTTATGTCCTCTGCTGTACAGTAAGCATCCAAAAATTTCTTTCTGTAATGTCACTAGAGAAAAAACCTTGCGCATAACATTTAGGTTTACCGACATCGTGTGCCTAATAGTCGTAAACACAAGCTAAAAAATTTCTGAACTGGTAATTAGATGCTATAAGCGCATGACACCGGCTTATTTATGAGTGCTGCGTCAAGTCTGTAAAGGTATTAGCTATTTGTATAACAAAGACGCTTCTGTGCTTTGATCCAGAATGACCAGTGCCGGATTTAGACGTGGTGAGGCCTTATAGGCTCTATTAAGCTTGAATGCCCCTTGTTAACAAATTACACCAGAATGTCTCACAAAGCATGAGAACATATCTATACGCCTTGCGGCCTTATAATTATCTAATAGCAAAGTAATTAAAGTGAAAAATTTAAATTATTTTTAAATGAATGCATTTAGTGATTACATATTCATCAATTTTTTAAATAAGTAAATAGGTATAGGCCTGTCCTTTATTGAACCAACTGCTAACCGCACTTTGGTGTACATGAAAGTTTCGAAAGCCCCAAAATTCTGAATTTTTTAGGCCCCATCGGATTGCAAGTCCCTAAACTGTAGCTTTTTTAAGGTTATGCCTAAACCCGGCACTTGAGTATAGCCTAAGTGTAGCCAGTCTTGTTGTCAAGACCTTAAACCTCAAGACCAAGACCAAGACCTTGAACCTCAAGACCAAGACCAAGACCAAGACCTTGAACCTCGAGACGAAGACCAAGACCAAGACTTTGAACCTCGAGACCAAGACCAAGACCAAGACCTTGAACCTCAAGACCAAGACCAAGACCAAGACCCAAAAAATCGAAATCAGGTCAAGACTTCTAAAAATTGTCAAGTCGGAATATTCGCTATTTTAATGAAAACATGAGTCTTTTATTTTATTCAAGCAAATTAACTTTAAATGCAAACTGCAGAGAAATCCGAATTTGTATTCAAAAGTCCATGCAAACTCTTATACCAAATGCCTTTTGTATTTTATAAAAACCAATTCGCTCAGAATTTTCTGACCAAGACGTGCCTGGTGGGCCTCATAAAAATTCCCCCATGTGAAAAAATACGTTCTACATGTGCTGAAGTCGCTGACACACACAGAGTAGCTTTTCAAGCACTGGATGTAAATGTACAGATCGTGAGTCCTTTTGAAATCTTCCCATGGTTTATTATACCGTCTGATACAGAATAACTGTTGCTGCTGCCAATGGGTTTTCCTGACCAACATGACTAAGTCTTGTATCCATCCATAGATATTGGTCGTATGATGCAAGCAGGCTTGATACAGAATTCTTGAGTTCTGTTAAATGACTGTTCATATTAACAGCCGGTCTTGGTCTTGGTCTTGCGAGACCAAGACCAAGACTTTGAACCTCAAGACCAAGACCAAGACCAAGACCTTGAACCTCAAGACCAAGACCAAGACCAAGACCTTGAACCTCAAGACCAAGACCAAGACCAAGACTTTTAAAAACGAGCTCGAGTGCACTCGAGACCAAGACCTTGGTCTCGAGGACAACAAGACTGAGTGTAGCACGAGACTTGAATGCTACAGATATCTGACTTGCTGGCGCAACACTCACTGACTCTACGGTGGTGCGATACTCATATTATTATATCCAAAGTTCAACGACCTCTTACGACTACAATGGTCGTTGACGTCTTTAAATATAATAATTGTATTTCAGTTCATTTTATAAGAGTTTCTTCCATCGATTTTTTTTCTTCTCACATCATGTGTTTCGTGTCTGGAAGGTTGTGTGAGGTAGCGATATGTGGCAGATTGTCGATTCGGCTACTCGTCGATATTTAGCAGGTTGTTTGAGGCGGCGATATTTGGTAGATTGCTGGCGGCGATATTTGGCAGTTTGTCGAGTCGGCGATAATATTTGGCAGGGGTTGTTGAGGCGATGATATTTGACCATTGGCGTAAACTTGTCAAAAATATGGGGGGGGGGGGAGATTTGGTTATTCATTCTTCACAGTCTAATAACAGAGATTATGAAAAGTGAGACCACCATAAATTATGTCTATGGCTCTGACAAAGGCCTACAACACAGTTTATAAGCTAAAATTATACAACTTACAGACTGTTGCTTGTCTCAAGTTGTCTGAGTTGTATCTTCATCTCGATTATCTATAGACTGCATTTTGCTCTACTTTCAGACGTTCAGACTGCAATTAGGATAACGTTTTCGAGGTGTTTATCTACAAATGACTAGTTTTGATAACATTATAGTGCTATGCTATATTGTTATGCTTGTATGCTTATTCAATGCTTTTTATTCGATGCATATATTCAATGCCTATATTCAAAGTTAATATTCAATGCTTATATTCAATAATAATATATAATATAATTATATATATGCATTATATATATATGTATATATATGTATGTGTGTGTGTGTTTATTGACAAGCTCACTGACAATACACAGTAAGTAACATTGAAACAATAGAACAGTACAATTATCCAAATCTTGGCAGCCTGTGAGGCGCCCGCTCATTTTACAGCTGCC
>OY744608.1:16387492-16436159 GCA_963556255.1 Allolobophora icterica
GCCTGTTGCATTTCATAAAAACCAATTCGCTCAGAATTTTCTGACCAAGACGTGACCTGTGGGAGTGTGGAGCCTCATAAAAATTCTGCCATGTGAAATATACGTTCTACAGTGCTGAATTCACTGGCACACAGAGCAGCTTTTCAAGTACCGGATGTAAATCTACAAATTGTGAGTCTGTTTTGAAATCATTCCATGGTAAATAACCGGAAGTCAAAATAAATGTACAAAACAACAGTAGGCCTAAAGCCTCACTCACACCGTGTAAATACTATTATACTATTGTAGTAGTAATTATTGGATACATTTTTTAAATCCTTGCGGTTTGTTAAATGAGAGGCAGAACATCGGTATGAAATGTTAGAAAACAGTCTTAGCAAGAGGGGCCTATGAGGATGGGTGGCCACTGGCCAGTTCTTTTCATCTCACCGACAGTTTACGATCAGTGTAATCGTTTCATTGATGAGTCCTTAATCTGGCCTTGAATCCTCTGTTTACCCAGCAAATGCCAGAATTGCAGTCACCCTGTTTCGAGACCACGTGTTGATGATAACAACTACCCGCAGACGTCTGAATAAATAGATTGTCCCAAGAACTGCATGGATTGTAGACTGCAGTTAGCACACCATGGCAGTCCGATCGGTGCGCCAAATGTTTTGACATCCCATCTCGAGCCACCTGGTGATCGTTTAGCGAAAGAGGAGAGACCGACTGATCGACCTGCCGACCGTGTAGCGTGGCAAAGTCGGCTACATTTGTTTGCACATAATTCTACATCTTTGTTTGTTTAATCACCAGTTTAACGACGTCTCGTGGCAACATGTGCAGCCGTGTGTATGTATGTATTTATATATGTATGTACGTATATATGTATGCATGTATGTATGTATTTATCTATGCAAGTATGTCTATATTTACTATGTACTTATATATGCATATATTTAGCTATGTTTGCATGTATGTATTTATATATGTATGTGCATATATATGCATGTGAACGTATACATGTATTTGTATATTATGTATATATGTATATGTATTTAAGTATTTATATATGCGTATGTATGCAGGTATATATGTATGTATATACATGTACGTATAAATTTATCTATGTATTATTGTATGTATTCATGTCGTTATAAATGTATGTACGTATATATGTATGTGGAGCGAGGACGATATATGTATTTTATATATGTATATGTATATAATGTATGTATGTAAGTATGCAAACGTTTTCTATATCGACCGTCTATATTCAACCTCGACCTAGTTCGTTTTCAACGACTATATCTGTTGAAATATCCTTCATAACTGCTGACCGTTAACACGAGCGTCGCACCATTTCACGTCCCGCGTATGTATACAGGGCCTTGTATGACCCTAACCAGAGGAGCACATTTCGAAACCATATAAATACGAATACAATGCTGCATTTATACGCGCCATTTAAACCATAATGACCAATAGCGCAATACTCTGTCATGATCGATAGGGATTTAAAGATAGACCCATACAAAGGGTGAACGCCTTCGCCACTGCTCGTAATGCCTCTATTTACGACACGGCGTCGTCGTTAAGAAGTTACTGCTACCGTGCGGCATAAGAGGCCACCTATTGAGGCTACCTTTTATGCTACCTTTTAGGGTACCTTCTTCTGCTATAGATCTAAACAGCGTTTGTGAATCGATGCATCATCTATAGTTATATTCAGTGGTTGTATATACAGTACTTGTTCGTGCTTTAATTTATCTTCAGCACATAGGCCGATATAATGGTTCTACATAATGTGATTTCTGTGCGCTTGCCAGATGAAAATGATTGGTAGGCTACTTACTTAATTACTTACCTGCAACAGATGTCGAAAGGGCTAAAAAAAATTAGCAGCGTAGACTAATTCAGCCAGCGAATGTGAAACTAGCGTCCTGTATACCATATAGAATGATGGCACCGAGCAAGATCTCCAAATATTCTGAGCTCATTTTATGCAATTAGAGTTATTATTTACGAGGTGCAGAAATTGGCAGTTCTCCAAGTCTAATAAATGCTGAGTCAGAGGTCCACTTCTGGAAAAGCGAAAGACGGAAATTCTCAATAATTACCTAATTATGCACACTATTAAACGCTCTTCACCGTTGAAGTAAATGGCGTGGAATATTAGGACATAGACGGATGTGAAGGAATTACAGTATGGTTGCTAAGAGGAAACGATCTTTGATTAGGCATCGTGCCGCCATCGAGTACATATAATTATCAATTAATCATCAATTAACACGAATACTAGCGCGGAACTACATCGGCCCTGATGACACATTTTAAGAAAATTTGTCTGTCGCGATAGACCATGAGTTGGTTTTGAAATGGGATGGTGGCATTGGTCGGATCGAGTTGTTTTGATTGGGAGGAAAGTCGACAAGTTCCTACAGTGCTTCGTGGCATATTTTTAACACCATTTTTTCATGATGTCATTGACAGACAAGACAGACAGACAGACGAATGGCAGACTTAAAACTGAGACTGAATTAATTCCCCGTCCGGCTGTTGCTTTTAAAACGAAAAACAGGTCAACGGTAGCAAATCCGAGGCAAGAATCCGGAATGGTAGAAGAATTATCGCAGTGAATGAGAATGATTTCCCTATAAAAAGATAAACAGGAGACTGGCTGTCGAGTGCATGGAGATCGCATCAGTTGCACCATCTGATACGAATTGGCTAAACAAAGGAATCCGGTTACGCTGAAGAATAAGTCGGAGTAGTTGTCGACATCTTGCGGCTGCAGGTTGGACCTCTGTGTGCATGGGAACTTCGACAATGTTCAGGTTACCTCCCGTTGACGATGTATACATTTCTCTCCTTCCCCATACGTCTTTCTTTCTCTGTTGCGGCTAAGTGTCGAACGGATAGGACTTCGTAAGAGGCCGGAAAGGAAGATCCAGAAAAACATGGCAAGAAACAATACAATGCAACAAAAAATCATGCAATATATACAATGCAATATAAGATCATGAAATATAAACAATAAAATAGAATAGAAAACCGTACATACAAGCAATAAAATACAATACAAAAATAATACAATGCAAACAATAAAATACAATACAAAACCATACAATACAAAGTTGACAACACAAAACCATGCAGTGCAAACAGTACAGTACAATGCAAAACCATGCAATACAAACAGTACAATACAAACCATACAATACAAAACCATGCAATACAAAACCGTGCAATACAAAACTATACAATACAAAACTATACAATACAAAACTACACAATACACAACCATACAATACAATACAACTGAAATTGATTTGGGGTCGTCTTACAAAGTTTAGTAGTATACACGGTCAAGCCGAGCACCATGGAGATAAAGCGATTGGGGCATTTCCAGTGTTTTCGTAGAATGTGGTTATAATGAAGATGAAGGAGATGTCCTTCCAGTGCAAAGAGTGCATGGTGAAACGATAGACGGCGTTTTTTCCACTGCTTTTTAAGGACTTCTCTTCTTTAAGTTCTCTGCCCTTCGGCAGGTTTCCACTTCCAATGACGCCATTCTTCTCTTCGCTGTGCTTTTCTCTTCAATCCGCTGTATCCTTCGGTCATCATCCATCCCAGCATCATCTGTCGCGGTCTTCCTCTCCTTCTCCTTCCCTCCAATCTCCCCTCTATGATTTCTCTCAAGAGGGAGTCTCCTCTTAATATGTGTCCAATCCATTTCTTTTGTCTTTCTCTTAACGTTGTCATCAGTGATCTTTTTTCTTCTACTCTTTGCAACACCTCTTCATTTGTCATTCGCTCCGTCCAGCTCACCTTTTCCATTTTTCTCCATATCCACATCTCAAAGGCCTCCAATCTCTTGAAATCCTCTTTCCTGATGGTCCACGTCTCCGACCCATACAGTACCACACTCCATACCAGTGCCTTGACAAGTCTCTTCTTTAGGTCTTTGCTCAGTCCTCCTCTCATCAATTCTCCTCTTTTCGTGAACGCGTCTTTTCCCAATACTTTAAGGACTAACGCATGAGAATCGACGCGATCTCACTGTGTCGTAGCTTCTTTTAGTCTGCCGCAGAACTCTATTCTCGGCCCATTGCCGTACATTTTGTACTCTCCTGACATTGCAACTGTCCTGGCCTCCTGTGGTGTCTGAGTCAGCTTTATGCTTATGATGTTGAGGCTTATCTGCATTGTACGGCAGCTAATGGTCTGACTGCAAAGGCCACAATGCAACGGGCTATGGAGGAACTTTGGTCGCTCAATCGTCGGCGCCTCAGCGGGAGCTGAAGCTCTACTGATTTCCTCGACTTTGTCTTCTCTACATATATCGTATGGTATGGTATCTGGGAACTTATAAAGCACCTCTCACAGTGCGAACTATTCAGAGGCGCTGTCAGCGTGTGAGCCTCGCGGAAAGAGATAAGAATTTAAACGATGAACAAAGGAGAGAGAGAACCGCTATCATATTTGCAATCTTGGGGTTGTTCTTGACCAGAAACTTATCGTTTCCGAACACCTAATGTTGCCACGAGACGTCGTTACTTGCTTACTTTTTCATCGACAGAGATGGGCTGGGAGGGCCTCTGAGTAGGCCTAAATATCTTGGAGGAACGCTTTGTAAGTGCTCATGCTCTCAATGAATGAATGAATGAATGAATGAATGAATGAATGAACGAACGAACGAACGAACGAACGAACGAACGAACGAACGAATGAATAAGTGAATGTGAGTCTGAATAGTCTGCAGTTAATCAATATTTCTTATGGCTTCCAGATCCGTTGCCGTTGAACTTTTTCCTTTACAGTATTTGTAATGAGTTTGATTAGCAATTGCCTACATTTGATTACGACCTTAGTACATTTATATGGTGTCTTATTGTTTGATTGTTGTGGTAGTATTTGTGCCTCAGTCAGTTGTTCCTTCGACCACAGGAGCAGTGAACACGCAGGACTACAAATATGATAGCGTCTAGACTCTAGAGTCTAGAAGCTTGGAAAGGCTTAGTGAAGAGAGATCAGTATAGATGGAGTTACATCTAATGAGTGATGGTCTAGACTCTAGACCATCACTCATTAGATGTAACTCCATCTATACTGATCTCTCTTCACTAAGCCTTTCCAAGCTTCAGTCACACTTAACGCTGTTGCCCGCCTTACTGGTGGTCTCCCCAGGTTTGCCCACATATCTGCCTTCATTCGAGACATTCTCCACTGGCTTCCTGTGTCCCAGCGCATTCAGTTAAAATTTTAACTCTTATGCACAAGTGTTTGGTTTGGGTAGCTCCTTCATACCTCAAGACCTTCTGTACCTCCGTCTCCTCACTCCCTGGTCTCTCCACTCTCCGCTCGGCCGCCAGAGGCCTTCTAGTTGTTCCCAGCTTGCGCTGGGCTACTGCTCAGTCTAGAAGGTTTGCCTATGTTGGCTTCTCTAGTTCGAACCGTCTTCCGCAGGAATTACGGATTGAGCTCCTCAGCCTTTCTCTTCCCCTGTTCCAGAAATGCCTAAAGTCCATTTTATTCGTTAGTGATAGCACGACTTGGGTTGGGAGCGCCTCTGAATCGTTGAGTGGCGCTTTTATAAATGTTTGATTACAGTTAGATGTAGACAGGGACGTCATTTGGAGGGCGCAAGGGGGCATTTACCCCTCTGATTTTTGAAGAAAAAATGAAAAAGCTGGAACAAGAAAAGGAGGAAGAAGAAAGTGGTAAAAAAAGATACTCAAATTCATGGAATTATTATATAGGCCTACTATTAATAAAACTAGAGTCTATAGGTTTTTTCACAAGACCACACCTCTTTGACAGTGGGGGGGACTTTATGCAGTTTTCCCCGAAAATTTTGAAGAAACACCAAACAACTGTTAAATTTCTTTTCGCGAAAAGATTTTTTTACCTCTTTTTGACGTCCTTGCTCCCCATCTGAAAAAAGCTGAAATGACGTCCCTGGATGGAGATGTTGGCCTACTCTTGACAGTGAACCAGCATCAACAGTGTTAATTCACTTTTCTAGTGTTAACCCGTTTAAGATAGGCCTACATGAATGTCAGCATTGCTATTTGTCTTTTTCGTTTGTATACAATCTATAATAAGAATGCACGTGTGGATCCATATAAAACTTCCACTTGACTTAGTTTCTTAAACCTGTCTGCGAGCGGTTGTTAGTGTCGGCAGACAAACCTCTCCGGATTCTGACCTAATGACATCAAAACTGCTTCAACATCGTGGACTTGATTTGATGCATAGCGCCTGCGAATAAGCTGGTCTCTCTCTTCTCTCGTCTCTCTTCTCTCTCACTCTCTCTCCCGCTCTCCCTATCTGTCTGTCTGTCCCTGTCTGTCTTTCTGTCTGTCCCTCTGTCTGAGAACTGCCGAAAAATTATAGGGCCTACTTAAACTCTCAAGAGCAATCAAGAGAGATATATAAGGCGTTTAAAAATTGTTATAGTCTAACACTATTTCCTATTACATCTTAACGTACACACATTCCCCAAATTTTTATGCCAGAGGATATCATATCAGACGAATAGTAGCCTATATCACGCATATATAATTTAAAATTAAGGTAATAGCATATCGCGGGTATGTTATTTACAATTAAGTGATTAGTATATCAGGAGTAGGCCCTATGTCATTTTCGAGCAATCCTCTGCACGCTATTGGAACATGAACACTAAAAACAATATATAGCTTACGAGAACTAAATTAGACATGCACATGCGTTATATATAGTTTAGTTTATAGCTAGGCAAACATAATAAAATACACTTATATATGACCTATACATACATAAGTGTCTAAGGGCTTCTGTGTAGTTCAATACTGTGAACTTTGTGTAGCATGAAAGAATTTCTTAGTTTATGCACCATAAAGGATGAATAGTGCATGTATACATTGGTTGCAAGGGTCTGCTTTGGTTTCAAACACATCAGCGGTTGTTAGTTGAGTTGAAGCGTTCGTTCTTTGAAGGCAGACTTTAGAAAGTGAGTCAAACGGAAGTTTTTATCTGCATCCACGTGACTTCTTGCTACTAACGGACAAAACAAACAGCAGTTCTTACATTCATATCGCCCTGTATCGTAAACGGGTTAAGGCAAACACTAGAAAGGTGAATTAAGACTCGATGCCGGCGCATTGTCAAGGGTATACGCCAACATCTAATGTGTGGTTTAGACGCTAACGTATTTGTAGTATACTGCGTGTGCACTCGGATATCGGTCTGCTAATAGTCTTGCAATTATTTAACGACGTAGCACTCATTGGTTGACTCTTTTCGCAAAGTCACTTCCTTGTCTCTGAAGACTCAGATGGAAGAGTTTAGCTCGCAGTGGTATTCCCCTTTCAGGAGCGACGTATACAGTCTCACCCTATAGGTCTACCGGTGTCACGACAAATGGTTCACCGACAAATGGTTCACGACAAATGGTTCACGGACAAGTGGTTCACGATCTTCCAGCTTCTAGTTTCAGTTATATATTCAACGATTATCCAGCTTCCAGTTTGAGCTAAATTTTCATCGCTCATTCAGCTTCCAGTGCGAGCTATATTTTCATCGAAATTCAAACATAGCTAGAAGCTGGAAGATCGATGAAAATATAGCTCAAACTATAGAAGCTGGATGAGCGATGTAAATATAGGCCTAATAGAGCTCAAACTAGAAGCTGGATAATCGTTGATTATGAGAGGGGCAACATTTGTTGATGTTTAGTAAGAGAGTCATGTGCTAATTTGTGTAATTTGAGGGGGAACAAGTCCTGTGTAAATATGAAATGGGGGCCATGGCCGGATTGGTCCCCCTTGGATCCTCCTCTGCGTGTGCCTCGAGTAAGTCTTCAATTAGCTTTTAACTGATATATCATATTAGGAGACTGGTTGATGGTATATACACGAAGAACCGAACGACTATTTGACAGAAACTGGAGCAACTGCCTTCTCAAGTGTTGTCTGGAGGAACGGATCTGATGAAGTGTTTAGTGACGTGTTTACTGTCTGCCTTCAACGCCTATAGTTATGAATACAAAGTACAGAAAGGCTATCTCAACGGTCGCTCTCTTGGCGGGCTATTGTCAATCAATTGTGGTTTTACATTAGACGAAAGACAATGAATGAATTATCGCTCACAGCATTTCCGCTTAAAGCTCTCGACTTTTTTATTACGATGCTATTCCTGTTGTTGTCGTTGTTGCTGTTGTCGTCGTCGTTGTTGATGATAACGATGACTAAGACGATAATACTACTACTACTAACAGCAGGGTGGGAATTGTCAGAATGTCGGGCGGTTGGGGTTCAACCCCCTAGTTTTTCTTAAGACCCCCAGTTAAGTCTTCATTGCACACCCCAGGAGGTCGTTTCCAACCGCCTCAGTTGTGCTATTGTGAAGGATCTCACCCGATCAATTCATTGAAAAATAAGGATGGTCGAGACCATACGGTCGCTATAGAAAAACGTATGCCTTTACATTTGCAAAGGTTTCGAAGTTTCCAGCAATGGACAGACAGCCGTTCTTTTGTCCGCCTATTCGTTATCCCATCCAGACGTGTTCTACTTAAAACCCGCACGTGGATATGTGTGTACATATATGTATATATGTACTGCTTAAAGTGAGAAATAATAATTTGTAGAGTATTTATCGCTGTTTTCAACTGTGGTGTTACTCTCCAGATGCGCAGTAATGCAGTAGAGCGACAGCGATATTCTACGTCCTACTCAGATAACTTGTATACCGTTATCATTTATTACCCGTTATCAGTTATTATTATACTTACTGTAGCCTACATATGTGTATATATGTGTACGTTCATTGAGGACAGATCTTGCGTGGCACAGAGGCTTTAAGTATATATAATATATATACGCCTGCTCAGAATCAACGCTAAAAGAGCAGAATGACATTTACGAGGTTCACGATTCCACGGGCTGATGGGAGTGGCGGACAGACGTTCTTTATCTTCTTTTGGACGAAACCCAGACATTAAGGCATCCTTCTAATTAGCCGGCATCTGTTTCTTCAGGTTACAGTCATTCACTCATTTTTCGGAGCCATTACATAGCGCCTCTCCAAGATATCAGTCAATTCAGAGACGTCCAGCGTGGCTCGAAGACCAAGAACCAATTATGCGTGTGTATTCTTTCCTACGGATGTTCGAATCTCCGACGCTGAGGTGAAGAGTAAATGCATCACCAATAGGCCATAAAAGAGTCGTTCGGTAGTCTAGTGGTTAGCGCGCTGGACTGTCAATCGAGAGGTCGGGGGTTCAAATCCCCGCCAGGGCAGAAATTTGGTTCGAGATTTCTGTTCCACTGCACCCCCTAGCCAACTCAGCTATGATGAGTACACTGACACTGTCAGTGGGAAGATGAGACGGCGAGGGAGAGGACTGGCCACCCGCCCTCATATGCCGAGGCTAAGAAAATGAAGTCGTTAAGACTTCATACCCATGGCTGCCTCAGGGCTAGCTTAAGGGACTGCTCTTCTCTTCTTCTTCTTCTTCTTCTTCTTCTTCTTCTTCTTCTTCTTCTTCTTCTTCTTCTTCTTCTTCTTCTTCTTCTTCTTCTTCTATCCCAACGGCAACGCCATATATAGGACACATGAAGCCCAGATGGGAATATTGCCCTACATATGGTAGGGTAGTGTTTCCTGAAGTGTGTACCGCGGAACCCTATAGGTTCCGTTAGGGGAAGACAAGGGTTCGATGAAGCAATTGGATAAGTGCTGTTTGAATGTGTTGTTACATTGTAAATCAGACTCCGAGATGGACAAGGGTTCCGTGGGAAAATTATTTAAAACAATTTCTAGTATAACTTTTATCGATTAAACTGTACATACCTGTATCACTGTTTAAAAACATTGTACCGGAATATGCTTTGTTTAGGTAGGGGTTCCGTCAAAAACTTTTCATGTCAAAAGAGTTCCGTAGCTTAAAAAGATTGGGAGACACTGTGGAGGGACGTATGAAGCCCAAATGGGAATATTGTCTGATGGGCTTTGCGTGTCCTACATATGAGGCAGCCGATGGGGTTGAAGTTCAGCAGTTTTAACGACCGCACAGTCAAATAAGGTGAACCAAGAGGCTGAATATGGGATACGTCTGTTTATAGACTGACGGAATTGAAATTGTCAGAGGTGCTGGCGAAGTGAGGACTCGCACACCCGACTGATTGACTTGGACAGACAAGAGAAAATAAACAAACCGGCAACGTCTGAAATAAGATTGTCGGGTCGAAAGGTATTCGACTGGCTTAAAAACTTCTGAACTTCAACCTCGACTTATCCGAAAAAAAACACATACAAACGACAACATTTACGACGCTAAACGTCTGCTAGACGTCAGCGACAGATCTGGCTCAAGGGTAATGTCGAAAAATGTCGCTTCCTGCCTACTATTGGCCAGCTATCCGATGGGGATGTGATATAGCTGACCAACAACAGGCAGGGAAGCTTTTCGATAGTAATCTTCTGCGTAGGCTTCCATGCATAGCTATGAACAGGTTATAAGCCAGTTTTCATTTTAGTTCATGTGATTTTATTATTATTACGCATTTAGTAGGCGCCACCGCCGCTAATGACCAAGCATCAATCGATGGCGCTGAGCACAACTCTGAGTGAAGGACTTGCTCAATGTCCCTGCATAGTATCTGTCGCAGAGGAGGAGGAGGCTCGAACCGTAGTCTCGGTGTTGCAAGGTGAACGCTCTTACCAATCGGCTGCACCATAAGTTGGACAAGACGAGTCTTGAATCCTGTCCTGAATGGCAAATCAGCTACAGATGGCATGTAGTTACAAAGCATCGGACTGTAGCCATATTAATTTTATTGATACTAGGAGACTACTCTAATAGTAGTATCAGGATTGATGTTGCGCTCCCCCCAGAGACGAGTAAACGAACGAGTAATAGAGATTAATTCCTAAAAAAGGTCGTCAAAGTTTTAAGTTGGGAAAATGGGACGAATGACTAAAAAAAGGTCATAAACTTTTTTAAGATGATGAAATTTGTCCGAAAAAGGTCGCCGTTGTTGATCCCCCCCCCCCCCCGACAAACCTTGTTTCCCCCCTCAGAAGAGGGGGACTAGATTAAACACTGTTGGTTCACTAAAAACGAAGATATTCATTCGTTCATTCGTAGACAAATGTAGATTATCATTAGTAGTCAAATGAAGATCTTCTTTGGTATACAAATGAAGATCTTCATTCGTATACAAATGAAGATATTCATTCGTAGTCAAATGAAGATATTCATACGTAGTCAACTGAAGATCTTCTTTGGTATACAAATGAAGATCTTCTTTGGTATACAAATGAAGATATTCATTCGTATACAAATGAAGATATTCATTCGTAGTCAAATGAAGATATTCATACGTAGTCAACTGAAGATCTTCTTTGGTATACAAATGAAGATCTTCTTTGGTATACAAATGAAGATATTCATTCGTATACAAATGAAGTTCTTCATTCGTAGACAAATGAAGATTATCATTAGTAGTCAAATGAAGATCTTCTTTGGTATACAAATGAAGATCTTCATTCGTATACAAATGAAGATATTCATTCGTAGTCAAATGAAGATCTTCTTTGGTATACAAATGAAGATATTCATTTGTAGACAAATGAAGATATTCATTCGTAGACAAATGAAGATATTCATTCGTAGTCAAATGAAGATCTTCTTTGGTCTTCATTCGTAGACAAATGAAGCGCTGAGGTAAGAAAAGTTTGCATCGGCTGAACCAATTTGCCGAATAAACCGTTGGTCCAAAAACCTTAAAAGTTAAACGTAGAAATAGTGGATCGCTATACATCAGACGAGACCCGGATTGCCAGCGGATGCCAAATCTCTATCCCATCTGCTGCGAGAGGAGACAAGCAAGTTAACTGCATTTGACGTTAATAAATTAGGACGATGCGAGCCATGTGCTTCGATAGGGCAGAAAAGAGCATGCAGAAGAAGTTCCTCTGATAGCCAAGGTCTTTAGACAGACGACAGTGACACAGTTCGACCGGTTTCAGACCAGAATGAAACTCGTGGTTGTCAAGGTCATGATCGTCATGAATCCATGAGTGCAAAGACTTTTTTGTTGCGATTGTGATGCCCAGAAGGTAACTGAGCGATTTGTTAGTAGGCTAATTGAAAGCTGAATTTCATTTATGCGAATCGTTATTAATGTAATAGTTTCTTTCTTGATAGTCTACTGCCTAGTGTGTTCGACTGCCAATCGGATGGTCGAGCGTTTAAATCCCGCCAGCGCAGAAGTGTTTATAGATTTCGGCCCCACTTCCAACACTAGCCAATGCCCAATGCAGTTATTAAGAGTACACACTGAAGGCGGTAGCTAGTGGGTGTTTTGGGTGCTTAAACACTACCCGAAATAAAATAATGTAAAAATGAAATAAGGCATTTACTAACACACGGTGTAAGAACCAAGAGGACTCGTATGAACTTTAGATGATGCGGCTCGTATACAGCGCCTCGTGCAACGCTTGTGTAACAGGTGCTACTTACTTGCTGCCATTGGCCCATTTGTAAAATCGATGATCTGCAATCGTATAGTATGGCTGTCCCGCTATGAGAGCTCCCAAACCCCCTAGTCGGTTGACTCCGTTGCTTGTCGGCTTCTTCAAGGACGAGTAAACACCCCCACTCCAAACAAAATCCTGGCTACAGCCTTGTATACACTGACCATATGCATTGACCGTGGGAGGATCAGGTGGAGAAAGAGAAGACAGTGGCTACCCGTCTGTATATTTTGAGTCCAAGAAAAATGAAGTCGCTAACACATTAATATCCATGGTGCGAGCTTAAAGGACTGCTCTTCCTGTGGCTGGTCTCATTGTTCTTGTTCTTCGTTTTCTTCTTGTTCGTCTTGTTGTCTTCTTCTTGTTTTGTTCTTTTTTCTTAGTTTTGTTCTTGGTTTTTTCTTCTCGTTCTGGTCTTGCTTGTTGTTATTTTTCTTGTTCGTGTTGTTTTTGTTGTTGTTGTTGTTGTTCTTCTTCTTTTTTTCTTGTTTTATGACATAGAAGAAGAAGAGGAGGAGTCCCTAAAGCTAGCCCTGAAGTAGCCGTGGTATGAAATGTTAGCGACTACATTTCCTTAGCCTTGGCATATGAGGGCGGGTGGCCAGTCCTTTCTGTCTCGCCGTATCAGCTTTCCACCGACAGTTTACGCTCAGTGTACTCATTATAGCTGAGTTGGCTAGGGAGCGCAGGTGTGGCAGAAATCTCGAATCAAATTTCTTCCATAGCGGGGATTTGAACCCCCGACCTCTCGACTTACAGCCCAGCACGCTAACCACTACACTATTGAGCACCCCAGTCATGATTATTTTTGCGATTTCGTGTAGGTCATCTAGCATGAGCAGGCTCCCCTGAATTCCTCACCCACTGCCTGTCTATAGGGTTCTATACTAATCGCCCTCTCCAGGGAATGGTTTGTATCTGCCACTGGGAAGCAGTGGATGAAATCATGAAATGTTAAGTCTTTTTAGCAGGAGCAGTGTTTACAGTAAATGCAATATAATGACTGCAAATAAATGCGAGTATATGCCATACCGATACATGAATCTGTTTATGGGAAAAGTACATCTAAGCGATGCAATTCTCTGAATTAACGATGAGTGACAGTACAAATCACACCCTGCTCCATAACGTTGCCCTTTCAAAAACTCAAGGCTTCGTCGTTTCAAACAGTTTGTCTTGCGTAATCGATTTATGCCGCAAATGTAACAAGGGTTTAGTAAAAATGGAGAACAAAAATCGACTTTAAAGTGGAAGAAGGTTCAGACAGGAGCGCAATGCTAATACAGTGTGAAACGCAATAGCCCTAATCTTTCGTCGATGATAAACTCTTGTTCATATGCGTACCAAATGTCGGCAGATCAAGCTAATTAGTTTCTCAGCTTGATTCCATCTGTAGGACAATTGGTGAGCATTAGGCTATGCCCAAAAATCTGCATTAGTTGTCTATGGGGCGAGATGAAATTAGGGGAGGACTTTTTTTTCTTAGACCATGAACTGGAAGACAGAAAAACGAGGCCCTTTGGACGGGTTCAGTTTAGGATAATTTTTTAGATGACTTATATTTTTATTAATAATTTTATAATTTTAACCTGAAGAGGATACTTTTCTGAGTGACCTTTATTGTCATCAAGCAATTTATATTTGAAATGAAATCTTGAGTAGGTAAGTAAGTAAGTATATCCTTTATTCTACCAGTTCATGGCCTGTGTGGTAGACGTGTGTGGGAATGGCGTTGAAAAAATAATAATGGCGGATATCATCAGTGGTTAAACAGGACGATTAAACGTTGCAACTAATATCTTCCGATGATGGGTTGTAATAATCAGTTTACTGATTAACGTTATCGACTAGAATGCATTTAACAGTGCACGAGAACGCATTTGATACGTTCTTATGAATCGATAGCCTACACACATGTAAGGTGGACTTTGAGTCATGATGAACTGCGGTATTTAAAACCAGAGAACTGATGTCGTTGATCACTTGTCCAATGTAGGCGTGGCTTACTGATCACCTGACCTCAGATCTGCAGGTCACTCGAAGCCTTGCATAACAATACATTGAAATAATGTCTTCAAGTCTTGGCTTCTAAAGGCTAAGCAACATGCAAAAACTTGAGCCTGATCCCAATCGCCGCTTTCAAGAAATTTATTAACTGACGTCATGAGTTGAATCGAATAAACTCGACGTGAATGATGCCATATTCATAATTTAACCGAATCCAATCCAGCTGTTTCCGACCGCGATCAACTCCGATACATGGAGTCAATGTAGACTTGTAGAGGGGCTATAGTACTCAATCAAACACACTTGTAAAAGGTACACCGTCTAGCCTGAATGTAGGACATTGTGCTTTTAAATAGAGCAGAGGGCACTTGAACATCGCTCGAGTAGGCCTATACATGTAGGTAGCCCAGGCGAAGGACTGGGTCAAGCCTCAACTCGACCCCTAAGTCCGAGAGTAGAAGCAGAGCAATTGAAACTGCTCTTTACATGTTTTCGGATTTCATGGTTCAACGCAACTTGTTCTCATTGAATTGTCACTAGTGCTTAGTATACAATCATCGACTGACGGTCAGTAGCAGGTTCAGAGGGACGATCCGTAACACTTGTCCGGGTGCGGTTAATTACAACTAGAACGACTATGTCTCATCCAGCAGTTGCACTGTACGTAGGGGCCTATCTAAACCACTCATCATCATCATCATCATCATCGTCGTCGTCATCATCATCATCATCATCATCATCATCATCATCATCATCATCATCATCATCATCATCATCACCACACTATCATCATCATCGTTATTATTCTCTAAGAAACTAAATCAGGGTTAAAGGTTCTCCCATGTACTGATCAAAAGAGCCCCTAAATGCCACGGCATTATTATTATTATTATTATTATTATTATTATTATTATTATTATTATTATTATTATTATTATTATTATTATTATTATTATTATTATTATTATTATTATTATTATTATTATTATTATTATTATACATAAAACATGCATACATACATGCATACATATAAACATGCATACATAAATACATACATACAAGCATGAAACATACATACACGCACATACTTTTGTCTGTCCAGAGCATATTTATAGGGCCTCTAATGCGAATGCACGTAAAACAGTTGTAAAGACACGAGAAACGATGATTACCGAGAGGCGGATGGATGATTAGTCACCTGCTGTTTCCATGAACCTGAACGAGAACTCTGTAGTCTAATGTAGGCAAATTCTACACAGGACCTGAATACAATGTAAGTCAAAGTCGGGGTTGAGTTTGCTCTCTTCCCCTTGCCGAACACTCTGTGCACCCCAAATTGCATCCAGGTGTCTGAGCGGAGTTTGTCGGTTGGGATGTCTTTATCGACGGGCAAGGCAGTTATGCGAAGTGGCCCTGGCCCTGGGTCATTACTCATTAGCCAAGCCATGGGCGCCGCCAAAAACATAGCAGGTAAGGGGGATTTAAGGGTGACGCTGTATGCGTTTCAAACGAGGTCTGTATGTCGGTATACATTCAAGGCGACGGTGTCGGCATATCCGATTGTTCATTGTCTTTATTAATCTAAGCCATTTAGCAGATTCTGTTTGGTGACGGGTTGCTGCTGTTGAAGGGTTCAGGATTCATGTTACGGGTGGGAATAGAGGCTCCGGGATTTTGAAATGATTATCGTGTCTTGTGTGTGGGTTGCGGCACGGTTATTTGTTTCTTGTCGTTAGTTGAACGACCATCTGCAACTCTCTTAGTACAAACAGTAGGCGTTAGGTTTCTCGAGTCCTGTGTAATTGGATTGTACAATATCGGAGACTTAATAAAAGTTGATTCTGTCCTATACTCCTATAGAGTGGCTTTGTCAAGCATTACACAATTCAGGTAATATAGGTCTGTATATTCTCTGTGGTCGGCCCCTCCATCTGGAATCGTCTCCCATTGGAGATACGTATGTTGCCTAGGAATAGTTCGCTTGTGTTTTACAAATTACTGAAGTCCATGCAGTTTATATTGCCGAGGTTGGGCTGGGAGCGCTTCTGAGTAGGTGCCTTGAGGAGGCGTTTCAAAATGAATGAATGAATGAATGAATGAATGACTGAATGACTGAATGATATATATATATATATGACACAAACATGTATGTATGTTCATGCTTGTTGTTTGTTTCTTGGAGTTTGGGGATCACTCCTGACTAAGATGACGGCCCCTTACACAGTATACATGATATTAAATGTTTGTCTCTAAAACACATATACAATTAGTTTTTTCCCACTATTAGTTAATGGCTTCGAAATAACAAACATAGAGCTGCGAGCCAGCTACCCAACCTTAGTCCCGACCGTTTATTCTTATTTGTCAAAAGATGGAGGAACTGAAATTTGAAGTGTACATACAAAAATATTAACCCCGCGGTTCACAACTACCCTAACTAAGCTAAATGCGAAACTTTTCCTGATTATGTTGAATCCTTGTATCTGCCTCCGTTAGAAGAACACGACGTTGATTAGTTGCAACCTTAGAATCGTCTAAGTTATATTCAATAGCAGCAGGAGTTGCGCAGTAAGGCAAAGACAAACCTTGAATTAATCGCATAGTCTGCATTCAGCTCGAGTGGCTGTGATAAATTTAAGGATTGTAAAAAGCTTGTAAAGACTGTAAGATAGCAATAAACAAGAGTAATAAGTAATAATATAGACAACGAAACAAATGGTAAAAATAAATGCACTGTCTGTTTAGAACGACATAAGCAGTGTAGTCTTTATGCAGTACAGACATAGGCTAAGACTGATGGAAATCTTCCCTCCCATATGTGGCCTGTACTTTGGGAGCGCACGGTAAAAGAATCTTTTTGAAGGACAAGCGTACGTAACTTAAAACCTTTATTCATCGGTTCAAATAAAGCTTCAACGACATCTGTGTATTATGAACATGTAATGTAGCGCGTGAAATTTGAAAATCAGGCGGGAAGTCAGCAGCCAAATGAATTGCAGAAAAGTAAAATCGAGAGGCTTAATCCAGTTTTCGAATTAAGTGTATATATAATAAATCCATCATATAGATAAATTTTCGCTGTCGTATTTACAATGACCTGTTGATCTGGCCTACTAAGTGTGGCAACCATCATTCTGGTCGGCCACCAGACAATTTACCAACTTCCGGCTGCGCTTCCTGTTCTTCCCCTCTCTTCCTCTTCGTCCTCCTCTTCTCTTGTTCTTCCTCCTCTCTTCCTCCTTGTCCTCCTGTTGGCATAGGCCTACTCTCTCTTTATCCTTCGTTCATAGTCTCATCCCCGTCCTATTTTGAATCTCGTCTTCAGTGTTAGCAGTAGTTTCATATCTGTTCCTTGTCTCATTATAAGCATTACTATTTCTTTGGTTGAGTCTGGAGCTTAGTTTTGGATGAATCTGACAACATTTAATTTGCCAATCTGCACAGATATCAGAATTTTAAAGTATAACTTCGAAATCTATTTTCTGAACAGGTTACATTTCCCAATTGGCTTAAGTATATTGAAAATGAGTCATGAATGTGTGACTTCATAGACTCTCATAGTGCAGTGGTTCGCAAAATTTCCACCGTCCTGTGTTTCTGAATGACTGTAGGAGCTGAGACATGTGTCTCTACCTGTCGGTTTATTGTATTTTATTTTATCTGAACATTTATAAAGCGCCTCTCACAGTGTTCGCTATTGAGAGGCCCTTCCAGTGCGACAAGCCCGGTGAATAGAAAGTAACTTTGCGAAGCATTGCACTATAGGAGAGACTCTGGTATTACACATTCATGACTCACTTTCAATATACTTAAGCCAGTTGGGAAATCTAATCTGTTCAGAAAATAAATAGCCAAAATTCGTGGAACAAGAAGGTCATGGCGGTTAAGCGATCGTAATGGACGGAGGGAAGCAGCTGAAACTGGTAAACGAACGAGGTCACAGAGGTACTTGGGTGCTAAGCCTGTATAAGACCGAAGGACTAACGTGAGAACCTTAAGCTAAATCCGACCAGTAAAGGGGAAGCCAATGAATATGATCGAACAGAAAAGAGGAAATATGAGACGAGCGAGGTTTAATTTAGCTTTACCTCAACTTCGGTACACTTCGAGGTTGATTTGGCTGGACGTGACCTTGATCTTGAGGCGCTAAGAGCTTGGCCTTGGCCTCAACAGAAATTGCCTTGTTATCGGTTTCAGTCTTGCCCTGACCTGGAATCTAGGCCTACTGCCGCCTACATATAAGAGTACACAACTCTGCTAAGTGACGGCCATTTATTCTTATTTGTCAAAAGATGAATTAACTGAAAGTTGATGCCTAGATACGAATTTTTTAGCCCCGCTGTTCATAACTATCCTTCTTCTTCGGTTCTTTGCCCTTCGGCAGGTTCTTATGTCCAACGGCGCCATTCTTCTCGCTGTTGAGCTTCTTTCATCTTTCTGTAGCCGTCCGTCTTCATTATCCTGTCTAGGTACATCGTTCTTGGTTTTCCTCTTGTCGTTTTCCCTTCCATTCTACCCTCGATGATATCTCTTAGCAGGGAGTTTCTCCTCATTATATGGCCAATCCATCTTCTTTGACGCTCTCTGATTGTCCTCATCACGGATCTTTCCTCTCCCACCATTTGCAGTACCTCCTCGTTTGTCTTATGCTGTGTCCAACTGATTCTCTCCATTCTCCGCCATATCCACAATTCAAAGGCTTCCAGCCTTCTTATGTTCTCCCCCTTATAGTCCATTTCAGATCCGTACAGGACCACACTCCATACCAGTGTCTTAATCGTTCGCTTTTTAAGATTTCTGTTTAATTTTCCTCTCAAGAGTTCCTTTTTTTATAGAACTATCCTAACCAAGCTAAATGCGGAACTTTTTCTGATTATGTTGAAGCCTTGCATCTGCCCCTGTTAGATGTAGGTGCCTACATGGCGTTGATTAGTTGCAACATTAGAATCTAAGTTATGCAATAGCAGCAGGATTTGCGCAGTTCAGACGTCTGAAGTGGACAGTCCATAAATTAACCGCATAATCACTCTGTACCTTTCGAGTGGCTGTGATTAATTTAAGGACTGTAAAAATAACAATAAATAAGAGACACTAATCTAGACAGCGAAATAGATGGGAAAACTATACGTACTCTTTGACTTTGTCCTTTTATGCATAGGCCTATATTTAGCCTACATATGCAGACATAGGCTTCCCATATGTGACCTGGGATCGCAGGGTAAAAGAATTCTTATGAAGGACAAGCGCACGTAACTTTAAACCTTAATTCATTGGTTCAAACGAAGGTTAGACAACATCTGTGTATTAGTAAAACGTATATAGGATGTGAAATTATCCAAAGGTTCAAAAGTGTTAAAGTTTAAAAATACTATAAAAGCCAATAAAAAATGAAAACGCTTTTTCTATGACGGCGACGCTAAGTGGAAACTGTTACGAATGTTTCGCCAGACGAACTATTTTCTCAGTCTGTAGCGTCTTCCACTTGGGACATAAATATCTGCTTCCATGGGATGCTGACGTACTGCACAAGGAGCGCTGGAGAAGGAAATTTGTCGCGCAACGTCTAAGATTATATCGTCTTGTGAGTATGGATCGTATCATATAGGATAGTTATAGCTAAAACTCATGCTGTAGCTAATATAATAATTATAACTGAACGGATGGCAAAACATCACTATATTTTAAACCCATTGTCGTGCAAAAGTCATTGCCTTGCGTGTTGAAATATGCAATAAACTGAGTGAATTTATTACTCAACTAACTACTTCTCGCTAGATTCCTTATTTTGTCTCAACCAACTTGAACTTATTTTGTCTCGCCTTGTGTCGTATACGTAGAATATAGTGTATTGGTTCGGTGGGTGAGATTTTATTCGGCAGTCGTACAATTAAGCTGCTCTCGAACTTTATAGCTTTCGACTCGATATATGCTGCTAAGTAGGCCTAGGCCTATAGTCTTTCAATGAAAATGTTTGGCCAATCCGTAACAACATGCATAAATTTATAGCTTGGGATGCTTTAGAATAGTGTTGAATGATGAAGTTTATGATGTTTTCTGAAGAAGACATTTGACCTAACGGATGACCTAACAGATCTTATACGGCGATTTATGTATAGGATATAGCCTGTGGTCATAGCCTATAAATAGTATTTTAATCGTGTTATGGAACGCGAAAGTTAGTATAATGCGCTTAAGTAAGTAAGTAAGTATATTCTACCAATTGCATAACCGCACTTTGGTTTACATACATCTAAAGAGTGTATAGCATTCTGATTGAGGCCTAGTACAATTGAATAGTTTGCATAAAGAAAATTCAAACTCAGTTTATGGCATATTTTAACACGCAAGGCAGTGACTCGTGCATGAAGATAGGTTTAAACTAAAGTGAAGTTTTGTCATCCATTCAGTTATAGTTATCATAGGCCTATATTTGCTACAGCATGAGTTTTAGCTGGAATTATCCTAGTTATCGTTATTGCTGGAGCTTTTGTTTTAGTTTTAGGTACTAATGACTGAAAGGTGTCTCTTTTAGTTAGGCCTACTATATTCTCAGTTTTTAACTCGTTGAGAAATATTTAAAACATTAAGCTATAGTGCGTCATTTTGTTGGAAAGTGACTTGGACTTTGGGCTTTGGGCGTCCTCATTGAGACTTGTGGCGTCCTCAGTGAGACTTACGGCATTCTAAAGACTTATGGTGTACTCATTGAGACTTCGGACATTTTCAACCTCTGCAGTGTTTTTCGCATTTCTGACGTGTAGAGCGCAATGCGAATGCTGTTTTGGCTTAGAGTAAGCGCGCTGCTGAGACTTGAGATGTGCTTAAGGCATGCACTGGGTTAATAATAGAACGATCAGTTTCAAAGGGAATCGTTATTCATGTGTGTCTTCTAGCAGGCGGCTTAGCCTGATTAGTTATTATAGGCCTATATATAGAGTGTGCTTGACCTACTAAATACCGTTACCTGCTGTCTCTTGAAGAGTGATTATAAAACAGTGTATAAAAATGTTTATATTGTCTGTATAAAAATACGACATTAGTTTTAAAGTCGGGGCTAAGTCCGGAAAAGCTAACGATGCAGTCAGCTGACATCGCGTATACGCTACAGAAAGTTTCGAGACGAAAATTACGATCTACCTATTTTTATTATCAAGGTATCATTGATAACCGTGGTTCGTAATACTTGACCAAGAGCATCAATCAATTCCACCTTACGGGCATAGACTGAAACGGAGGACAATTTATGCATGGAATGACTTGGGAGGCGATAAACTGTGACATATAAACTGGAATCAGACATTATTTTATTGATAGAATAACACCGGCGTGGAATGACTTGGGAGGCGATAAACTGTGACATATAAACTGGAATCAGACATTATTTTATTGATAGAATAACACCGGCGTGGAATGACTTGGGAGGCGATAAACTGTGACATATAAACTGGAATCAGACATTATTTTATTGATAGAATAACACCGGCGTGGAATGACCTGGGAGGCGATAAACTGTGACATATAAACTGGAATCAGACATTATTTTATTGATAGAATAACACCGGCGTGTAAGACGTTTGGTCTCGGTGTCCTAGAGCAAGGGACCGACGCCTGTTGGTGTTTATCGCAGTGAAAGCTTTTTGAGTGATTTCCTTATCAGTTTAGACTGTAGGGTTAGATTTTCATTTAATACGCGTGTGACTGATTGAGGCTCTTTACATGAAAGGCCTTCTTTTATTTAACACTGTTTCACATTTCATAGTGATATGTGATCGGTCGATGGAGAATAAGTTGTAGTTTCAAATTAAATAATAACTTATGGTATTTTAGGTGCTCGGTAGTCTAGTGGGAGAGTGCTGGACTGTCAACCGAGAGGTGCGGGGTTCAAATCCCGCCAGAGCAGAAAATTCGAGATTTCTGCTCCGCCTGCGCCCCCTAGCCAACTCAGCTACAATGAGTACACTGTCTGTGGGAACTGAGACGGCTAGGGGAGAGGGACCCGCACTCATATGCAGAGGCTAAGAAAATGAAGTCGCTAACACTTCATACTCATGGCTACCTCTCAGGCTAGCATAAATGGATGCTCTTTTCTTCTAATGGAGAAACAGTTTTAGTTTCAGATTAAGTGATGGGCGGCGATCCCGGTGGGTCGAGGAGGACAAGACCCCCGCCTTTAGGGGTGGGGGACACACCATACATCTGCCCCCCCCCCCCACATTTTGAAGAAACACCAAAAAAGGTCAAAAGTTCACGCGCGAACAAATTTTTTGAACTCTTTTTTGACCAAATCTGTTGAAAACTGTTTTTTGACCAGATAAGTTCTAAATTGCCCCCCCCCACCTGTCAAACAAGATCGCCGCCAGTGGATTAAGTGGTAACCTTAGTATTCAATAGACAATTTCGATGAATATTGCTTGTTCTTATTCTTTCACAGATTCTTGTTTAACATTCATTTTATATGGTTTAAACAAATTTTCAATCAATGTTCTTTTCAATTATTCACACCCTTCCTCTTTTCAGAATGTATCGTCCTTCCGCCTTCCGTCAGTGAGTAGAGTAAGTAAGCTAGTTAGTATGCAAGCAAGCAGTGAAGCAAGCAAACGCGTAAGCACCTAGGCAGTTAATGTTTTTAAGTACCTTACAAAGCGCTGTGCTAATTGATGCCTTGTGTTTCTCATGCTCATCCTTATGTTGTAGCTTCGTCTACTTCACAGCCTTCTGCTGTTGCTGCTGCTGCTCTTCCTCCTCCTCCTCCTCCTCCTCCTCCTCATCTTTCTGTGACTCATTATCCTTCTGCCCTCCTCCTTCTCCTCTTGTCACTTGCTGCCGCTTCGACTGCCTCATCATCCGTCTGCTGCTCTGATCTACGCATTTCCTGTACTTAAAGTCTAAAGATAATTAATTTTCCCTCAGAAGGAGTCCACGATAGTTACAGACTAATTAGACGGAGCGCTTAATAATCAGCAGAACTATTATTATTTTACGCAACTTTGTGGTTTTCTTACTCATAGGACCTATATGTGTGTGCGTTAAGTGGCTTGAGAATTACGTGGATGGTTATATTGTGATACTTTTCTACAGGAAGACCGATAAATGAGAGGCTGGGCTCATTAAAGGGACTGCAGTTCGTCTGAATGACAAATGCGGGCTATTGACGAACTGCCTTCGTGTTATAGTATCTCAGCGTCGTTTCGGATCATGGCCACTAGGTGACTACCGGCGTTGACTTGGCTGTCAACGGCTCTTCTCAGATGCATGCCTGCGAGCGAGGATCGCGTGCCAGGTATCGTGATCGACGAATCTATGCATTATTCATCAGCTTCAGAAGCCACAGCTGCTGCAGCAGGCCAGGCCTAAGAAGGATGTTGATAGAGCGGCCGAAACCATTACAACCTTTTCCGGGAAACTGCGCGGATAGAAGGGAAATGCTCTGAGGACGTCGGTCATGTGCAGATATGGATGAAGCGAATCGAAAAGACTGTTCCAGATGTAGAGAAAGAAGGTCGACGAGTAAAATAAACGGTGCGAAAGGACTGGATCTGTATCGGATAACTCTTGGACTTCTACTTCTGCTGCTGCTGCTGTTGCTCCTAACGATGACTCTTGCGATGCCAAGACTTACTCAGATGCGTGCGAAAGATGGAACTGCGCTGAAGCGGACGTTAAGTAACGTTGTCGCTGATCTTGGAATTAGCAGACAGGAAGTTAATGCGCTAGATAAATCCGGTGAAATACGTGATAATATCGATGCTATTCATTCAAGTGGAACCGCTGTGCATTCATCCGAACAGCTCAGGCATCGAAGAAACAGACGAACGAGTAGCGAGAATGCAGACACGTCTCGTAGAAATGATTCTGACACTGACGGGTTTCGTTCAATTCATTCCGAGTCTCAGCCGACGACGGTAAGTTAGGTCGATACTTACTTACTTACTTACTTACTTACTTACTTACTTACTTACTTATTCACTCACTTAATTTCTTTTCATTCATTCATTCATTTGGATAATTTATATAGCGCCTCTTCAAGAAGCCTACTCAGAGGTGCTCCCAGTCCAGCCACGGTTAAACAGAGAAGTCTTGAGGGCGGTAGAAAACAACTTCCTCGTGGAAATAAGCGCAAAGAAGGTGGGAGCCCATTCCACATAGAGGGGCCAGCCACTGAGAAGGCACGACGCCGTTTAACTGAGGAGTGGGACCGAGGAAGCAACAGCTCACCCCCAGTTGCAGAACGTAGAACTCGACGGGACATTAGGCTAGTAGAGAGCGGACAGCAGATATCAGATAGGTAAGACGGAGCTTCACCATAGAGAGACCGCCAAACAAAAGAAGCAATCCTATAGGAGATGCGCTGCGAGGCAGGAAACCAATGCAGGACCACGCATATACAGTAAGCTGAAACTGGTGCATATTTTGGGATATGGGCAATGAGCCGAGCGACAGAGCGAAGGACCCGGTCAAGCCGCCCAATTAGAGTCAATGGATGTCCAATGAGAACAGAGCAGCAATAGTCAACTATTCTGGAGATAAAAGCGTGAACAAGGATCACTGCAGCGTCATAAGAAAGGGACCGTATTACAACACGCAACTGCGGGAGCTGGTAGTAACAACTCCGGGCATAGTTCGAGAATTCGTGACTTTCGGTTTTAAAATTCGTAAAAATTCGCGAATTTTTGGTCTATTTTAAAATTCGTAAAAATTCGTAAAAATTCGTTGCGTCATTGTTGCACCTTTTTACATTGACAGTGGCGTTTTGCAAAAACAGCGTAAGCAACAACAAGTGCGGTGACGTCATGGTTTGTTGTGTTAAGCTTCTGCTTACAATTTAATGTAAAATTGAATATAAAAATTTATTGCGTAACAAGTTAATTTAGCTAAACTCTAATTTCTTAAAGATGAAAGAACAAGGACCGGAGTGGACGTATGTAGTAATTTTTTGAGGAGAAGGAAAGGGTAATCCAAATATATAGTGTTTTTTGTGACAAGGAATTTGTTAGTTGTTCTGCCCGAATTCGGGAGCATTTGCATGGCGAAAATACAGAAACCAGAGTCGAGTGGGAGCAGTGGGCTGTTGCTGACTTAGAATCAGAGGACGATGAAGTATAAAAGACACAGCTCGATGAACGTTGCCAACCCTTTTTAACCATGTTTGGTTGCAAGCTGTGTTAGTGACTGACTGATCACACTGGAGCTGGGGCACTGGTGGTTTTTGTTCTGCTGACTGACACTCCCAGTCACACACCCCAACTATGATAGAAATCGAAGTTCAAGACTCCAAGGGTAGAACAGTCACTGAATATCAGTAGCCTACTATTGTGTTGCTTTATAGGCAACTATCTTTTACGGTTGCTTGATTGATTGCCTATGACACTGACATTTAATTGCTTAAAAAGTTGAAAAGTTAGCAAATTATAAAATTCAATGCCATGGTAAAGAATTCTATTATTTTATTGTTTCACGAATTTTAACGAATTTTAAAACTGCAGTTTTAAAATTCGTTAAAATTCGTGAATTTTAAAAATTCTTAAAATTCGTAAAATGCGAATTCTCGAACTATGACTCCGGGTGACCAAATTAACATGCTGAGAACGAGTAAGCTCTTGGTCAATTGTTACACCCAGATCCCGGATAGTGAGCGAAAAGGAGACATGGGGGAAGGCCTCTGCTAACAAGTGCAGGTCAACCTGCAGGTCAACCTGCAGGTCAACCTGCAGGTCAACCTGCAGGTCAACCGTTTCTGCGATATATATATAGCGCCTCTTCAAGAAACCTTGCCAGTAGTTACTTTTTCACTTAGTGTTTTACTTACTTACTTCGTCATTTACTCATTCGCTCACTTAATGTCACTCTTTTGTCAGTAGTTACTTTTTCACTTAGTGTTTACTTACTTGCTTAGTTACTTTCTCACTTAGTTTTTTACTTACATACTTAATTACTTGTCTAGATATTTAATGGGCCCTATAACGCATTTCAACCATCGTTTCATACGCAAGAGTCTAAATGTTGTTAAAGTGAATAAGAAGAAAAACTTGGCAAGTCACCAAACGGTGTTCAACTAGAAAAGTCAACACATGTGGCCTCCTTTCACATACACAGAGCCCCGCCCAACCAAGCGGTGGGATGCCACTAGCTGTCTTCGTGTGCAAACACTTAACTCGTGTTTTTTAGAAGAAAACAATTGTACTTCGCTGCGCTTTGAACTGTCGCTCTTGCCTCCCTCTCTCTGTCCATATTTTTCTAGTGATACCCCTATCCTTTCCTGTGAACTGTCACTGTTCTTTCTTCTCTGGCCTTCCCCCGCACGTGTGACCCTCTTTCCGCTCATTTCCGTTTCTGCGCTATATATATAGCGCCTCTGCAAGAAACCTACTCAGATGCTATTGAATTTACTGTTTCTGTGCGCTCTGACAGTTCTCTGGACTCTGATGTTATTTCATCTTCATCTGATTGCTCATCCTGCGTTGGCTGTCTGACTTCCGGTCCATGAGTCCTCCTCGATATCGGCTGATTCAGACTCAGTCGACGGGATCATGATACAGAGGGCGGTTCACTTAGATGCCAAGCCTTTGATTTACGCTTTACGATAGCGACGCTTAATGAGATTAGATCAGATTATTTATCACGCCCATGCGCAATATCGCCATTCACTATTCTTTACCAGCATACATGTAGTGTATATATAGGTCTATGTATAGTATACGAGCATTTATATAGCACCTTTAGAACAACCAAACTTGAAGAAGAAGAAGAAGAAGAAGAAGAAGAAGAAGAAGAAGAAGAAGAAGAAGAAGAAGAAGAAGAAGAAGGAGGAGGAGGAGGAGGACGAGGAGGACGAGGAGAATGAGGAGAATGAGGAGAATGAGGAGAATGAGGAGAAGGAGAATGAGAAGGAGAATGAGAAGGCGAAGGAGAAGAAGAAGAAGAAGAGAAGAAGAAGAAGAAGAAGAAGAAGAAGAAGAAGAAGAAGAAGAAGAAGTAGAAGTCCCTTAAGCTAGCCCTGAAGCAGCCATGGGTATGGAGTGATAGCGACTTCATTTTCTTAGCCTCGGCATATGAGGTTTGGGTGGCCAGTCCTGTCTCTCACCGTCGCATCTTCCCACCGACAGTGTACGGTTAGTTTACTCATTATAGATGAGTTGGCTACTTAATTTAAGTTAATATGACGATTTGAAAGTATACAGAAAAGCCAACGATTTCTAACGGATTATTTCTGGCAACGCACACGTGATTGACAATGTTGGCAAACTACGTTTCGCAGCACGTGGGGACATGTTAGTTCCGCGCTCAGCTCTTCAGGCACATCGTGCTTTGTCGTGAACGTCCTTTTGAAACAAGTAGAGCTTTGCTTTCTCTCGAAATCAAAGCTCTCCCATCGGTAGCCTAATATACTATCTCGAGAGACATTTTCAGTTTACCTTATAAGATGTAGCGTTCTGATATATGTCAGAGTGTGCATCACAGCGCCATTGAAGGTTCTCAAAAGACAGTGAAGTAGTGTACAGCCAGTGACAGAGGCGTAACTAGTATGTGCAGGGGGAACATGTGTATCCGGGCGCCAATGGAAGGGGGCGCCAAAATGAGGGTTAAAATAAATAATGTTACTCTTAATTTTGATGCACTTTTAACTAATTTCTACAAATAAATTTATTAGATTTTAATTTTGGTGCCCCAAAATACCCAGTTATATCCACATTATTTACAAATTTTCAGGTATGATTCTGGCGCTCCATTGAGCACTAAGGGGCACCAAATACTATCTGTATTTTTCATATTTTATTTAATTAAAATTTAAATTGCCATTCGATGTAATTGGAAAATGTGAAATAAATAAAACAGGGAGGGGCGCCAATTTCATAGTTCATCCCTGGGCGCAAAATATCCTAGCTCCGCCGCTGGACAGTGAAGAAAGATTTAGTAACATTACGCTAACCAGGTTAAGAAAAATGAACTCGTCTTAGGCAAGTTTCTGAATCCTTAAACATTTCAGCCTGCTGTCATCATAAAAGATTTTGTTTAGTAGCTTCCGTACACTGTTTTGCCTAAAGACCTACATGTCTTCGGACGCTATCTCGAGTCAATGAGGTCGAAATATCTGGAATTTCACCACCTTAAAGCAGTTTTGTGTACGCGTCCTAGGGTTAAAATGCTTTGCAAAACAATATCGCATAACAACTTTTATTGCGCTGTACAGACTTAGCCGCAGGTCTCTAACACAAGGCAAGCCGATACGTCGGCAAGCAACGCGGCTGCAACATGTGGTGCGGGCTGCTTAGGAATGTCAACCTATCGTCGTTATGCGTTATTACTTGAGCATTGATTCGGGGTGGCCCTGAGACATGTTTAGACGTTCGGTTGACATTGCCTCTGTCTTTGTCTAGGACACCGACCCGCTGGCAGACTTCAAACAACTGATCCACCATGCGACGTCTTTCGACGAAATTCGAGTCATCATCCAATCCAGTACCGTTCTCAAGGACGTGTTCCCCAGCCCGTCGCAAACGACAACCACAACGGGAGCCGGCGACCTCAGACGCAGGCTCTTGCAGTGTCGTCGGCGGTCCAGGAGTTCGGTCGGTGCGAAGTCATCCGTTGGAAAGTCCAATGGGTCGACGCAGCCAGGATTACAGGAGCTGTTGAAAGTCCTTCAGACGAACCTCACCTGTAACAGGATACCAGCGACGATCGTCAGCGAACTCGGGTTGGGCCGAGATCGGAACAAGTCGATCCAACTGCCCGTCTGTGGTCCAAAAGAAACGTTATTATCTGCACCACAGTCCGAAGGTTAGTCGGAGCGTCCCTGCCAGCATTGTCATGGGCGCTGGATGAGCCCCATAAGGGTTCTCTATGGGTCTCATATGGGCCTTATGTGGGCTCCATGTGAGCATGGTTGCAAGAGTAGTCTGGTGGGTGGTTTCAAACAGGTACTCATAGCGCGAAAATGATGATTGTCTTTGTCGACGGTGATGATCTCAAAGGCTATGATCAATTTCTGTCGACTTCAAATGATGGACCCATAAGTGGCGGGACAGGGTAGCCGACTGGTGAGAGCGCTAGCCTTGTAATGTGAAGCATACGGGTTCGAGCCTGCTCTGAGACGGTCACTGTGTAGGGACCTTGAGCAAGTCCTTCACTAACTTTGCTCAGCGCCATCGATTGAAAATTGGTCTTAGATAATGGCGTTGTATAAATGCATAATGGTAGTAATTCGAACCCGGTTGGCACAGATGAAAAGCCGATGCGATTAGCCGCTCGGCCAAATTTTAACGGCCACTTTTGCGAGATACCAGTGCACTGCCATGGGAAACGTAGTCCTTCATATACCTATCTTTACTCTCATATGAATAGTTATAATCTCATATGCATATTCATAGTCCCAGTCATAATCTCATAATATTATGGATATTCATAGTCTCATCATCCTACCTTGGACCGCACTTAGGCTTTGGATCGCCTTTGTCGTATAGAAGTGCTTGAGATATGAACGTCACAGAGATCATTGCAATAGAAATAGCTCCTTAGACCTACTGTAGTGCATCGAGGAAAGGCTCACCTTACTCTCATCTGTGCTCAGCTTATGAAAATCTTAAGGTATGGTCACGTGATCGTTGTATTATGTCTTGTCGTTTTATATTCTGGTGCGATATAATAGATAGTTTGCATAGCGCCATACGTCGTCACCAGTAAGTAAGTAAGTATATTCTTTATTTTAACCAGCTGACAAAACGCACCCTGGTGTACATTACATGTGAGACTATGCATGTAGCCAGCAAAGTATATATATATAATATATATATGTATAAAATATATATATATATATATAATTTATATCCTGTGAACCCTACTTCTACGCATGCATGCATTTCTAAGCTGGCTTTTATGTACGTATATACACTGTCCCGATGAAAAGTAGACCCCAAGAAAAAGTGTCATAACACGGTCAAAACTTTTAACATTTGCCTGAAATTTTAAAAACAACAACACTACCCATATTACCACCAAATCGTAACGCCGTTTGGTAATGTTGGTGAGTTTGTCAAGTTTATCAACGTTTGAGATGCAGTACTGAAAAGGGGAAATTTCCAACATACACATTTTTGACAAACGTTTATATTAGGGGTCTACTTTTCATCGGGCATTCGGGCGGCTATATACTTCACATTCAACAAGACAGTGCCCCTGCGCACCGAGCACGTGAGACCATTGCTCTGCTGTTCCGGGAGACACCCGACTTCATATCCCCGCAGCTGTGGCCGCCCAACAGTCCAGACCTCCATCCAGTTGACTATCATATCTGGAGTGTCCTGAAGGAGCGCGTTTATCGTTCCCGCATTCGTGACGTTGATCACCTGATTGAAGAGTGGCAGGCCATCAAACAGTGGCGTCCCCGTCTACGGTCGTGTGTCCGTGAACAAGGAGGACATTTTTAACACCAGCTGTAGCTGAACTTCACTTCCTTATGGCTCTTGTATGTTGGATTTTTCGACCGACTCGACTTGGCCGAGTTTCGATCGACTTGATCGACTGACTCGATCGATCACGGGGTATACTTGCAGTAGCACTGCCAGCACATATAACAATTATACAACAACACAAAGAACTAACTAAGATGCAAGAAATCCAACACTAGAGTTCTGCGGAACATCTATGTATATATATATACTTACTTAATACTTATATATATATATATATAAGTAAGTAAGTAAGTATATTCTTTACTTTACCAGCTGCATGCAAGACGCACTCCAGAGTACATACAACATATAAACAACTGTCATCATGTCAATATGAATAGAGCATTCTACATAAAAGTTTTTTTCATGTTAGTATCAGCTATTGGTAAAACTCGATCATGAGAACGGGTCCGGAGAGAATATGCCAACGGTTTTTTAGGGGGAAGAGCTCGTGAAGGACATGGCCAGGATTTCCCAGAACCGTCGTAAACAGACGAGTGTCGGCTTTAAGGCACATTTGTTCAAAGGTTCATCTCTGTTTCTCCGCCATATCAGCAAGTTAAGCTGAGTATAAAAAGTGGTGGAATAGGTCGTTGACTCAGGATTGACTGAGATCAGCGTGGGCGTCTATGAGTGGTATTGAGTAAGCGACTCTTCATGAAGAACAGATCGCAATGCTCCAGGCCATGGCAGGCAGATAAACCACAGATGGTAAAACCAGTTTTTAAGCGGAAACTATTAAGCTATCTGAAGAATAGACGCAATAATTGCTCTGAAGAATAATTTAACAAGCTCTTGTGAGATTCGGGACGGGATGAAAGAGATAGCTAGACTCGAGTGAAGTCCAAAAATCTGGCTATAAAATAGGAACTTCTATAATATAGTATACAATTAAGGGTTTTAAATGGTCCAGAAGACAAGTGCTTTGTGTTAGAACAATTGCAAATTAACCTGTAACACTTAACAGCTCATGTCTACAGCTCATGTCATCTTGAAAGCTGCGACTGTGTCCACCGAGACAGTTTTATAATCTAAATAGACGAAGGAGTTGCTCTTACGCCAGGAACGTATATAAGACTTATAGATGTATCGGCAGACAGTCAACTGATCGCAAGCTGCCTACATAAGTGGAACTATAAAAATGTGTGATCCATTTTAGTCATCGATCTCTTATATATGGACCATTATTGACTCAATATCTTATCCGGTAAAAAGTGGATGCTAATTGTAAGCCATAGCGTCGATTAAAGTAAAGGCTTCCCCAGTGGAAGTTCTGGTGTAGGGCCTGTGTAGGCGATCCTGGGAATCCCCTACTTCAACGCACCCATACATTTCTAAGCAGGATTTCTTCGAGTATATTAAGTGGAGTCTTACACGTATAATGCACGTATATACATGCGTACGTGTATATACAATGTACATACATGCACATGTATACTTTCGCTCATCCTTACATACATACTTATGTAGGACCCATTTAAGTACGTACATACTTACTCGTCTGGTTGGAGCATCCTTAGGATAGCCATTTTTCACTGTTTCAGCAATACAAATGTTCACTGACACCCATATGACATCCCATATGTACTTACAACCTTGTAACCTCTCAAGGGATGTCCAACATTGTCCATTCCGAATACGAAGTCAATTGTCTCTTCTTCCCTTTCCCTACGTTTGGAAAGGCAGGGCACCTTCATTAAAACTGACGATGATGACTGATCAGTTCTTCAAACCATGCAAATCTGCCAAGTACTCATACTGAAAGTTGTTACAATGTTATATCATCGCTTGCGCACATTTTGTTGACACATGGTAGACTGGAGTCATGAAACAGGGCTAACGTTATCGACCGCGTATACGGGATAACAAACAGATCGATATGTCTACGTTGTGCTACCAATCAACAAACGAAATGCCTACAGGCGACTTTATTCAATAGCATTCTAACAGTTACTGTAATTATATGGCGCCACCCCAAGAGAGACACTTCAGAGGGGCGGGGGAGGCTCCCGAACAGACAACACAAATTCACGCTCGAATGTATTGGTTCTCAAGCACTTATGTAGAAGAGGCGAAGAAAGGCCAAGAACTTCGTGTCGAGGGTTGCAAGGCAAGTTGCGTTCCAGGTATACGTGGGTCTGGAAATGGCTAAGCATCTGTGCTGGTTGATTGAAATTCTGGCCAACCAGGGTCCACCAGGTGACACAAATTCACGCTCGAATTTATTGGTTCTCAAGCACTTATGTAGAAGAGGCAAAAAAGGCCAAGAACTTCATGTCGAGGGTTGCAAGGCAAGCTGCGTTCCAGGTATAAGCTTACGTGGGTCTGAAAATATCTAAGCTTCTGTGCTGGTTGGTTGAAGTTCTGGCCAACCAGGGTCCACCAGATGACTGCGCAATTCTTAGACTGACATGAAATGGAGTCGTAGTCTTGTTGCATGTTTTATTATTATTATTATTATTATTATTATTATTATTATTATTATTATTATTATTATTATTATTATTATTATTATTATTTTACGCATTTAATATGCGCCATTATCTAATGACCCATTCAATTCAATTCAATATTCGTTTATTTGATAAATACAGGCTGTCACAGACGCAACTTGTTTACATTTTCATTAATATATTGTCGCGTAACTACTACTTCCAGGTGACCGGACTTCTGTAAGGTGTTTCCGATAAGGCAGCAGACGGCTCGTGTCGCGACCCAGGATGCCTCACGATCGTCGCTGATATCCGTTGAGTTCGACTTCAGCTTTTTGGCTGAAGATTTAAAATAAGAAAAGACTGTATTCGCTTCTTCACGACGAATAGATCAGACGAGAGCGAACAGACGAGAAGCACACCGAACAAACGACGAGAGAGAGCAAACACACGAAGAACAGAACACGCTTACTCTATACAAGGTCCTTATATAGCGTTTTCAGGCGAACAACTACCTATTGGCGAACATAGACCAAGCCAAGCGAACAAGCAAAGTTCGCCACCAACAGGCGAACCCTAAAGGCGAACAAATCTAAGAGTTATCTATCTAAACACAGGCAAAAATAGTATACAAGTACGCCGGAAACGGCGTGGCGAAATTGTAACGTTCGCCACAACGGCCAATTGTCCTGTAGAACACACAAAAGTTCGCCAATGCCTAGGCGTACATACATAGTTCTTCAAGGCCTATTTCGGCCAACGAAACACCCGAAAGTTCGCCACACACGGAAACCTATTTCCGTCACACTCTCCTCCCACCAAGAAGAAAGCCGAAGCCCTCTTCGGGTAAGTATAACAAAATGCAATTGCTACTATCTTGCTAGCAAGCATAAAGAGTCAATATCGTAAAGTTCTTCGCAATTTCTAATCATTTCCATTCTTTTAACACTTAATTAAGAACAGATTCAGAAATAGTCGATACAAAGTTCACTCAATGACAGTCTCTTCATGTTTCAAAGTACGCCGGCCAAAATCGTAGTTTATTGAAAGCGGGCGGGCTTCTTAATAACCCGTCGTGGCCTCGATTCCTCACAGGGCTCCTCGCTGGTCAATGGCTGTAAAGGGGCCTTGTTGCGGAGGCTTACCTCTCCTATATTGACAACACTGCGGACAGCGTCGACAAAACCGCTGCACTTCCTGCGACCATCCAACCCAGTGTGCCCTACGCAGTTATCGCGGGGAACCTTTACAAAATCTCTAACAAATTTCCTGTAATAGGAGCAGAGGCCTAAAAATGCGCGAACCTCTCTTAATTTACTAGGAACCGGCCACTCAGTAACCTCAGAGATTTTTAACGGATCCACTGTCACTCCATCTGGCGACACTATATGTCCCAGGAAACCAACCGTTCTGCGCAATAGCCGGCACTTACTCGGCTTCAGCTTTAAATTCGCCTCCCTCAGCCTTTGCAGTATTTGTTCCAACCTCTCTAGATGCTGATCGATGTCTTTACCAAAAATGATAACATCATCCAGATACACAAGGCACGTTTCAAAATTCAATCCAGAAAGGACAAGGTCCATAAGTCTTTGAAACGTCGCCGGAGCGTTACACAATCCATAGGGCATCACAGTCCACCTAAATGTTCCTCTCCGAGTGACGAAAGCAGATTTATCCGAATCCTTCGGATCCAAACCAACCTGGTGATATCCGCTTCGGAGGTCCAGCGTACTGTACCAGCTAGCCCCTGACAGCGCATCCAAACACTCATCACAACGAGGCAGAGGATATGAATCCTTCTTCGTCTTCTCATTTAGACCTCTATAATCGATGCAAAATCTCATCGATCCATCTTTCTTTCTTGCTAAGACAACATTGGCTGCCCACTCGCTAGCTGCAGGCTCTATGATCCCATCTGCCAGCATCTGCTGCAGTTGGTTATCAATCACCTCTCTATACGCAAAAGGTTGCCGCCTCAGCGGTTGCCGCACAGGAGCAGCATTCCCTGTGTCTATACGATGCATAGCAGCTGACGTCCTTCCAATGTCTCGTTCATTCTGTGAAAACACATCATGGTATTCTTCCAACAACTTACTCAAACGTTCTCTCGCATCTGCCGGCACTTCCTCTGGGATGTCACTCATCAAAACATCTTTGACACCTGTGGCCTCCTTACTCACCTTATCTTCCATCCTATGTTCACGAGACTGTACTTGTACTGGGTGCAATCCCCCTAATGGCTTGTCTTTTTCTAGTTTGACTACTTCCTCCGTCAAGTTAATCACACGGATTTGCGGTGTGCCAGCGCCCTCCCCTACAAGTACCCGGGCAACATGGACTCCCGGCTGAAGCTCTCTGGCTTCAGTCATCCAAGCCGGTGCCGTCTGGTTCAAATCCAAATATAGGGTTTTTGCGCTGATATCTTGCTGGCACTTCGGTGGGACAATTACTTCTTCTGCGACTATCACCCGTCTGCACCATGCAGATCCATTACCCTTTACTAGGGGAATCCTCTTCCGCCCAACAAAGAGTGCACCAGTCCCAAAACCCAAGCGACAGCGGTGTTGTCGAAGAAAGTCCATGCCCAGCATTGCCTCAACTATCTGGTCGGAAACCAAAAATGTTGTAGTTAAAGCAAACCCACGCCACATCTTAAGTGGTACCGTGACCTCCCCTAGGACATTAATTTCCGTCCCGTTAGCAGCCATCAAGCAGCGAGTACAAGGTTTAAGTTCTAACCCTACAACAGCTGACAAAGGCACGAGGCTCACCTCCGAACCGGTGTCGATCAGGCATAGCTGGGTCCTTCCGTCGATGGATCCCCGGATGTAGATTGCGTTGTTGCTGGCTCTGTTGGACGTCCGAGAGCGCGTGGTGTGGTTCACTGCAGCGTCTCCGTCAGTGACTTGCTCCTCCGGTTCAGCTGTGGTGGCGTTTGGAGTGCGATTGGGAAACCGTCGTCGTCCCTGACGACAGTCCCGAACGATGTGGCCAGGACGACCACATCCGAAGCAGACCGCTGTCCGGCCATAGGTAGGCCGGTTCGACGATGAGTTGGTGGCTCCTTCGTTGGCCTCGAGGTTCGCTTCTTGGAGCCTCGGCGCGTTGCTCGTCCAGCTCTCGAATTGTCGGTCGATCCGTGCTTCGATCTCCCGCTGCCATCTCTTCTGCTCTTCCCTCTGCGTTGCCAGGAACCGGTCCAGCTGAGATTGGAGTTGACTTGCAGCGTCGGCCTCGGCGGTCCCGCGCACACGATTGGGCGGTGTCCGCCGATCCACCGACTCAGACGTTCTTTGGTAGGCTTCCAGTCGTAGAGCTGTGCGATATGCCTCGTCTAACGTCTTCGGCTCGCGTTCCCGAACTTTCAGCGACAGCTCTCGATCTCGTAGGGCCTCCAGGAAAGCGTCTTTAGCGACTATCTCGGTAGTCTCGTTCGATGGTACTGGGTAGGCCAGCACCACCAATCTTCGTATGTCATGGAGAAGGGTACTCAGCGTCTCGTCCTGGCGTTGACGACGATAGTACAACTGCGCTCTGAAGGTCTCCGCTTGTCCCTCAGTGCCGTATCGTTGTCGTAGACGCACCACAAGTTCTTCGTACGTGACATCGGGTTGCGAACCGAAGTCCCATAGCAGCTGGGTCGCCGCTTTGTCCAAAGCGCAACGCAAGAAATCGACCTTGTCCTCCGGAGTCCATGCATTGTGGCGTGCGCAGACTTCAAATTGTGTAAGGAAGGAGTCCAACGACCCCGTCCCGTCGAACTTCCCCGGCTTCATCGGTGCTTTCAGGTAGCCCAGAACCATACCGGCGTTCTCCAGCGGTTTTGGCGTACTCGGCAGCTCCCGCTTTACACGCAACGGTTTCGGCTTCGTCGATCCCGGCTCGTCAAAGTCAATGCTTTCCAGCAGTTGGTCCGGGTCGAAGGTGGCCCTCTTCGACGTCTTGTTCGCCGCAGGAGTCGACGTACTTGGCTGCAAGGGCGTCGGTTCTCCCACGTCCAACAACGAGTAAATTATCGTTCGCTCTTCGTCCGTCATTTTCGCTCGAGAGAAGAAATCTTGAAAACTCACTCACCAGTCGTCGAATCCAGTGAATTTCCGGCGAACAGTCTTTTTCCGAACAGAATCCTAAACCCGTACTTCTGGTACCAATTTATCGCGTAACTACTACTTCCAGGTGACCGGACTTCTGTAAGGTGTTTCCGATAAGGCAGCAGACGGCTCGTGTCGCGACCCAGGATGCCTCACGATCGTCGCTGATATCCGTTGAGTTCGACTTCAGCTTTTTGGCTGAAGATTTAAAATAAGAAAAGACTGTATTCGCTTCTTCACGACGAATAGATCAGACGAGAGCGAACAGACGAGAAGCACACCGAACAAACGACGAGAGAGAGCAAACACACGAAGAACAGAACACGCTTACTCTATACAAGGTCCTTATATAGCGTTTTCAGGCGAACAACTACCTATTGGCGAACATAGACCAAGCCAAGCGAACAAGCAAAGTTCGCCACCAACAGGCGAACCCTAAAGGCGAACAAATCTAAGAGTTATCTATCTAAACACAGGCAAAAATAGTATACAAGTACGCCGGAAACGGCGTGGCGAAATTGTAACGTTCGCCACAACGGCCAATTGTCCTGTAGAACACACAAAAGTTCGCCAATGCCTAGGCGTACATACATAGTTCTTCAAGGCCTATTTCGGCCAACGAAACACCCGAAAGTTCGCCACACACGGAAACCTATTTCCGTCACAATATGTTAAGCATCACCAAGCATCATCAATTGAAACAGACGCTGAGCAATAATTGTGAGTGAAAGACTTGCTCAAGGACCCTACACATGCAGTAACCCATACTTCTCGCGTTACAAGTGGGATTGGCTACCATGGCATTTCACCATGTCTATCGATCAACTGACTCATGCTACCAGCTCAACCAACAACCCTGCTCCTCTTACAGTTTCTTCGCAGACCTTCCGTCCAAAGCTACCTTTTAAGCAATCCTATCATGACTTCTGCTCTTCTTACCTGTCTCGCCGCTTCAACTCCGGGCACCATTCAACGTAGCCGTCCTCCTGTCAATTTGCCTAACCTTTCTATTTCTGCTTCGAACTGAACGTAACCATACCTACATCATCGATTTTGGTTTTGGCTGAGCACAGATTAATAAGCTATTTCTCGCGACTTATCGTTTTGGGCGTTTAGAAATCTTTATATTACGATTTAAAGCACAGACCTATTCCGCGTGCAACAGTATTCACAGTAGTGAAAATCGTTGTCGGACTTTCACGACGCGTGGACGCGTGGAGCGATTCTTTAACATCGCCAACGGTTTTATATTGCAGGCGCAATTTCAGTTTGTTTTCATTTAGAGAATCGAGACTAGTTTAACGCATGCGCTTTTGTAATTCTGTCTGCTTTTGCAACGATCTTTGAGGTCATAACCAAGGCACGCATGCGTGACAGAAGTCTAGTTAGCATGCAAGGCCGGTGCATTTCCTGAAAATACGTGTTGACGTCTGGCCTTCTGCAAATGATTTTCTACCGGATGTTTGAAGGTCGATCGAAGTGGGCACCCGTACCAGGATCAAAGTGGGTTAATGACATTTGCAACATGTGTAACGTTTCTTCGAAAGGCTAGCAAGCATCGCTAATCTCTACGCCGCACATTTTCCTCCATCGACAACACCATGCGGAACGCACGTGGACCGACCGCCGTAAACTGTTTATCGCTGGTTTCAGCCAGCTGTAGGCCTACATGTATACCTGAATGCGTTCATTCATAATTGCTGATCCCTCCATTTGCAACTCTCTACCTCATCGTGTACGCCACTTTTCTGCTTGCTTTCGCTCTAAACTGAAAACTCATCTCTTCCAGTCTGTTTAGTCTACGGCTCCTAATGTTTCTCCGTTTTCAGTGTGTACCTGTGAAGTTCTCTGTAGAGAGGGAATTATCAAAAACAACTGCTTTGTATTGTATGGTATTGTATCGCAACCTCTACGGTGTTTTGCTGTGACTCCGTGATGTTTTGTCAGGCTGCAATCTAAATGATATAAAGCTAAAATGCATTTCAGAAATCGATGGGGACCCAGTTTAACAGAACCCGTGACCCTATTTTAGTCTGAGACCCACAGTTAGGGAAATACTCTTCTATATATATGACATCGTCTTTTTCCAGTGGGATACTGCAAAATCTTACTTTTCGCCAGCGTCATTAGTTGCGCATGCGTAACAAGATTTCGTTGATTGCTATGATGTTATTAATTGTTTAATTAATAATTACAACAGTGAACAAATTCTAATTAACGCGTTTGAGACCATTTAGTTCAATCGCGTCGAAACGCTGGCTCAGATCTTTCTTCCTTGACATTCCCATGCCGCGTTGTGCGTTCACTGAGGTTTAACATAATATATACTCAGAACCTACTCCATGATGTTCTAGAAATCTAGGCTACTGTCGATGTTTTGCCTGCGTATGAGGTTAATCAGTCCAAGATCTTTCTGTAAATAAATCGGCTGTTAGTTCGAACGCACAGCTGTAACAATTTTAAAGCTCCTTAAATTAATTACAAGGAAGAAGATAAATCCACCTCATAATTAGACGGCGAGTTGTAGCGGAGAAAGGGAATACTTCCTCTCACTGGCTTGACATGATTTAACCGCCGTTAAATGATAATGGTCTCCCTGTCTCTGTCTCTCTGTCTCTTTCTCTCTATCTTTCTGTCTCTGTCTCTCTCTCTCTCTGTGTCTTTCTCTCTGAATCTGTCTCTGTCTCTGTCTGTCTCCGACACTCTGTCTTTCTCTCTCTGTCTCTGTCTCTGTTTCTGTCTATGTCTCTGTATATCTCTGTCTCTGTCTCTCTCTGTCTCTCTCTGTCTCTGTCTCTGTCTCTCTCTTTGATGTTGCTTTTGTGTGGCGCCGAAAATTTTCGCAGATATACATTAACAGAGGTGAAATTCATTTTGCTTTAGCTCGTAGTTTTCGCTCACTCTCTGCTGCAAACCACGAGTTGTAAGCTGCGTCAGGATCATAGTTCATCTCCCGTCATTCTTATGTATCAATAACTCCTCAGGGTTTTCACTCCAGACTAGTCTCACCTCTTTAAGAATTCATCAGCTCCTCCGCCCTCTGTAATCTTCTCTCGTCCTTAACACCTCGCCTTAGCAGCTTCCCTGTCTCCCTCTCTCGCTGGTCTTCCGGCAACCGGACTTGAATCTCGACTTGGCAGATATCTCTTACACCAGCGGTTCTCAACCTGTGGTCCGCGGACCACTGGTGGTCCGCGGCCATCTGCCTGGTGGTCCGTGAGCAGGGCCTAAAATTTAAATTTTTTACAATAAAAACATGCAAACAGACAAATTTTGTCAATTTTAAAAATATTTGTTTAAAAATTTATTAAATTTAATAGTACATAATAAGTAAAATACTTAATCTTATCAAATTTATTATTTTATACTATGATTTTATATGAATTTTTAATTTTATAGGGTTTCCAGTGACACAATTTTTAGTGGTGGTCCGCGACCGAGACACAAAATTTATAACTGGTCCTTGAGTCTGAAAAGGTTGAGAACCGTTGTCTTACACGATGCAGCGCTTGTGAATATGGTGGTACGTACCACTGCGCTTATAGCTTAAGAGTAGCGCTTTAGAAAATGTCGATATCACGCTTACTTAAAATTCTGGGAAACTACTATAGTTTATTAACTACGGTAGTTAACTACTATGGGGTCTACCATTCATGCAGAACAGATTAAACACGATGATTAGAAAAAAACGAGAACAAAAACAAAAACACCCTCATATAGTAGAACCGAATGACACTTGAAACTAACGCTCCTCTGGAGACGTAAGCGTTATAAACCTGCAACCTGACACAAGACCTGCAGTCGTTTAGATAGTTTCGTGACGCACATTCTTCTTTCTTGTTCTTGTTCTTGTTCTTCTTGTTCTTCTTGTTGTTCTTCTTGTTCTTGTTCTTGTTCTTCTTGTTCTTCTTGTTCTTGTTCTTGTTCTTGTTCTTGTTCTTCTTGTTCTTGTTCTTGTTCTTGTTCTTGTTCTTGTTCTTCTTGTTCTTCTTGTTCTTCTTGTTCTTGTTCTTCTTCATTTTCTTCTTCATGTTCTTCTTCTTGTTGTTCTTGTTGTTCTTGTTGTTCTTGTTCTTGATCTTGTTCTTCTTGTTCTTGTTCTTGTTCTTCTTGTTCTTCTTCTTGTTCTTGTTCTTCTTGTTCTTGTTCTTCTTTTTCTTCTTCTCCCTAAGGCAGAAACGACACCATTCTTCCCTATTTTGTGCCTTTTCCTTAATTTCTTTATATCCTCGTCTGTTCCCTTAGCCATCTTCCAGTCCGGGATTGTTGCTGTTCCTGGTGGTTTCTTCCCTTCAACTGACGGACATTTAGAGTATGATACATATTATGTCTTTCAGAGGTTCGACGCGCATTAGAACTCATGAAAGACACTACTTACTAGGCATAATTATTATATACGTATGTAACGGTATGTTTGCATTGAAATCCAGCGGAAGTTTACCAAACCTATGTCAGTTTACACTCAGATAAGCTGTGGTTCCGGGATGATAAGTGGTAATATGTAAAAGCAATGTTGTATCATACAAAATATACCTCTGCTGTTTCACTTAGGCTACATGTTGCATTCACTGGCCCTATCGGAATACGTTAGAATAGTAAGGCATGCACAAGTAAGCAGTTCTTTTAAATGAAATTCCCATTAATTTCATGAAACTCATAAAAGAAATATTATCAAGCTCACTAGCATTCTCTCGTCGGGTAGGTTAGTGCATTTAATCTTTTTTCGGTGTGTATGCGTGTGTGTGTGTGTGTGTGTGTGTTTCTGTGTGTGTGTGTTTCTGTGTGTGTGTGTGTTTCTGTGTGTGTGTGTGTGTGTTTCTGTGTGTGTGTGTGTTTCTGTGTGTGTGTGTGTGTGTGTGTGTTTCTGTGTGTGTGTGTGTGTGTGTGTTTCTGTGTGTGTGTGTGTGTGTGTGTGTGTGTGTGTGTGTGTGTGTGTGTGTGTGTGTGTGTGTGTGTGTGTGTGTGTGTGTGTGTGTGTGTGTGTGTGTGTGTGTGTGTGTGTGTGTTGTGTGTGTGTAACTCCTTGTTCAGTAAATTGTGTTCTCTTTCTTTCGTCTAGCCAGCTCTGCAGAAAAGAACAAAGCTCATCTCGATCCAGGTATAGCCTATGACTCAACTCTCTCATTACTTCGTAATCGTAAACTCCAGACTTCTGAAGCGCTACTTTAAGCTATGCGCAGGGTACCAGTTTATTTACAAGCGCTGCGTCGTGTCAGAAGGGTTGTCGAGAGACGTAAAGGGAAGATCCGAGTCCGGTTGCCAGAGAGAACAGGGAGAGAAGGAAGAGGAGCTGCTAAGACGGGATGACGAGAAAGCTTGGAAGGCGAATTGGATGGATGCTTGTTTCTTCAGTCCTCTGGATTTTCTGCTACGAGGTTACGTTCCCCTTCTTCCTTTTTTGTCTACCAAATATTCTCTCCTTCTTCGTCCAGCTTATAGCTGGCTTGTGCTGTCATGGTGCCTAATACGCTCTTCCACATGTGTCACACAGAATCGATGAATATCCTCGAAAAAGCTGCGGCGACCCACGATCACTGGATGGACGAAATCATAGAAAACAACCTTTGTCGCCCGGTGAAGATGATCCTCGACCTGGCACCACCAGAAGGCGTTGCTATGGGCAACGACGACAATGATAACGACGACGACGACGACGACAACGACGACAACCACTCAGTCAACACCAAGTCAAACAGTCCAGTCAAGGCTCTCATCTACGTCAACAAGTGCCGCCCGTTCTACGTAGCACCAAGAGACGCCGATCATAACGTGACGTGCGTTGCTGTGAAGAAAAAATCAAGGCTCATCCCGATCCAGGTATATATAGCCTATGACTCAACTCTCTCGATGCTAAATTCATGAGGGTGCGATCTGTATATCTATCTGGGAGGCAAATTCTTTTCATATCGATGTTTCTGTAAGCGTTCTGGCAACACTAGTGTCCGAGGCTGCGAGACATTGCATCTAAGCTGCTCCGTCCCTCTCCCTCTCCCGAGGTACCTGCTGGGCAGCAGGGGCCAGGTTTATTTTAAGGCGACCTGTTTTCGCCTTGTCACAGTTTCATCAATTGGGTTGTGCAGCTTTTCTTGAGGATGGCGACGCCACTCGCCTTCCCACTGCACCCTGATGCTACTGCCGCTGCTTATTCGTCAGGAGATAAATCCCTGCTTATTTCGCAGCTACCCTTCTTACTGGAGGCCGTTCCACTATCCGCCACCTGTGGACGCGCTGGGTAGCAGTTCAGCCAGGGCCGGCGCCAGAGTATTTGGCGTCCTAGGCGAACCTGTCTCACTGCGCCTCTGGCAAGTGCGATAACTAGGCCTAATTAATATTAAATTAATCAAATTAATATAACCACACAGGAATGCAGCCGAATGCTGCATCTTTAATTTAGTATCGTCGTTCATTGTAATCATCTAAGAATCATTAATGCTTCTAAATTAAACAAAAATATGGCATTTAATACATTTTAAATTTAGCCATAATTAAAGTAATAGTCTGGAACTGCCTTAGCTATGCAGCCTATGCTGTATGGTCTAACACGTTTAATGGGAATTTAAAATGTAAATATTAATTAATGATACAGTGCAGAGTTTCATTTGAACACTTAGTAGGCTAGGCCTAACTCCTGTGGCTACGTTTACTAAGTCCTAGTCCTACCTACGTGCAAAGTCTATACAAATATAATGTAATTTCAAAATTTGATTTTTCGCGCTTTCTCTTTAGCAAATGTAGAAACGAGAACCAGATTGCGTATGTACTACTTAAAAAATTAAAGCAACAAGAACTACTACTCTAAATTTAGAAGTTCCTTACCGTCAGTTGAGTCTTAGTTTCTTTTTTCAAGAGAGCTTTGAATACTGCATACGTGTGTAGACAATGTAGAGTTTACAGGCTTGTAGAGAGACATTGAGATAGACAGACTGCGACAGAGACAGAGCCAGAGAAAACGAGAGACAGAGACAGAGAGACAGAGACAGAGAGACAGAGTGAGTGAGTTAGAGAGAGACAGACAGACAGAGACAGAGAGAGAGACAGAGAGAGCAAAAGACAGACGAACATGGCATACTATTTCAGGCATATCTTAGCGCTGGGGCTGTGAGATTATACGGTTAAAGTGTGCTGTGGTTGTGCATCTAAAAGAAAGAATCTGGCTCATGTGCAGCTGGGTGTTTGCTTCGACTTGGGGGTCGAACAACGTCAATTACTCCGACACATCAGGGTAACCTAGTACATGACATGTATAGACAAACACCACACATACCGTGGCCCTGTGTATCAGATATCACGAGGCATCCCGGCCGCATCCGTCATCATACAGACTGTAGTTCAGACTGCACAGAGGCTGAGACATGTACGCAGTACACGGGCTTTTTGAACACCGTAGGCAGCGGCTAAATATGTCATCAGATGGAACAATTAACCAAATTTAAAATTTGTGCGCTTGGAGGAAAATGAAAGAATAGGGCCCTAAAGCAGAATGTGACAGGGGGTGCGTACGCACCTTAAGCGCCTTGTATTGCTAGGCCTACGCCTCTGGGCTGGCAAAACGGCGGCAATGGTTTAAAAAATATTTATGTGTAGCTTTTCTGTCGCCCCCAGAAATGTGCCGCCCTAGGCGGCCGCCTAGTTCGCCTAGTGGTTAAACCGGCCCTGAGTTCAGCTCTGCTCCAGAATGAATAACTGGCTGATCTAAATGCTTCAATGAATGATTGAATCTTGTGAAACGGTGATACGCATATGCCTATAGCGTCATTGACAAATTGACTTGAGGGTGACTGAATAGACCTACGCAGTCAGACACGCTTGTGGGGTACATAAAATGGGGACCATGGCTGACCTTCAATGGCCTCCAGTGGTACTATACGGGTCAGTCTTGGCCTCAAACAGTGTGGATGTCAGAGAACACAGAGAAAAGCAGACTGAATTAGTAAATAATTCTTTATTGATTTGTCGGCAGAACAAGAATGTCATTAAAACTTACATCGTTACTGATCACCTCGAATGCATAGCAACTACCAACCGGTCGGCCATCGTCAGAAAAGTGGAAACGACAACTCACAAACCTACAACGAAGGACAAAAGCAACAAAAATAAATCGAACAGGTAGACGCAGTTTTCTACAAACGTTCCATGCATCATACGAATATTTTTTTGTTATTTTCGATTTATCATAAACTGTAGAAACCCGAGTCAAAGTGATTAGCAGTGGGAAAACTCAACTTAAACGAACTTTAGAACGCTGTATAGGATATTCTATACTTCAAGGTTTGTTTGAAAGCAAACATTTGAATGCGATATTTTTGAAGACGCCTGCTTAAGCAGAGCAACATTGCGCATATATATTTTATTTCTTAGAGCTCATCCTATGGACTAAAGTTTAAAAAAATTGCAGCATTTCAGCTATACTTTAAACCGCTCATCATTACACACAAACACCCATACTTGGGGTAAGGTGATTTTGTAGCCCACGTCAGGCTCGAAAGCATAGGGCGCCAGCTTATTTAGGAGCGCTACGTCGTGTCAGAGAGGTTGTTCGGAGATACCAAGTCGAGATTCAAGTCTGGTTGCCAGAAGACCAGAGAGAGAGAGAGAGAGAGAGAGAGAGAGAGAGAGAGAGAGAGAGAGAGAGAGAGAGAGAGAAAGAGAGAGAGAGAGAGAGAAAGAGAGAGAGAGAGAGAGAGAGAGAGAGAGAGAGAGAGAGAGAGAGAGAGAGAGAGAGAGAGAGAGAGAGAGAGAGAGAGAGAGAGAGAGAGAGAGATCGGAGGGACGGACGGAGGACGGACGGACGGACGGACGGAGGGAAAGGGAGGGAGGGAAATATGCTCTTTGAATTTTTATTTAATTTTTTTCGTTAGACTCGTTCGATTGTAGACACCCCATGACAAGTTATTTTCTGGTGATGATACTTCTGGATGACAGGATAAACCTTCGAAGATGTGGCTCCAATTACGTGACCTCGTGGCAAGGGGTTCAACTTTTCACAGGGACTGAATCCCTGAACCACCCACCGATACTGGCGCTGACTTATCTAATATAATGATGACTTTGTAACACCACTGTCATTTAATTAACACAACTAAAATTACAATCCGTTGGAGATGGCCGGTCGAAAATCTCTGGGTCACGGAAGATTTATTAAATCGGAAATTGAAATATACTTCAAAACTGCTCAATAATTATTTAAGCGATGCGATTTCAAGTGTCTGTTGAAATTTTTGAGGCTCTTTCATCCTTGAGTAGGCCGTTCCATGTATGCAGGCCAGCACCCGAAATACCCTCCCCCCCCCATCTCATCAACTTAGTCTTCGTTGATGACACGAAAACATCATTAGAAAACATCATTAGAGTTTTTTCATCCCAGCCGCTGGTCACCCAGGGTCATCGAATGGCGGCTTGATTCTGTCAGCATGGTTACGTGGTGCATAGTTCCACACACACACTGAGCGTCTGTGAAATAGCTTGATTCAAGCAACTTAATAATATTGTCTTTCGGAGCTGAAGAAATCTCGACTACGTAACAGCCTATACACTCACTCTGAAACACGAAGAAGATAAAGTTTGAATTTGACGCGAAGCCCTGAAGTTGGTCTTGCAGCGAAGGATTTAAGTGTTAACTAGAACGTCTTGATTTATCCTACCAAACTATATAGCAGCAACGTTGAACACGACCAATGTGGTAATCGTAATATTATATGAATTTTAATAGCTCTCAAAACAGGTCAAATCGTGGGATCAGACTTTCCACAGATGCTTGGTGTCCAATGAGCCAGAAAAAGCGACAGCGCAGCAATCGATTCGATCGCTAGTTGGGTGATCGAAGAGGTTTCGTGTTAGCATAAGTAATTTTGGCTTCTACATTTGCGGAAACGTGACCCATTATTATGCTAAGAACAATGTCAGCTTTGTAATTTTTGAGCGCATACACTATAGAGGGCAATGTCCGATTAGAACAGACATTACTGTGATCAGAATGCTCTCAACAAGCCTGAGTGTTACAGCCTACAGGTTATGGTAGCCAGTCAAAATGTCTGTGTACAATAGCATATGTGTTTTACCATAGCACCAGACAACACACTATCAGATTTATGTGTTGCCAAGTATACTAATGGTGCTTTACTAGAGACGAAGAAGACAGTTAATGTCTGTGACTTAGAATACGTGTTTTACTATCAGACAGCAGCCTACGTAAGACCTATGTAAGTGTTTGATCACATTATTGTCGGATATATCTAATCATCAAGGGTCGACTGACCAAGTGCAGACCGAGTAGTCTAATGGAGCGAATCGATGTATTATGGGAATGAGTGGGGGTTGGAGTGGGAGAGAACATGTTAAGAGCTGCTTTAAAAAATGACCTCTATATGCAAGTGATAATAATTCTTTCGTTTATTTCTATGCAGATTAGGAACACAGTCGAGGCGTTTGGCGCTGTTATCGGATAGTCTTTCCTAAAAAAAATAACCGATAGGCTAAGCAGTTTATTCAATTGCAAAAGTTGTCAGCTAGGCGTCCAGGCGCTGCTTTTATCTCAAACGATAGACCCACGTGAACCAGTCGAATGCCTAAATATGCGTCTCAAGCACATGAAAAAGAAGACGTAGAAGGAGAAGGGAAGGAGGAGGAAGAGATGGAGAGGAGAGAAGGAGGAGAAGAGCGGAGGAGGATAAGGAGTGAAAGAATTAAAAAAGAGGAAGAGACGGAGACGAAGATGAGACGGAGGAGATGGAGATGGAGAAGTGGAGGAGAAGCAGAAGGAAAAGGAGTTGGAGAATGGAGAAGAAGGAGGAGAGAAAGAGGAAAAGAAGGAGGAGAAGAAAGAGGAAAAGAAGGAGGAAAAGAAAGAGGAAAAGAAGGAGAAGAAAGAGAAGAAAGAGGGAAAAGAAGGAGGAGAAAGAAAGAGGAAAAGAAGGAGGAAAAGAAAGAGGAAAAGAAGGAGGAGAAGAAAGAGAAGAAAGAGGAAAAGAAGGAGGAGAAGAAAGAGGACAGAAGAGGAGGAGAAGAAAGAGGAAAAAGGAGGAGAAGAAAGAGCAAAAGAAGGAGGAGAAGAAAGAGGAAAAGAAGGAGGAAAAGAAAGAGGAAAAGAAGGAGGAGAAGAAAGAGGGAAAAGAGAGAGAATTAAGGAGAATCTGAAGGAGAAGGAAAGTAACCCTTGGAGACAGTTCTTGTATACGATGTG
>OY744608.1:16436359-16593859 GCA_963556255.1 Allolobophora icterica
TAATATATATTCATGGGGACAGGGGCCTCTGCACCATAGAAACCTTGGAGCAAATGCTCCATGCAAGAAATATATAGGGGGGGGGGAGATCTGTCAGTGTGTGTGCCACCCTTTTTAGGGGAAGGAACGGGGAGGGGGAAGAAGAGGGGGAAAAGGGACGTTGCTCCAATGACCTAGGGGGATATACGCCCCATGATGGGAAGACTCGATAAGCAGATCCTGCTTCTTCTCCTCGTCAGTCTTACTCAACATGACTCATTTTCGTTCCTATCTCCAGCTTGCAGTGAGTTCACTTATAAGGTTTTCTTCTGTTTTACTATTGTTGTGTGACCTAATTTAAATGCTATTATTACCACGCTCTTACTCTATCTATTTTGTTTGTTACGTTGATTTGCTGATTTGCTGTTTTGTGGTTTTAAATAAAATAAATTAATATGTTCTTTTTAATGGTCCCGTATAAATGTGCTATATCGTTAGATTCGACCTGTTTTTGTTGTAGGTCGTGTCCTTGGCCTTTCCAGAAGGTCAGTCAAACTCGGTGCATTTGTAAGAAAAGAAACGAGGGATCGCCACGCTACCTTAACTACCTGCTGTGCAGGAACATACAGAAGGGAATTTGGAAATTGCAAGACCGACAGGCACAGTAAGTCCTTGAACCTTACCATTCCTCTGATGACTACCCTGACCGTATACACTGTCGGTGGCGACAGAAATGGCCAACCATTCGCTTTCATAGCCAAAGACTGAGAAAAATGAAGTCGCTAACATTCCATACCCATGGCTGCCTCGCTTAGAGGACTGCTCTTAACCGAATCGAACACGATAACCGATTGGTTAGAGCGCTGGCCATGCAACGCGAAGAGTACGGATTCGATCCTCCTCCTCTGAGACGGTTACTGTCTAGGCCTCTAGGGACTTCAAGCAAGTCCTTCACTCACAATTCTTCAGCGCCATCGATTGATGCTTAGTCATTAGATAATGGCGCTTATTAAATGCGTACTACTACTACTACTACTACTACTACTACTACTACTACTACTACTACTACTACTACTACTACTACTACTACTACTACTACTACTACTACTACTACTACTACTACTACTACTACTACTACTACTACTACTACTACTACTACTACTACTACTACTACTACTACTACTACTACTACTACTACTACTACTACTACTACTACTACTACTACTACTACTACTACTACTACTACTACTACTACTACTACTACTACTACTACTACTACTACTACTACTACTACTACTACTACTACTACTACTACTACTACTACTACTACTACTACTACTACTACTACTACTACTACTACTACTACTACTACTACTACTACTACTACTACTACTACTACTACTACTACTACTACTACTACTACTACTACTACTACTACTACTACTACTACTACTACTACTACTACTACTACTACTACTAATAATAATAATAATAATAATAATAATCGTGGACGAGGACCGCTAAACTCTGGTTCTTAACGCTTCTAAGACAGTTTCAAAGTGTCTGTTGGTTCATTTTAAATAATAAAATTTGTTTATAATAATAATAATAATAATAATAATAATAATAATAATAATAATAATAATAATAATAATAATAATAATAATAATAATAATAATAATAATAATAATAATAATAATAATAATAATAAATCTCTGCGTAAATGCTTATAAAAGCTTATATCGCGCCCGTATTACAATTTACGATTTAGAGATGAAGGGTGATTAACTTCCTCTAAACCGGCTTAGACATCGTCTTCTAGGGTACGCGGTCCATGCCCAGCCAATTGTAAGCTTCATCAACCAGTTCGGCGCCTTGTGACCGGAGGGTTGTAGGTTCGAATCCCACTCTAGCCGCTGCGTACGGACCTTGGGCAAGTCCTTCACTCGCAATTGCTCGTGGCGCTTCAGCGTGAAATTCTCGCACAGTGTCAAATGCTGTAGTCGGGAGCGCCTCTGAGTAGTAGTTGACTTCGAGAGGCGCTATAGAAATATCCGGAATAAATCAAATAAATAAATAAAATAATTGAAGACCGAGATGTCCGCCACTTAAAAGGTGTTTGCGTCGGGACATCCACAACCGCACAACCCTGGCTCTTTGGAAGCTTCAGTTGCTCAGATCATTCGCATTAACCTACATTCTCTTCAGTCAGTAGTCTCCTGCACATAAGTCTCCCTACACAGACTTTCAACAAATCCACTATTTCAGAGATTTAGATCTCGGGCTAGCACGGTCCGTACATGGGAACCTTCAATGGCTTGGCACCCATTCAAACGGACAGCGGTGGTGAAGGATCTCACCCGATCAATAATTCATTGAAAAACAAACATGGTCGAGACCATACGGTCGCTATAGAAAAATGTATATGTTTACATTTACAAAATTAATGTCTTGGAAGTTTCCACCACCAATAGACAGACAACCGTTGTCTCGTCTGTGTAGTCGTTATCCCATCCAGACGTGCTCTACTTAAAACCCGCACGTGGATGTGTGTGCATATATGTATATATGTGCTGCTTAAAGTGGGAAATATTTGTACAGTATTTATCGGTGTTTTCTACTGTGGTGTTAATCTCCAGACGTACAGTAATGCAGTCCAGCGACACTCGACGTCCCACTCAAAGACTCAGTTATCCACATGTTTTAAACCTATTCAGGCATAATCTATAACCACGACCTCCTTCATAAAAATGACAAATGTCTCTCTCTCTCTCTCTCTTGTTTGTTTATCTGTCTGGGTGTCTCTCTGTCTGTCTCTGCTTCTGTCTTCTTCTCTCATTTCTTTACTTCTGTCTCATCTTTACTCCTCCTCCTCCTCCTTTCCTCCTCCTCCTTCTCGTCCTCCTCGTCCTTTTCCTTCTCGTCCTCCTCCTGCTCGTCCTCCTCCTCCTCCTCTTAGTCCTTCTCCTCTTCTTCCTCCTCCTCCTCTTCCTTTCCTCCTCCTCCTCCTCGTCCTCCTTCTCCTTCTCCTCCACATCTCATGTCAATCTTCCTCAATCTTCTTCAGTGTTTCGGCTACTTTCGCCCTTGATCGCTAATCGAAGTAATCGACCCATATTATTACTCTAGTAAAGTCTAGCCTTTTTATAGTCCAGAAACTGAGCGATTGATGGCCAGCAGGTGCTGTTCCCGCCACCGACGCCTCAGCAGCAGCAGCAGGTGCCTGCGATGGGTCGACGGCGGCGGCGGCGGTGTCTGTTGTCTGTCCTCTGCCTTCTTGATTGACAGGTCCTGTCTCTGAAGTGCTTGATCTATTGACCCCGCCTTCGACAATTGCGACATAGCTTATCGCAAGAACGACAGCCGAGGGAATTTTAATGGAATCCAAGGAATTTATATATAGCTCTAACCTATGTCAGTAAGTAAGTGGTTTATTAGATGAAATGAATTATGTGGTTGGCTCAGCGCAAACAACATAAAACTCAAACAGTACAACTAAAATGAACCTACATGGATAAAATATTAAGAATAAATATAAATAAATATCCAATAAAACTACGCCATGCAAATGAGTCTTGTATATAATTATTTTACTAGTATATATAATTATACATATACGTCTTAAATAAATATATATATATATATATATATATATATATATTTGACGCATTTGCAGTGCTTAGTCCATTATGATGATGATAATGATGATAATGATGATGATTATTACTATTATTATTATTATTATTTATTATTATTATTATCATTATTTATTATTATTATTGTTGTTATTATTATTATTTTTTTTTTTTTGCCCCGAGGTATACAGGATCCCTCAGGGACTTCAATATTAACTAATGTTAAAAAAAGGTGTCCGGAATGGCCCTATTATTATTATTTTATTTTTTATTTTTATTATAAACAAATTTTATTATTTAAAATGAACCATCATACACTTTGAAACTGTCTTAGAAGCGTTAATATCTAGATCTATTATTATTATTATTATTATTATTATTATTATTATTATTATTATTATTATTATTATTATTATTATTATTATTATTATTATTATTATTATTATTATTATTATTAATAGTAGTAGTAGTAGTAGTAGTAGTTGTTGTAGTAGTAGTAGTAGTAGTAGTAGTAGTAGTAGTAGTAGTAGTAGTAGTAGTAGTAGTAGTAGTAGTAGTAGTAGTAGTAGTAGTAGTAGTAAGCTTAGTAGTAGTAGGCCCTACTAGTAGTAGCAGCAGCAGCAACAGCACAAAAATTCAGCAGCAGCTCAAATATTCAGAATATTAAAAAATATTTAAAAAATTTATTATTACAAAAATTTTATTCCACGCAAAATAAAGATAGTAATATTGCAGTCACTCCTAAATGCAGCTGCGAGATTAATAGCACGTCTGCCACGCTACTTAAGCATTTCATCCTTCATGTTTGAGCAACTGCACTGGCTTCCTTTCTCTGCACGTCTTAAGTTCAAAATCCTCATTCTGGTGTTTAAGTCACAGCGGTGTCTCGCCCCCGAATATTTAATTGATGGAATTCACCGGCCTCTTTCTGTCTCCTCTCATCGTCCACTTCGCTCTTCGAACAGATTTGATCTTTCAGTTCCTCATACTAGAATAACTATGGCGCAGTCCCGATCTTTTGCCTCAATTGGTCCCTCTCTCTGGAATACGCTGTCTCCTTCTACTCGCTCTCACATTTTAATAGGTAACCCATCGTCTTCATTTGCTTTCCTCAAGACTTATTTCTTTTCTGTTGGCCTTGCGCACTGGGAGCGCCTCTGAACGGTTCACCCTACTAGGGGCCTCTTATAAATGTTTAAGTACAATACAATACAATACAATACAATACAATACAATACAATACAATACAAAAATACTTAGTGTAATATGGCAAAGATATCCACAATTCAAATAAAAACATAAGCCGCCCTTTTTTAATGGGTACAGAATGTTCCTCCAGATATTCTTCCTTCGCCGCGTTCGTTCTTCTAGCAGCGTGGGCAATATCTGTCATTCAGATTCTTCGTTTGATTCACTGGTGACATCAGCGACGCAGAGACTTCTGCTGCTGTATCGTGTAGCATCCTGTATATGGAGTCTAGGGGTCAAAGTTAAAAAAGACGCGTTCATAAGGCTCAAAGTGCAGCGCACCCGTGGAGCCTGCCAGCTCAATAGCCCAGTGTATGATGAGTGCCAGATGAAGTAGACCAAACTGGATGAACGCAACGTAGGCTGCTGGCATGCCATATGGTTTCGCAACGTGGAATATGAAAACCTTGTTGTGGCATTCTGAACGTGGTGTAGGCGAAATATGCCAGCAGCTCTTACAACGAACTATGCATGTGTGTATTTATTTATTTAATGTAATGTATGTGAGTATGTGTCTATATATGTATGTATGTGTGTATGGCCCTGAGCAGTCCCTGAAAGCAGCCCTGTTAGCGACTTCATTTTCTTAGCCTCGGCGTATGAGTGCCGGTCGCTAGTCCTCTCCCTCGCCCTCTCATCTCCCACCAACAGTGTACGGTCAGTGTTCTCATTATAGTTGAGTTGACTATGGGGTGCAAGTGGAGCACAAATTTTTACCCTGGCGGGGTTTGAACCCAAGACCTCTCGATTGACAGTCCAGCGCGCTAACCACTACACCATCGAGCACCCCCATAAACTAAATCATAACTGAATTTATCTCTGAAGTAATATGAACGCTGACGAAATTTATGCGCTAAGAGAATTGGCTGTGCGTGCCATCCTCAACCGTTGTACCTCGTACGGTCGTACCACGCGAGAAGCTTAGAGGGAACATAGCTTAATATATTTAAAAATGATATTGATAAGAACGTTTGGTCTTCCTTGGTGTTATCATAGATCAACATCTTACTTGGAGGGATCAATACGCGCAATATCCCCCAAAAAACTTTATAAAAACACAAGAGTGTTCACAACACTCAGGATCGAACATTGCTTAGTCACCATAGGCGCCGACAATTTGGGATCCGTGGGTGTGAATGCACCCAGAGAGAAAGTTCAGCGGGTGCGTCGCACCCAGAAGAATTCGGACCTTTAATTCAAATGTTTTACACCTAAGCAGTAATCTCACAACTTGAGAAGTACAGCTACAACACAAATATCCAACATTGCATGATCTGATAATTATTTATTTATTTATTTATTTATTATTTAAAATAAGAAACAAATAATAACACTGGAACTGGGGAAGCGGAAGGGTTAGGAGAAGGGAGGGAGGACTCATGCACCCAGAGACAAGAGCAAACGTCGGTCCCCTATGTTGCTTACCAAAACCTATATTATTTAACCTCTACTACACCCTCATATTTCTGTATCTTTCATATTGTAGCATTTCTAGCTAATTTTGATATTGTCATTTATTATTACTAATAAGATGGTTATTGTGACTGATCGTCCTAGCTAATATTATGCACAAGTTGTTTAAATAGGACGGTCTATTACAGTTTTATGCTCTTACACTATAGGTGGACTCGATAGGCTCATTTGAGCATTTTCCCCTATCAGAGTTTATTAATGGCCCGGGGTAATCAAATGACCTTGGGTTGTTGCACCCAGGAAGAACATTTAATAAAATCTTTTTAGTATAGGAGGCTAAGGTACTAGTAGTTCTTCTTTTATCTGCATTTTAATTTTCCTATTGTTCGTTGGGTGACCCTGTGTCCTGTTTTGTAACCAATTGACTTGATGAATTGTTTGATTGCTCAGTGAAGTGTTGTCAACTGTCTGTTATCTAATCTTCAAATTGCTTATTATAAAATGACAGTTATCAATTGTCAAATTGTAAAAATTGCCAATAAAGTTGTCACTTGTATCGTTCAAATTCGGCCTATGTTTGCGTTGGTCCATTAGGCCTACTTGATTAATAAGGACACAACTTTTTTAAAGGCTTGTGGCAATTGCGGCAGAATGCAGATAGACTTCCTGATTCGAGTCTGTGGATTGAACTTTGCTATCGGATTAAGAGTTTGACTGCAATTAAACTTGACATCATGATTAAGGACACTTAATCAGTAGTCATTCGATGGCATCGGATGCAATCAGATTAGCATAGATGAGATTTAGATTAATTATTACTAGACCAATTATTATCTAGAGTCACTATTTACAGTTATTCTTTAGAGTCATTATTTAGAATTATTCTTAAGAGTTATTATTTACAGCTGTTGTTTAGAGTTATTATTTAGAGTCACTTGTCCAAAATATGGGGGATTTGGTTATTCATTCTACTAAGTCTTGTTGGTTGTACAGTCCATCTCAATTATTGGGGGGGGGCACGTGCCCCAGTTGCTCCCCATAGTCTACCCCTATGTTTAGAGTTTTTATTTAGAGCTACTATTTAGAGTTATTCTTCAGAGTTATCATATAAAGCTATTATTAAGAGTTATTATTTAGAGTTGCATCTTCGTTTAACTTGTGATGTTTTTTCTTCTGAATTATAGGTGCGTGAGAAGAAAGCGATGTCTGAAACCAATCTGTGATGAGAGGAAATTTAAAATTCGGACGGGGCAATGTTATAGGCCGCCTAAAAGAAAACCAAATGTCAACCGTCGAAACAAGACAGGAAAGCCTAAGACGTAGTCTGCATTGATGTGTAGGCCTTCATATGCAGGCCTATGCACACTGAAGGCATACTGTTGCGTCGGAAGCCCGTTGTTGGCCGTTTTTGCGTCGTCAGCCCGGGCTATCTGGATCTACCTTCACGAGTTCTAACTCTATCGACGATCAAAGAATACAGCACCAGTAGAGAGGCCTGTACACGCCAGCCATAGTCTACCATTTTAGGCCTATTAGGTCTAGCTCATTAGGCGTAGCTAGTTCGGCCTAACTCATTACGGTTATTATGAGCGCGTTGTACTTTGACTTCTCACAAGTGCAGCAGCAACAACTTTCCACGTTCAGAATGAGTTATACAAGGACAGCACTTTACAAGCGATTTATTAAGCCGTGTTATAGCAAACGCTGAAGGCCGAAACTGTTGAAATCTTGATAAGCTTGTCATCGTTCGTTGGCCGGATGTACCCGAGTACAACCATCAAGAGGAAAAATACCATTTTCTATACTTCAGACATTTCAATCATTGCAGAGACAGCGTGAGTTTCTCTTTAACGACACAGCGTCATAACATGGATGAATAGCGTCACCCTCCTTCTCTATCCAGGCCTGGGACTGGCACTACCAGCGTACGTGCAGTGGACGAGTGCTCGGACGAACAGTCACACGTAGCCTAATATATGTCGTCGTCGGTGTAGACTTATTGCTTGGAAGTGGACGGTGGAATTGTCTCTCCCACTTCTTATTCAACATTCAGAGGAGTTATCAGGTGAAAGTATTTCCATGGACTGTCAGTCTGTGCCGCAACTTGTCAAGACGATTCATTGGGCGCCTTTACTGTGCCTCTCATAAGCGTTGCACACATCGCTTTCAGTTGTATACCATCGCAACAATGCGATTACTTAGGCAGCCTCTTCCCACCGACACTGTACGGTCGGCGTGCTCATCATAGTTTACTGGGACGCGTATAGAGGCACATTTCTGCCCTGGCGGGATTTGAAACCCCATCCTCTCGTCTGACAGCCCAGCAAGCTAACCACTAAACTATCGCGCACCCGTGTGTATATGTGCATATGTATATAATTATTATAATGCAATTGTATATGCAATGAGCTACAGGCAGCGAAAAAAACGAAGTCTGCGCAAGGATGGTAGATGATAGGGCTTTGCTCAGAGCTAGATCTGGCGCTGGGAGCGTTTTTATCGTACGAGTTCCACTTCTTATTTAATGTCATCGTCATCGCTACTTGAATTACGGATGTTTCATTTGAAATTGGAAATATGTTGCTATTCGAAATGCAACTGGCGAGTAAAGTTTTGTTTCTAGTCGTTGGATAGATGTCTCGTCTGCTTGCGCTACAGGAAAAAAGAACTGCGTATACTTGAATCGCGCCTTATTTTAAAAGGGTAGCGCAGACGATCAGTGCGTACATAACAAATACAAAGCTCTCATGGGCGCCCACAGAACTTCGTATAGAAGGAGGCAAAACATGAAAACGGAACACGTCGTCTCGAGATGATGTAGGTAAAAAGTGTTCAGATGTGAATTCCAGCAGAGCCAAGTGCCTCGTCTTGCACGGGCGCTTCTGACACATTTTTATTAACGTGTACAGTATTTACATGCGTGTGAACGGAGTTTTAATTCTCGACTGGGTATATAAATGTCCAAAATAAAAGCGATTTAATCAAGAAATTATGTTTCGAATTTTACTCGTGAACACACAAACGTAGGTGTATATAAGCCTACATATAAGGAGAAAGAAACTCACCACTGGTGCTCCCGAGTCACGACCCGAACCATTGTAATTACTGTCGTATAATACTAGGTATGAGTCTCGAAGATTTATGTTGAGCGGAGTCGGATGACACTGTTTTTCGCCGACAGCGGGCGTCCAATTGTAAAAAAATTGATGGCGATGACAACTGCACCAATTAAAGTAAAACGTTAGCTATAATTACAGACCTGTGAGAAAATCCGCCAGACAGCAACATTGCGAGACAGCTGCTGACTGTGACTGATGGCAGGAATCAAGACCACCAGTGCGGGTGAAGTAAACAGTATCAATTAACATCACCTACTGTGCCAACTGCATGAATTAAAAGTAATTAACCCAATTTGAGTTTTTATGCGCGTGTAAGTGATACGACACCACTTCTTCATTCTGCACTCTGTATTTCGTTATAGACAAGTCATGTTCACATCCAGTCAGAAAACAAATAATATAATTTGAAGCATAGGCCTAGGCCCCTACATTTGACACAAAACGGGAGGAACGGAGCGAGCTATAATTGCGCTCTGTGTCGAGCGTAAATATAGCGCCCCGCCCCCAACGATCAACTTAACCAACAACGACCAAATTTGTTCTCTTAAATTAGGCCTATTTACTATAAAAATGTTCAAACGACAATTTTTAAATAAGCCTGCATTGTCAGGTATCTAGGGCCTATCTATTAATATTATGTATAGGCCTACACTTTTATTTGTTACTTAATTTTAGGCCTATTACATTTGTTTCATTTTAAATGGATATAATATTTCAAGATAAAGTAATCAGTTTAATAATTACATAATTCCGTCTCAAAATTCGCGCCCCTTCTTGAGTTGCGCACTGTTCCATGGCACTGCTGGAACACCTCGCTCCCGCTCTGCAAAACGGACTTTCTATCGCCCCTAAAGCCAGAAAACAAAGCCTCTCTGATCTAAAAGATAAGATAAGATAAGAATATTCTTTATTAAACCAATTCCTTTGGTGTACTACCGTTTACATATTTCCGCTAATCTTATAAATTTTTCTGCTACCAACAAGCATTTATAATCTAGGTCTATATCTAATTATATATACACAGACATATATGCATTATGTTTCCATATAACATCCTAATAATATATCACTAGGCCTACCGTATTATGAGATTGACTTGTACGAGCGGATAGTAATTTGCCTTAGCGTAATTGGAGCCAACCGGTGTCCGTCGTTTCCCGATACCAATGAGATCTCGGGACTTGGCAAAAAGTCATACGAGTCATTTACTACTCCAGTTGGTCGCAGTCAATTATGGGAGTTTAGAGTTTGTTTCTGACATATCTTGACTGAATGGATAATTGAAATCGTCTCTGACTTTTTGAATCTCGCTGACATAGGAACATAAGAAGACGGTGGTTTCATTAAAGTAATTCCATCCGTGTCAGAACCACTTCAAAGTTCGTTCTGGTTCGAAGAGTATTAAGATTATAGTAATAGTTGGTTAATTTTTTGCGGCTTTTTATATTCCAAATGCGTTTTTGTGCAAACATTCAGTGTTCCTTGTATGCGTATCCCCATAACCCAAAATATGAAGTAGCCTATAGCCTAGCCTATATGAAAACTGCGATGGCCAATTACATAAGACATCAACTTCAGCCTCAAGAATGCCAATTAAGCCAATAAAGATTTATTAGTTAATTCTTCAGTGCAAGAGTTGTAGGCAAGGGATTGAGTTGGATGATAATTTGTGTCTGTGACAGAATTGGGTAATTCAATCAATCAATCAATTTTGTTTACTCTCAATCTCAAGCTGACATGTTTGCAACTTAATTGTTACAAATTTACAGTTGTTTATCATTTATAAGAAGTAGGCCTATAATTAATATAGCTATGGCAGGTCAGTACATGTTTTCAACTCGGACTCTAGAAATGAAATTGCGGTCATCCAATTGGCGGGAAGTAGAAATCCACGAGATCGTGGTCTAAGCCTGTACCGAGTAGGGGAGCAATTAGCAGGAAATAATCTATGCAGTACATGACTTTCATTTGATGGTATAGCCGCAAATAAGCAATTAAGCAATCCAGGTTAACTAGCAGCGGTTCTAATAGACTGTAGACTAGAGTCTATGAGATCTAGAGTCTTCTGAACCACTTAAACTTTGGCCCTGAGTCAAAAATCCAAAAGTCCAGCAGATAGAAAGGCAGATGGCCAGTGATTAATGACTGATTAGAATGTAACAGTATGAATATTTTCAAGTAAGCAATATTATATATCATTTAATAATACAAATAATTTAATATGAGCAAAACTATATAGCAGTATTAATAATTTCATCTAAATTACATTAATATTCTTGCTCAAAGCTTTCCACTGCAATGCTGGAAACCCTGTGGATGAATCCAGGAACATACACAGATGGGCTGCATACAACTTCTGCAGTATGGCAATATTTAGCATCATGAACAACTAAATAACTCAACATTAACAGCAACTTCCGCACTGTAAGATGCAGTATTAAATTATCAAGTGTTTATTTATCTCTTGCCAAACGTCAGAAATGCGATGTATAACGTCAAGTAGGCCTCCAGTAATACAGCGTGGGCAGGTGCTTCAGTCCATATCGAAACCAGAAGAGCCGTGGTTAAGTGCAGTGATCATGGCCCGTCTGAATTCGTCGTATGTCTGATGAACTGTTGGCAGTTGGATCTCGTTGTAGCAAACGTGCGCCATTGGCAGTCGCCAGTCGTCGCTACGGAACGATACAACGATTCGGTGGGGCAGATAGGGCGAGCCGGTCATGAATCGAACCAGGTCGATCAGGCCATGATCCGCTTCAAATGAACACAAAGCAATTGTAACTGCATTTGCTTTTGTCATAATAATAATAATACTAATACTAATACTAATACTAATAATAATAATAATAATAATAATAATAATAATAATAATAATAATAATAATAATAATAATAATAATAATATTACCTTCCCTCTTACCTTCATGCAACGTCCGCGACATCGGGAGCAGCAGCGGAACTAGCGGCCACAAGAAAAAACAACAAGTACAGCCAGATCCGCGCAGACCATTTTTTTGTCCCTCTGGCTTTCGAGACCTTAGGCCCTATCAATGACGACGGAATGGCCCTTATAAAAGACTTGGGAAGAGGCTTAGCTTTAACCACCGGAGACCCAAGAGAGACTTGCTATCTATTCCAGCGGTTGTCAATCACCATACAACGCTTCAATGCAGTTGCCTTCATAGGAACTTACATGCGGCCAGAAATTGTCGAGTGATGCGCCGTTCCAGAGTAACATCTCCGGATATAGTTTTAGACAACCCGAGGGATCATATCTACCTCGGGTACAAAAAAAATAATAATAATAGTAATAATAATATGTTCGTGTTTATTGACAAAGCTCACTGACAATCTGCAGTAAGTCACAGTGAAACATAGGATAGTACATTTATCAAGGCTTTATAGAACACAAGTCTTGGCAGCCTGTTAGGCGTCCACTCATTTTAGAGCATTTTATTATTATTATTTTTTTTGCCCGGAGGTACTTCGTTCCCTCAGGGTCTTACGATGGCTTCTACAAAGGATTATGGTTTTTGGTTACCATTTCACTTAAACCGACCATCGACATAATGTTGGCATTTCATAAAGGCGCTATAGAAATGGGCAGGCGATTGAGTTGGCCTTCTCTTTCTATCTTCTGGCAACCGTGTTTTGTTCTTCACCTGCTATCTTTGGACACTCCCCGTGACTTGACGCAGCGCTCGTGATTAAGCTGCTCTCCTGCGCTTAGCTGAAAGCTAATCGTAATCGAAAACGTATTTCTAATGCGCTACAGCGCTTCTAATGAGATTCTACAGAGGCATTTACTTGACCGCTCAGGCATTCTAACGACGAGGATACAGAAAAGTAAAGCTTCTACGTCTCGAGTGCAACACAGCCGTTAATCAGAAACTTTTATAGCACCGGTGTAAATGTACAAGACAGTAACCAATGGCACCCTTAATACAAAGCCACGGTCAGGTTAGAACCAAAAAATCAATCTAGTGAGACAGCTTACGGTGGATAATCCAGCTCATTTCCCGCCGCTCTTTAATCTTTAATCCGATCATAGACAATCCCAAGGTCGTGGAAGCGGGTCCGACCATCCCAAGGTCGTGGAAGCGGGTCCGACCATCCCAAGGTCGTGGAAGCGGGTCCAGTGCATCTCCTCAGGACTTACCATATACGGTGTATAGACAGAAAACCTAGAAAATGTCAAGCAACGAACCGATTTCGCTGTTGTGGAGTTCTCTGACGAAGAGGACAAAAAGATCAAGGGCGGAGACATCGCCCCCGCTGTTCAATGGAGGATCTCCTCGGGTGACGATGGCAGCCAATAGAGCTCCTTCCGTTATGCTCACGTCGTCTGGTGAAGGAAAGACGAACGATACGTTCTTCTTAGATCGATTCTTAATCAGGAAGTCACGTAGACCCAGATAACTCAGACCCGCCTACGAAACACAAGAAAATACGCACTGTGGATTGCATTCAATGCATAAAATGTTACATATGAACCTATTTTATAGTAGGCTACTATCCCAGGAAATAGTAGGCCTAACTTATTGTGACTATTGTAGTTGCTTGCTAAGTTGCTATGATGTTAAAACTTAAAAGTAACATCATACGTGTGTCATAGTAACTTAATATGAGACTAATTCACAGGAAAAGGAAAGTTCGTTTGCATTTCACAGCAACTCACGGGCAACTATAGCTTAAGAGTATCTTACACTCTCTCCCCGTCTGTTCTGATCAGTCGCTATGTCATTTTGCCCTTTTCAAATTGCTTATCCACCATAGGCTGCCTCTCTGTCTGAGTGAACTGATCTTCTGGATATTGATCTGATTACGGCTTGGTTTTGGCGCACCATCGGTTAAAGCCTTGTACATTATAGACACCGGAACGATAGAATTTAATCACAATTAAACTTAGGCCATATTATCATTGTGAATTTCATAAACGGCTGGTTTGATAACGTTTATTGAACGAGACGTCATGTCAAGGGCGACTGGCGTCATTACAAAAACACTGTAGGGCCTACAGAGACAGTAACCTAAGCTGTGGGGGTACAGGACAGAAAACCAGGGGTGACTGGAAGTAGGCTTTTTCCAGTGCTCACGCAGCGGAGTTACTTTGCTCCCCTCCCCTATCTGTTTACATATCACAGAGATATAAATGTCCTTGGGAAATTTAATCTAAAATGCTCTTTACATAGTCTACGCTATAAATGTTCTTCAGCAATTTCTTGCGCTTCTTTCGTCTTCTTTCTTCCATCAGCGAGTCTGCCGAGCCCTTCCCCATAGGGACAGAGGCGGCGCTACACCAGGGCGCGCCAGGGCAAATGCCCTGGTAAAAAGCCTTTGCCCTGGTGGATGCCCTGCCAGAATTTTTGCCCTGTCCAGAATTTGTTCGGGCATATTTGTTATATCCTGAGATATAACTTCACTTAATTCATTGAAATGTTAAAATTTGCTTTACAAATGTCAACAAGCGTTCAACTTCCCGAGGGGGCTTCGCCCACCTGACCTCCTGAGTCCTGACTATAGACAAATATAATAGTGCTGGGGGTTATTTATGGGAAGCGTAGTTGCGCGATCTTACATGGTCACCATTAACGCTCGCGCTACCGCGCTCTCCATAAACCGCCCTCTGCACTGGTTACTTGTATGACTGCCCTGGTTAAGCCCTGGTTAGAAAAATGTCTGGCGCCGCCACTGCATAGGGATATTCAGAAAAAACAGGGATGTTCATAAAAAGAGCTTACCTTATATACATGTGTGTGTATGTGTGTGTTTGTGTGTGCGCTCGCGCGTGCGCGCGTGTCTATAATGGTGTGTATGCGTATATATCTTAATTCTTTACCGTTAAGGCTTCAACTTGACGAAATCTCTTCGTGAAGACGTAGTATATCAGAAGATGTTGAATGATCATCATTCGGGATGAGGGCGAGCTGGACAGAAAAATTCGACAGTTGCTTTCTGTCATCCAGTTTTCCAGCGAACTCTGCTCTTCCGGTGTTAGTTTTTCCTCCGATTCCAGCTTAACGAGAGAAATAACGATCTTACAGACTACACAAAACCATTTCTTAGGAGAGAGTCTCCTCTCAGCGTGTGCCCGATCCATTTCCTTTCTCTCTCTCTTATTGTATGTATCAAGGACCATTCTTCTCCAATCCTTCCCATTACTTCTTCATTTGTTATATATGTGTTCCATCCAGCTGATCTTTCCATCCTTCTTCATAGCCACTCCTCGAACGTCTCCAGTTTCTTGATGCCCTCCTTACTCATACCATATAGTATAAAGTCATAATGACTCACAATAGCCGAACTTCAATGCAGTCTCTGAAAAAAACGCCCACTTACAAGAACAAGAAAAAATATGGAGCAACTTTGATATACATAATTATCTCTATGCCTTATACAACGAAATCAGCAACTCAGTTGCCATAATTCTTTGTTAGATGGTTCTTCTTTTGTATTCGTTGATGTAACTGGTTTAAAGGTGAGAGAGAGAGAGAGAGAGAGAGAGAGAGAGAGAGAGAGAGAGAGAGAGAGAGAGAGAGAGAGAGAGAGAGAGAGAGAGAGAGAGAGAGAGAGAGAGAGAGAGAGAGAGACAGAGAGAGAGAGAGAGAGACAGACAGACAGACAGACAGACAGACAGACAGACAGACAGACAGACAGACATACAGACAGACAGACAGACAGACAGACAAGACAGACAGACAGACAGACAGACAGGCATGCAGGCAGCAGGCAGAGACAGAGACAGACAGACGAAGAACACCTCCCTAAAGTGAGAGAGACAGAGACAGACAGACAGACAGACCGACAGACAAGACAGACAGACAGGCATGCAGGCAGAGACAGAGACAGAGAGACGAGGAACACCTCCCTAAAGTGAGAGAGACAGAGACAGACAGACAGGGACAGACAGACAGACAGACAGACAGGCATGCAGGCAGAGACAGAGACAGAGAGACGAGGAACACCTCCCTAAAGGTAGGCTAATAGGGGACCCTTTTGTGTGTCTAACTATAGTGCAGTCTTAAAAGTCAGTTGTTGTATCACTTACTAACGCGACAGTACCATATATATATATCGATACTATCGATAGTACCATTTACATATATACTTATATATGTAATTATATATAATTATATATATACAGGGTGGGCCAAAAAAATTAACCCCGAGAGGTTTTGCTAATATTTTGGCCAATAGTAAGAATTTTTAAATCAAGTTTTACTGGTTTAAAGATTATTAATATCTACGTATAATAGCCAAATTTCACCAAAATATATCAAACAGAACCAAAGTAATGTCAATTTTACTGAGTCCACTCATTTTACTGAGTCCACTATATATATCTGCGAGGTGCAGTGGCCACGTGTAATTCTGAGGAGGGAATGTGAGAAGGGAATGACGTGCCTAAGTGTTAAGAACGAATCTAGAGCCTACCTTATGTAGAATAGGATTGAGTTCTGGATCTGCAACGTCGTCGATCGACAACGGTGGATGTGAGTCTTCGATAGTGGTGACCTTGACCGCGTTGGTCAAGTAGTGGACAATGGCCGGCGACAGACCAGGGAGGCCGCGGCAGTCGTTGACCACAGCGTGAACGATCATCTTGCCTAGGTAACTGAAGACGCGGCAGTCTGCCCCTGGGTACGGAAGCAGGTGTCCCCGCTGGCCTTCGAAGAGAGACTGGTTCTTAAAGGTGCCGCTGATGAAGGCTTCGAATCCGAGACTGAAGAACTCGCGGGTGAGGGCGCCCATGTCGATCCCTGGTTCTCCGACGAACTTGACGCTGAGGATGCGACGAAGGCTCTTGCTGCTGACGGTTTCGTAGAAGGAAACGCAGGCTTTGAGAAGTTCTTTGCGTGTGATCTTGAGATGTTTTGGATCCTGCTCGACTGTGGACTGTCGCCAGTCATCCGTAACCGAACGAGCTTCTGCCGCTGCAGTGCATGACATGTTGGCCGATTTGCGCAGAGCTGATGATGCATAAAATGAAAATACAGCTGCTTTAGTCTCTCTCAACTGAAGAATCATGTATGTGTGTTTATGTATGTATGTATCAATCAATCAATCATCAATCAATCAATCAATCAATCAATCAATCCATCAATCAACTAAACATTTATATAGCACCCCTTCAAGGAAATTATTCAGAGGCGCTCCCAAACCGACCCCAGCGAAAGAGAACAGTCTTTAGAGCAGAGAAGAAAGCGGTGGACGTGTTTCGAGGAAGACCATTCCAAATTGTGGGTCCAACGACGGAGAAAGCGCGCTGTTGCATAGTAGCGGTGCGCGCGAAAGGAACAGAGAGATAACCACGGGTGGCAGAGCGAAGAGAGCGGTGACCAGGTGGAACAGAGGCACGAGAACAGAGCTTGCGCAGATGAGAGGGCGCACGGCTAAGCTGACATTGCCAGACAATGGAGGAAACCCGGTAGACAATGCGTTGCGAGAGTGGTAATCAGTGGAGGACAACTCGCATGTATTCAGAGACATGGCCGAATTTAGGAATGCGCCCAATCAAGCGCCCCACGGAACGCAGTACGTATTCGAGGCAGTTCAGTCGAGTGAGGGGAAGCCCAACTGAAAAGTGGCAAGAGCGGCGCAGCTGCGACTGCGAGATATATGGATTATATGGATATATGGATTATGAGTCAGTGAGTTCTGAATCCAAGATGACGCCAGGATCTCTGGCAGAGGTGGAAACGATCAACATAATATGGTTTTATGTATGTATGCATGTATCTATGCATGTATGTATGTCAGAGGGACGCGGTGGTGTAGTGGTGTAGGTCGGTGCCTTGTAACCGCAGGGTCGCAGGTTCGAATCCACCTCAAGCCATTGTTTAGCGACCCAAGTTCTTCTGAATCGTTGCTTCGATCTTATCGACTGTCTCCGAAATACTGCACTCTAATCTCCATTATTGACATGTATATATGTCATGTATACATGTGTTGACATACGGCAGCGAGCGAGTAGAAGATCTCCACAGGCAGACGAACGAAGCGACTGGCGTACCGACTGGGTTAAAACCAGCAGGAGCAGCTCTCGTATGTATGATGAAGCGGGCCAATCAACGAAGCCAGGCCAAGGAGGAGGATCTTCATCTTGATTCTGGCCTCGATAATTATAGAAGTCAGCCGAGTCTATATACTGAAATATGAAAGAAGTTCGGTAGATTGGCCACTAGCCGAGCGGCGCAGACAGCTGCATGCAAAGATGGAATTGCAATAATCCAGGCGCGTCAAGACCCAGGAATCATGAAAGATCGTTACGGCATTGAACGACGACACTTTGCGCCCTATTTACCGAATCTGACGAAGCTGGCAAAGACATGACCTGTACAATGAATTGACGTCGTCAGTCGTCGAAATGCCACTTCTCTGGTCACGGGGGACGAGGCGTTGCGACACCCAGCCCAAGTATGACGACAGGAGCTCTTCTCCTTCAATTGTAAATAGCGCCTGTTAATTTCCTATCTAAAAATAGCATGTTTTGATCGCAGCCGCGATTTGATGACATCCACGCTTGTATCTCCATCATGGAATTCAGCACTTACGAAAGACAGGCCTGCGAATCCGATGGCTAACAACTGGAGTTCTGAAGCTGGGCGTGATACGCATATTAATGACACGGGGACCAGGTGTTGCAGTCACTCAGGTAATGTCAGCTGTGCATAGAATGAAGAAGAACGGTCCAAGTTCCGACATCGAAGACGATAGACGCCCAGTCTGAGCAGTCAACGTATACAATCATTCCTTCATTGTCCAACCGGAAGTGTAAGATCGATGTACCCGTTTCAGAACTGAGCTCGTTACGTGTGCTAGAGGAAAGAACTTTTGAAATGTATCTTTCGACTCTATAGCGGGACGTTTAATCCCGACCTCTGGGCTAGCTGACAGTCCAGTCCACACCGTACCGCGCATATACAATCTGTTAATCCAGAGTTTCCCAAACTGTGGGTCGCGACCCAAAAGTGGTCGCGACGCTTTGACAAGACAGTGGGTCGCCAAAGTTTTTGAGAAACATTTATTTTTTGCAGCAACAACTTTTGGCTATGATTGGGCTATAACTAGCTGGATTGCAATAAATTGTAGGCCTATACTGTTTTTAGTAACTTTTACCTAAGTTTCCTTTTAATGCTTTAAATTTGTAAGCGCTGTGCGTAAATCCGCATATATTTCGATACCAATTTACGAAGGAAATTTTAGTATACATTGCTTAATTTTACACAATGGGTACCGAGACTGCCAAGACATTCACAAGTGGGTCGCGACCCAGTGAAGTTTGGGAACCGCTGTGTTAATCTATTAGCCTATATGAATGAATACACACTCGGTCTTAAAACTTCGTTCGCTTCATCATCGTCTTCTGAGGCAGACTCTTCTTCCTCCTCTTCCTCCTGGTCTTCAAATTCTAACGATTGTTCCTCTGCCTGGTTCTGGCGGATCACTGGAAGAGGAAGAGAACTGGCTTCCACGTTACTTCCATGCAGCAAGACCTGCTCCTCTTCCTCGAGGAAATTGGCGTTGGACGCTGAAGACGGTATATATATATATATAAAGATATAAAAAAGTAAGCAGGAAATTGCATAGAATTGTGGCTCTAGGAAGAGCTCCAGGATTCAAGTCTATCGTTTAGGCCTATCTGCTGCTTCGGCATAAATCTTCAACGTTAATTGGGAAGCGCTCTGATTTTATGAAAAATGTCAAATGAACCAGAGGAAATTCTTGGACTAGCCTGTTGCTAGAATTGGCATACCTGCTGCTTGATGATATTCCTTTGCTATGAAATTATTGACATGTCTGCCACTAGAAATGACAAATCTGTTGCTAGTTTGATATATATCAGCAGCCTATCACTCACATATATACATGTTACTAGACTTGAATTACCTGCTGAAAGTGCCATATCTTTGCTGAAAGTGACATACCTTTGCTGAAAGTGACATACCTTTGCTGAAAGTGACATACCTTTGCTGAAAGTGACGTACCTTTGCTGGAAGTGACGTATACCTGAACTGACCGACCTGTATAATAGTGTATATGACTGGAATTGTCATACCTGCCGCCTTTCATCTGGATCGTCGTCATTGTCATCGTCGTCGTCATCACTACATTTGCCGTTGTTTTCAGCTGACTCCGCAGCCAGCGAACACTTGAGCCTCGCCACGGATTCAGCCGTCTGCCGCAACTTGGGCTGAGCATCATCCAGTAGCTCCTCCAGGAGATCCCTGTTCTGGAAGTGCGGAATCTTCCTCAGATGGAGTCGGATTCCATCCAGCTGAGCCACCTTAGTCCTCAGCGTCCCGATTAATGAGTTCATCGTCTCTGGATCCGAAAGTCCGAGAATCTCGGCGACATCTCGGTTTCCTCCGGCTCTCACGAACTGCCCGATAAACTCGTCCAGATTGGCCATGTAGGGCGTCAGTTCCAACAATTCCTGTATGAACGTGGCATTGTCCAAGTCGGCCTCATGGTCCGACTCAGGTTGCTGATCTGGTCCAGTCGGAGATCTACCAACCAACATAATTACGAGAGTATAGAAGCGTGTCCCACCCGAATGCCGTTGCACCCAAGCGCAATTCCAAGAAGCAGTTCTGCCATGCCCCCATTTTTGGTTTGGGGGATTAAATTGGCTCACGAGTGACTATGGTGATGATTGGCAACAGAAATCTCGTAGAAAGCAAACACTACTCATGATAAAACTGAGGACCTAAAAAGGCAAAGAAATATGCAAGAGTAGAGAAAGGCTGGTGGTGAGGTTGGTGTTGCCAATCGAAGTCTGCTTGAAGCTTACTTACTTAGTACCTGCAGTAGTCCTTCTCATGTAGGTCTGCACATCGGGCAATGCATCCTCTCCATGCGTCTTTGTCCATTGCCAGCCTTTTTAGCCTCATCCCACGACATCTCCAAGTACCTTCCAACTCTCCCTCAAATCACACTGCACATTGACTGCCATCACAGAAGCCCCTGACGATGTCAATGATCTTTTGATGGCATTCAATAGCTCTTCATTATCCTCCATAGTGAATCTCTATGCACACTGTCGAAAGCCCTTTTAAAGTCAATTAAGTTGATCAATACAGGTGTTTCCCACATTAAAGACTTTTCTATTGTCTGTCTGACAGTGAATATTTGCTCTCATTCTCAGCAGGATCGCCCAGATCTAAATCCTGCTTGTTCCTGTCTCAGTCTTCTGTCCACAGCGCTTCTTGTGCGATTCAGCATCACCGTGGCCATGATCTATCCCACAATCGACAATAGAGCAATAACTCTCCAATTTGTCCATTTTCTTATGCCTACCTTCTTTGGAATCGGTATGATGATGCCATCTCCTCATGCTCCTCATACTTTACTCGTTGTCTATTTTATTTGTTAAACAACTTTGCCATCTCTTTTACTAACATTTCCCCCCATATTTAATCATATAAGCGCTCATGTCATCACTCCCATCAGCCTTTCCATTTTCCAGACTCCCTTTTGCCTTTCGTATCTATCTCTCCCTCATTTACAGCCTCGAAGTCAGTATCTTTGCTTGAAGCGAATGTCATCAAATTTCATACAATATATAGCCTATGCATGGACAGCATGGTCATCATTACAGGTATAGGCCTATCCTATTTATAATGACTACAGTGGCCAACAAGGAGCTGGGACGTCATTTCAACTTTTTCGGGGGTGGGGGTGGGGGAACATCACTTGAGTATTTTCCGGGGGAAACTTGACCAGCTCGTCAAGTTTTGTATTTAGTCTACATGTGCAAAACTATAAGCCATGATGTGTGCTGCAGTGTGCATATTGTCACTTAATATAATTACTAATTAGGTTTTAATGAATTTATTTATAGTTGCAAAAAATGTGAAAAAGCTACGCAAACTCTAGTTTTGTCAATAGTATATAATTATTTGAGTATTTTGTTTCTTTTTTTACCCCTTCTTCTTCCTCCTTTTCTTATTCCATCTATTTCCCTATTTTTTAAATCAGGGAGGCAAATGACCCTGCCTCCCCCAAATGACGTCCCTGACAATGAGTCAAGCATCTCCTAGGTGCAATTATACAAACCCCATGTAGCCTGTACAGGGTCTGATTTGTCAAAAAAGAAGCAGGGGGTCGGAAATCTATATAAATAATAAAAATCTACTAATCCCCAATTAATTTTTTTATTTGTCATTTTTCAGATGACGTTAATGAACTGCCATAATACATCAAGATTCTGAAATATGGCCAGCAGTCAACTACGATGCAAACATGACTTCGAAAAACTATTTAAAATAAAATTTAAAAGGAGTTTTCAGTCGCAGTTTTAGTTGAATTACTAATAGGAACAACACATTGTATACATCAGAGGCGCGTTTACAGAAAACGGGACCCTAGGCGCAAAACATTTTTGGAGCCCTTCTGAACAAAAATGAATTATTAGCCCACATGGATTATAAGCCCAAATGAACAAACCAATAGGCCCATATTTTTATGTGAATGTTAAACTGTAAAAATAGAAAATAGATTATATTTAAAATAATTCAAAATTCAAAAATGTTAATTTTTATAATTGAAAACAAATATTTTCATTCGTTTTAAGGGCCCTCCGAGATTTGGGGGCCATAGGCGCGCGCCTATAGTGCGCCTATAGTGCGCCTATGAGTAAACGCGCCTCTGGCACACGTATGCGTCATACGTGACTACACTGAACGATGAAATACAGGAGGTTGTATTGTCTCAAAGAATAGGATATTACTCCTTAAAAATTATATCACAATATCAACCTACATCAGGGTATCGACTGGATAAGCAGAGGGGTCAAAAAAGCTGGGGGTCCAACCCTCTGACCCCCGGCAAATCGGACACTGAGCCCCCCAACAAAGCTGGGGGTCCAACTAGAGCCCTGCGCCGACGTCATAGAAGCAGAGGGGTAAAAAAAGCTGGGGGTCCAACCCTCTGACCCCCGGCAAATCGGACACTGAGCCCCCAACAAAGCTGGGGGTCCAACTAGAGCCCTGCGCCGACGTCATAGTGTCGGCGGCGGCGCGCCGGTCATTTTTGGTCGGCGGCGGCGGCGCGCCGACGAACAAAAATCGGCGGCGGCGGCGCCCACAAAATGTCGGCGTCGGCGCGGCGCGGCGTGCCCTAGTCAGAAACATGAGTCACCATGGGCATCCGCAGGAATTTTTCCGGAGGGGGAATTTTTCTAAGGGAGAAAAATTTTTCCAGGGGGCAAAATGACGTTTTTGCATGAAAAATCTATTCACAAATCCAAGAGGGGCAAATCCCCCTTCCCCTCCTCCGGACACCCATCTCAGTCACTATGAGAGTTGAACAGCCGTTGGTCCTGTGACCAGTCAAAGGGCCAGGTTGTCTAAAGCCACCCCATCACACTGAAGCTCAACTACATCAAGGGACTGAAAGAGAAGACACCTTCAGACATTTTGCCTTACAAATATGAACATCCTTAATTACACTGCACATCTGTATAGGTATTGGCAAATTGTTATCAGAAGAAGCAACATGTATTTGCATATTGCATGAATACACTTGCATATGCACTGATACGGTGTAGGCCTACACACCAAGTCACATGGCAGATGCTGGATAACAGGCACAGCATCCTCCCAGTAAGAGAGGCTGCTGAAGCCATGAAGTGAAATGTAAATATATACGTTTTCCTATGGTAATACACTGGCCGAGTGGCCTCACTCCTGTTTAGTTATCAATGAATTTACCAGGTGGTCTGCTGCCCGTTTTAATTGGTGCCACGCCATTTAAAGTTTCCACATACAGACCATTGTTTGTATCAGATTAAACTGAAAAAGACCATTCTTGATACTATACGTACTAAGTCAAAACCTGTGTCAACTGATACTGTTTACCTGAATAGATTCCAGCCAAAAGTATTAATCAATTATACCTTCCCTTTTGAAGGATTATTACTTAAATGGCATATCTTGATTTTAATAGCACTCATAAACTCCTCTAGTCTTACAACATTAAGCCAAAAATGTACACCATTGTAATAAGACCAAATACATCAAAGGCAAAAATCAATAAGTTATAGAAGCTATTCAACATGAAGGTAACGAATGAGGGAATACTGTAGTACTGTAGTACACATGCAAAGACACGCATTGCATATTGCTTTTGTTGTCAAGGTATTAAGGAAATGGCAACAGGAACAGGTGTATCAAAACAATGGTTACTTGTACCAGTAACAGGATATCGCTTTAAATGACTGTGTGTATCATGGCACAAAGACAAGATCATCAAAGTATAAGGAAAACGAATTTAGTCAGGAAGACAATGCATTCTTGGTATCAAGATAAAGACCACAAACATTGTAATCAGCTATGTTCACTCTTTATCTTCTTCATTAACACACGAGTTCCTACCAATCAAAGTGCCATTTCTCATAATAGTTTGCTTTTCTTTGCAATATCATGCAAAACATGAAAAATGCAACAATAACAATTAAGCATATCAAACTGGCATCGACGGCGCGCCGACAGATTGTCGGCGGCGGCGGCGGCGCGCCGACAAAAAAAATCGGCGGCGGCGGCGCCCACGAAATGTCGGCGGCGGCGCGGCGCGGCCGGCGCAGGGCTCTAGGTCCAACCCTCTGACCCCCGGCAAATCGGACACTGAGCCTGTAACAGAACCGTAACTGGGTCCCGTAACTGTTAAGCTAACGGATAAAATATGTGCATTTTAATTATGTCATTGAGCCTATTTAGTTGGTAGTTGGATCTGAAACATAAGCTTAGGCCTATGAGCCAGATGGGCTATCGGCCTACATCAGTTGTCTGTGTCGACTTCTTCATCCGCGCATAAATCGCACAGCAGTGTGCCGAAAAGTGAGGCTTTAGCAGCTGCAACCGAAGCTCAACAGGCTGAAGACTTAGAAGAATAAAGATTAACGTACCGCGATGGATCGTTGTTTTCCGCCATTTTCTTATAAATGTGAAACTGCGCTTTAAAGATAACGAAAGCGCAAATGCAAGCTGAATACCATCGGCCTATTATTAGCTCTTTGCTATTAAATGCTACGGTGGTTTAAAGAGCATTGTTTGCACGAGTTGTTATGATATATAGTAGCCTGATACAACGAACTCATCATGGGCGGCGATCATGGGGGGGGACGAGGGGGACAAGCCCCACCTTTAAGAATGGGGGGACACGCCCTACATTTGTCCCCCCAAATTTTGAAAAAACACGAAAAAAAGCGAAGAAATGTAATTGCGCGTGAGGGTTTTCACTGCATTTTTGACGAGATGAGGTAAAAACTCTATTTTTGAGCAGAAGTGTTCCCCGAAAATTGAGAGAAAGGAAGAAGAAATTCGTTAAAAAAATTTTTATTGGTGGGAGACCCGGAAAAGGCTGTAAAAAGAGGTGAATGACTAAAAAAAAGTGCTATATTTTGGGGGGACATGAATTCCTAAAAAAAAGGTCATCGACCAGACCGTGGCCGACTTTGTCCCCCCCACCTCTCGGACAAGATCGCCGCCACTGGAACTCATTACTAACACTTTAACGACGTGCTGCCACTGGCGGCGATCTTGTTTAACAGGTGGAGGAGGGGACACTGTTGAATTAATCTGATGAAAAGAGTTTTGAACCGATCTGCTCAAAAAAAGTTTTAAAAAAATTTGGCGCGCACGCGCGACATTTTTTTACCATTTTTGGGGAAAACTTCTACGACCTGTTTTGGAGGTTTCTTCAAAAAGTGGGGGGGGGGGAATGTATGGTGTGTCCCCCACTCTTAAAGATGGGGGGACTTGTCCCCCTCGGCCCCCCATGATCGCCGCCCATGCGTGCTGCATTGGTTTTCCAGTCGCTTTTAGTACACTCTGGTCGCTAAACCGTTAACACGAGAACGTCCTGGCGTCGAAAACCATTGGCTGCCTTAGTGTTAGTTTGTCTTTGCATGCAAGCTTTTCAGATGCAAATGAGGGTTACTAACTTCCTTCTTTACTTACTTAGGCCTACAGTATAACGAATGGATCCAAATGTCAAGACCAATAAAGCTGTTTCGTATGAGAAATTTATAGAAGCACAGTTCCGTACACAGGCCTTCTCACGCAAAGCCTATATATAATTATAGAATATAGCCTAGGCCTGGGCCCTATAGGCACAGGGGCGGCGCTACACCAGGGTGAGCCAGGGCAAATGCCCTGGTAAAAAAGCCTTTGTCCTGGTCCTTGCCCTGCCAGAATTTTACCCCTCCAGAATTTGTTCGGGGCATAAATCGCCCTCTGCACTGGTTACTTGTATGACTGCCCTGGCTTTGCCCTGGTTACAAAAATTGTCTGGCGCCGCCACTGTAGCCTATAGGCAGTGCGTCTGATTTGAAAATAGTAGGCGGGTTGAAAATCGATCGCGCTGGATCGAGTAGGCGAGCGATATGCGGTCGACCTCGGGAGCTCTTGTGTACAGCGTATTTTTTTAAATAATCTTCGTTTAATATTTTCAAACTGACAATTACGCTACGCAGTATGATTACAAATCAGTATGAACGGATGATCACAAGTTAATACAGGAGTCGAATTTTAACTATAGCCTTACAAGGCGTCCGTCACGTCCTACATCTCATTTTCACAAACGCGCCATCTCTCGAATTGATAGGCTGAGTGGACCTTGGAGGGTTACGGGAGGCGATCCCGCTACCTACTGCACTTCACGCCAGTGATGTTACCACTACTCTATGAGTATTGTATTCGTTATATTTCGTATCGCTGCATATAGCACTCATTTAATAGGCCTACCTCATTTCAGATCCATTATCTGAGTAGGTCTTTTGAAGAGGCGCTATATTAATTCTCGGAATGAATGAATGAGTGAACATTCACTAGAAACCTACCATTGACGTAAGATGACGTGTGACGGCTGATTTCACAACCTTGGTTCAGCCTTCGGCATACGTTGAACACTCATTTTTAGCTTGACCTTTCAGCCGGCAATCCATTCGAATTTTATCGGCGTCCTTTCTGCAGGACTTGCAGTAAATTTTGTTCACAGTCCGACGGTTTTCTATTTCGACTACATCGACATCGAATGAGTCGCCTAATTTCCATGACAGATACGTGCTCAACTGTACATTATTATTCGACTTGCTCATCTTGTTGTTTAAAATAATTTCCGAAATTGATGATGCTACGGATGATGTCACGCGGCGTGAGATGTCGGCAGTGTTGTTATGGCCAATCATATTGTACGAAATTGGAGTGATCAGCCAGCAGTAATTATGATAAGTCACAGCACGCATTCACCGCTGCCGCAAGTAGGCCTACGTAAATTAAATTAACCTCAATTAGGTAAATGAACTAATGGTCTGGCTCCAGGTTCGTCAATCGTCTTGGAGTCTAACTCAAACTCAGCGAGCGACGACCGGCTATCACCGACGGTGAGAAGCCTTCGGCTAGGCGAGCGGTAAATCGCTCGCCGGTAGCTTTGCTAGGCGAGCGACCAAGGAGAGCGATCGATCGCTCGCCTTAAATCAGACGCTCTGCCTATAGGCCTACTATAATGGAGTTTAATCAGTTTATGTTAAGCCTAAATAGTTTATTATAGTCAAATAGGCCTAGCCTAGGTGGAGTAGGCGTCTAAACCATTTCGGCCATGTTTCAACACCGGAAGTCAACCCGAGGGTAAATTATCCCTTAACGATTATGGATCTTCGCAGCATATGCGCCAGGCAGGCCACTAACAAGACGTGTAGGCCTAATGGTTCTTTAATTGTAATTGTAATTGTAACCGAAAACTTATATAGCGCCACTCAGATCAGCGGCGCTTTCAACCCGCATCAACGCCAGCACCGGCAAAAAGGAGTTTTCAGGCGTCTACGGAACTGAAGAGGAGAGAGGGCAAGAAGCTCTTGGCGGAGAAACAAGGACAGTCCCAAGCAGAGGGGCCAACATAGGCGAAACTTCTGGATTGTGCCGTGGAAGATCGCATGCGAGGGACAACCATAAGGCCGCGTGCCAAAGATCGCAAGGAAGCCCTCGCAGGCAAGGAAGAAACTGGGTTGCAAAATTCATTAGGTAAGACGGAGTAGAGGCAGTAATTAAAGGCAGTTGCGCATGAGTGAGGGTTTTAAACTGAATTCGCTGTTGAGCAGAGAGCCAATGGAGAGAATCACGGATAAAGGCAGAAATGTGGGCAAACTTGGGAATGTCAGTGTGTCACCTATAAGCCGAGCAGCAGCATTAAGGATAGTCTGGAGTTTGTGCATATTGGAGGAGGAAAGGCCAATGTAGCCTACACAGCATTGCCAAAGTCTACCCGAGTGCAGAGCAGAGCGTGGACCAGTGTAGTGACAGCATGAAATAAAAGAGACTTGCGGATGGATCGGAGCTGGCGTTGATGATAAAATCAAGATCGGGATAAAAGGTTAACTTGATCAGTAAAGAAGAGGGTAGGGTCAAGGACAATCCCCAAGTCACGAACAGAGGAGGATCTTCAGGAATGTAGGATCCTACTTGTGCTCCATGTGGGATCTTACATGGGCTCCATGTGGGTATGCATGCTGGCAGGGTAACTTCGCTGAAGATCGTAGGCCCTAATCATTAACTCCACATTTCCTAAGCGCCATCAGGAACGAAATCGTGGGAAATAACTTTTCACAGACGCCTTAAGCCTAATTTGCCTTGTCAGTAAATGTTGTCAAAACAAAATCGATGCAGTAGGTTGGGTCGGGTCAAATAGAAACTAATGAGATGCGGATCTGCTTTTGAATAGGCCTAATTAATATTTTCCGACTTAGTTTATTGACGCTTTTAACATACAGAGTTAACGTAGGCCCCCTATGAGCCCTATCTGCAGCATATTATAGCCTAGGCCTATAGATCCTAATGCAAGGTCTAAAGCAAATCGCCTAATCAGTTCCTCAGCGGCCCACACGAATCCACACGGGTTTGGTGCAAGAATTAGCATATCGTAATCATAATCTCGAGATTTCTACAGCGTCCAAAACGCCAGTTGAGGGAACCAGCTCATTCACAGGCGCTTAGTCAAAACAACATCGATAGGCGGGTGGATGGGGGGGAAGCGTAAAATCGTATCCATGTCGATAGGGGCGTCTACACCATAGAAACCGTGGAGCAAATGCTCCATCCAAGAAATGGGGGGGGGAGATCTGTCAGTGTGTGTGCTACCATTTTAGGGGGAGGGGAAGAAAGAGGGAGGGGAAGAGGGGGAAAGGGGAAGTTGCTCCAATGACTTAGGGGGAGGGGATAGAAGCCCCTGCATGTCGAGATCCAAAGGGGTCAGAAAGGAAAATAGTCAGATGGCTAAGGTCGATGGTGTTTAGAATTGAAATGCCGAGGGAGGTCAGAGGTCGAGGGGAATCGGCATATAGGATTTGTGAAAGAGCAGTATTTTTAGGTTTGAGTGATAGACCTGTGCCTAGTGGATAAAACGGCCCTGTCAACCATGCAACCATGCACTCCGGTAAACCTGCTCCTCTTATGCCCTAACACTTCTCCGCCCTTCTGTCACCTCATCACTAAAATTTGCAAATTGTTCCATAGCCATGGCTGTCCCACCCCTCTGGCACAAACTCCCACCAGTACTAGGAGAAATAGATCCATCCTACGAACTCACCAAAACCTCGCTTCTTGCGATTTCTCGACAGGTCTTCCACTCAAACTGAAAACACGTACTGCTCTTTCACAAATCCTACACCGATTCCTCCTCTTCCCTTACTTTCCTGAGCTTCCTCGCCGTTTTAACCCTAAACACCCCACTCCTTAGCCGTCTGACTGTCTACCTGACTGACCCTAAGCTTTGCATCTTGACCTGAACCAATTTCACCTTACTCTGTTGATTATGAGCTGGTTGAGCGCCTGTGAATAACCTGGTTCCCGAGACTTCGCTTTTTTGGGCGCCGTAGAAGTCTCGACATCGCGATTACGATAGGGGCCTACCAACTCTGCAGGTACTCCATTTTTTCATTATACGATTTTGATGACTAAAATAGGTCTGGAGCTTAACGCGACATTGAGAATTTCACAACAAAGCTAAATATTTCAGTTGGTACGGAAGAACTGGATTCTGGGATTTTTATATGTCGGGTAATGCTAGCCAAGGTAGTCGGCAGTGGATTTTCGACTACATTAGGTTGCGCGCTCTTCTAAGCTGCATTGCTGTAATTCGTTTTATTTTCATTGATCATAATTAAATGCCTAGTCATCTTTAAATAAATAGGCCTTTGTATTGCGCAATTACGGTTTTTTCCACATGTATCAAACTACTTTAGATTTATATGCCACGATAGTTATGAAACTGTCAGTGACAGCACACAGGCCTTTACAAATAGCCAATGCATTTTAAAAATGGAAATAGAAAGGCGAACATACGCTGCTACATACATACATGGCTAATTAATAATTAATTTCGGTTTCCGTTCAGCATATTTTGATGACCACGAGGCCTCTGGCTGCCAATGGCAGAGCGCAACCAAGGCGTTTAGAAGTGCATAAATAACATCCGGTAAAATAAGAACGAACATCACGTCATATAGAATAACGGCAAGTAACAGTTATATAATTATAACATTTAGAGTTACTGTACCCTGACTTCGTTCCAAGTATGCCACTTTAATTTAACTTTTAACATCCTCCAAAACGGGTGTTCTTACTCTTATTTCAATGGATGCGATCGTCTGTTTTCATCTTCTGCTTGCCAGCAGCGAATACAGAGCTAGTAACGAGTTTAAGAAATGGTGCCGCATGAAGAAATACTAAACTTTGCGACTTAATGTTTTTAGATTGATATACATATTAATAAAAATATAAATAAAAGTATTTTAAATTTCATATCTTGTATGATTTTAAGTATTTAGTTTTGTTTCTGGCTTATTTAGACTGAGGAGCTGATAGCGTCTTCTTATCAGCCGCGTTTTGAGCATCATGGCGGTTATCGAAAGGCCAGGGAATACAAAAATGGCCAGCAACATTTTTTCAGTTATTGCCATCGTAAATGTGTTTAATCTGTTCTGTGTTAGTCGGGCGTCGGTAGAGTTGCAAGGACAGGGTAAGTGTTAGAATATTTCGTTACAGTGCATGATATTTCTGACAAGCGGATCTCTTTTCTGGGCACACTGTTATGATTATTTATTTCCGTAGGCTTAGTTGGCCTCAGTGTCTGTTCCAGCGTTAATAGATTATCTGTTAGCTCCTGGAGTTTGTAATTAACCTGTTCATCCTGTAGGGTGATTTCTGATGTGATCGTGTTATTTTGAAGACGTAAAGTTCTTGTGTGAAATGTATGTTAGATGATTCCAAGTGAAGTGCATGCAAGGGTCAAAACTAATGTGGCTACACATGTAGTGAAATTAATAATTTCATTGTTTGTGGAATTAAGCGACTGTATATCTTCGTTATGGAACTTATGGCAATTTCATGGTTGAATTAAAAGATATTTTGGGTAATAACTTATTACATTGAGATAAAGTAATTATGAATTATTGGGGTTGTTTTGAATAAAATGATTATGGAATTTAGTAGTTAGGCTTTCACAGTTTAAAACTAGCTGAATGCCTATGAGATGAACAAATAACTGATTTAAAAAATGGAATAGGAAGCTCACTTTGAAATGAAAAATAAATATAAGGTGACTGCTGACTTGTAGTGCAGCTCCATAAACAGCTGTCCACCAAGACTTTGGGAATCAAACGAAAGACATGGTCATGATAGTCAACTCTCGTAAAAGACAGCCATCCTATGACATTCTTAAATCTCAGTGTATTCAGTAAGGTAGAGTTAGAGATATATCACCTAGGAATTAATGAATGATTTAATGGGGTGCTCAGTAGTGTAGGGGTTAGCATGCTGGACTGTCAATCGAAAGGTTGGGGTTCAAATCTTACAGGGCAGAAATTTGGTTCGAGAATTCTGCTCTGCGTGTGCCCCCTAGCCAGCTCAGCTATAATGACTACACTGACTGTACACTGTCAGTGGGAAGATGAGACGGCGAGGGAGAGAACTGGCCACTCGCCCTCATATGCCAAGGCTAAGAAAATGAAGTTGCTAACATTTCGTACTCATGACTGCCTCAGGGTTAGCTTAAGGGACTGCTTTTCGTTGTCTTTCTGATGCTTTTTAAAATGATACTTACACTAGCTATTACTAGATCTATAGAAATAATATATATGTAAATATAAAATAATATATGTGTATATATAGTTAAAGCCCTAGGTTTTAGGTTTGGCGGTTTCCCTCGTAGAATGAAGTGACCAACGACTGTAGGCGGTTCAAGTAAGCATCTGTCGGCCAATGGGCGTTGATTTCATTTTGGTTTACACATCTTACAAGCATAGGCTGCTGAATTTAATTATATGCATAGCCTAGGCAACATCGTCCGCTTTGTGGAATGGAGGCGAGGCGCAGGGACGGTCGGTCGATCGGTGGTAGCCCCCACCCTAGGCCCTTCACCCTCCCTCTGGCCCTCTAGCGGTCGGACGGATGGATGGAGATGCATCGCTAGGGCAGACTAGACCCGACAGGGCATACCCCGTACAGGCCCTACCTCGATCAATTGACCACTTGTATATATATAACCGAGCTGTGGGTCGACTAATTTGTGTATACGAAAGCCAGGTAAGCTGGCTAGAGGTCATACCTGTACTTCTAGAATGTATACAAGTTGTTCCAATTATCCAAATTTACCCCCCCATACACTCATATTACTATGGAGTTCATTGCTATGAAGATACTTACAGGGTTGAGAAACAAGTCTGTAGTTTCTATATGCGATTAGATTGCCATGAACAAATACGAACTTACTATTGTGGTAGATGGCGATCAAGAGGAAGCCATACGGGCATTTTTTGCTCACAACAACTGGAATTTTGAAAAAATTGGTAATTATGAAGACGATGCGTATATATATATATATATATATATATATATATATATATATATATATATATATATATATACTGAAATTGTATAAATTGTTTTGTGTGGTGAACCCTGTACAAGTAGGCCCTATTGTTCTTCAGGTAGCGCTATACGTGCGCAAATAAGATTGAACTAAGATTTATAAATATTAAATTAAATTGCATTTATTATCCTTGCAAATATTTAGCTCAAACCATGCTATAGAAATACATAGTAATAATAACATCAGCAATGTTAGTATAATGACAACTGATGTGAACAGCAGTAACAGCAGTAATGATAATAAATGGCCAATTAAAAATGTAATTATTAAAATTACCATGATTATTATTATTACGATATGTAATAAGACAATAAACATATGCATAACCCAGCTAAGCTGTCGTTCAAGTCAAGTCGAAAGAGCTAATTGTATGTTGATGACATTATAAATATATCTCCAACCAATCGAAACTGCCTTTGTTCCAATTGCAGAGTTGGAACCACCAAAGAGAAGAAAATCTTGTATGGATGCCGCTTCGAAGGAGGTCTTGGTCGCGTCCAATGGAAATAGTACAGAGTCAGAAATTGAGGCTCAAAACAGTCATGACATTCAAGTGTCAGCTGATCATTTGCAGCTGCAGGGTGAAAATCATCAATCGGAAGGCGCCTGTCCTCTTTGTTTTCTCTCTCCGTGCGTGGGTTCTGCATCTCCAGGTTGGCTTGGCGGAGGACAAGCAGCGCATGCAGCTAACAGTCCAATACGAAGAGTAATTTATGGAAAATATTGGAAGATCATTTGCAACTTGGGTGGGTGGACGAGCCCATTATATCTGGCCAAGAAACTAACGGAATCGAACGGTGTACTTCACATGCGGGAAATAATGCCAGATTGCGTAGTGCGAAAAGTGAGATCGTTGTATCCGAATCCAACAGGCACGCCTTACATGGGCCACAAGTGGGAGTAACATTGATACTTTGGATAATTCGCCGGACTTTGTTTAGACAGAGAGATTTTTATTGTACACTTACTTTCTGACATAAAGCAGAATTTTATCGATTGTGAGCTGCTTATGTACACCTGTCATAGCTATGATTCAATGTAACATAACATTCCCCCATTTTAAATTTATATAGCGCCTCTTCAAGATTCCTACTCAGAGGTGGATTTAAACCTGAATTGCCCTCAATTGCTCGGCGCCACACGAAAACCACGTTACGGAGACTAGGTTTTTCATAAGTGCTATGTCAAATCAATTTTGCAATGGCCACAGTCCCTTGTCCGTTCAATCTTCTTTTTTTCTTGCTTGGATTAGGACCTCGTTGAGGGGGGGTAAGCCACAGATTCATTTTTATACAGATTGGAGCATCTTGTTACAGATCGGATGCCCTTCGTGGCATCAACCACAGTTTTCCGCTGTGGACCTAGTCTTGGTGATGAACACATGCCCGCTAGGCAGAGGGTCATCAGGCTTATTTAAATTGAGTCATGTGCTCCCATGTCACAAGGCTGTTATTGGATATTTGCAGCTTTTAGTTGTCAAGCAAAATGCCACTCTTTTTCTACAGTGTGCCCTACTAGCCTTGCCGCTGTTGGTCCGCGACTGCTTATTCGTCAGATATAACCCTGCTTATTTCGCAGCTGACCTCTATTTCTAGAGGTCGTTCCACTATCCGCCACCTGTGGACGCGTGTGATAGCAGTCAGCTCTGCCACACATCAGCTCTGCCACACATCTCTCTGTCCTATGCCAGGCCAAAATCCGGGGAGGTCAAGCAGAGTAGACAGCAGAATGCTAAGGTGGTTATGTGTAATGACGGTTGATGGTTATGTAGCACTGATATGTTTGATTTTAGTGTATCATACAATATTGTCACAGCTCTTACGGTTATTCTACTGTGTAGGGTGCATTGCTTTCATTTGAAAAGCTCTCACTGTCTCCTAATTGGTCGTCATCGGATTCGTCCGAAGAGATTTCACTCTGGCAGGTCTCCTTATCTGCAGAAGTTTCTGTCACAGACTCCGATATTGCTTTAGATGCTGACCACACGGCAATGTACAAATTCCAAATGTTCTCAACAAATACGTAGGTCTTGCGCCGATACACTTTTTTCCCGATTTGGCGACGTGGGTTTTTCGAACGAACAGTCGTGCATATAGACGTGTATGGTCTGTCGACGTGTTCGTTCCAGTCCAAGACAGCCAGATTGCTCCGCAGCTCGTACATTAAATTCCCGTAGTGTATCCGTTTATCCAGATAGATCAGACAAACGTTATTAAAACTTTCCACATAAAATGTGTCGTGGCCTTTGACATAATCTTCAGCGTGCTTGTACACTACCAACGACCGAAGAAAGTCCTGGAGCATTGTAATTGCAGCCTCATTTGAAACAATTCGAACTTCAATCATATGCCCCGGCTCTTTGCAGTGGGAAGTTTCATGGCACTTGCTGTGGTTGTTCTGAAAATGAGGGATGCATGATTCTATGAGCTTACGCAGGGTTTGGGCATCTCCATTGCAATTGTCCATACACCAATAGACGTGGTTTCGAATGGCAGCACCCTTGTCAGAAAGCTCGGGATGCCATGTTTTTCCAATGTTTTTTTGTGCTCCTTGCCCAATTTTTTTCACCCCGGCTGTTATAGGACGGGTGCAGTGCCAGCGGTCATTGGAATTCCTGGCTTGCTTCCTCTCACGTAGGCGCTTGTTGATTGTCATGTTTCGATCATGCACATGATGGGCAACTTTAATGTTGCTGAGATCCAGGCTCTCGTACATCCTGTCGAATCCCACTGCCTCGTGACGCTGTGAACAGTTATCATCATTCCCGTTAATGTGTTGAATATCAACGACTTTGTGAGTTTTCAACCCGATAGCAACATGGTCGGTGTGATAACTATTTCGTCTACAATGATGTCGTGCGTCAGTCATTATAGAGATAGCTCCATCAGGCGACAGTGAAGACTCCTGCGCTCTAGCGCCAAATATAGATTGCTTTCGCAGGTTCTCAGAAATGGCACTAAATGTAACCATATTCCTCCTGCGGAAAAGGTCTGACAATAGTCCAAACCGACTGAAGTCGCTAAAGCGCTCGTACTGTATGGGTGTCATACCAGAGGCCAGGTAGCTCAACATCACTCGGTGGTTGACTTCAAATTCCTTCCGCTCGCTGTCTATTGTGGATGAGGAACTCCACTGAAAGGAGTGTTTTTTCGCACACTCCATATCCACCGACAGCACATGACCACTGTGTGTCCATGACTTCACTGAATACGGCGTCACACATGTGGATGAATGTTGTGAGATTGTGTCGATCAACTGGGCAATGCTGGAGCACTGCCCAACAAAATTCTCATGTGCAGTCTCCAAAGCTGTTGCTGGAGCTGCTGATATTGCTGCTGTGACAGATGCTGGATCAGTCAGTGAAGTTGATTCACTTACTTCTTCCGTGACTGAAGACATCGTGAGTGTCTGCTGCGGATGTTGAGTTGCAGAAGAGAGCTTATTGGTGTCAACATCCATTATGACTTTCACCAGAACTTCTCTCAAACTTTTTACTCCCAACGCCAAGCGAATGTCCTCACATTTTTGCTCAAATTTAAGTTTATCACTGTCGGTTGTAAAAGTTAATTCAAAATGTTTCCTTACAGAAACGTAAGGGTAGCTATAACTCTTGGTAGATCCATCAGACAACCGTTTTTTAAATGTTCGCATGTTGCCAACTGCAACACCTGAAGTCGGTGTCGTTGGTACAGCGTAGTCTCCATCCATCTTTGGAAATAGTTCGATATAATGATACTAATATATGTCCACTAACGAAATACAATGTTATACTACTATAAGGTCCACTACTGAAATAAGATAATAATATAATATACAGACACGAGATATAAGCTGTATCGACTATGCGATTTAAAATGGCTATGAAGTGAAGAAATTACGAAGCTCAACTCTGCTGCAGCGAAATTCAAACTAGAATGAGTACTGCAAACCAAGACTCAATTGTGAAAGGACATTTCCTAAGTTCATTTCCTAAGTTCATTAGCATAATTTGGCATGTGACCTAGTCTCTCTTCCTTAGGCTGTATATTAGCATCTGATACTGGTGCAAATTCTTAGAATATGAAATACAGCTTATTGTCTTTAGTGTTCCGGGTATAATAAGGCAACGGTGACAGCATCAACAGCTGGCATTTATATACAGGTTTACGACCCAAAGCTCGGTTATATATACAAGTGGTCAATTGATCGGGGTAGGCCAGAGGGAGGGTGAAGGGCCTAGGGTGGGGGCTACCACCGATCGACCGACCGTCCCTGCGCCTCGCCTCCATTCCACAAAGCGGACGATGTTGCCTAGGCTATGCATATAATTAAATTCAGCAGCCTATGCTTGTAAGATGTGTAAACCAAAATGAAATCAACGCCCATTGGCCGACAGATGCTTACTTGAACCGCCTACAGTCGTTGGTCACTTCATTCTACGAGGGAAACCGCCAAACCTAAAACCTAGGGCTTTAAATGAGAACATATAACAGCAAGTGGTGTATATTAAGTTAGACTGGCCAGCAATAGTTTTCTACACTAAAATTTTTTAATTTGCTAATGCTGTCTAATAAAAAATCGCCTTTTATAATGATCTTGTATAATAATGAGGTCATCTATTATACTGCGGTTAGTTGTGATATCCATGTCCCGGACTCTTTCTAGGGTTATTACATGTTCTTTTTCATCAAATGCACCGGGTCAGTTTCAGATTGCATGCTTTACTTTTAAGGCCGCGAATACCAGCCTTACATCTTAATGCATTTTGCTAATTAATCCCTCACTGACTGTGCGTTCGTCTGATTCTAGCTTATTGCTATGACCTAGGTTCAGAACAGCTGCTGCACTCCAAATATTTAGAATCATCTATCACAAAAGACTCAGTTCGTCAGTTCGCAACCTGTATTCAAATCTCTAGTCAGGACTCACTGTTTTGATCCATGGCTTTTCCGTGACTCTGTCTCATGTTTCCCAGTAAATGTACATCTCTTCCTCAGATTAAGCTTAAATTACTGACCTTGCACATGTGAAAAGAACGTTCTTTAAATAAGTAAAATAAAAAAATAAATATAAGAATTCTTGTTATCATTAAGCATATTTTTCTTGTTCTTATTACCAGACAGATTATAGCATTGAGGCTGATTGGTTAATTGTTGACCTTTCACATGTGAGCGTGTGGTTTTGCTGATTCTTATCTAAGTTGAATTGTGTAAGCTGGAAGGAAAGGCTTTGGTGTTTAGGATGCTGCTGTATCAGTATATATATATATATTTATTTGAGTATACGTATGTCTATATGTAAATTTACCTGTATATATACTCTTTTGCACATGTACGTATATATATGTATGTTGGCATGTATGTATGTATGTGTATGTGTGTTTTTCTGCCTATATATTCATTTGTTTCAGAATAAACATTGATTTTACTGAGAAGTAATGGTCTAAGCAAAGTCATTCAATGAAGACTTGGATGGTTTTGACATTTAGAAGGAATGCCAGTTGACCGAATTCCACATACCGGTAATTACTACTTGCAAGGCTCGAAGGAAAAAGAAACAAAAGCAGACCAAAACTACGATGGATAGACAATGTAAATGAGGACATGACTTCACCAACACTGAGAGGAGCACAGAATATGACAAATGACTGAAGACATTGGAGAACATTTATTCGTACCCATCTCTGCTGAATGGCTAGCGTTAGGAACTGATGATGATGATGGTGAACAATCTAGTTATCAGATGATACATAAATATTGATTAGGTATTTATATATGTATTTGCAGATATATGTATGTGTGTGCATGTGTGTGTTTGTGTTTATAGTTATCTGAATATTTATGTTCGCCTTTATGTTCGCCTCAGATTCGCATTTCGATGTGACCATGCGCGCGTTACAAATTTAATTAATAAATAATAAGAAACCTGTCAAATGTTCTATTATAGTGTTTTTGATTCATCTGAAATATCATTGAGCTCTGTGAACATCCTTCATAATAACTAGAAGCTTAAACTGGTCGTGTATGATAGTCTTGTGGTGAGTTCTGCCTCTGAGCAAATTCACCTATGAAATGATTTTACTGACTGTAAGTACTGTCGCTGGGAAGTTTCAACATAAGAGGGTGAATGAAGTTGCTTACTTTTCATACCAATGGCTGCCTCACGGGGTTTCCTCAAGAGACTGCTCTTCTTTTCTTCTTCAGCCTCCCTGTACCATATGTTTAATATGTTTCCCATCTTACTTGTTTTTAACACCTTTTCTTCAATAATGAATAGGAATGGTGATCACCATTTTATGTTGGATGAGCATTTTTAAACTCGATAAGAACTCAGTCTTACTGTAGCCTGTGGATCAGATGTAGATTTTATGAATAACTCCAGTCTGTCTATATCCACTATCTTGAAAGTCTGTGGAGTGTGGACCATATGTAATATTTTATAGTTCGGTTGTGTAAGCTTACATCTGTAGATACCGTTTTTCTGAGGCTCTTAGTGCCTATTATCTGGCATCTGCAGGCACTGACTTAGTATATACAAGTTACATGAGTGACTGAGGATAGTCAGTTGTGGCCTGAACTCAGACACATGTGTCTCAGGTGATAGTGACAAAACACACAAAGTGTCTGTAAGCTACACAGCAACCCTGTCTGTTTTAACCAGACAAAACATACCAAGCTACACCAGTGTCTGATCGTGTCTGATGTTACTATTAGCAGTGCGTGTGGCACTTTACGTTGCTTTATCTGTTTATGAGACGCTTGATGGCCAACGTACAGTTGCTGAGCTTTAACAGGAACCTCGGATGAATGTGAAATTTGAACATGACCTTGCTGATATAGACTTTCATTTTGGTTTCTTTTTCTGAATTAGAGTTACCATTGATGTAAGCCAATATCTGTGTAATCCCCAGCTCTCTTATAATAAACATCTCTTTGTATCTTGTTTACTTTGTCATCTGGTCAGTGATTATTATGCTGTTGTCTTGCTGTTGCTCTGTTTCAAATTGTACCTCTCGTAAGCAGGCACCATAAAATTTCAGGATGTATTGTATTGCTTAAACTCTTCGAGCACGACCATTTAGGATTACTGCTGCATTTGATTAGTACTGTTGTGTAGAATGTGTGTGGGATACTAATGAGTAGAGTTTTAGTGACTGGACTGTAATAAGTGGCCATCAGCTCTAGGGAAAACTGAAACCTGGATCTCCAGGAGAGTGCTCAACGAATCTGTTACCATGGCACTTTTTCTTCATGTGTTTCCTTAACATTTTGTGACTTCTGGCTGTCTCACAACAGTACAAGGTGTGCAGATTTGAGCCTACATTGAGACAGTTGATGTGTAGAGAATTGAATTTCAGTTTTCTTAATGGTAGTTAGCTGTTTAAGACCAGTGATGGGTAATTAATTAATTATGAACTAATTAATTATCTAATTCATTAGCTCGGTTTCTAATTCTAATTAATTAGCAACCAAAAATATTCTTATTCTAATTAAAAGTTGTCTAATTCTGATTAAAATCTCATAATTAGCTTCATAATTTCCGTGCCTACATATTTCCTTACTTACTTTTTGCTGGATGCTTTCATTGTCAAGAAAAATAACCAAATTTTTGTTTTTTTATGGTATCTTTTAAAAAAAATTGCCTTTAGTTGTGATATGTTTTAGTGAAAAATTTCAATACATAAAAAATCCCAGATAAAGTAAAATTAATTGGAAAATACCTGTTTTAGCAATATCATTCTTAGCTTCTGACAAAAAATAATGCAGGATTTCTCAGAGTTTGAAGGTGACAATTCATTGCCAAGTCATGTAAGCTGTGAGGAAGGTTTATCAGCTAATAATTTACTGTCGTAGTGTTTGAATTTCTTTGAAATTGTGTTCCATTCTCAGGACATGCATTGTAAGACTGTTATTGATAGAAATTCGTAGAAAGATTGTGTTCATCTGACTTTACCTTCTGCCATCTTATGGAGTTTGATTGATAAGGTTTTTGATTACAGGTGAGCATGAATTATACTTTAAATGGACGGTTGATTTGCACGAGTCTTTTAAAAGAATTTGCTTGATTTTCTTCCAGCTTTTATACAGACGGATAATGAGCTGAGGTACATGATTGACAGTGGTGCAGCTTCGTCTTTGCACGTAAGTTCTTATCGTTCTTTGATTTTCATGAAATTCTTTAGTTTATTTTCGTGTATTATAGTTGGTGCTTAGCACAGAAATTGAACTGTATGTTTTGCCAGTGCTGCCATGTGATTATAAAATCTAGACTGCTATTGGGGTTCTGAACCAGAGACTGGACAGTGGAGCTGCTGTGTAATTCCGGAGGAGTATCCTCAAGATCTGCTGGAAAGATCCATTTGCCAACAAGGAGATCAGGGCGCTGGCATTTCAGTTTCTGCAGTCTGAGAGTGCAGACTGTATTTTGTCATGTTATGAGAATGCTGCAGGAGAGAACAGTAACCTGGCCAATGAGCTGCATTGAATGAAGTCCTTTAAGACATGAAGAGACCACTTGACAGACCAAGGGCCATGTTTTGATGGATCTTGGTGTATTGGAGGATCAGGGTAGTGGAAAAACAAACTGGAAGAACAAGGCTTTAATTTGCACACTGTGTGGAGGATGGCCAGAGACAAGAAGGAATGGCATCACAGGATGGATATGGCTACCCTAACTATGTGAGACAAATGAACAGAAAGACAGGCAGACAGATAGACAGGCAGACAGACACACATCAGACAGAGAAAAGAGAGCGATTGGGAGAGGACAGAGGCTGGCATATGGGGCTACAGCCCCCAATTTGCCTATAATATAGGCTGTGATGTTATGAGTCACATTTTCAGTTTATGTATAATATGTGGCATCTATTTTAATCTAACTATGCATATCATCATCATCATCATCAGGATCCGTGGGCCGAAGGCCCGTAGGTGTCCAATGCACAATCTATCAGTTTTTTCCAAAGTCCCGGTCTTGTGCTAATATTCTTAAGCTGTGCAGATCTTGTTTACACTGTCCATTCTCTGTTGGGTCTGCCCCTCCGCCCATTTCCATCAATAGTTCCCATCATCACGGTTTTTATTTTTCTATTGTCATCCATTCTACATATATGCCCAAGTAGACTTAGTTTACTCTTCATTATTGTTTGCATTAGATCTTTCTTTATATTCAGTCTTCTTCGAACCTTCAAATTTGTCACCTTCATTGTCCAATTTAGGTGTAGTATCCTTCTATAGCAGTACATTTCAAATGCCAATAACTATGCATATACTGCTAGATAAAGCTTTACATTGTAGCACATGGGATATGATTAATGGGATTAGAGCTGGATTCATCATCATCATCATCATCATCATCATCATCATCATCATCATCATCATCATCATCATCATCATCATCATCATCATCATCATCATCATCAGTATGAATAAATCCCCAGTGCTCCTCTCAGTGTTAGTCCAAGTGTTGTTATGTCCTCATTTGTATTGTCTATGCAGCACATCCTTTGTCTGCCTAAAATTGTTTCTCGTTTCTTCAAATCTAGCATGTAGTGCATTTTGTGAGATTCAGTCAACCTGATTTCTCTCCACATGTCCAAACCATCAGAGTCTTTTTTTTAACAACTTTTTCCAGCAGATTTGTTTGGACATTTAAGAGCTGTCATATATCGTCATTTCTAATTTTTGTTGTTTTGATATTCCTGCATGTTCTGCTAGATTAGTGGAAGCATTAAAGCCTTCTGTGACTGCATTTGGATCGTTGGCATTATGACTCTTGACGTCTGGTCTCTTGAGTACCTGGAGCAACCTTTCAGTCCTATTCAATTTTCTTCCTTTGTATACCATGTTTACTGGGTTGTACTATTGTGGTGGCTATTGAAAGCTGTAGCTGCCTGGTTTGGAAGCTTTGTGTTAGCTGACCTGGGGAACAAGAGCTGATGCATGCTTTGAAAAGTGTGCTTGTTGTGGCTTCCTAAAGAGGCTGCAGCTCTAGTGCTTGATCATTAGGAAATTTTAGTCCTATGCAATTATTGTAATTGGAAATTTATGCAGCATTAGGGTTAAGAGTTTGTGTTGACTATTTACTGTCTTGTCTGAAGTAGTTTCGAGCCATTCGTTTCTAAGTGCTTCCAAGGATAAATCTTGGTCTGTAGACAGTGTCGTTTTGCTCATCTTCAATTTCGTGTGGTCACCTAACAGAAGTGTCTATTATTTAAACACTTGAAATTTTAAACGATCTCTCTGAAAAACTAACTCATGTATTGCTCACTTCAAGAGTTCCTGAGCAAAATGTGAAAGCAAAATCTGGTTTGTATGGTGGCTGATCATTAATTAGTGTGTGTGGTTTGAAATCTGTTATTTAAACACTTGAAATTTTAAACGATCTCTCTGAAAAACTAACTCATGTATTGCTCACTTCGAGAGTTCCTGAGCAAAATGGAAAGAAAAATCTGGTTGGCATGGTGGCTGATCATTAGTGTGTGGGGTTTGAATCCTGGTGAGTCATGTGACAGCTTATTTGTTATTTACCTGTGTCACCTGTTAGAGACTGTTTTGTCCATTTGTTGGATTGCTAGTGTTTGTTTGTGCTTCAGCCAAATGATCTACAAACCCCAGGATTATGGCTTTGAGGACTGTTTTTAATAAGTTAGTGAGTAGCACATTTGTGAACTGGCCATATATGTCAACCGACTGAATAGCGGATCTTATGGATGTAATAAAAGGCCAATTTTACTTTACCTTACCTTCTAAGAATGTGTGGCATGCATGCATTGTGTAGATTGTGTCCAGATTACATTACATCTTGTGTTTCATCATCAGGTTGAGCTGACTGACAACACAGTTATGTAACATCTTGTCTGCTACTGCATCTTGTGGCTAAGATGCTGCTTATATTTATAGAGCTGTGGATGCGTTGGCGCTATTTTGTTGCCTGGTATTTCGTGAATATGTTAGTTGCATTGAACATTCTGTATTCAGAAAATATGTTTTGATCTGAGCTTTTTTTCTCTGAGAGAATGATAATGGCTTGGAGACCGCTCAGTTCCAAGGCAGATGTTTGCCAGCGGACGAAATGTTTACCAGTAGTTTATCATGGGTGCATAGCTTATATGTGTCACTTGAATAGATAGAGTCATGTGTAAGACATATAATGAATGAGCAGTTACCTTGATCGACGACACCTTACCTTGACTGGCTTTGCTTTTACTTACCTTAACAGGATGTTTTTCAGAATTTCTGTCTGGCTTTCCTTGGGGTATGGATAGTCTATTGATCAACATGCTGGACTGTTAAGTGAGAGGTTGTGGGTTCAATTGCTTACCAGGGCTGAAATTTGATGCAAGATTTATGCTCCCATTGTACCCCATAGCCAACTCAGAGCTCTATAATGTGTACAGTGGCCACCTACCCTCTTATGCCAAAGCTAACAAAATGAAGTGTCCAACACTTTATGCCTACAACTGTCACTTTGAGTTAGCTTAAGAGGCTGATCTTCTTCTTCACTTTTAAAACTATTACTTAACAGCATTCATAAATCAAGCTAGAATGCTGTTTTGTCTGGAAATCAACCATAACCCTATAGATGGCCTTGCAGCATTTTTTTATTTTTTATTGTGTCATTTTAATGGTTATCAGGCAGCAATGTCTGGCTATGAGTCACGAGAGCAGTGGCTCATTCCAAGATAGGATGACTAGGCATTCTGTAGGGGGGGGGGTGTCGATTCTGGTAGTTTTGCACGGGTGGGGGTCTGTCTAGAGATGTAATTTATGATGCAGGAGATAAAGTCACGCTAATCATACTGTCATCAGTGTGGTTGATTTTGTTTGAAATAAGGCAAGGTCTTTTGCCATGGTGTAGTTGTTGTTTGCTGTGATTCTGTATGCCCTAGAGACAGAAACAGTTTGGCTATGTGGAAAGAAAGGCCCAGCACAAGGAGCTGCATTCATGATTGAAGGAAAGAGGAGGGTTGGAAGACCAATGCACCAAAACAGATAGACAACATAAACAGAAGACATTATGTAAGCTGACTTGAACTGACATGATGAACGGATTGAACGCATTGGATTTCACAAACGGCCTAGAAGAGTCGAGGATCAATCGTATTGTTGGCATTAAATGGTAGTCAAATGTCTGGTTGGCAGCAGAAACCGATGATGACGGTGGTGGTGATGACGAGGATGGTGTGTGTTTGTGTGGCACGGTGGACGATTGGTGAGAGTGCTTGGCCCTGAATGCGGAGAGTACGGGTTTGAACCTCACCAGAGGCAGTTACCGTGTAAGGACCTTGAGCAAGTCCTTTGCTCGCAATTGCTCTGTGCCATCGATGTTCAGGTGTATGGTCGTGTGCACGTCTGAACTCTGGAAGAAGGACCAATATCAAATACAGTTGTATTGTGCCATTTGATGGCTGCTTATCAGTGCATGAGTTACATGGTTGCAACATTTTGTGGCCAAATTTGCATTCTGTAGCACACAGTCTGCAGGACTCTTACGATTTGCTATTTGCACTGGTTCATGTACACTTGATGGTCTTTAATTATAATTTAGGATTAGCCAAAGTACAGGTCTGGTCAGTAAAACTTGCTAGCCAGCCAACCCAGTCCACAAGTCCTGTCTGTACTAGTAATCTTGATCATCCTGGTCAGATATAAGGCTATACTTGCCTTAGTCATGCTTTTAGTGTGAAGTACGACATAATATGGGCCTATGTGTGTAGGTTTAGGCTTTCAGATCAGGTGCCGAATACATGGATGGCAGTTGTGTATTGCTACATATATGGGCAAGATGTAATTGTGTGAAAATAATGGGGAAATGCATAGAATAAACCTGCTGTGATTGAGCATCAACTGTAAAATTATTAGAAAGCTGTGGTGCAATTTTAAGGACGATGCCCTGCCGTTGTTACTGGTTTTCTGTGCTTGGAAATTCGTTGTACAAGTAAGCATGTAAATTCTTTGGATTTAGTACAGGGCTCAGAGAATGTGACAATAAATTGTTGATGGAAATCAATGAATGTTGAAAGTGTGGCAAACACCTGTTTTCATTATTTATGAGTTGTAGAAAAATGTGATGTGGTCCAGTACAATACAACTGTGGCAAACACCTGTATTCATTATTTAAGAGTTGTAGGAAATCTTATGTGGTCAAATACTACACAATTGGTTATATATGTGACTAAGAATTTATAACTGTTTTTAAGGTCTGAGCTCATCACTATGCTTGAGGTAACCTAGAAATTAAAGAGATTCCAGACTTTCTTCTGCCTTCACTGATGTGACCAGTGACAGTTACAGTGATGTAGTGTTGCCTATGGTTTTTGAAAGCACCTAGCAGATACTGCTGCTATGTAAAAGGCCAATTTCCCAGACAAAAACCCTTCAAGACAGAATGACCCCAGAAAAACCCAACCGAAAAACTCCCACCAGACAAAACCACACCAGAGAATATCCTGCTAGTAGTATTTTTCATGTGGCATTATGTGGTTCCAAAGGCTTCCATCTGTGTTACGATCGCCAGAAAGGCCCATATTTTTCTAATTTGTCTTAAATGCTGCAATTGTGTCCTCTGAGACAGTACTATCATCTAAGCCATTCCACACGTCTGCAACGCTTGCTCTGAAATATCTTTGCTGTAAGGGTCCTGTGGGTCTCTTAAACAATTTGTCTGTGACTTGTGGTTACTTGTTGTTCGTTTCTGGCTCAGAAGAATCTTTCCCGTGGCACTGCTTTCTTCAGTGTGATTATCTTAAAAGCTTCACTCAAGTCGCATTTGATCTTTTGCTTTGCTGTGTTGTTATTGGCTGGCATCTTTTTTCAACCTTTCTCAGGTTTCCATATGTGCAATCATTTCGAAGCTCCCCTCTGCACTTTCTGTAGTTAGTCCTTGAATGAAGTATTCTCAATATGGCCTGACTAGTGATTCTTACAGAGCGTGTCCTTATGGTGGCTCATCAGTCACTCCGTTGCTTTTCCCCCAGTCATTTGCACATGGCCAGCTGTGTGTGTCTCTTTAGCTGTTTTCATGTGTACATAAGGTTTTGCACTCTTATACATGTAGAGTTTCTTCCAAGACTCGTTTTGTTCAGTCTTTTTCAATATCTTACTTCCTGCATCATTTGAAGCAGTTCCACGGGGAAGATATTTTTCAGTGTCTTACTTCCTTTATCATATGATTTGGTATTTCTTCTCCCACTGCATCATTTGGCACTTGTCTGTGTGTAAGAGTGTCTGGTTTATGAGATCATCCGAGCAGACCCCTTTCTGCTCCAACAGTCTCCAGCACGTACTAATACCAATATTTGTCTTTCTCACAGTCTACGATACCCCAAGAATCTGCCATGGACACTTTATTTGAAATGCATTTATTCTTGCGTCTTCATCCTTCTTAATCATCCAGCTCTCACAGCCATACGTTGCCACTGGCAACTCAAGATCTCTCATAAGTCATCTTTTGTTGCAAGAAAGATGCTATGACTTTCCTCACCTCTTTCAGTGCTGCTCCAGTGCACTGTCCCATCCCTAGTCAAGACTGAATCTCTACCACAGTCAAAGTCCAGTGAGCCCAACACCGTTTAGGCTATTGTCATATGTAGTACGGTTTGTTATTCTGGTCTTCATTTTGTCCACAGTAATCAATAGGCCTTGTTTACTGCCTGGGTTGCCATCACCTGTAGTCGGCTTCTGAGCCTGCCAACAGAACAATGGCATAGCCACATCAGAGTTGTATAATTGTTCTTCCTGCTTGAATTCCACTATCATCTCCCCTATGATGTTGTGGTGGATAACACAATCCTGTCAGACGTCCTTTTTAACACAGAACTTTCCTGATAGTGCACTGTCTACCCGGTGCTGTTATTCTAGACAAAGCTTTCATGTTATGGACATGTGCTGCGGAAGAGTGGAGATTACCTGGAGAAGGAAATTATCCAAGGAACAGTTCCGGGATCAAGTGCTCAAGGAAGACCTAAAATGACCAAGACTGATAATGCAAAGTCCTGGACGGAATTATCATTCGATCAGTTATTGAGGGTGGTGTGGCCAGTCATCGACTGAGGACAGGTGAAGACAAGACAAATTACGAGACAAGTTATATAGACTTTTCTTCAATCCTCACTAAGTCTCACAGCTCCTTCATTATCAATCACTGCATTGCACAGGTTTTGGGTTATAAGCAAATTTTAGAATTATCTATAAGTATAAATGCACCCTGTATGTATTTTACAATCATTTATTGTTTATACATGCAGCAAAATCACAAACTGCAGTTGTTAAACACTGTTCCTAGCGGCACCCCAATTTAAACATTAGCCCAACTTTTGTAACTGATGTCCCCTTTTGCGTTGAGCTTTTAATATTCCTGTCTGGAAACACATACATTTTTCAGAGTCCAATAGGCATTGTGTACATGTGTACGCTAATATTGTGTGGACATGTTTATGCACTACCGGTTTACACTCTATTCTGCATAACGCAAAGTGGTGTCGTGTCCTGTAGAATGATTGACTTAAATTGCTATATGTTATTTAGCACCTTACAAGTACAACAATGGCAGTGTAGTTGCTGAATATCTAAATTTAGGGACTTAGCTTTACATAAATCACATGAACATGCTCTGTAAGGCTTGTTTTTTTTTCATTGCAGTTTTTGTAAGTCATGATACATTATTTGTTTTTATAGCCATGCTTCTTATTTTTAAAATATTTTTACTAAGCCTTATTTCATATTGGTAGTGAAGCATCAATCGAATACAGAATGAATGAATGAATGACTGAATGATTGAATGAAAATAAACATCAAAAAGTCGAAGTTAATGAAGATAAGTAAAGAAGAAGAGACTATAGTCAGAATAAACTTTGATGGAAAGGAAGCAAAGCAAGTAAAGGGATTCTGCTATCTGGGGAGTATGAGTGTGGCGGTCAAGGCCACAGTGCGTAAGTGGGAAGATTTATTTTATGCGAATAGCATCGTTTTCCTTCAGTTTACATGCGAAGGGAACAGCATCGTTTCTCTTAATTTTTCATGCGAAGACCCAGCATCGATCATTTAATTTTTATTTAATTTCAATAGGCGACGGTCCGGCAACGACCGTGATAGGGAAGCCCGATCGACGGTGTAAAGCCAGCGCATAGCGAGCAGACGCGTTAATTTGGGATGCATAGAGCCTGCCTCACGGTGTGCTGCTTTATACGTGAAGAGTTGGTTCGACTCTTCATACATAGCAATACTGTTCAACAGCGTTGTTGGTTAGCGATTCAGTTACCGATTCAAATATACTGCACTCAGTGTGGTAGGCGAGTGATTTTGGTTACGACAGAGTCAGAGTTCGAGTTTCCGGTTAGTACAAATATATTTACGGACGAAAGGGGCGTTCGAATAATATAATCAGGCGATCCCGAGTACAGCTAAAGAAGTTCACTGTTGGGAGACGGGCCGACAGCGCCGATCCCTCAGTTGATCGCGAAGCGGGCTAGATCCCGATCGTGGGAAATCTACGGCTGAGTAATACTCGGGGAAGGATACCGTTGATACACAGGAAAACCAATTCAGTGTGAGATCGAAAACCAGGGTGAATTTGGCGACGGGCAGGAAAGTCCCTCTTGGGTTTTGAAGAACTCCGCGATCGGAGCTTGTCCGGTAACCCATGAGAGTAGAGGTGACCTTCTTAAGGTAGCCATTTTCTGGAATTCTGAAATCCTTGAAACCAAGGGTGAATTTGGCGTCGGGCAAGGAAATCCCTCTTGGAGTTCGAAGAACTCCAAGATCCGACAGTGTTTGGTTTTACCCACTGAGACGAGTTTTACGCGATTTCGGCGTACTCGACACAGGGGAAGTTCTACGCACTTTCGGCGTACTCGACACAAGGGAAGTTCTACGCACTTTCGGCGTACTCGGCCGGGAGGATTTTACGCGACTTCGGCGTCCTCGGCTGGGAGAGTTTTACGCGACTTCGGCACTCGGTGAAGTGACCGTCGGGATACCTGAAAAACCCGATTTAGTACAAAAACGATAATAAGGGTAAATTTGGCGACAGGCAGGATCGGAGCTTGTCCGGTTACCTGTGAGAGTAAGCGTGACCCTCGTTAGGGAACCAAAATTCGGAAATTCTTGGGAACAAAATTCAGGACATTCTGGTAACCTTACGGGGTCGGCGTTACATTTGGATTGTGACACTTGGATGGCTGACACGCCGGTGGAGCGTTGGAGGGGCTCCATCGCCCGGTAACTAAAAATAGTTACTGGGAAAGACCACTGTTACCGAAAGACCGCAGTACGGGAAAAGACCGCCCGACAACTGATTACAGTGCGGTAAGACCAGGAAAACGATAGAGTCAGGAAAATCTTGTATTCAAGCCAATCGTTATTCAGAGCAAATAACTTGGTGATCGAAACACGTAGTCCCGAGAACTGACCGAAGTGCGAAGTAGGGCCCACCTCGTGCGCCGGTCGGAACACAGTTCTGCGTGCGGTTAGGGAGGTTTTAGACCTAGAACCTGTCCTATCAGAAGAGAGTGTCGTGAGACCAGTATACCGCGTTAATATTACACGTGTATATATTATCGCAAGATGTTCGCGTGTTTGAGACGGCACGACGTGACGACTCGTCAGATGTACACCTTGTCCTCTCGGACAAGAGAACGTTCAGAGTTTTCCCCTATTGACGATAACTCGAGAGTCATGAGATGCAGAATGGTACGTGAGGGTTCGGTTAAGGCGGAGAAAAAGAGGAAGTCTTTGACTAAGAAATCTCACAGGAAGCTGAGGACTCCTGCCGGCAAGAGAGCGAACCCTGTTCTAAAGGACGGCCATCCTGAGGACGAGGACGTTGCCCACCCGGCGACCGCGGCAGTGGCAGAGTCCGAAAGTGAGATGGAGCTTGACAGCGACACTGTTCGCAAACAAGCGATACCCTCGGGACCTCCTCTTGGAGAAATGGGCACTGAGAGCGGAGACAGGGAACCGCTCGTCTACAGCAGAAGTAGACAGGATAGTGACCCGGGCGACTCCAGAAGGTCGGTTGGCTGGAGCCGAACCCAGCCCGACGACGAAGCAGCGTCTCGGGTAAGACCGACACAAGTTGGTACCACGTCTGATGAAGGGTTAGTTGATCTCGAGCGACGAACGTCACAAACTGGTACCAGAAGTGGGGTTCTAACGTTTTCTTGTCACAGAACCAGGCAAGGTCAGGAAGATACCGAGGACGAGTCGGATGAAGTGCCCCATAGTGAGCACGGAGGCGCGCGTCCAAAGTTACGTAAACGGAAAAGCAAACGAAGGTTGCTTGATGAAACGGGTGCACCTGACGAAACCAGTGCATTTGAAACGGAAGCTGGAACCCGCAGTGGGCGTGAAAGAGGTTTCCATGAGGATAACGGATGGTTGATAACCGTTCCAAAGACTACTGAGGTAGTACAGAACGATGTGAATAACGAGACATTCACACACTGGCGAGAGACCGTTGGTGAGAGTAGGTTTGACAGGTCCAAACCACTCGTCGACAATAGATCGGGGAACCTTGTGCAGGTTCAAGTACCTAGTATCGTACGGGGCAGGCAACCTGTACAGTTGAGACAGGCTTGTGATAGGCCAAGAGACATTGAGACAGGCCTGAAACCGCGGGGTGACGCCGTAGTGCAGAAAACGAGTGGTGACATCGTGGCGCATCAGCGAAACGAAGGTAATCGAGTACCGTTTACCAACATGGAAGAAGGTCGCCCAAGACCTGTGACCGATGATGTAGATTGGCAAGCGGAGATGTCTTACCTGCGACAGAGTGTGGCAATGATGAGTTCGAAACTTGAAGAACTGTCTGTTCCTGCTGCTCAGCATGCGAAGTCTTACCGACGCGAGACATCGGGGAAACCTACGGGCCCAGGTTACCAGATGGATCGCCGAGGGAAGCTGCAGATCGAAGAGCCAGCACGGAGCCGAGGTAACACAGAGACACGTGAGGAAGTTTCGCTTTCGGAAACTTCGGAAAAGTTACGTAGCCGCTATCTTCCCGAGGACAGCGGGAGAGAGTCACACGGAAAAACGGCAAGGCAATCGAGTCGACAACGTCTGTTGACACGAGGAAGAGTTGAGGCGAAATTACGTTCGTCAGTGAGTTCTTCGGATTCAGACACCGATAGTGTTGGTCCAGAAGAGGCCATGAGAACCGGAGTTTTTGACAGGAAAAACCTCCGCCAACGAGGAAGACATGAGAGTTATGAGAAAACTGAAAGGGAGACGTATGGTAAGGAACGTCTACCAGAGTACGAGAGACGCGGTTTAAAACAGGCACTTGATAGAGAAACCGAGAGAGAATCGAACATGGGAAGAGACAGAGATCATTTGGCCTGGGATGAGACCCACGAGCGGTACTCTAAAGGGCACAAACCAGATTCGAGAAGTCGTAATTGTCTTAGGTACGACGAATCTGACAGACCGCCAGAGTCAGGAAAAAGAGATATTCGCGAAGAAGACAGGAGAGTTACGTTCGTCAACGGAAACTCTCAGAGCTCTCGCAATAAATATAAACGATCGGAGTCCAAAGACTACGCAGGTGGTGAGCCTCGTAGAAAAGGTCAGAGACAGGCTGAGTACATCTCTGATGAAGACAGTGCAACGTCAGGCGACCGAGAGATGACTACGATGTATTCTCAGTGGCGTACAGGGAAGACGTTGGGTACTCTGAGGGGACAGAGTCGGCACCGGTCAGTGGTGAGGACAGACGAGGAAAACGATTCCCGGAGTAACGATGAGGACAACCGGAGAGGAAATCCCAAGAAGAGTGTCGGAAGATCACTTGTTACGCGGACAAGAGGCGGAGACCGATCGGATCGCGGTATACGAATCAAGCTAGAGAAGTACGACGGCAAGTCAGCGATCGCAGCCTTTCTAGCAAAGTTCGAAGTTTGTGCACGGTGCAACCGGTGGAGTGATCAGGAAAAAGCAGACCAGTTAATGTGTGCCCTAACGGGTCCCGCTTCGCAGCTGTTGTGGGACATGGGTGCACAGAGGGACGTGTCTTGGCGAGAACTTGTTGAGCGGCTTAAGGCCCGGTACGGGTCTGATGACCAAACTAGCCTATATCGGATGAAACTTCGCACTTACCGGCAGGCTCACGGAGAAACGCTGAGTAGTGTAGTGCAGGAAGTAAGGAGGCTAATGGCTTTGGCATACCCAGGACCAACAAGTGATATCGTCGAGACGGTCGCTTGTGACGCTTTCATTGATGCACTGGCAAACCAGGATTTGGGGCAGAAGGTGCGCGAGCGAGAACCAGTTAACCTCGAAGCGGCGTATAAACATGCGGTGAGGTTGGATGCCTATGGTCGATCTTCGACACAAGGTGGTGATTTAGACCGGAGACACGCGAGAGTTAAAGTTACCATGGAAGACCGAAAAGACTCGAGCACTGAGGGGCAACAGTCTCGTCGTCTAGAAGATCTCGAGCGAAAGATTAAAAATCTTTCAAGAGAACTTGATCGAGTGACAATAAATCAGAATTTGGGCATCGTCCCGAGAAAACCTCATGAAAGGGAGAACAGTTCTGATCTAGCTGTGGGAGATCAGAGGACAACCGAACCAAATGTGGGATGGCGACGGATTTATCCGCCCACACGGTTGCGTAACCCGGATATCGAATGCTACTTGTGCAAACGAAAAGGACACATAAAGCGATTTTGTCCTCAGAGAAACGCTGAGACGAATGGTGCAACCGGCACCAGTGAACCTACAAAGGCTGAACCGATACAAGAGGAAACCCAAAACCGACTGGTCAAAGGCAGTAGGGTGGCCTACGTGGTTGCGAGACTGGCAGGAAAACGTATACACTGTCTACTTGATTCTGGAAGTGAAATGTCACTTGTGCCACGACGTTTCGTGCTAGACGCTGTGCTAGTACCGTCAGAACAGCGACTCCTAGCCGCTAATGGAAGTCAGATTAAGGTGGATGGTGAAACTAACCTTAAGATTCGGATCGGAAAGCAGGTGTACCCTGTACCCTGTCTAGTTACAGACCAAGTGACAGAAGTGATCTTGGGGTTATCTTGGCTGGAAGCCAATCAGGCAAGATGGGACTTCGCAAGTCGATGCGTTTTCCTTGGGAGCGAGAAGATCCCTCTGAAAGAGGTCGTTACCGAGTCCATGTGCCGGAAGGTTATTGTGCAAGAGGACATAATAGTTCCTCCAAGGAGCGAAGTTGACGTTCCAGCTTGGGTAGTATACCCGCATTTCCAAAAGGATAACGAAGATTGGACGACCATTCCAATGGAATTATCAAAAGATTTGATAATCGGACGTACGTTGGTGACAGGAAGAGACACGGAAGTGTGGATCAGGATGTTGAATGTTGGAGACAGAGATTCGCTAGTCAAGAAACGGACTGAATGTCCGCTGGAGCGAGTGAACGTAGTCGATGTGACAGTTAATCGAGCCAGAACGGAATCGTATGATGAGCCTTACCGAAGCGAAAATCCGGGGAAGCCTATGGGCCCAGGTTATCCGGAGGAACGCCGAGGAAAGCAGCAAAGTACGATTGACCGGTTTGGATCGAAGATTAGTACAACGGCCAGTGTGGCGGAGCAGACGCTCAACCCACTTGCCGAACAGACCCTAAAACGACTATGGGAAGAAGTGCCAGCAGACATTTCGGAAGAAGAGCGAATCAGGTTACGAAAACTTGTGCTAACGTACAGCGCAACGTTTTCCCTTAACGAAAGTGATAACGGATTCACTTCGGTGATCCAACACGAGATCGATACAGGACAAGAGAAACCAGTTCGGCAACCTTTGAGACGTCAACCGCTTTCCATGTTACCGGAAGTTGATCGTCAGGTAGAAGACATGTTGAGACAAGGAATCATTGAACCTTCGATATCGGAATGGGCATCCAATGTCGTAATGGTTAAGAAAAAGGATGGCAGTATGCGTTTCTGTATCGATTACAGGCAACTGAACCTGAAGACACGGAAAGATGCTCATCCGTTACCCCTTATCCGCGAGAGTTTAGATACCCTGGGTGGCGCCAGATGGTACAGTACGTTCGATTTGAGAGCAGGTTATCACCAGATGGCCTTGCACCCAAGAGACAAACACAAGACCGGGTTCGTTACGAGAAGGGGCAGCTTCCAATTCAAAGTGTTACCTTTCGGATTGTGCAATAGTCCGGCCTCGTTTTGTCGACTAATGAACTTAGTCTTGACAGGGCTAAACTATGACATCTGTCTGGTTTACTTGGATGACATAATTGTGTTCTCGAGAGACGTAGAGACGCACATGCAACGTCTAGAGATGATTTTCAGGAGATTACAAGAGTATAATCTCAAGCTGAAACCATCCAAATGTTACCTGTTACAACAGAGAGTATTGTTTCTTGGTCACGTTTTGAGTGAAGAAGGGGTCGCGACGGATCCGAGCAAGATCAAGGCCGTAGAAGAATGGTCTGCTCCTCGGAACTTGAGGCAAGTCAGATCCTTCGTTGGTCTTTGCTCCTATTACCGACGTTTCATACATGATTTCGCGGTGGTAGCTCAACCACTTCATTTCCTGACCAGGAAAAATGTACCGTTCCATTGGACTGACGAATGTCAGGGAGCTTTCGAAGAACTTAAACGAAAGTTGGTTTCCGCACCTATACTTGGGTTACCGAACGACGAGGGCCAGTACATCCTAGATACGGATGCCTCGGCATACGCCATTGGAGCGGTGTTATCGCAAGTACAAGAAGGAGAAGAGACAGTGATTTGTTACGCGAGTCGGCTCTTGTCGACGGCGGAACGGAACTATAACGTTACCAGGCGAGAGTTGTTAGCTGTGGTGTATTTCTTGAAAGAGTTTCGTCAGTACTTACTGGGTAGTAAATTCCTACTCAGAACAGACCACTCCGCACTTCAGTGGTTACGCAGAACACCGGAACCGATTGGCCAACAGGCTCGTTGGTTAGAGATGATAGAGGAGTTTGACATGGAGATATGTCACAGACCGGGAGCAAAACACGGTAACGCAGACGCGATGTCTAGAGGTCCGGGTGAGGAACAACCTAAGGAGGTTACCATGAGAGTTACGAATGAAGACGTGATGTGGGCACGTCCGATCGGAGAAGTAACGCGCTCCGAGGTTACCAGTGAAGACACAGGCCAGGAAATCCGTTGGACAAAGGAGTTTCTTCGAAGAGAACAGCAGAGCGATTGCAATATTGGTACGGTCCTTGGTTGGAAGGAGTCGAAGCATCATCCAACACAGGCAGAACTATCACCTGCTAACGGAGAGGTGAAAGTGTTGGTGAGCAACTGGAGTCAGCTGGAAGTCCTGCAAGGAGTGTTACACAGAGGCTGGATTCAGGGTAACACAGGAAAAGCTGAGCGATCTCAGTTAGTTGTGCCCTTATCTCTACGGCAAGAGATGCTTCAGTTAACACACGCAAGCTTTGCCGGAGGACATTTCGGGATTCGGAAGAGTTTAACTCAGTTGCAACGCCGGGCGTATTGGCCGAGTTGGAAGGACGATGTTAGACGGTTCTGCCAAAGGTGCGATCGCTGTGCTCGTTATCGAAGGGAGAAACCTCCAAGACAGGGTTACATGCAGACTCCTGTGGTCGGTGAACCGGTGGAAGAGTCCGAAATCCACGCTAATGGTTGTACACGTGGATAAATTGAAGCCGTTTTTCGGTAAACCTCCGAGTACCTGGTTACCGGAGAGGGACAGAAATCTTGAGTTACCTACAGTAGACTGGTCAGTCCTGGCTCAAGATCCTAATGCAGAACATGAACCAGAGGAACCTTCAGAAAATCCAGACGAGACCGCTGATCCAGAATTGCCACCTGGACGACGGACGAGACGAAAACCTCGCTTGGATGGATGACTACGACTGTAGAAGTCCTTGTTAGTGACCTTCTGAAGCAGACGTGTATCTAGGACAAACTAGATGAACGCTTAATTGCGTTGGTTTCATTGACTATTGGAGACCCATGTTTCAGTTGCCCTTTTGATGAGAGTATTTCTTTTGAGCGGTATCTGGGAGCATACAGTACCGGTGCTACCAGCAACGCTTAATTGCGTTGGTTTGACAGATTGTCAGTGAATGACTGTTTAAGTTTCCTTTTGATGATATGTTTCGGTTAAACATTGGATTAGTGGTTAGTACTGAAACAAGTAAAGATTCCAGTACTAGGACGCTTCATTGCGTTGGTTCTACAATATGATAACTTGTACTATTATTTTGCTTTCACGATTTTGAAGTGATACCGGGTGTGACTGATCGACGATGGTTACCAGATCGGGAGACAGTGGGCGACTTTTCTCTCCTTAAGTTCTCCTGGCCCTTGGGGTCCGGTAGAGCCTAGGTTCATGATAGAGGGCCTGTTAAGGTTGGCGATTTGTCAGGTACGACAGGTTGCCAGTAGGGTGGTGGTTCGGATCGAAAGCATCATTAAAAAGGCTGTCGCTATCACGGTTCTCATCGTGTTTGGCGTACGTGCGGGGTGCCGAGAGATCGAAAGCATCATTAAAAAGGCTGTCGCTATCACGGTTCTCATCGTGTTTGGCGTACGTGCAGGGTGCCGAGATTGTCGATAGACCGCCCTATAACCAAAGGTGCATTTGGTTCCTTGCTCTCTAAGTGGATCTGGGTTGGGGATGTTCCTGTCACGTTTGATTAAGGTCCCCGATTTTGGCAGAGATGCTCCGCATCTAAGTAAGGTGGGGAGAGTGTGGCGGTCAAGGCCACAGTGCGTAAGTGGGAAGATTTATTTTATGCGAATAGCATCGTTTTCCTTCAGTTTACATGCGAAGGGAACAGCATCGTTTCTCTTAATTTTTCATGCGAAGACCCAGCATCGATCATTTAATTTTTATTTAATTTCAATAGGCGACGGTCCGGCAACGACCGTGATAGGGAAGCCCGATCGACGGTGTAAAGCCAGCGCATAGCGAGCAGACGCGTTAATTTGGGATGCATAGAGCCTGCCTCACGGTGTGCTGCTTTATACGTGAAGAGTTGGTTCGACTCTTCATACATAGCAATACTGTTCAACAGCGTTGTTGGTTAGCGATTCAGTTACCGATTCAAATATACTGCACTCAGTGTGGTAGGCGAGTGATTTTGGTTACGACAGAGTCAGAGTTCGAGTTTCCGGTTAGTACAAATATATTTACGGACGAAAGGGGCGTTCGAATAATATAATCAGGCGATCCCGAGTACAGCTAAAGAAGTTCACTGTTGGGAGACGGGCCGACAGCGCCGATCCCTCAGTTGATCGCGAAGCGGGCTAGATCCCGATCGTGGGAAATCTACGGCTGAGTAATACTCGGGGAAGGATACCGTTGATACACAGGAAAACCAATTCAGTGTGAGATCGAAAACCAGGGTGAATTTGGCGACGGGCAGGAAAGTCCCTCTTGGGTTTTGAAGAACTCCGCGATCGGAGCTTGTCCGGTAACCCATGAGAGTAGAGGTGACCTTCTTAAGGTAGCCATTTTCTGGAATTCTGAAATCCTTGAAACCAAGGGTGAATTTGGCGTCGGGCAAGGAAATCCCTCTTGGAGTTCGAAGAACTCCAAGATCCGACAGTGTTTGGTTTTACCCACTGAGACGAGTTTTACGCGATTTCGGCGTACTCGACACAGGGGAAGTTCTACGCACTTTCGGCGTACTCGACACAAGGGAAGTTCTACGCACTTTCGGCGTACTCGGCCGGGAGGATTTTACGCGACTTCGGCGTCCTCGGCTGGGAGAGTTTTACGCGACTTCGGCACTCGGTGAAGTGACCGTCGGGATACCTGAAAAACCCGATTTAGTACAAAAACGATAATAAGGGTAAATTTGGCGACAGGCAGGATCGGAGCTTGTCCGGTTACCTGTGAGAGTAAGCGTGACCCTCGTTAGGGAACCAAAATTCGGAAATTCTTGGGAACAAAATTCAGGACATTCTGGTAACCTTACGGGGTCGGCGTTACATTTGGATTGTGACACTTGGATGGCTGACACGCCGGTGGAGCGTTGGAGGGGCTCCATCGCCCGGTAACTAAAAATAGTTACTGGGAAAGACCACTGTTACCGAAAGGCGACAGTACGGGAAAAGACCGCCCGACAACTGATTACAGTGCGGTAAGACCAGGAAAACGATAGAGTCAGGAAAATCTTGTATTCAAGCCAATCGTTATTCAGAGCAAATAACTTGGTGATCGAAACACGTAGTCCCGAGAACTGACCGAAGTGCGAAGTAGGGCCCACCTCGTGCGCCGGTCGGAACACAGTTCTGCGTGCGGTTAGGGAGGTTTTAGACCTAGAACCTGTCCTATCAGAAGAGAGTGTCGTGAGACCAGTATACCGCGTTAATATTACACGTGTATATATTATCGCAAGATGTTCGCGTGTTTGAGACGGCACGACGTGACGACTCGTCAGATGTACACCTTGTCCTCTCGGACAAGAGAACGTTCAGAGTTTTCCCCTATTGACGATAACTCGAGAGTCATGAGATGCAGAATGGTACGTGAGGGTTCGGTTAAGGCGGAGAAAAAGAGGAAGTCTTTGACTAAGAAATCTCACAGGAAGCTGAGGACTCCTGCCGGCAAGAGAGCGAACCCTGTTCTAAAGGACGGCCATCCTGAGGACGAGGACGTTGCCCACCCGGCGACCGCGGCAGTGGCAGAGTCCGAAAGTGAGATGGAGCTTGACAGCGACACTGTTCGCAAACAAGCGATACCCTCGGGACCTCCTCTTGGAGAAATGGGCACTGAGAGCGGAGACAGGGAACCGCTCGTCTACAGCAGAAGTAGACAGGATAGTGACCCGGGCGACTCCAGAAGGTCGGTTGGCTGGAGCCGAACCCAGCCCGACGACGAAGCAGCGTCTCGGGTAAGACCGACACAAGTTGGTACCACGTCTGATGAAGGGTTAGTTGATCTCGAGCGACGAACGTCACATGATCATGACCGATGCTAAATGCCAAAAGGAAATTAAAAGAAGAATAGCTTTGGGTAAGGATGCATAAATTGTAAAACGAAAAGAGTTACTGAGAGGGAAAATGAATAGGAACTTGAAGATATGGATGGTAGAATCACTGGTGTGGAGTGTGGTGCTGTAGGGATCGGAGACATGGACTATGAGGAAAGAAGACGAAAAAAGATTGGAGGCTTTCGAAATGTGGATATGGAGAAGGGCGGAGAAGATCAGCTGGATGGAATATATATAACAAATGAAGAAGTGTTGAAAAGAATTGGAGAAGAAAAACTCCTCATACATACAGTAAGAGAAAAACAAAGGAAATGGATCGGTCACACACTGAGATGAGATTCATTCCTAAGAACTGTCATTGAGGAAAGAATGGAGGGGAAGAAGACAAGGGAAAGACCAAGACAGATGATGCTGGATGGGATGATGAATGAGGCTTACAGCAGACTTAACGAAGAAGCTCAACATCCTCAACATCGAGACAAGTGGTCACATTGGACATTTGAACCTGCCTGATGCAGAGAACTTGAAGAAGCAAAGTCAAGTGTCGTGATTCACATATCGCTGATAAAACAAGTTGCTATAGATCAGGAGTGGCGAACCCATGGCACTTTGAGCACGCTCGCAAATTTTTGGGGCATACAGAAGAATTTTAGAATTTTCAGAGCATCCATAAGATGTCAAACTTTTGAATCCACAATCACTCTAGGAATCCACTTTGAGTCATGACCTGCACACGCCCATGTACTGGGCATGCTATGACGTCATGTCATTCCGTAAACATCTCTTTGTGCTGTGATTTGTTTGAGAGGAGCAACAGTAACAGTCAAAGATTGAATTTGCAGATGCACATCTATTGTTGTGTGCCTTTATGACACTGCACTGAGTATATTGGAAATTGTACACTAATTATCCTTGGCTTTTTGTGACAAAGAATTATAAAAGTTCATGGAAGGAGGAAAGATCGGACATTAGCACCATTTCTAACATAATAAAGGATCACTGTAGAAAAATCAAACTGTGTTGGTGAATTTCTAAATTACAAGCTCAAGCCCACCTGCATTCTAGCAACTAAACTATTCAGCTTAGAAGCTACGGGGTGTGTATTTCAATTGAAAAGGATAATTGTGTTGTTTGATTCATGGTTAGCTCCCCGCCAGGGAAGAAATTTGGTTTGAGATTTCTGCTCCACCTGAGCCCCTTAGCCAACACAGCTATAAGGAGTACAATGACCGCACACTGTTGGTGGGAAGATGAGGTGCCGATGGAGACGACTGGCCACCCACCCTCATATGCCAAGGCTTAGAAAATGAAGTCGCTAACACTTCATGCCCATGACTGCTAGCTTAAGGGACTGCTCTTCTTCTTCTAGCTCGTATATACCTGGAATGATTTGCTTTGCATGCATGTATAATTTTTGCAGTCAAAGATGAAGGCTTAAGGCTGAAGGGAGTAGTGACAGTATATTGTCCTGGTCATATGGAAAAAGTCTGATATTCATGGCTTTGTTTTTATCACCATCAACACTTGTCTGTCGTTAATGAATTCTATTAGGATGAGGATTGACATCGTTGCGTGGCAGTTGTGTTTTTAATGCAGCACGTATTGTTCTTGCATCTGCTCCCATACATAGCAGCACTGTTGGAGACAGACAGTTGATATCCTAGTAGATTCCACCAGATAATTATGTCGTCTTGCATTCTTCTGTATCTATTGCCTTCCGTCCACTCTCTGAACATTCTCCTCTGCCATTCGTTTTCTTGCCTTGGCCACCGATACTTTGTGATTATGTATGCAGATTTATATAGCACCACTTAAAAGAGACTCCTGACCTAACACAACGAAGCTATGATGGAACTTTAGTTGTTTTGCCTTTTAATTGGAGGTTGCTAATTGGAATTATTATTGCCTGGACTGTACAGTTTAGGTTTTCAAAACAGCAAAAAACTTGGTTATGCCAGAGCATAATTTGGTAATATTGCATGTGAACGTACGAACAGTGCATGTATGTACAAGAGAACCTCCTTGTAACACTGTCTTTGGAGCCATAAGAACCACTTTATAACGAGGTTGTGTTATAGTGTGGTCAGTTTCGACGGCTGAACTAAAATCTGAGATCACTGATCGTGACTTATTCACATCAGAATTTGTGTTATAATGAAACACGTTATAACAAGGCGTTGATGTATCCGGACATTTGTATAGCTCCTTTTTGAACCTCTGTTTGAAAAGTTTTTTGGAGGATGAATAATGTCTGACAGCATAGATGGAGTGCTGTGCTTTACCAAGGTCTCGGTGTCATTGTGTCGTTTGTGTCTTCCCTCGCACATGGTTATGCAAACTTAATTTTCCCCACGCACATAACACCGGTGTCTTTCAACACCAAAATTGATAAGCATGCGTATAAATGACATTTAATTTTACGGTGAGTTATAGAAAATGAAAACAATTTCAACTTGAGCACGTGTTCAGTGCACAATTTTGCAATTCAGAATGCTGTCTTTGCATAGTTTACAGTTACCAGATATATTAACCATAAATTATGATTTATATGCAGTTATAGTAGATTTATTTGTATGTTATAGACAAAATTGTTATATGTATAAAACATTATATTATATATTATATATGTATTGTTATTTTATATTTATCATTATATATATAATTATATAATATATAATTATATATATATAACCATGCATAGTTTATTTGCATTTGAAAGACTAGCAAATATTCTGGATAAATATCTTGCTTGCATAAAATACAGGCCGATGAAATGTAGGTAACGTCAGACATAGCGCAATGTGTTTACAAGGCATCTTTGTACTCACTCTTGTTTATGGTCAGGTTTTTCATACAAGTGGTCTTGGTTACAACTTAGTCACGTTAGTCACCTAGAAGTGTGTCTGTTTACTATAGTTGTACAAAAGTTTGCAAAACACTCAAGTTTGCCTGATTCTGCGCTGGAAAGACAAGGATTTCACGATTTCTGTTCTGTTAGCACTCTTCAACAGAATCACTGATAACAAGTTAATACGATTGGTTGATGCTTGATGAGAAAGTAACACCCACTTGCACTAGAAACCAACACTTCAACCAACACTTCATAGCTGCTAGCAACGTTCCCTCTAAGGCAAAAATGCAGACTTGTGCACAAGCCTTGTCATCTGCTGCGCAGTGACTGCAAGACGACATGGACAACAATTTTGCATCTTGACAGTGATCGCGTGATGCAGATGAACGTGCCATTGTTTTAAAGCACTGTGTGGTGTGCTGTGCAGTGTGATTTTGATGCCGTGCGACTTAATTTGTATATAAATTTGGACTTAAAAAATGAACAACTTTTGCCAGATTTTAAAGCATTAAAAAATTCCCACAGGTCTGTGACGTCCCCTATGCGAGCGTCAGAGGTGCTTGCGTGGGTGTGCGACAGCTGCTGCGTGACAGCGCACCCACGCAGCTTAGAGGGAACATTGGCTGCTATGACTGCCCCTCATTTGTGATTAAAGTATGTGCATGTCCCTCATTTTGGCTTAAAGGATCAATTTCATGTATCCTTTGAATTCAACATTATCAATTTTTATTACTACACGTATATCCTTGGAGTTGTCTTGCTGGGAGCTTGTTTGAATAGTTTGTGAACTGTAACATGTTCTGTATGAATTGACATACATTACAGTACATTGCCATGTATTTATATTGTATTGCAGTGTATTGCAATGTCTTTTTTTTGCAATTAGACCCATGCTGTGGCCTTAAATTGATATTATGACACACGCTAAATATTCTTGAATGAAATGTTCACAGAACAAGCGTAACATTGTTGAAGCGTAACATTAAGATTGACCTGTTTAACCTGTTTATCTCTTAGCCTGTATGTGGGCCTAACCACCCTTGTTGACCAGATAGTAGGTGTGTCAAGTGTCTGTGTTCTGAGTGAAAGTCTTGCTTAGCCTTGACCCAAGTTTTGATGCACATCTACGGCTTGAGAATGACACCAAACTTGTAACCCAGTAGCTATATTGCAATTAGACCCATGCTGTGGCCTTAAATTGAAGCCAAATGAGGCCGCTTTCATGCACCCAGTTGACTTTGAGTTAACATAATTTTGTATTTTGCCTTATGGGCAAATGGGAGCTCCTAGTTGGAGACTGGTTTGGCTGTTGGTTTTGAATGACTGTGTTGGTGTGGGGTAGATCATCTGCACTGTTAATTTATTGTTCAATGGTCTGCCAGCTATCAGTTCCGTATGGCTATATTAGTATATATTTTAAGTTGCTGTACTCACTCCTTGTGATGGTTGTAAACAGAGGAGTTTTATGGCATGGTCATTAATATACTGTGCTAATAGAAAGATATATAGGTTGAGACAAAGACCTGAGGTGTATAATAAACCCTACCTGAGTTTATAGATGTCTGTAGTCAAGGTCAGGCCAATTCTGTTGTTCCTGTCTTTCAAGAAAGGATTGTAGAGCACATTTTCTGGTTGTGATTCATGTCTTTCCCATGAAGTTGTGTGGTCCTGTTCATCTTGTACCAGGTCCTTTCAGTGGACCAACCTTGAGACATTTCAGCAACAGCCTTAGACAGAGTTGTTCAAAGACTTGCATTTTCTGTTTGTGTCTCAAATGGTTTTATGTTTGCTGAAGGTGAGAAGGGGAATTTGTCCCACCTGCACTAGTTCAGTCCGTCTGGCACTGAAGATAATAGGTTTAGCTTCTCAGTACAATCTATTCAGAGGTCTTTCGTCCTGCTTCTGTCAATTACAGATCACACTTTTCTAAAATTAAAGTGTTGGATTGTGTGCCTGTTGTAACTGGTTTGGTAAAAAAATGATGACTGTCTTGCGGTGTTCATATAATTATAAGGTTTTTGGTTTTTCTGGAGATTGTTTGTGCTGCTTCTGTGAGTTAGGTCATTTTGTGAAAATTGTGTTGATACAGTGTGACATGACTCTTGAGACTACATCAAAGTATCTACAATATGTTATGTCCATTTTCCTTATGGCAGGACTGTTTTTAATGGTGAATTAAATGTTGACGGAGGACATAAAGTGTTTGCTGGGCTCCATTTTGGACCTCGTAGGAGTTTATTGACGAATTTCTTTCATAAATTTCTACTTTTATTGTGTAACTCCTCTCTGACCCAGGGTTCTGTTCAGCCCTACATTAAGGGCAGTGGTGTTTCCTTGGCTTAAATGCCAGGGCCTAGAGGCCCTAGACCCAAGCAACCCTTCCAGTTTGCCGCCCCATCTCCAACCTTTCCTTCCTCTCCAGACTCTTAGAAAGACGAATATCCCTCCAACTGGTTGATTAACTTGACACCAACTCATTAATGCCGCCTTCAGTCCGGCTTCAGGAAGTACCACTCCACTGGATCACTTATTACTGGCTATGAGCTGACATCTTTAGTGCATTGATCAAAGCCGTGTTACTCCACGCCTTGTTGGATGTCAGTGCCGCCTTTGACTCTGTAGACCACTGACTCCTTTGGTTCAGGCCGTTTCTTTGTGTGTCTGTCTCTGTCTGTCTGACCATGTCAGTGTATCTCACACTGTCACCACTCTTGTCCTTGTGCTGATCTGTACTATTGTTGAGTTTGGCAACTCCATTTACGCTGGTGTCTCGTTACTAAACTTTTCCAGGCTCCAGCCAATACTTGATGCTACTGCCCATCATATTGGGGTCTCCCAAGGTTTGTCCACAAATCTGCCTTCATTCAGGACTCTCTTCACTGGCATCCTGTGCCCCAGTGCATCCAGTTAAAAATTTTAACTCTTAGGCACAACTGTCTTATTGGAGTAGTTCCTGTATACCTCACAACCTTCTATACCTTGGTGTCTTCACTCCCTTGCTGATCCACTCCACTTTGCCGTCAGGGGTCTTCTGGTTGTGCCTGCATGCGTGGGGCCACTGCTCAATCTGGAAGCTTTGCTTATGTAGGCCCTCTCTATAATATATTATATTTGTAGTTTAGAAAACCGGCACTGCAGCTAAGGTAGTGTTTTCTGTAATCCTGAAGTAGTTTGTTTTGAATTTCTTTTCACTATGGGGGGGGGGGGGCGCAACAGACTTGACAAATAGCGATTACAGTGGAGGTAATTTATTCATATCGATCGCGGCCAAATGGCTGGCGTCAGTAACTGATGATTATGATGAGTGTGAGCAATATTTGATTTTAAATTGTTGTTTAACAATTTTGATGTTTCTTTCTGTTACAGAACACACCAGATCCCAGCATTCCCGATGTGAGGTATGTTATTGCATTTGTTTATAGGTGTATTTTTTGTTATAATATCTGTATGCATAGATATGGATACATACATGTGCATAAATGTGCTTGTGTCTTGCAAGAATGACAACTTGGCAGTTGAAATTATTCACTGTTGGTTTTACTTCTTTAAAAAACTAGGTTTGACAAATGACAATTTTAATTTCCAGCTGTGCATTGGGCTTTGGCAGCTGTTTACGAAAGGGATATTGGAACTCTGAAACAAATAAGAATTTATTTGTAGGCTAGGTAATTGACATAGACCTGGCCTATTTAGGCCCTATATAGACACGTTGTATTGAGAAATGGTGTGCATGCATTTGTACATGTACAATGTATGTGTATATATATATATGTGTGTGTATTTTACTGAAATATGGATATCGTGTACTTTCTAAATGGGTGTGAAATGTGACTCGGTTTTCCTATCTTTGCCAATGAGAATCGATGGCTTTGGCTCTTTGCTCAGGTTTTGCTTTCATCCCCTTGCTGTGTGAGAAAAAACTAGCGTCTATTAACTGCAGGCACTGGTATATCTAGGACACACAGCGACATAAACTGTGTGTGGTGTCAAAGCATATCCAGTGTGGCCTCTGACCGCATTTGCTATGTATTCTGTTTCATGTCTTGTGGGATAGACCTACCTTTCAGGTGGACACCACTGATGTTAGCACACATCAATTTTTTAATAGAAATTACCATTAACTCATAGCTTTTGCATTGTTACAGTGACTGTAGACATTTTCTGATTACATTTGAAAACTACCAGACCGTTCTGTGTAAGGCCTGCAAAGGCCACAGAAATATATGTAGACAGTTTTTCCATTCAAGTTGTTCTTCTGCTGAAGCATAATATTTTCAGTGCAATCCTAAAGCTTCTAAAGACCTATATGGTAATTAAGTAAGTAAGTAAGTAAGTATATTCTTTATTAAACGCTAGCAAACGCACAGCGCTTTACATACAATTATACACAAAGAGGAAAGAAAAATATAACAGTAATAATGACGTTAAATTATAAATGAAAATAATAACAACAGAGCCTAGCTGTATAGCATTCTACCCAGGAAACCACGTCGGGTAAGGGAGTCAAATCTAGGGAGAACCAGATTATTAAGAAGGCCTGAGAGTCAGTGAATCACTGCTACCTGTCTGCAGTCAAATTGTGGTCGAGTGAGGCATAAAGACAGACAGAGAGACAGACAGACAGAGAGACAGACAGACAGGCAGATAAGTCATAGATTAATGAAACTGTGAAGTTGCAAGATCTTTAAGTCAGAAGTGGAAATAAAAGAATTGGCCAGTGACAAAAAAAGAATTGGCCAGTGACAAATGCAAACCATTTGATTTCGGTTTTGCTAATTGAGGCAATTTAAGTGGCACTTGAGACATTCAGTGTTATTTCCATCGTGTGGCTTTGTATTGTATTGCATATGGTCAGAGCATCATTGTCCTTGACACAACACTATGTAAGGCCAGCGTGACTTTCCAACAGCGCAACACTGACATTCACTGAGACAGAGCTCTGTAATGTTTTACCCGGCTTTTAGTTCGGTATCTGGAGTTGGATTCCAAGTTATTTGAAATATTGACTGCGGCCAGTATGGAAAGGTCTTGGTTGCCGGGTTCTTTTGTCCTATTTGTGCTTGTCCTGAAATAAGTAAACTGTGGACAACCTGATGCTGGGTAGCATGATTTAAAGGGTAATAATTATACTTAGGATTGCCCTAACAGACTTCACAACAGATCTATATAGACTGCAGATTCTTTTTTACTTTAAGATATGTACATACTTATGTATATATATATATATATACACACACACATATATATTTGTTATTCATGGCTGTATATTTATACAAACTTAATAATAGTATCCCTTACAGTCCAACTAGTCCTGTTGGTGCTGTGGTCAAGATGTTGTACCCCAGAACCACACCATTGAGAGGTTAAGTAAATGTGGTGCCTTTACTCCAACCTATATATATGTATATATATATATATGTATATGTATATATATATATATACATACACAGTATATATGTATATATGTATATATATATGTATATTATATATATATACATATATATATATATGGGTGTTTGTTAGTACTGGTAACAGAAATATGAACAGTCCTGCCTAGTGATGTAGCTTTTCCGGAAAAATATTTTTCGGAAAATTTTCCGGAAAATTTCCAGAAATTTTCCGTAGACCCGGAAAAATACATTTTACTCATAATGTCCAATTTTCCGCATCAGACAAGACAACACTAGAAAATTTCTGTTTTTTTTTAGTTATTTTATTTACAGTATTTCTGTCAATGCAGGCAACGTTCACCTTAAAAAAGAATTAAATAAACATTAAACACTATATTAGCGTTTCAGACTAGAGTAGCCTAGTTCAAAATGGTTGTAGCCTGTATGTCTGCAGTCTTCTCTGTGCAGGAAATTAAAAAAAAATTAAAATAAACATGAAACAATCTACCAATACTTGAAACAATACTGTTTGAATCAATTTTCTCAGCAATAGTTCACTGTTCTGTTAATTAGTGGTTCAGACTACAGTAGCCTAGTTCAAACTAATTGTAGCCAATATGTCTGCAGTCTGCCCTGCTGCAGGAAATGTTTTAAGAAAATTAAGTAAACATGAAACAATCTACCAATTGCTGTTTTTTTCTCATATTTTCATAACTAAAAAATATTAAGGAGACTAAATCATAAAAAATATTTTCTGTAAATTAACAGTGAAGTTTAATTCCAATTAATTCTTCAATGTATTGTTGTTGAATGTTGAGTTGAGCCTTGTGAACACTGAACAGTAAGCACAAACAGTGCCAGCTATTGAATAAACATATCAGTTATAACTATATAAGATAGCTTAGAGTGAGTGATTTATAAACATTATGATGCATTTAAATTCTTATTTAGTAATATTAAATACTGATGGAAAAATATGGAAAATTTTCCGGAAAAATACACCGGAAATTTTCCGAAATTTTCCGGAAAAATATGAAATTTTCCGGACAATTTTTCCGCCTCACAACACTAGTCCTGCCTCAATGATGTTTACTTTGGACTTGATATAATGTAATGAATCCTTAGTTAGTATTGGAAGATTGCAGGAATCTCTAGACTCCAAGAGATATGTGTTTGTGGGAGGTACTTGGATTTGAGAACAAGGTGGATTTATAAAAGTAAAGGTCTTCCTTTTCCCAACCATCTTAACTGTAGTTAAACAGCGGTACTTTTTCCCAACCAGCTAAGAAAACAGGGTCTGCTGCATATTATTAAAGCTGGGTGTGAGATTTCAAGCAATCATTCTTTCAAGAATCATGTTTGCACGACCTCTGTATGTGTGCATTAGAATCTGATTAGCATTCTTTGCAGATCTGCACACTGTTGCATTTCTTACCTCACATGATACTGGGCATTTTGATGCAGCTGTTAAAAAGGCTAACGGAAGACAAGCACCGTACTGCAGCTGGCCTGAGCAGAGGGGAAGCGTATAGAAATCTCAGTTTCTCAGCCACTGCCTTTCTCAGCTCTTTCGACCTCATCATGAGGACAAGTACCCCCTCCACAAGATAGACTTCCTTTCATGCTACCTATGGTTTAATCTAACTGTTTAAAAGTGGTTTTGTGAATTGAGGTATCTTTAGTTATATTTTGTGTTACCTGGAATTCTACATTTATAATACAATACAACTGCATTTTGATATTGCCCTCCTTACAAAGTTCAGAAGTGCACACGACCATACGACAGAACATCGATGGCGCTGGGTCGCTACACAGCGGCTCGAGGCAGATTCGAACCTGCAACCCTCTGGTTACAAGGCACCGAACATACCACTGCACCACCGCGTCATGTTATGTTAATGTGTATTGTGTATGTGATCGTTCTATACAATGTAACGCATGTGTGCTTGTCAGATGCCAATAAAGGCTACTTACTTACTTGAGTTATTTAACAATGCTTTACGATGCAGAAAGAGTGCCTGCTGACTAGATGCTGAACAAAGTCTTCCGCACTGCAAACGTAACACTTCCACTCTGTCATGCATTGTACGGCCTTCTGGAGTAATCCGCCTTCTCACTGGACTACTTTATATTGTTTTGCCAGCAATGGCTCAAGAAAAATGTTCACCTTATCTGCAGAACTTCGTAGCACTTTACATCCCCATGTTAGCCATGTCTCAATTTACCTTTAAGCACTTATTAAAGGTGCTCTATAAATATCCAGATATGTATATCATATAGATGTAATATTATATAATATATATATATATATATATGCAGATACGTATATCATATATATACAAAAACAAAGACATGGATGGACAACATAAAAGAAGACCTGAAAGCACAGAACATGGAGATGAGGGATGCTGTTGAAAAAATCAGGGACAGAGCTGTTTGGAGACGTCACGTTGAGGCCTCATCGTCGGCGCACGCCTGACGGAAGAGATATATATATATATATATATATATATTATGTACAATGTATATACATGCAGATACGTATATCATGTAATATATATTTATGTATGCAGATACGTATATTATTCATATGTATATATATTATATATAACATATATATTTCTATTACATGTGTGCATACTATGTACATACATTATGCATACTGCCATAGTACGTATATATTAAGTGGCACTTGCATACAAGCATAAATTTACCAGTTTATGCATACATACTGGTAAGTGCGTATGCACACATGCACATGCTTATATATGCGATGTTTTATGCCAATGTCTTCACTTCAGCCTTCCCATCTTGTATTACTGTCTGTCTTATTTGGAAGAAGTTCTGGCATTTTTAAATAATACATACATGTGTTATGGTGTAAATGTCATATACAATGCAGTTCAGACAGGAGTCATTCAGATAAGTGATGCTTTTGAGAGATGCACAAAAAGCGCTGTATACTAAGTGCCTTGGTTCGCACTTGCATGTATGCACGTAATTGTCTTTTCTGCTTTTACGATGGATACTGGTAAAAGTGACATTTGCTGCTTCAGTTGTTAGGATTGAAGATGCTTAAATGAGTTCTTACAAGTGTAGATGGTCAGGTGTAGAGGGAAGACATTTTGCATCCATCTGATGATGACAAGAGATCCAGTCTGATTAGAAGCCACAGTTGTTGTTCCGGATGAAGCCACAAAAACTGTCTCCTGATTTGCTTATCTCATTTCACTGCCATTTTCTCTGTGCCATTATAAAGATGTGCCCCACTCTTCTGCTCCATTTTCCTGCCAGCTCTGCTCTTGTATACTCAGCTGCATTTATTTCCAAATGACTCTGCTTATTAATTACGTTTGACTGCTTCCAGTCTCCTGTAGTAATGATGAATTAATGACAGATGACTTTTGCATCACATTAGCTACAGGTGTACCACCTTGTGTCATATAAATATGTACATTGTACAGCCTGTAGCCATTTGAACAGCTGCTTTCATATCTGTCAAAGTGAACAATGCATGTAATCTATAATTTCAGTTGCTGACGAATTCTGTAATTTTTCTTGCTTGATGTAACATTTTGCCATGCATTAGTTAACCCACGTCATGGGTGACAAATGTCTTTGCTGTTGACATTCATGATATTGGCTATTTAAAGCGGTTCGTTCTTTTATGTGCAGTCTACGGTTCTTCTGGTTCACTTAGTTTTGCATCATAAATTCGGCAGATGAAGTTGTTGTTGACACAGAATGAGTCATTTTGAGCAGGCCTACAATTGTAGAAGTAATATCTGCTAACATCAATTGTGTACCTGGCTAGAATGTACATAAATTACAGACGTTAACATTTCAAATGCACATTCAAGTTGTCGACTCAGTACAAACGCCACATTAGTGTCTGGTTCTAGACCACAACGCTTGTGTTTGGTTACCAGACAATTGATATATCGGGATAGTCCCTCACTGTATTAGCGTCCTACAACGTATAGACGTGTATCAGTAGTTCCTTATTTTCAGTGTTCTGCTCTTTCTTTGTAGTCAGAAAAGGTCAACAATAGTAGCTCTGTGGCAGCCATTAGGTGTCCTTGCAGACAGGATACTATTACTTTCAGGTGAACCTAAAAAAAGTGGTCACCATCATCATGCCTACCAATGTGAATGGGAAAAAGACACAGCCAAGTGCTTAGGTAACTGTATCCCATCTATCTTAATGGCTGTTGTTCCGATTCACCGTGGTAGGTATGATGATGATGATGACAGCTGATGTCCAGATGAATGGAATAGTACAGTAAAAGGCTATAAACCGACTACTCCTGGCCGCCAGAGCGGTTGATGTTGATCTTATCTTGCCTTTATTTGAGTTGGCCGATGCTTTTCTGAAAAGCTTTCGTTCTGATTCTGAGCATCTTCATTGACTTTATCTAAAATTGCATGATCAGTGGAGCATGGGTTTCCACGATCCGCTGCGCTCTCCTTTGTTAAAAAGTGTAGACTACAGTGTCTACATCGGCTGCTGGGCTGAATTGCACAATGTGTGTAGGATATTTATCGAGCAGTGTGAAAATCAGGTGTTGAGCGTAAATCTCTATTTTGGACCAATTCTCTACACTATTATTTAAAGAGCCTTAATGTATTGCTTTTATTGACTTCTTGATTATTCAAGCAGAGTGTTGTATTTGTGAAGTAGCTCAATGACTGTCAAGATGAAGTGTCCCATGTACTTCATTATGCCAAGTTCATTTAAATTGGATTGTGTGTGTTAAAACATTAAGATTGATATGAGTTTGAAGTTCTAAATAGAACGGGTCAAAAAGCATCAGATCTTTTATTTCCAAAATATTTAAGAACCAATTGCTACCAGCAGCCTAACATCGTGAATGATTTTTGCTGCATGCAACACTTATATATTGCTAATATTTTAATAGCTTTAGGCAACGTTTGCCAGGGCTGGGCTTAAATCACTTCCGAGGGGTGCTGTTAAAAAATAGATCGAATAATCAGTTGCAGTCATTGGTTCAGTATTTTAAAAATTCTGTGGGTGGTCAGCTGTCAAGGCCTATTTACCTGCTGATAATTCTCGTTGGCATGTTGACACGGTCGCCTAGATCAGAGTCAACTTTCTAAATGGTTTCACCACCAGCAGACTCAACGAAAGAATCGATTCTGTTGAGTACTAACAGTGATCGTATCTGCACACACTCAGCTAATGAAAGCTTATAACTGGCAGCCATTTTATGGACCCAGTGACTAAATCAACTGTAAGTCGGGCAACTGACTGAGTCCGTTCCAAAACAGTGTTCAGATGTTACAGGTCTGAATGGACCGACTTAGAACCGGGTTAAATGGACTCGTTTTTCCACTGACAGTTTCTTGTCTTCCCTTTTGGTTAATTTTATTGTGAATATTAGTAATGATTTTGTTTGATGGGCTCAGTGCTTCGTATACACTGCTGAATGTTGTCTTACTAGTTGTATTACTGGTTGTCTTACTGTTTGCTGTGTGTTTGCCGTTTTAGTGTTGTTCGGTTTGAGCCACCAGTCTTAGACTTTAACGAACAGTAAGTAAAGTTCTATTATTGAGTGTCTGCGCTGTATAATTCCACCTAAGAAGCATTTTGTATAGCAGCAATCGTGTAGTCACAATATTAGTTTAAATTTAAAGTGATTATTTAAAGTGCTTAGCAGATCAGAGTAGATGCTGATGTGGTTGGAATGCTAATCCATGCATTTTGTCTGATAATAGGCACACTAATTGTGGTATATAGGCTGTCAGTCATTCGTGCATGTAATTCGTAAGTGCATATCTAGGTGGCACCTGTTCAAAAAGACGCATCAGAGGCACTTCCAAGTTCTAACACTACAAAAACACTTCCAAACGGAATGGTCTTCCACCGCTTGTGAAGCAGTGGCATAGAGAGGAGAAGAAGGTTGTCTTGCAAATTCTGTAGCGGCCTGTTCCAGAATAAGAAACACTGCACTTTGTGATAGCCAGAGAGGCTTCGGTTCCAGGCCACAGTGGCTTTGCTTTGCTCACCAGTATCTCTATTTACCAGACATTGGTTTTAAGAGAGTGCAGTGCACTGAGTTAATCCATGTGAGCAGTGCTGAAAGAGTATACCGTATTGCTGGTCTGATCCATTGATCAGGTCTGCCAAAAGACATTGAGGCTGCAGACTACAAAAAGACTGGGATGGAAACATGACCCTGTAATTATTCTAAGGCCTATTTGATTGCATAACTGTCTCCAGTGGCATTTTCTTAGACCCTCACCCTCCCCCCCCCCTGTACAAGACACACGCACATAAACAACAGAAGTTAGAAGATTTCATTGCCTTAGCTTATTTCTGAGAACTTAGATTTTTCAGTGCAAAAATGAACTGAAGGGAGTAGGCCAAGAAAGCAGTAGGCTTACTTCTTGTTGAACAAAAATTTGTGTTAGAACTGCAGAATTCTTTAAGCCCAAAGTTGTATCATTTATGATAAACCTGTTCTGGGAATTCACCTGCCTTTCTGATAATCAAACAGCTACTTGAATCGTGTTGTAGTTAAACACCTATTGTCTGTATATCATATTGATCAAGTGTTAGAACTGAGTAAAAATATTAGATGAGATCATGATGAAAAATCTAATGGGAGCTAGACACAGTGCTCGTGAGTGAGCTGGTGCCCTGCACTTAGGTCTAGAGTAAGGGCTTAGAAATGTGGAGGTTACAATTACAATTTCAAACTCATTTTCATAATTGATTTCGTTGGAAATTTTCAATATTTCTCATCGTCAGCATAGTGCTTGTGACTCTTGCAGTAGAACAAGCCAGGTGATATCAGACCTTTGTGTTCCAGACGCATCACTGTTGCTTGAATGTCTTGTTAAATGTGATGCTATAATTATTTTAATACTATACCTATTAATATTCTGTATCAGTGAAGTTTTACAATAAGTTATCAGCTATTGAGACATTTTCATATTTGTTGGATTCTTAGTTTGAGAGATGAATTTTTTAGTTGTTTTTGTAAGGGACTATAAGAATGATGCAATTCTAAACTGAGGAATCTGATACACTGTGTTCTTGAACCATATAATCACTCACTTTGTCTGGAATTTTGTTGTCCAACATCAGATAAACTCTTCAGCAATTTCAGAGAACATGAAAGATTATAGTGGCAATGTCCCGCATAATTAACTGATACAACATCAGACAGAGAAAGACCTTGAGCACAAGCTCTGTTTTCAAAGGGTTTACGATCTCCATCTTGAAAAGAATACACTAGTTAGGGGAACAAAAAAAATTCACAAAGATTAATGATCAGTAGTAGCTTCACTTTAATGGTGCATGAAAGGAATTGTTTGTTATTTGCTACATAGATCAGTTAATTCCATATTTCAGTATGTTATTACTATGTAGTATAAGGGTACTTAACGTGCCGTGATCTAGACTTGTGAGCTGACACTTGGTTGGCCTGGATTTTTAGGCCTGTGGGCATGCCCTTCATGGAGCAAGTGACTGTGCAGAATCTGGATACACAGACAAGTCTACATCTCTTGTCGATATCTGGAAGCACGCTACACTTTCACTGTTCGTTTTTCCAAGACAAGGTAAGGTCATCATATCGTATCTTCTGCAAATATCTTGATCTCTAATGTATGCCATATCACATACATCGCTAATCGTTATCATTTTTCTAGAGGTTAAATTCACTGACTGTGGTAATGTCTGGAGGTGATCATTCCGTTGTCAGACATCAGAAATTGTATAATAAAAAGTGACGGTGACAATTTCCAAGGCATTGGATTATGTTATGATGAAAGCTGAACTGTGTTTTGTGTATCCAGATATGTATGTAGTGCATTTTAAACAGCTTTCAAAGGCTGCACTTGTAGTTTGTTTTAAATGACTTGCCATGTAAATGTGAAGCATCAATAAAGGCCACAGTACTGTAAACATTCTCAAAAGGCATGCGGGTGCAATAACCGTTAATTCTTTTAAAGCGCTCATTTGTAAATATGCAGTGTCTCTGTATGTTTACCACGGATTTTGACTTTCCCTGCCACTGATGCCCCGACAGTGCGTTCAGTTTTTAATTTTGGGACTAGACATATTTTTAGAGCCAGACAGTTGGATCATGTGACTCAAGTACTGTGAGACCCATAGCTTTGCTGGCTTAAAATACACAGCGGGTGAATTGTTGGATGTTCTCAGTTAACTTATGAATCCATCTTGGTTTTTCTGCTTCTTAGACTGGGTTTATATTTCCACTATATTTCTAAGTATGAGGACTGTCGTTATGTTTCCACCAAAGTATATCAAGTTGTCGTATGCTCCAGGACTGGTATCAGTACGAATATCATAGTAGAACTCATCTTTCCTTCTTAATGGCCTCAAATTTCAAAGAGCCTATTCTTCTCTCATTAAAGGTTCAAATTGGTTCATTCCTGTAAGAAAAGATCTAATAAAAGCGAATTCTATGACTTCCATATCCTGGTTATCAAAAAGCCTGAGGCATTCATCGATGGTCAGTGGTTTCTTCAAGTGAATTGCAATCAAAGATCATGATCCAGTGGAGAAATGAGGTTGAAAAACAGAAAAAGAAGCAAATCTATGGTAGGTAAACAAACTGAAAGAGATGAGTACATCTATAGGCATTCCTTTTTTTATTCAGAAGAGTATATACACCGTCATTCATTGCAGCCAGTGATTATTTTCGCATAAGAACTCGTGGGCCTAGCAGTTTCTCTTCTAATTTTCATTTTATCTCCTGATGTCGTGTATGATCCAGCCATTTATGTTTAATGTTCAGTTGAATACTTCCTGGTATGGTCATGCTATAAAAAAATAATGGGCAGACAGATAAGGATCTCAGTAAATGGGTTAGTACAAATACGATGATGGTTGTGTGGTTAATTTGTGGTTTACAACTGTCAGAGATGGAGAATTACTTGGTAGTTATTTTGTCGATATGGTTTGGTATGGCCTTTGTAAAACCTAAGAATTGGGGTCTGGTTTAGAGAAAATCAATTGATGGGATTGTAGAATGCTGGAAGATGGTAATAGGTGGAGGGTGGCCAGTCGCAGTGAACATAATAGATGGCTGTTGGTGGAGTTTTCGTCTGGTGCTTTTGGCTGCTCTATTTTGGACCATATTGCATTTGTCTGGCATGGTATTTTTAGGATTTATTTTTCTTCTCTGTTATCGTTTACTCTATTCTGCAAAATTCAGTAAATATCTGAGGGACATATTTTTAGATATGTAGCATTTTATTTTGAGCTGTTATATTTTGGCCCATTCTGCATGCATTCATAATGCTTTAGACCATTTAGATCCTGTGGGTATATATTGGTTTAGTTGCTTTGTTGTAATCTATGTCACCATTGGCCACCATAGTATTGTCTGGGTTCCATTTGATTGAACATCGTGTTCTTCTTCTGTTGCATTGAACTGCTGCTCTGTTTTTGGTCCTTTATTAAAACTGTGGATGTGTTAGTCTAGCACTCTTACCTATATTAATTTTACAGTGCTTGTTATCCCAATCATCAACTACACATTGCCATGTGTGGATATGCTTATTTGTTTAACAAGCTGGGCTATCTATATCTAGCAGGTCTGAAAGATGTCCTTGGACATCACCATCATCGTCATCTTCATCACCATCATCATTGTAATTGTGATCATCATTACTGTCATCATTAGCTGTGTCCTCAGTATGGATGGTAAATCTAGATCCTGTTGCAGTTGAGCCGTATTGTTGTGTTCTCGATTTTATTTATCTTGGCTGTAGTCATGCGGTGGGCTTTGTTGGTGAGTATCAGTGTTTTTTTATGACATGCTGTGAACGTAATCAATACGGCCTGAGTTAGGCCGACCCAGAAGGGGAGGGGGAGCCGGTTTGACTTTGCTGGTGATGCTCCAATGATTTGCTAGGCAGTGGCCTGGGCTTTGTCCAGCTGATTTATTTGGTTTGTTTTGCCCGTGCTTCTGCCAGGAACAGGTCGAAACAAGTCTGTTGCTAGACTCGTTTTCTAGGTAGAATTGAGAATTGTGCTGCAGTCGCTGGTAACCAACAGCGTGCTTCATCAGCAGCTGTGGTCCGCAACGGGTTCATGGCGCACTGATAATGAACGAAACTGTAGATCCTTGTTTGTGCTGCTCTTCTCCGTTTGTCTCCTGTCCGGTGGCATTTGGCTCATTTGGAGCAGCAGCTAAAACTATGCAGCTCAAGTTTTCTCCTTTCAGCAGACTTGCAATATAAATGGGACCAGTATGGGAATGACGAGACATTTTTTTTCTGTGTTTTTAAATTTTGCTGTGTCATACTTCAGTATTAGGACTATGACTGTTCTGGTGAGATTGTAGAAAAACAACGATTTAGGTATAGACTTGGACTAAACATGAGAACAGCAAAAACCAGTAAAATTGATGAATGGCCAAAAAGATTGGAGATAATTTATTCGTACACACTGCCAACAATGCTTCACATCAGGAACTGATGATGATTATCATTATTTCACTTAATTCCGGGTTGCTGAACATTTGGAGTCATTTTTACATCATCTGTGGTATCCTAAATTGGCCATGCTGTGTAGGCTGTGTGTGTTACAGGGCTCTACTCTTTCTCTTGCCACCTTTGACTCTGCGCTCTTGTGTTGTTTTAAATGCAAATATTGAGTCGTGAGGGTAAACCACTTATACTACAGTTTCCAAGATGGCAGACAGTGTGTGGTTGTCTTACAGTTTGATTTAAAGAAGTAGTTTATTAATATCATGGCATATGTTTGATTTTTCGGTGGATCATTACAGTGGAAAATTGTCTAGGGATGTAAACATTTAGTATAATGTCACCTGAATATTCTTGTCTATTTTGAATGAGTACCCGACTACCCATCACTCTGTCACTGGATAAAATTTTATATTGTCATTGTCTGATGCACAGATTTCGGATAGAATCAGTAATCAATATATTTCGTAACAAAGGCAAAATCGCTTTGATGCGTGTATATGTGGCTAAATTCCATTCAAGTAAAGCAACTTGCACTTACTAAAGATTTGCATATACTATATTACACTATATACTATACTATGTGATATTAAACTATACTATGCAGTACTGTGCTATACTATACTGTTGCACTGTACTGTACCATACAATGCTATAATTGAACCAGTTTTTGTACTTCTTAGTCAGTTACATGATCAATTGTTCATGTAATTGTTTAGGCTTCTTTTAGCAGGGATTGCATAATAGTCTAGAGGTTAATATGTTGAACCATCAGCCCACAGTGTCCTGGATCAAATTCTGTCAGAACAAAATGATTAAACTAGATTATAATAAATCTCATGTTAAAGGTATTATAATTAATTGTAATGTCTTAAGTAGGTTTGCTTTACCAAAGAATCTTGAAATGGGTATTTGGCAGACAACTGGGAACCACGGAAAATGCCACTGCTAATTGTCGAATATACCAAAACCTTGTATTATATCAACCAGTATTCGTGTATTATATCAACCAGTATTCACCTATGTATCTAAAACGCTGCTAGGTATAAGTAATAGCTGCATTGTGTATGCGAAGGGCAGAGCCACTCTACATGCACTAGGGCTTAAACTGATGGCTTAAATAAGAGTGTTTTTTTTTCATTACAGATATTGTTCCATTTTCTAGTTAATGTTGTAGATGATTGCTGACCCTCTCGTAGCCCATTAGGGTTTGGTGGTCTTGGATACAAGGGTAATTCATATGACAGTTAATGGGGGCAAGGCTCCAGGAAAGGCAAGCTCTGCATGAAAAACACATAATTTCTTCTTTTCCTCTTGTGTTTAGGCAATAATCCAGATCCTCCTATCAGTTTCTGTTCAGCTGTTTTATATTCAGATTGACAGTCTGGTATTATAAAAGTTCCCTGTGGCATATAGTAGCATTGGTTGCCAGAGGAATGCAGAAATGATTCCATGTTATTCTGGAATGATTATTAGGTGAGTTTATTCTTTTGCTGCTCTTTCCAGTACCTTTCGGCTCTGAAATAAATCTCCTTGGAAAGTATTCTGTGTCATTGTGGATCCGGTTTCCTTAATGTGTCCATCACAGATCATCTTGAATTTCTGTTGACATTTCAGGAAAATAGGGCAGTGGGACAAATTATATTTGTAGTAGCAATGAAGTGAAGAAATCTGACGTGTTATGGTTTCCAAAAGCATGGAAGCAGAGAATGATTTTAGGAAAACCTGAGCTAACTTGAAAGAGTCCTAGAAAGAGGAGTTTGATGATTTTGGTAGGCCTGAGTTAAGCCAAAAGAAAACTGGAATGTGAAGAATGACGATGTTTGGCTAAACATAAGGATCACTGGATAGAACTAACTCGCTTTCAAGACTTGAAGCGCATACTCTTTTGCGTTAGTTTGTTATTACAGAGTATCACTGGTTTTGTATTTTGCGTTAGTTTGTTATTAAAGAGTATCACTGGTTTTGTATTTCGGTATTGGTTTTCTTTTAAGATCACAGACAGTGTAGTGCAATTTCCTAAATTTATTTATATCTGATATTATTGATTTCCATTCTTCTCCATAGAAGTTGATGGTTCTGAAATCACTTTGCGAAATGAAACTTGAGACTCTTATAAGAATGCTTTTGGAAAAATAAATTTGTCATCATCTTCTGTATTTGTGGGGAAACATTATGCAGAGAAGATAATGAAGTGAAATATGTCGTACTTTTTTTTTATATAACTGAGCATCTCTGGGAGGTTTCCTTGAAGAGACTGTTGATGTGTGATTGTGATTTGTGTTTTCCATATATATAGGCTGTCTCCTTTTCGCCAAGGAATGATGTTGTGTATTTTCAATATATATGTTTACTCTGCATAGTGGAGCGGGCCTTTTAGGGAAGGTGAAATATAAGTTCCATTTTTGAACATCACAGTTTTTTTTATGAATTATTCAGTTGTTAAGTTGTTGTGTTTCAGCTGGTTCCTCCGTTAGGCAACACCACGTTCGAAGTTGTCTTTCTTGCCAGGCAAGTTGGCAATGTAGAAAACACGCTTTATATCCACTCCTCAAAGGGATCATTCAAGTACCAGGTATGTCATGGTTTCTTGAATGATTTGATCCTGTTGTAATTAATTCTTTTGATTGCACTCTAAGTGCAAATAAGGTGGACCACTGAAGTTTGGTGATATTACTTGTGTTCAGTTTTACACTCAGCATGTGAAGGCATATAAAAGTTTTGAAAATGTAGACCAAGAATGGCATTTTCATTTTTCTAAGTTCCCACTACTATTTGAAAACCGCTGATGTATCGTGTTCTTGTACAAATAGTTCATGTCACACAAAATGTAATCGATAGTTCTTGTATGGCAATGTATGACTGCTATAATACAGGGCCTGTTCCTTTGTATGGTAGTGTCTTGGGTAAGCTAAACTGGTGACTTCTCTACTTATTGCAAATAATAATAATAATAATAACAATGACAATTTATATGGCGCCGTAACACAGCCATGCCGTTACAAGGGCGCCTGAGAGAATGCAACTGATTGGTTTCTGTTGAAGCAGTGTTATACATATTTCTAATTACAATTTCGTTTGTTTGCTTTGTTAATCTGATCAGTGATTTCTCAGATCTTGATTTGATGTGTCAGATGAATTAGGTTATGAACTGGCTTCTCTTCATGTCGACCATTTATTGATGTTTTGTGTGATAAGAAGTCCTCAGGTTAGGTTTGATTAGATGTTGATATGATCTGTTATTGTGTAAACAGGTGTTTGGAGTGGGAATACAGAATCCCTACAGAATACGGCCATTCCTAGGGGCCAGGGTCCCAGTTAACAGCAGCTTTTCTCCGCTCATACGTATGTACAACCCGCACGGATCTGTGCTCCAGGTACTTTTCCATACTCTTATAATCACTTTGAAATAGCCTGGTCTTTGTAATGGCTTCTGTTTTCTTTTGACACATTCGTTGACATTTTCATCAGTTTAGCAATGTAGAACTAGCTGTTGCTGAGGTGTAAATTCTAGGTCTTACGTTACATTACATCAGTAGTTCAGAGTCTGTGGAGTTGATTACTTTTACTGGCTTGTTTAAACATTCGCTGCCATTTTTATTGCCCAGCGTGTGCTGTTTTCACCAGAGTGTTGATCAAGCTCTTCTGCCTGTCAAATTGGTGAAATAGATGACTTCTGATAACCGAGTTCTTCTGATTCAGAGGTTTTCAAAGTGTGATAGTTCATAAGCTTGAGCCGGCTGGTTCACGGGGCAAGTTGCCCAATATTCCTGCAACATCCTTCTCTGTAAACAACATAACACTGTTTTGTTGCAGTTCAGTAGTTAGCATTCTAGTCTGTTTTTTTCTATTAATTTATATATTCTTTGGTTTTGGTGACATTCGTGTCATAGTGAATTTTTTTTACATAGATAGTTATATAAATTTGTTTATATTTATTATTAATAAACATTGTGCTGTAGGATGTGGGTGGTCTGCTATAAGTTTGATTCCAGTAAAGTGGTCCTATGAGTTAAAACATTTTAGAACCTTTACCGTAGTCTAGTAATTTATATATGCTGTAGTACGTTTAAAACATTAATTTGAAGCTTTTGACCTCTCATCAGTGACTATAATTGTTAAGAATATTTAGCCTTAGTACAACATGGACTCGTTAACGCGCTTCAAGATAACAAGCTATTCCACTTAACACAGAGTGGTATTCAGTCCCCAAAGCTGTTGAATTAACTTGCCATATCGGTTAACATGCCGGATGGTCAGTTGGACGGGCTGATGGTTGGATGCGGTCTGGTGTACACGCTGTGTATGATGGCTTCATGTTAACGGGTTCGCACTGTATTTGTCAATTATCATATATCTGCTTAGGCATAGTATGCTGCCCTTACGAAGTTGACCTTCATGATGATTGAGCTTTTGCTTGTTTTCAGTTAATTATAAGCTGCCTGTGATTTAAATTTGTTTTATAAAAACCTTTATCCTGTAGGTTGAAGAAATATACACGAGCGGGGGCGATCTGCACCTGGAATTGCCAAGTGGGGAGAGGGAAGCATCGAGAGATCTCTGGGTTAGCATCAGCGTCTTGTCGAGGGACAGAGACTGTTCCTTTTTTCAGACTTGCCTAAATTGTCATGTCAGAATTCAGTACAGTAGAAACCATTTCATCTACATAATATGGAAAACTGGCTCGTCTTGCCAATGTTTCTGTCTGCACAAGCGAAAAACTTGAGTGAGGCCAAATTACTGGAAGAAGACAAGCAGTCGCTTAAGTTAACCCCAAGAGGCTGCCATGAAGTATAGGTTCATGAACTGTTAATGACTTTACTTTTGTAGCTTTGCTATGTGAGGGTGGATGGGCAGTCCTTTCCCTTGATGCCTGACCTCCCACTTACACCATACACTGAGTCCGCTTAATGGGTGCAAATGGAGCAGATATCTCGAAACATCTTTCTGCCGTGACAGGTTATTGAACCCCAGCCTTTAGGCTGATAGTGCAGCACACTAACCACTTGACTCCCACACACTAACTTGAGGACCTGATTAGTAGTCTGTGAAGGTGTAAAGTGATGGGACGGAATGCGTAGTTGTTAAAGGCAGACTAAGATTTGCTTCTTCATTACTGTCATTAATAGTAGGCCTATATTGTGTTCTATGAATCACTTTAGTGCTGTAAGTGTAAGTGCAGCAATGTATATTTTTGCTGCTGATAAATGATGTACTAAGATCAGGCACTTGCATTTTTGATCTGTTCTGTACTAGTGTAATTTTATGCAGTAACACTTGTCATCTGTCCTGGGCTGCTAAATCTGTTCATTCTACTCCACTAGTGACTTAATTGTTCCTACTTCCACAACAATGCAGTAATTATTGGCACTGTCCTGAAATTGGTTGCCTAGTACCCGGTCATAAGAGCTCCTGAACCTTTGTTTACATTTATTCTGTCGGAAATTGAAACTAGCCTTTTCAATCAGAGGTTAGTGCTGTCACATCAGGAGTGCCTTAGAGAAGTTTCCTTGAAGTGGTGCTGTATAGACATTCAACGGCAAAATTTTGCAAGTGTCACATAGCACCTGCTCAATGACTGTACGATCGTTATTGACGTCAGAACTTCGGCATTGAGGTTCTAAAGCTCTAGGTTGTAGAAACGAAATGCCATGTGGAATTTCTTCAGCAGTAATACCAACATAAACCTGTAGAAGTTGATTAAGCATCATTGGAGCCTGCAACATCGTTTGTTGAGTCTATGAAAAAATAGATTCACACACTCTTAGAGTCCTGAACCCATTGGTACAAGAAGATCAGTCAGTATGCTGCAGTCTTCTTCATTTGCTGCTTTACTAATGTGTGTACTGTGTTAACATAACATGGGTTTGGCTTAGAGGACATTTAATCTGGTTAGAACCACTGCAAATTACCTGGAATTCTCGGTAACTTTCTTGTAAAAGCTATCATAGAGTCCACTGAGAATGAGTGGCTGTTCTTTCATATTTTCATTCAGTGTTTGAAAAGTTTGTGGATGCATGTGCGTTGTTTGTTAAATGCAGGAGATTCCTCCATTTGAGACGAAGTCTATAATGAAGGCGAGTTTCTTAGGAAGAATCGAACACAACCACACGGCTTTCATTCGTATAAAAACCAACAAAGACAACAAACAGGAGATGCTCATTCTACCGGTTGAAGTCGAAGTCACTTCAGGTGAATTCACCTCATCTCCAGTCATTTTGCTTCAGCTTCACCTAATTTTGGGGGCAACAACAATTTAGCACTCATTGAAAATAGGGCGCCTCTGAATAGTTTATACTGCGAGAGGTGCCTTATAAATTACTAGATACAATACGATACTGTTGGGCAGTGGTCTTGTTCATACTACTTCTAGGTGTTTCTAGCTATGCTCTTAGCTCTGAAATAGTTTCCACTGGGTTTTGTGCGGTTTCAAGTAGTTGGCATTTTAGAATTGCATTTTGGGTTGCCTCTTGGGATCTTTGAAAATAGCATTATTCGTGTATGAACTCCTATGTGTAGGGACTGGAGACAATGTATGAATTTGTATTTGCCATGAAATAAGGGAAGGATTTATGTAGTCTTTGGATTTGCTTTCAAATTCATGTGATGGCTGTTTGGCGGTGTGCAGACTTCTTGGCACTATGAAGTTGAGCAATGTTGAGTGCGTGCACTTAGAACCACTGCAATGTTGAATGCTTTTTCTACTTGGGGAGTGACTGTCCATGGAATATCAATCCATCTGGCCGAACTCAGCCAGCAAGTGTGTGGGGTGCTATCCCAAATGATCTGGTATTCACTTAATGTGGAATGGCAGAGGTGGATGTTTTCAACCGAGTAACAGACGTAAGTTGCTCGGTTAAAAAAGGATACGTGGCTGGGGGATGGGGGGGGTGCCAGGTTTGCAAGGTATTCTATGAACAAATCACCCATCTAAGTACTGACTGGGTTTGATGGTGCTTGACTCTACTTGCCAGCTTCATGTCAACAGCGCCAAGTGACCTCTGGTGGCAAGATTTCACTGGTGCAGATTTTATGTGAAATTATCAGTAAACAAATAAATTTCTCCTTTCGCTTTGCAGTTGTTTGGTAGATGCTTTGTTGATTTGATTGTTTGTTTTTATATACTTGGATGCAGTTTTTGGCTGAATTGGTTTTGACTCTGATGAAAACTGCATTATGATTAGGATTTGGCCGATTGGCATTTATTTGCCGATATTTATTTTTATTTGGTTCTAAAGTACAAATTTACATTTTAAACCTCGTGGCTTAAGAAAAAAAAGACCGACTTCCACCAATTTTTTGATGCGTTGACTCATACTTTTATTATTTTGCATGGATTTTCAATGATTACCACAAGAGGTCGCCAAAACAAGTTATTTTATTGTATTAATGAAAAAAGAAATTGTTTTTGGTCAAAAATATTACTTCTTTTGGTCTTTATCGGCAGTCCAGGAATGCACTGATTCCAATTAATTGGTCAAAATCCGGTGAAACTGATTTCCGGATCAAGATTCAGCCAGACTCTAATTATGATGCTTGTTAGTCTTGTTTTAGAGTAATTCTTAGCAATGAGTTAAATCGTGAAACTACTGAAAAATACTAGCAATATATTGATTTAAAATTGGCCTTTTTGAGGTATTATTAGAGTTAATTGATATAGGTTTGATAGTTTAATTTCTTAATTGTTTGATTGATGCAGCGCCTGGGATATACTCGCCACTGGAGATGTTGGATTTTGGGATCCTTCGGACGTTAGATGAACCGAGTACCCTGAGGGTCAGTCTCATCAACTCCGGTTCAAAAGCGATACAGATTGCAGTAAGTCTGAGACATTTCTCTCATGTTTGCATTGTGTGTTGTTGGTCACTGGCTTTGCAGTGCATCGTTGTCAGAGCTCATCTGAGCCAACAGGGTATTGTTCTAAGACGTCCTCGAGAATGCACTGTTTGCTGATTTAGGCTTGGTCATCCGTGTCGAACATCGGCTGCTGGTGTGAATTACTGCTCTGTCGCTTTCTTTTCCTTCTCGGATGATCTGATTGTTGAGAGTAATCCATCAAACCTTGCACTACCATCCTCTGATTGTTTTCATTTGTAATTTTTTTGCCTATATAAATGGTCGCATAAACTGGCGGCTTGCCTGATTTCCCGACTCGGCTGTGCAGAACATTCTTGTTGGAAATCGGTTGTTGATGTTTTGCGGCGGTGCTTTATCGGTGATAACTGGATTTGGTTGTGTCTGATTTTTGTTGTGCTAGAATATCACTGTACAACCACCAAACAGTGCCGTTCATATCGATTTCCGACCAACGCAAGTGAAGCCGGATGTCTTACATCCAACATCTGTAGCCCTTATTTCATTCACAGGCAAGTTGAAAAATGCGGTTTCTGTACAATTTCATAACTTCTCTTTGTGGTCTTGCCTGTGCAGCAGGGGTTCCCGACCTTTTCTATGCCCTGCACCTTGGGAAATGTTTGATTAATGTTAGCACCCCCTACAAAAGTAATATCACATTTGAAGATAAATAAGTAAAATTCCTATATCTTTGAACCACAGATTGAACCACATACACTCATACTGTACTGTGGGTGAGCATATTGAACTAAAAAATAAGCAACGCAGTGCATAAAATGCAAATATAAATTGAGCAATTAGAAAAAATTTACATACAGTACAATATCAGCATACTTTCCTTTTTGGTGCACCCCCTAAAATGCCATGTCGCTCCCCCTAGGGATGCGGGCACCCCAGGTTGGGAACCCCTGCTGTACAGGTATTTTTTCAATTTGCAATTAGGTTAAGTACTAGTTATTTTAATACAAGGATTTTCTGTTGCTTGTATCTAGGAATTTAAAAAGATCTACTGTCGCATTCTGTATTAGAAAAAAACTATGATGTGCTGGATGTAGGAGATATAGAAAGATGGAAGGGAGTGAAAAAAGAGTGATGTGAAACGGTAACAAATAAAACAATGCTTCTGGAAAGGGATATTTAAGAAAGAATAGGTGAAAACCCATTGTTTTAGACTAAATGAGATCATGCAAGACATTAATTGTTTGTAAAAGTAAACGAAAACACTAGTGAATAGCAAGCAGTGAGAATGAAGACTTAGCTTGGAATGGAATCCTTTAAGTGTCAGAGGCCTTTATAGAGAAAATGATTTAAAACTGCAATGTAATGACCTGACGAGGAGGGACAAGTAAAAAGAAGATGAAGGCTCAGAGTTGCTAAAGTCAATTGTTACACTGCTTAGCTGATTAGCATGTTCTTTGACTGTGGTTCCCTGTCACTTCTCTATTTCAAAGACGTTTTGACAGATGGTTAAGTCACAGGAACAAGAAACAAGTCAGTTAAATGCCATGGATCATGTATGTGTGTGTTCTGATTTAATTAAGTATTATATGTTTTGTAAAAACAGCATCTCGAGCAATTTTGTCGAAGCAGTGGAATGGCAAAATCATCATTAAATCAAAAAATTCACAGTACAAGCTAACGATTCCATACCAAGCTCATGTTCTACATGGGTAAGTGGAGCAAAACAGTTTATCGAAGGAGTTCTTTCATGTATATTTCGAGACCTGTTGATGTTTTGTGTTAGGTGTTAGGTTCAGATTGAATAAAGTGGGAAACGTATGCTAGACCATTCTGAATTTGATTTTTTTTGGAGGCAATAATGTAGCCTTTCTGTAATGTGACCCGTTGCCAATGGATACACAGGATTGTTCCATCACGGACTGGTTTTTCATTGGTAAACACCGAAAACGTCCGCAGACAAATATATTTGTTACCACTTGCAGCATTGTTTGTGATGTGGCAATCAACTGTGGTAATGAAAATCAAACTGCATGTTGTCAATAAGTCCCACTAAGCATGATTCACTGTTATGAATTTCTGAGAAATGACTGCATTTTAGCAAGTAGCCAGAATAGGTTCTTTCCATGCTAAAAAACAAAAATTTGAAAGATTTTCAGGGTTGTATATAAAATATTTCTTTGTGTCTATCAGTGAACAATTCTTCAGAATTTATTTAGCTTTTGAATTGAAGCAGAAACTATGTGTGATAGTTTTAATACAAAATAGATCTGTCGTGCATTCTATGTTTTTTTCCTTAATGAATTTTCCAGTACATTGCTAACTTAACATTTTCATTTGCAGGTCGCTTGTCTATGACCGAAACAAAACGATGTTTTACACTGGAGAATCACGGAACGTGAATGTTACACATGATTTCTTTATCACGAATACCTTTAACTTCACAGTAGTCATCTACAACATCTCACTCCACCCTGTCATCAAATCATCATTCACTGTAAGTTCCTGCATCTTCGGTGCAGCTTCTGTGGGTGTGATTTCTCATGTGGTGAGTGCTGGTTCAGGATTTGATGTGTGTTGTGCATTTGTGGCATTGAGTAAAAATGAAAGTTGCATTTTATCTCATTTAAAGTCTTTTATGTCTTAAATTGATTTATTTTACTTTGCAGAACTGAATTTTTTCTCAAAATGTCTAATTCGTAAACTGCATTTCAAATAGCACAATTTTTTGTTGCTGTGTAAATGGAGAGGATACAATTAATTGTCTATCTGATAAAAGTCATTTCTTATTAGCTGCTTTACACCCTAGTTCAGAAATCATTCCCTTCTGTCGATAGAATGCAGTGTGCCAAATTAAACTATGTAAAAAGAAAATCTGTTATTCTACAGATGTTTAAAGACTTAGAATGGTGTGAAAATACCCAAAGGGGGGAACTTGGTTGTCATTTGGGATTGTATTGTGTTTGTATGTCTTTTCTTTCATGTAGATTTCAAATTTCAGTCGGCCATGTCTGATTGGACCTCAGCAGACGTTGCCCATCTTTAATCTTACATTCCATCCCAACAGCTCAATGTTACACTTCACATCCGAAATCTACCTTCACACGAACACGTCTGTTTTCAAGATTCCTGTGCACATTTACAATGGACGTCTGAAGGTAATTGCAGTTGTATTATATTGTATTGAATATGGGCTTCACGACAATTGTTATTAATTGTATTCTGTTTGGTATTTATTTTATCCTTTCAGTTTTTCAACATGTGATCTGATTGTATTCATTGTTGATGCACGTGCATGCAAGTTGTTATATTTTTATATGGTTTTGTTATTCATTATGTGGTTTTGGTTGTTCATGATGGTGTTAATCATTAACAGGTTATTCATCATCGTCCAGAGATATTCAAAGGTCAGCTGGACTTTGGCACGATGGCTGTGATGGAGAAGCGCACGATGAACTTCACTCTGAGAAACGATAATCCTGTAGATGTAAGATGCTTTGAAAGTTTAACCTGACAAATTTTTGTGCTGTTCTTCCTAAAGACAAACGATTTAGATGTATTTTTAAGAGTATTTGCAGTGCATTGTAGTTTGTGACAGTCGCTAGGATTCAACGAATCGACAGCACAAGGTGACAAGGTGTAGTTTGTTTAAAAATAAACAATTGATTAGGCTTAAAGTTCATCAAGGTGAGATTAGTTACTAAACTATTATGCAGAAATACTTGAAATTGAATCAAGAATTGATTGTTTTCTAAGTGTTCAGCTGAATCACTTCTAAGTTAATCTGTCACAAAATATGCCAGCCTGAGTGATATTAATACTAAAGTATTTTTATAAAGTATTAACAAGCATAACGTTTGTCAGTTAGCAACAGTGATCAGATAACTAGAAGAATTAGGGTATGCCCCCTGCACATATGAAGAACCCAACCATGGGAGTCCTGTCCAGAGTTAACAGTTGACATCGTATTCAGAGTTCTGATACGAAGTTACATTGATGTTTTGGAGCAATGACAGGTGGTAGCATCAGTGGCACACAAAGAAACACTACCACCTAGCATTCCGTCATAGGTGGTCAATGACGCAGCAACGGGATTTCCCTCAAGCCACTGGGTCCGCATAGAACAGGTATTTGTAACCTGTCAGTGTGTCGATGAAAGAGCCACGACTGATCAATGGCCGAGGTCAATTCAAGGGCATCCGTGGTTGAGATTGAATTTGCCCAGCTGCAGATGGCGCACGGTACATAGGTCCTTAGATCTGAGGCTCATCCATGCATCAGGAAACCCATTCCTCAAGAAGTCGTGTAGACAAAGGTGATTTGCGAAGAAAATAGCACCCAAATGTACAAAAGCCAGGGTAGAAACGAGGGATACATCCTGTGCACAGACTTGGTAACGGTAGATGTCCAAACATGTAAGAAATTATTGAGAAAATTCTGTACTTAGATTAGACAAATAATGTAAGAACTTATAATCGGCTAAATGAAGGCAAATCAACTACAGACATATCTATGGACATGTGCAGCTCTGAAAGTGAGTTTTCTTTGCTCTGCTTGATACGAGAGGAGTGCCATGATTAGATATAATGTGATGAAATTTTTTGTTGAATTTCTGAATTTTGTGTTTGAAGACCTGTAGATGAGTATTCGTTACTTTGACAGATCATAGTATCGAAATTTTATTCGAACATGGAGCGAACAGTGGTGTCGCTGTTGGGTGTTGAGAGGGGGAATGGAACGACGCTGAGCAGGACCTACAATATGTCCAAAATAGACACTGTTCCGGTCAGTACAGTCCTGGTGCTTGTCATAATTATGCAGATCTTAGCTTTGTCAGATCTCCAATTGGAAAGGCCTAATACTAACTTCAATTATTAAAAGAATAGGTAAACATGGTACTGAAACTGTATCAGTATATCACACTTAAATTTACACTAGACTATTTATCACAGTGGTTCCCAACCTTTTTTGGAGCAAGGGACCCTTACTAAGAGTCATTCAGTCAATAGCACCTGGCCTTAATTTCATTTATATATCTGCCAAGTCTTTTTATTCAGCCACAGTGTTGTGACTATTTCTACCTTTCTTTAAGCATTAAAAAATAGTTATAGTCCTATGTCAGTAGTGTTAATCAGTAATTTTTCACATTTTTTACCCATTCTACCATACAGCCGCAGCACCGCTAGAGCAGGTTCATGGCAACTTGGGTGCCGCAGGTTAGGAAACACTGATTTATCAGATTACAGTGATGATCATTGATGATTATTATCATAACTAATAAGGATAGTTGATTGAACTTCTAGTGTACGAGGAAAACTGGCCTGTTTTAGGTTCAAGTTGTACATCATGAAATTGGTTTATATGTTTGAGGCTGTTTATGATGATTTTAATGTTGTGATTTGTTTGCAGCTGGTACTAAAGCCTTACCACATGGCAGTATTCAGTGTTGAACTGACTGCTCCAGATCACGAAGGAACGTTCTCAGCTGAAGTCATCATCGATACACAGTTTGAGGTGAGTGCTGGAGCAGTTGTTCCACAGACAGTCTTCGGTTCGTTCAGAAAATGGAAGCTGTGAAGCTAGGAATGACGAGTCCTAATGTATGAATGTAATGGTTTTAATATGGTCATCTCCAGGTTAAGACGGTCCAAGCATTATTAGATGGCCATGTGAGGTAACCATGTGAAGGATCTTACGAGCCTCTACATAAATAGCCACATACATGCGTACCTACATGCCACTTGGAAGTATTCAGTGTTAATGGTGACAGTGGTGACTTGCATACGTGTGTTCATATATTGGTACACAGAGACGCACTCGTGCTTGCAGTTCATTCTAGGAAACAGTCCTAAATGGTATGTAACTAACTGCAGTGGTCTATGTATGTCAGCTTAACTGGCTCTGTATCTTGATTTTGTAATTTGCTTATTAAGAACCTTTTGAAGGGCATCCTGAAGCTGCTGTGATGCATTTGTGAAATGGTGCAGTAGCGTTCAAGAACTGTGGAGTGCTATTTTAGGTGTATGTCTTAATTGTAGCACTTGTACATGCCGATGACATTGTTGACGGCCACTGGAAGTCTACACTTAATTCCAGATAGACTGGTACTAAGTAAATGCTTTCCAGTGAGTAAAGTCTAGTTCTGTCATTTCTATATTTCTTATTTTAAGCAACAAAGTTTTACTGGTTATATTATGGGTATGTGGTTATTTGTTTGTGGCTGTTTCTGGCTTCACAGTAGGGGCATGTGTTAATGTGCTTTGAAATACTAGATATTTTAGTATGATTGTATATGAGAATATGTAATATTAATAAAATGAAAAAATATAGGAATACAACTTTTACTACAGATATGATGTTATTGGTGATGTAATGTTATGTGAGAAATCATTCTCAATGATGCTGTTAGGTGTTGATGCACCACTTTTGTGTGTGTAGGGTAAAGTGTCGTCACTTGATGTACGAGTGGGCAGCACGTTTCCTCATCAGCTCAAACTCAGAGACATCATGTTTACACCGAATGACACTCGATTCTATTACATACCGTCAAAAGACAAGCACGCTGTCTTATCACCCGACCAAGAAACTGTGGTAGGATTGAAACTGCAGACCATTTAAACTGTTAAACTGCCAGAGGCCCAGTTTCACACAGCTATTTTGTAGTCTTGAAAGGAAGTGTGTTTACCATTCCAAATGAACTTGTGTGAAGTACTGCATGATCTAAGTGTCAGGGTAGAGTGTATACGGTTTGTTAATACCAGAGTCGATTGCTGCTGTGGAAGATTCTAAGTTGCCATGTAAGTGTAAATAAATACAATATGCAACTCCTACCGGTACTCTTTCCAGATAGTCTCACAAAAAAGCAAAACTAATTATTTACCAACTGCTTGGATCGGTCACATATACTTTGACCCTCTGAGTAGTAGTAGACTTCGAGAGGCGTTATAGAAATATCTGGAATAAATAACAAAAATAAATAAAAGTGGAGTGCAGCTGACAAATGAAAACTTCTTTATAAAGAGCAGTAGAGGCTAAATTCAGAGATCCACGCAGTTGGTAAATAATTAGTTTTGGTTTTTTTTGTGGGACTATCTGGAAAGAAACCAATGTACCGTTAGGAGTTGCAGATTGTATTTATTTACAAAAATTGTGTTTTTCCATGTGGTAGCAGTCAGTATTTTTCTATAGATTTGGTTGATATCTAACTGTCTTTTGCTTTGTAAACATATCTTAGACTTGTATCATCAGTGACATGTCTAAATATTTGTTGTTGTTTCAGATCGGTCACATATACTTTGACCCTCGAAGAGAGTGTAAAGATGACTGTTACGTCACACTGCCAACGCATATACCAGGTTTGATCACTCTCCAAAAGATTTTTCATTTCCACAGTAATTCATATTAAAAGGTTTCATTAGTGCTCTCTACCTGTTATATCTATTTTGTTTATACTTCATTTCTGAATTTTGAACCTCATTGATAGTTTAAATGACCAGCATTTCTGGAGTCAAGCTTATGAGTTGAGCACAATGTTGTTTGTTTCAGCTGGGCATACATGGCTTTTGGGGTCAGCGCTAGACAAAGAGGTCACGGATACTGACCAGTATCTGTTCACACGGTTCAGGCAAAAGTGGGACTATCTGGAAACAAGTCAGACATCAATGTAGGTGTTGCATATTATATTTATTTACAATCCCATATATAGAATGAAAGCTGTTCATTGGGAATATCTTTATTTTAGTTGCCCTTTTTTCTGCAAACCTTTGGCAGTCAAGTATGATGAGTTAATGGTAGGAATCATTTGTAGGACATAGCAAATAACTATGTTGACTTGCTTAGTTGAAAACCTACCATTTCAAATTATTTATCAACAAAATGACGAATAATTTGCAAGGCACCAAAAATAAACGAGCGTGAATATCATTATATACTCCATGTAGCCAATAAGAAATAAATGAAGATGAAGCTTTGTTTGTACTGACAAACAATACTTCAGTGAGAAATTAATGAGATAGACTTAATAACGAAAGTTAGGACATAATAAAAATTGACTTTTTTAGAAAGATTTTGCTAAACATAAATGTTGGTATTGTTATTGTCTTATATTGCCCAATTGTTTTGTTTCAGTGTAAACGTTACGCTGCAGCTGGACACAAATCAGGTCCGAGGCTTTTTATTTCCAGCTCAGGCACATCTACATTGGCCGTCGCTAGTAAAAAGACCCAAGATAAAATTTCATCTCACACAGATTGGAAACACTTCAGTAAGCGTCTGACAGATTGTTCTGTAGATTTTCGTAGAAAGGTTCTGTAGTAAAATCATTTCATAAACTGTGTTAATTACTGGATATTGAGTTTCTGTATTGTTTGCAAGTTGAGTGGAGTGGTGAGTGCATGTGAGAAAAAGGGTTTTGTGGGGGAAAATTGGGTTTGGGTATTGAATAAATCGAAAATTAGAGCATCTGATCACTAGTCATCTCGTTATTCTGGCATTTTGGGTGGTTTCCAACCAAAATGTTTCCTGTACATAAGAACCTGCATCTCTGAATTTAGGCTAACAGTTTCCTATTTTTCTGCCAGAAGGTCAGGGTCATTTGTTTTTAATTACTGTGCTCATTTGAAAATAAGAAATTATTTAATTCCATATGTGAATTTTATACAAAAATTAATTGAGGTACCATTTCTGTACTGATCAATATATGAGCTATGTGAAATTTATTTTAGGTCTGTGAATTTCTGTTGGAAAATCCAACGGACATACCAGCTGTTGTCCATATTGTTCCCGTAGCACTCTATCCAAATGCTCAGACACTAATCGACACCATTAGTCCTTTTCTACTGCCAGACATCACGCATGATTATCTAGATCTGGACGATACGGAGATGTTCTCCCTGCGCAGTCTGGCCGACAGCAGTCAGAATTCTAATCCGGTTGGCAACAGCGTCTCTCTAGCAGCAATGCGAAGGGTTGCCGAAAGCTCACTAGGTCTGCGTCCACACAAAAACACTGTGGCTTTTGTTCTGCCTAGCAGGACGAAGATTCCAATCGAAGTGGCATTTCAACCACGGGACGACGTCGCAAGAACATCACTTTTTATCATAAGGTAAGCTATGACTGAGTTTTCAGCACTTTCTGATGTCGTTTTATTTGAACAAAAGCTTCAGGTCTGCACCTGCTTTGCACCTCTATGTGATAAAAATCAGTAAATTAAAAACGGTAATTGGTATATGATTGTAAAATGAAAGCTTGAAAATACAAGATAATTGGATGAGTTTGGCATGCAGGTCATGTAAGAGGTGTGATTTGTTGTTTGTCTTTCAGGAACAACTTGACGATCATTGAGACGGTAGTTGTTCAGGGTCAGGGTGGCTTGGGAGAACTGCGGTTCAGCAACAGGAAGCCAGGATCACAGAAACCACTGACATTTGAGATGACTGACAAACATCTCAAAAACTGTGATAGTAAGGCTTTCTTCTTCGAATATTTATCATTCACACTTGCAAGATTAAGCCAATAATTTATATTTTATTTAAGGCAGCATGTTACATGGATTTTTTGTGACAGAAGCTGTGTCTTTTGTTACAAGAAGGCGACCTGCCTGTGTTGAAACCTCCTGTGCAATGATTCTCTTAAAAAGCTCTTAAAATGTGCTCTGCTAAGTGATCTGATACATACATATAAACTACATGCATGTTACCACTTGAAAATAGTGATTGCCAGTGGTTGACTACATTTGAAGCTATGCTTGATTGATGGTGACAACTAAATCAATTAAATGCTGTTGCTTGATTATCTTACACCACTTAATAATCTAGGGAACTGGATATGATTCTTCGATGGTTCTTCAACAGTGGTGAATTAACTTTCAGAGAAGACGCATAGCAAGAACATTCATCCGAACTTTACTGTTAAGCGAACGTTTACGATGCGAAACACGGGACAGCTGCCTCTCTATCTGCATGGATTCCACATCGGGAATTCTCCGTGCGAAGGATACGGCTTTAAGATTCTTGACTGTTCTGAGCTTGAACTTCCACCAAACGCCAGCCATAAAGTTGACATCGCGTAAGCGTGAGCTGCTTCTTGTGGCTGTTGTTATAGAGTCTGTTTTTCATTCATTCATTCATCCATTTAAGGAATTTATGTAGCACCCCTTCAAGATACCTATTCGGAGGCAAAATAATTCGAAGCAGATTGATACCTTCTTACTTGCCTTTATCCTCCAGAGTTACCAAACTGCAGTCTTAACAATTGTACCATGATAATTTAAACCATTCTGTCCACAAGCGTCTCCATGTTTCTCATTTTGTGGGACATGGTAGCCAATTGGTTTAAGACACTCGCCTTGTAACATGGAGAGTACAGTTCGAGCTTCCCCTGAAGTGGTTACTGTGTAGGGATTTTGAACAAGTCCTTCACTCATAATTATCAGCACTTTCGCTTGATAATGCTTAGATAATGCTTAATAATAGAGGGGCGTGGTGGGCTGGTGGCTCAGTGGTAAGTTCGGCGCCTTGTGACCAGAGGGTTGCAGGTTCGAATCCTACTCTAGCCGCTGCGTACGGACCTTGGGCAAGTCCTTCACTCGCGATTGCTCGTGGCGCTTCGGCGCGAAAACTCCAACACAGTATCAAATGCTGTAGTCGGGAGCGCCTCTGAGTAGTAGTAGACTTGTGGAGGCGCTATAGAAATATCCGAGATAAATAATAATCTCAGTAATAATAATCTGCATGTATCTGGTGAGTTATGATGACCCAGTATGCCAAATGGACTGCAGTTGTCGAGCACTGCAAAGAACTCTGAAACCATTGGTAAGAGGCAAGAGATTCCTCAGCAGCCATTTATATGCTGTGATAAGCTGATGAAATATTATTAGTCGTAACTTGACTCTCTACTCCAACAAAAATCAAAGCTTAAGTGGTGCATTATGTACAGAGACCATTGTGAGACCAACCTCAGTTTGTAACTGTCGACAACTATTGAAGCTTGTTTTGTTTGTGTGGTGCTTACCATATTCATGTACTTTGTCACTATTTTATATTACCACCTTACATCGTACATTTTTGACTTCTTTTTCTGTTTTACAGATTTACGCCAGATTTTACCATGTCAAGAATACGCCAGATACTGACATTACACACAAGTCTTGGTGCCCCAGTTAATTATTCCCTTCAGGCAACAATACCGACGCATATGTTGACACAGTGTGCAGCTGCTCTTCCTCGTCCGCACTGGGAGCCAGTCCTGTACTACTCGATGGTCCTGGCGATGGGCTTTCTCTTAGTCTGCGTCATTGTGGCAGCGTACTTTGAAGCGGACCGCCTGTTCACGGCTGACGTGATGAAGCGACGGTCGGAACTAAACCAGATGACCTTCGACAAGAGCAAGGTTTTCGATCTCAAGGCCATTGCTAATTTCAAGCTGCCTAATGACCCATCGGCTAAAATCTCATCCAACCCGTACATGTCAAGGCGGTTGCCTGTTACGGCGGCGACTACCACGATCAACGGTCACATGGAGACCGGTAAAACACCGCCGGTTGGACCGCATCCACATCGGAGGGAGTCGTGGTTGTCAAAGGTTCTGTGCAGACTTCCGTTTTGGCTGAGCTCAGGTCCCACGGTGACAGTAGTTAATGCGAAACAGGTGTCGCCTGATGTTAACAAGGACCAGGGAAACGCAGATGCGGCTAAAATTGTCAGTGCGTCGAATTCTGTCTCCATCTCCAGTGACAGAACGAGTGGAAAGGTCGGTCTGATGCGGAGGCTGGGGAGATACTTGGCCGACTCGTACACAGGTCGTGCGGTGTTTCGACGGATCTACAAGGCCATCATTCCGAAGCGACTGTCGACAAAGACGACCAAGTCAACGTCGCCAACAAGCAGCGACAGGACCAAAGATCTCAGTGTGGCCGCTGCTGCCGATCTAGACACCAACAGCGAACAAAACCAGGCACCAGCTGTGGCAGCGAGCTCGCAGAAGAAGAATGTGGAGCAGGACCATTCGAAGCGAATGCTGGAGGCGAAACCGTTGGCTTCCAACAAGGAAAAGATTGGTTCTGTATCACCATCAGCCAATTCCACGGCAGCCACCGCTACTCAGGGACCGATAGATGAGCCACCTGTCAGCAAGAAGGAAGGTAAGAAAAGTAACGCAGTACCGTGTATACTCGAGAATAAGTCACAAAATTTAGGACATTTTTGAAAACATTTAATTGGAGGGTACGACTTATACTCGGACCATGGCTAAATTTCATGTGTCCACAAATGTGGTAGTAGAACAGTGTCCGCTAACGAATGTAACATTTTCCGGGAATATCACCTTGCCAATAAATAATTTCTAAAAACTAGGTACTGTCATAACTTTTGTATTATTCTCAAATTAAACTTAACTATTTCATGAAAATATGTTTTGTAAATAAATTCTAGCAAAATGCAGCAGTTTATTAAACATACCAATTGCCGGCGAACCTTACTTTGTTCCTACTTTTGTACTGTAATCTTCCCATTGTATGGTTTTCCAAGTCAAATTTATAGCGCCATATCATCCTTATTTGATCTAGGAAATTCCTATATTTCCGGTAGGTAAGATGTTACCTGCAGTAGTTAGTTGTGGTTAAAAGCAAATGTATTTTCAGTTATTAAAGTTTAACGCTTATAGTTTTTAAGCATGGCTGATACGAGATATAAAAGACATTCATGCGAAGCGGGTTTCAAATTAAAAGTAGTAGCTGTCGCTGAAAATACAAATAATCGTGAAGCAGGGCATCAGTTTGCAGTTTCTGAAGAAATTGTCCAAGACTGGCGAAAAAAGAAGCACGCAATAGAGAAATTGCCAAAAAGCAAAAGAGTTGAACGGGGTTTACAGGCTTCATTTCCAGAGATGGAGAAGACGCTATGAGAACGGATCACCGAATGTCGACAGAATGGAACAGTTGTCACAATGACGGTCATCCGTTTTAAAACTGTAAAATTGTACAATGAGATGCCGCCAAGTTTTCCTGCTTCTGCTGGATGGTGTTCACGATTTATGGAGAGATATGGTCTTGCTCTGCATCAGTGTATGAAAATTTCACAGAAGCTGCCAAAAGCCTTAGAAGAGAAAGTTGACACTTTTCTGAAATTTGTCATCACTAAATGTAAAGCCCATAATTATGAACTTTAGCAGATTGGAAATATGGACGAGACCCCAATGACGTTTGATTTATCTTCTACTCATGCAGTCAGTGTTGTTGTGAAGAAACAGTTTGGGTTAGAACGACCGGACACGAGCGAACACATTTCACAGTCGGTTCTTAGCTGCTTGGCAGATGGAACAAAATTACCACCAATGGTAATTTTCAAACGAAAAAATTGCCAAAAGGGTGACTTTTCCGAAAGGGGTAATTGTAAGAGTGCATGCTAAGGGTTGGGTGGACGAGGAAGGTACGAAGGAATGACTTGAATGCATTTGGCATGTGCGCTGTGGTGCCTTTTCAAAGAAACGAGGGCTCCTTGTCTGGGATATGTTTCGTGCACGCCTCACAGACGAGGTGAAGAAGAAAACGAGATGCCTGAACTCAGATATGTGCATCATTCCAGGTGGTTTAACATCTGTTTTACAACCACTCGAGGTGTGTCTGAATAAACTTTTCAAGGATCGCGTCAGAAAACTGTGGAACAAATGGATGTCCGGCGTCCGCAGGCAACACAAAGTTAACAAAAGGCATCCTCATGAGACCAGATCTCGACATCGTTTGTGACTGGGTGAAACGCGCATGGGATGATTTATCCTCAGACGTGCTTATGTGCGCGTTTCTCAAATGCGGAATAAGCAACGCAGTGGATGGGAGCGAGGACGATGCGGTATTCAAGGATGGCGACGAAGAAGAGGTCGACGACAGCGACAGTGAACCTGCAGACATGTGCAACGACAACCCAGAAGTCACCGAAGAAACAATAAGACTAATTTAAGAGGAACATTCCAGTGACGAGGAAGACTTTTATGGCTTTGAGGAGATTTTTATTGTTAGTTTGTTCCACTAAAATGACTTTTTTCACAGTGTTGTTACAGTTTCTGTTGCATATTGCTATATAAAGAAGTTATGTTGACTCTATGCTAGTTCTATACTCTGTGCTGTCTTAAGCCTCGACTAATTTCTGCTATGATTTAGATCTAGCTCATGGTACGTTTTAAGGTTACGCAGAAATTAATACTTCAATCTTTAAAAATACTTCAAACTGCTTTTTACCTGGCTTAAAAATTTATATATGCTTTTCCACTGAACAGTGCTGGTTCAAATTTTGAACACTTACCTTATCAGATGAAACATGATTTACGGACACAACTTATACTGGAGTCAATACATTTTCTCACTTTCCTAGCCAAAAATTCAGAGGGTGGCTTATACTCAAAGGTGACTTATTCTCGAGTATATACGGTATATACTGAATATCCAAAAATGCTTGGCAGTTATTTTGTGATATTTAGAAGAATAAATCTAACCAATTCAATCTGGAAATTCCTGTGTCATTTAAGACTCCTTATGACTTTTCTGTTGTTTTATTTTCAGCACCAAAAAATCAGAAACCAAGAAAACCAAAAGCATCTGAACTGAAGCGGACAAACAAGAAGCTTCTAGAGAATGAAAAGGCCGACAAAGACGACTCTTCCTCAACAACAACAGAAACGTCGAGCATCGAGGCAGATGAGAAGGTTCGATTGCGGGTTTAATATATGTGCAATATTGTCATCGTTTGGGAATCGGGTGCCTAAAGAGAAACAATGGCTGTAGCAGTGTGATGTAAAGTAACGTAACATTGTCTAATTTCCATTGTTCCCTCCAAGTGTCTGTTTTTGGCGCTCCTTGCTAGAATATTTAATGCAGCATTCGCGTTTCACAGAAGTTGCCTCAGTCAAGTGGTAGCACTTCAGAAGCTTCTTGGGACAGTCCCTGCCTGAGTATCCATTTAAGTGGGAAAATGTAGTTTAGCCTGATCAGGGACCTTACAAAGAATAGACTCCAAAGAGTATATTTACAAATACACAGCACACTCGGTCATCCTGTAGTTTTAATTTTAATCGCAAAGATGTATACATGATGACAAACCAAGAGAAATTCATCTGAGGCGCTATAATCTGATGAGACAAAACCATGATAGATTAATTTTAAGCATTTGCAAAAAAGGGGCCAAGAAAGGCGAAGGCACTCGTGTTGCAGGTTGCAGGGCAAACCATTCCTGAAAAGTGGACCAGCTACAGCAAGACTTCTCTGCTGGACCATGGAAGTTCATACAAGTGGGACACCATGGTGACGTTGTGTATCAGGGCGAAGAAATGTGCGCCTAGCAATGGGTCCAACCAAGAATCAGCAGGGAAGAGTTAGGCCTGCATAAGTGGCGTTGTTGCAGTCGGCTCTGGTGCACTTGAATGCGTGCATCAGGGACATGGTGGTTTCAATGGCAAACAAGTGGCATGTAGTGCGAATCTGGCACAGATGGTAAACGAACGTTCAACATACATTCTTCACATGCTGAGAACAGATGAATTCCTGCCCATGGTCACACCAAGATCATGTACATTAGTCGAGAGAGACACCAGAGAAGCAACTGTGAAAGCGACCGATATAGTTGAACTCTCAGAATTCTTGAACACTAGCAATCAATATCATTAGAAAATGATGCTTTCTAAAATAGAAGAATTACATTACTGAATAACATAGTGAGCAGCAGATGTGGTGATGTATTACAACCTGAATTGGAGGTTGCTTGTATGGACTTTTGATCTCTGCAACTTTCCATTCAAGCAGTCATTGACCTTTAAAAGAACTTTGTGCATTTGCCATTTATGTAATTCCTCTGCAGCTACTTACTGCTTACTTCTGGAAACTTGCAGATTACAAGCAGCCCAAGAAGCCAAGAGAATATTGAACTATCAAAGTCCAAAAAGACACGCTCCAAAGTCCGCCGAAAGGAAAGCACCAAATCTGCTATGCCTGAAGATCCAGTGTTACCGGCCCCAACACCCAACGTAGTGGACGACTTTCTCGCAACATCAAAAGCTAGCAGCAAAGCAAATCGAAAGACAAAAGCCAGTCAGCACCGTAGCAGCAGCCCTACTACAGCAAAGCCCAGGTGAGATACCTCTACTAGAAATAAGATGCTGGCAGGTTTTTTTGATGAATGTTCACATTCTCCATGAAGTTCTGTGTCTCAAAACTAACACAGGTTACTGTGATGATTTTCATAAACTGGTTTTTGCTAGCTTTTCCTCTTAAACAACTGGTATGTATGGTCAGACACAAATGCAAAAGGTTCATGGCTGAAGCTGTAAATATAATAATGCAAAATATCTTGAGCTAAAATGTACTATATGTATGTAGAATTAAATCATATGGGTATCATATTGTTGTTGTTGTTGTTGCTGCTGCTGTTGTATGTGAAAGCTTGAAGGTTTAAGCTTTTAATATAATAATGCTTAAATGTCTTTAACATTTCAAGAATTTAATCATTGTTGTATTTAAAGCTTTTTAAAATTAAAAATGTACTAACTGCGTGTGGAATTAAGGCATATTGATATTTATTATTATTATTGTTATTATTATTATTATCATCATTATTATTATTATTATTATTATTATTGTTATTTCATTATTTCAGTTATGTTTAAAGACTTTATGAACTCAAAGCTTGGTTGAAGTGTAAAAAATTTTGTTAGAATTTTTATTGTCTATGCAGGATATTGTTGAATGTAATCATTGAGCTGACCGACCATTTCTAAACCCCTGTGCACAGAATTTTCACCCTCCATAGAAATATTTTATCTCAGGTTGGCTTTCAAAAGATGCTGAACACTCGACTTATTATCTGCTAATCTATTACATTTGCGATACATTTAGCAAACATTTTGAAACTGTGTTTAAACTCGCCTATTTTCAGGTCAGGTAGATGGTCATGTGTGGAGTGCCTTTGTGAAGTACTTAAAACGAACCATATGAAGATCTTATAGTGATAATTATACTAATAGACAGCATGACTATGTTGTAAGGTGATTGTACCGATTGTATTTCAATGGAGTTGTGTTTGTCAGTTCTGTGGAGACGTCATCATCGTACGTTGCGAAACGGGATGAGGCAGTGTCAAAAGAAAACAAACCGAAACAAGTCTGCTTACCGCTGACTACCATAGAGATGCCCAGCCCACCTGTGTCATCAGCAAACCGCAAGAAAGCCAGCAAGAGCAAGAGTCCTGGTGAGATCTGTCATGCTGTCTCATGTAAATGGCATGAGTTTCGTTTAGGGTTTTGTCTTGTTTACCTTTGACTGTTTGTGTTGCTTGCATAGTCAAGTAAAAGTGGGTGTTGTAGTTGCATAACAAATGGCCATTGTAGCATTGTATGGGATATAATGGTATGTAGTTCAGCTTCATGGAGTTATCAGGTGATCGTGGAATGATAAACAGCTTGAATGAATCAAGTGCAAACAGTTTTGACATTTCTAGGAATATATGTTTTTGGGTTATTTGAGAAAGCTTGAGAGGACTATGTGTTGTGGGAATTTACAAACAGGTCCTGGCTTAGTTGCTAATCGGAGTGTATTCCAATCCCAAATCGGTATTCAATGAGTGTTGAGTATATTCAGACTACTGAAGTACTGGTAGATTCAGAAGATACTTGGCAAATTGAAGTGTACTTGCTATGCTCAGACTGTATGTATTGTTCCGGTTCTTATGTGGAGTATACTACTTGTGTATCTGGTATGTTTGGAGTATGCTTGGCATGTATGTACTATACGCTTAGTATACTCAGATCTTATTTTCTGTAAACTCAACATATGATTGTATAAGTGGAATGCACAGTATACTGATAATACGCTCAGTATATCATTGGAGTAACAGCAGTATATTCAGTTCATTCTAAAATTCTAATGTTTGTGGAATGTACCGTGTGTGCTGCATAAAAGGGTCTTCTACTTGAATATGCCTAAATTAGTATAATAGTTGCATTCATTGAGGATTTAGCAAATATATTGTGTTTGTTTTCTATATAGTATGTGCATAAGTTTATATGTTGTTGTAATTTGCATGATTGCATGAGTTTTGAGTTTGTTTTGTTAAAAATTTAGTGAAATTATGAATGCAGAGTTTTTCAACTTTATGTTAGTGATTTGACTGATTTTCCTAGTTTCTAAGATTTCTTGATTCTTATAAGTTCTTTTGTAGCGTATTTTTAAACACAAGAGTTAACTATATGTTTTATAATTTTTTTTACATGTTCTACTTATTACAGACTTTTTTGTGTTTGATAAAATATATGTTACTTGGATGTAATAAGTTAAATTAATATTTTTGTTTGCTGTTCATTTTGATACAGTTGTATGTACTGCAGATAATGCAACTAAATTAAATCTTAAACTGCATTTAAGCCATTTCCAAATGTTAAAACATTGGAATTAATTTTTTGCAATACTAAAATTGCATAGTTTTTATAAATAATTAACTGCATTAATTTTGTTACATTAATTACATTAATTTTTTTAATTTAATACAAATGAATTTATTTAGAATTTTTTTTATATATTTATTTATGGAAGTATTTATGTGAAACGAAAATTGTCTCAAACAACAATTATTGGTACTTTGATCATCCGACAGCTTAGAATCCAATAGTTTTAAAATTGTCGGCCACATATTCGAAGGAAATATTATTAGTTAGTTCAGGTATTTAGTTGATGAGCTTTCATAGAGCTTAATTACTGAGATTCTAGCAAAACTGAGCTGTCACATGTAACATATCAATCGTGTCCAGGTTGTGGACAATTGTATGACTCGAGCAGATACCCGAAGAGGGAGCGTTCTCCTTCGTCTGCTTCTGTCATTCTCTGGGACATGCCACAGCAGGGATGTGATGAGCATGGTCAGCATTGCTTCTTTTATTTTGATTTGAGTTTATTTCTTTATCGTGTTTTTTAACCTGTTTGTTGCTGTCAAGTCAGTTAACTTTTTCTGTCACCCATTCGGTGACTAATGCCTGCAGTGTGTTTACTTTCTGGTTTCTATTTTAATTATCTAATTGTTATTCCTTAATAGTTATTTATTTTTGCATATGTACGTGAATGTGTATGTGCTGACATAAATATGTAATTATGTATCATTGTGTAGGTATGTTTGTAGATAAGTTACTTATGTATGAGTGTATGATGTATGTATTTTTTGTGGTACATTACGTACATATGTATGCATGTTCCAGTATGTACTATGTATAGATATATGTATGTTACTACAGCACCTTACAAAAGCACTGCCTGCACCAAACTAAATTATTTTAAAAGTCATTAAGAACAAAAAGTTAACTAATTAGCGAGTTGTGCTCAGATAACTAGAAGAGTCACCACAGAAAAACAGAGCTGATAGTAGATACGATGTTCGGAGTTCATGAACTATATCATCGAAGCATAGGAGCGACAAGTGAAGAGGGTTTCAACACATGACCTCAACACCCAACCGTCTCGTGCAGGTGGTAGAAGACGGACGCTCAGCTACCGGGTCTGTGGAGGACGACATTCGTCGCAACCGGCAATTGTCCGTGGAGTGTCACTGCAGTAGAACCGTCAATACCAGTTTAGGGACTTGCTAGGCCTTTCCAAATGTAGCTTGATGCTGTGATAACCTGAAACCCTGTGGCTGGAAGACTCCGTGTTTACATGTGAAACCTCGATAACAACGTCCGAACATCGTCCATCTTATTCAGAAATAATGGCAAAAGAGAGAAGTAACTTCAAGAACGCACACATTAGAAGTCCAGACGAGCAAAAATTATCCAGCAAAATCCGCATGTAGGGTGTTTTGAATAATTCTGAGAATGGTGCTATTTTAATTTCCAGTTACGTAGATGCATACAGTACACGTGTACTTACAAGTGTGTGTGTGGTTGTAGATGCCCTGAGCGAATTGTCTGCTCAGACGGATGTATTCGCAAAGACACACAGCATACCAGTCACAATGAGCAAGTCACTGCACGATCCGCTCAGCTCGCCTCCGATTCATTCGTCGAGCTACAGCAGCATTGTCAGTAACACTGGAAAAGTTGGAGATCATCAGTTGTCACCGACGGTTGTGAGCATGGCACCCAGACACCTGGGTCCAGAGGGACTGCTTGCCACTGGTGGTGGTAATTCAGAGAACCTGGTCATCAACAGCTGCCAGCCAAGCGGTCTGATTACCATGTCGGGTGAGTTCCGTGTGTGCCCTTAAAGAGTGTTTTCTTGTTAATGTCAACTTTCGGGATCTGTCTTGTGATAGTATATGACAGATGACTGGGGTTTAACTTTGAAACTACCATAAAATGATGCCTCATATGTTGTTATAGTGGCGCTGTAGAAGGTAAGCAGCCATTTGCCTGTCTTAGATGCGTGGGCAGAATGACAGAAGAGCCATAGATGCACCGTAGGTCAACTTGTTCCCAGCTTCTTTTCTGTCAGTTCTGTATTAATTTTTGGTATGTCAATTTAACCACTAAACCTATGTGCATTGAACACGCTGTTGAGAAGAAACTTTGGAAGAATTCTTGATGAATGCATCAGATGAAGATGGTCGTGCTTATCATCAGCCTGCCTTTAGGAGCTCATCATTAATTTTAGTGCTAAATTTGACAGTATCCTTAATTGAAGTTGGCATAGAGCTATGTTTCTCAGAATTGGTTGGTATTCATATTAGAATTGTTTCTGGTGAAAGGTGCGATGCCAACAAGACCAGCGTCGAGCCGTCCAGTGGCTGCTGTTGGTGCCACGGTCAGAAGACCATGGACTGGTGGTTTCAATCACAGCCAGTCATTGCCAGAGGAAATGACAACGGGCTCTTGCCAGTCAAGTCTGGCTGAGATGGATCTGCCTATGGCCACTGGAAACCGTTTGTACTATGAAGACCCGGCCATTCTGGCTGGCTTTAGTGGACTCGGCACACCAACCCAGAGTTACATGCCACCTGAAGGTGAGTCTGTGCTCTGTTTGCAGTCTTTACTGAGATGCCCTGTATCCAAAGATCTTTAAGCAGATTAAGATATGACACTCATTGCATCCAACATCCAAGGTCCTTACCTTATAAATGCCAATCGTGGCACTGCTATCGATGAAGTTGTGGGCCGAATCTGCGGTGCTGTAGCTTGTAAAGGACCAGAATGAACGTGGCTGTATCATTTTCCCTGACTTTTGTCCACTAGGTGGTGTGGTCATTTTGCTTTGTTGACTACCATGCATGCAAGTTACACCGCAAAGATAAGGAGTGTCGTGTCTTATTGTACTCTAAGGTCTTTGATTTTATCCAGATACTTAATATAACAGTATTTCTTTACTGTGCTAGAAATGTGGCTTTTTGTTTATCTGTTGAAAAGAAATACACTTCAAAGTTGGTTGAATTAAGAATGAGGCTGATTCAAAATATACATAACTTAACTGTCTTATTCAGCAGAAGTGGTAAGACTGATGACAAGAGTAATATACAATGCAGTCCCATTATGCATGACCCATTTGTACAGAAATTCACTTAATGCATGCTTGCACTATGTACCTCCCAATGCTACCTGTTAAACACGCAAGAGATGTTAGCATGTGATACAAGAACTTGCTGTATGGCACTACTTGGTAGAATTTTTTCAATAATTGCATATGCTGCACAGTCTTATCTTATCGTCTAGATGAGACAGCCTGTATCAGTTGTTTCTAGTTACTTGAATTTGGGACAATGGTCACTGGCGGCAACTAATAGCAGGTGTAACCGAGATCAATTATGGTACTTGTGCACTTACCTGCTAGCTAATAATTTCTGGAAATGTTTGTGTAGCCAGAAACAGAAATTGTGGGGTATTAGAAAAATCACAATGACTTTTGCCCATTAGAAGACAGCAAATTGCATTAGAGCCTAGGTTTTTGTGCTTTCTAGCTACATGAAGACTCACATGAATCTTCGACAACTGTATATTCCCTCTTAACCTGCATACATTGATACCAGGTTGTGGTGACTGCCTTCCAATGACCACACATAAATGGGCCTGCACTGAAATGAGTATGATACAGAAAGAATGCTGACAAATTGGGTAAATGATAGTCAATATGCATTTGTTATTTGATGTGTTGTAAACTGAAGCATTATTCTTTGCTGATAGGGTATGATCCTTATGGCTATGTTCAACCAATGATGGCAAATCCACTGGATCATCAGGTGACTCTCATGCAAAGACTGCAAGCTGAACGCCGCAAGAGAGTGTTTGAGTATGAAATGCAGAAGCAAAGGGAAGCAGGTAGCACATTCATTGATTCCATCCTTAAGATGAATAAAACCCAGTCTCTGTAACTCCCTACTTTTGCTTATTTTTGTTTTTACTAGTTAGACCTTTGCAACTTGTCACTAGATCTTCCTTTTTGTCTCTTAACAATAACAATATAATCACATTATAATCAAAACACCAACCTCTTTTTTCGTAATTTTGGTAGAGGTATGTGGCTTTTGCAGTTTTCCAAAAGGTAAAAAAATCTTTGGGCAAAAAATAAAACTGCATTATTCTTTCCCTTGTCTACATTGTTGAGCCATTGCTTAAACGTTTTGCACAGAAAGAGGCAGAAGCTTAGATCTAAACCGTCAAGACAGGGTATGGAAAAAATTGTGGAAAATTTGTTGAACAGATTGTTGGAAAAAATTGTAAATACCCAGTAACTATTAATGCTTCTGTAGAGATGGGTTGTCCCACAAAGAAGGGTTTAGAGGCCATAGAAATGTGGACAACGAGAGGGATCTAAACCTAGTGTGGACATCCACATCAAAATTTGGTACACAATAATTATTTCAGAACAGCCTCTCTGTCTGAAAAACCAACTTCAGTTTAGCGCTAGGCAGTCAGTGCAAGGTTGGATCATTAGTTGACTTCGCTGGGAGCAGCCCAAGATGTACCATGCCTTGTACGAATGTACGGGTGTCACTGGAGCCTCTGCTTCAACAGTCTCTGGTGTTGGACTGTGGACTTTTTTTACAAAGGGAAGCAAGGAGGTTATGTCAATTGTGCTCAACTGGTGAAAGGGGAAAGGAGAGGTCCTAAGTAGGGTTTTTACTGAAATACTGTATGGATAATCCCATTGTTGTAAGGATTTTAGTTAATCATATTATTATTATTATTAATGACCAGATGTGTTTCAATTTGACTTCTAAGTATTTTGTTTATTTTAATTGAGAATTCTCTACTTTAGGAGCAGAATGGCCTGGCTTTGAACTGCCAATGTCAATGGCCACACCAGAGCCAACTTTCTGGGAGCCGATAGCTTCCCCAACCAATCCATGGACTCCTCTGCCATCATCCACCCTTGGAGGCCGACCCTCTGGACCGGCTGGCATGTGGAACTTGGGTTCCACAGACAACATGGGATGGATTGGTGGTGGTAATATCTGGAGCAGCCCAGAGCTGGAGACCAAGTTGACTCCACCCAGTCCAGCTGACCTGGGAGACGAGATGCACTCCAGCTCTGCAGCAACAGGTGGAGTGACTGGAACCCATCCCATCTTTGATCCATTCAACACCCTGGAGATCAGAACCGGAAGCATCTGGAACCCAACCAGCACTGAATCGAGCATGACCGGCTGGGGCTTTGGAGGGAGCAAGCCCAGCGATAACAACAGCATGAAGTAGAACGGAGGAAGAGGGAGATAGCAGGTCAACATCGGATTCTAACTGATTCTAAAACTCTGTCTGTCAAGTAAAAAATGATCTCAGCACTGAAAATGAACAACTCCAGTAATAGCCCAGTGAATTTGGTTTTTTAGTTTTATTCTGGTTGTTTCTGTCAGCCATAAGTTAAAACTCAGTGTTTATGTTTCTCTAAGCATTAAGTTAAAACTTAATGTTGCATACATGTTGAAGCTTTTGCACATATTCTCCATCAGGTATTAATGTTTACAATGTTCTAAATCTCATAACTAGTAACAGTGAATGAAATTGCAATATATTCACCTGTTATAAATGAAATAAGATGCAGATTGAAAGAGCGAAGCCTTTGGCCGTGACTACATTAAATTTGTGGTTGAAGGCTTGTTCATCTGTTTAGTTTATTTGGGCAATAGATGGCTGTGTTGCTAATTTTAATTTTCAATTTTGACAGAAATCGATAACTAGTCCTGCAATTTTTTTTATAAATTTCTGCAGAACCTAATCAAAATTGTTTAGCAAGCATTATATAACTTCTGTCCTGGAGTTCTTAATTATATTTTTCTGATGAATTCTACCATAGTGATGGTAATACTGTTCAGTTCCATTCAGTGGTTGTACCATACAAACTCTGCATAAAAACACCGTCTGAAATCCCATGGAGTCGACATGGCAGCAAAAAAAAATTTTTTTTAGAGGTATCAATGACGGATCAGTTTCTGGGTTTTTAGCATATGCTGACCGGCATTGATGTGTCTAATGCTGGGTTTGTTCAGAACAGTTTCTGTGATGTCGTTGTTAGTATCTTTGTATTCTTCACATGGACTGGTTTGTGATTATATTGTTTTGTTTGTTGCCATATGTTCTAGTGAAATATATCAAAAATTAACTTTTCTATTGAGTGTCAAAGGGTATTTGTTTCCTGTTCCCTGTTTTTCAACGTGACTTTGTCATGAGCACTGTTGAAATTAAAATTTATGATTGTCGGACTAGGTTCACTTTATGCTGGTTACAGATTTTATCATAGACAGAATAGCTCACTGTGATGATGCAAACTTAATTCCTGGTGTAACGCTGTTTTTTGCAAGTACTTAGCATTTGCAAATACTTGTTTAAATTTTAATTTTTATACCAGTATTTCTAGTTTCTCTGTGACATAAATATATATATATACATATATATATTATATGTGTATTGTTGTTATATATAGTGTATATATTATATATATGCTTGTGTGTGTGTTACTGTTTTGCTGCAAAATTATAAAAACTTAGATAGTCATTGTTTTTGGAACTGTCTTATCATTCATCAGTGTTTACTGATGCCAAATTTTATTTTTTTGGGGTAGAAGGCTTTTTTGTGGGTATCTAATGTTTAGTTTGAGCTTGTTCAGCTGTTACTGTAACTTGCAGCAAATGTAAATTAATCTTCTACATTTTGAAACTCAACATGTCATAACATTTTTCACAGAGTTAAATAGCTTTATTTCTCTGGTATTTGTCAAGTCACGACAGCACATTCTTCGTTCCTTTTTGTGTACACAAAATGGAAGGAGAGTTGAAGTGAAGTGACCAAAACAAAGTCTCTTGGGGGTAAATGAAACCATGAATCTGTATAATTTTGATGATTTAGTGTAAAACACAAGCAGTTATTGTGATTACTGTTATAGAAAACTACTGGTTAGCTGTACCTGTACATTTAAGTATCAAATGTAAATCTGACAAATGGTAGCAGAGGCATCATATGCAGGCTGTAGAATGTAGGATAGAATAAAAATGCTAACATAAGATATGGAACATTCTTTTTATTACTACAAGCATAGCTTGTGGGCATCAGTCCATACTTAATGGGATAGCATTCCAAGCCTGTTATTATTTACTTACATTTTTTTAACACATTATTTATAAGACATTATGTTGTTAAAGCACAAAAATTCTGACATAACGCTTTCAGGGATGTGAGGCAGGGCTATCATGTGATCTGGTGTAACATTTGTTTAACTTGTGTTACGTACTGTATCTCCAAGATGCTTTGCTGCAAAGCCTTTTTTGACACTTGCTTCGACTCATTTGAAATTAGATCTGTTTTGGTTCTAACTGTGTCCCTTTCGCAGTTGTTTTCATCTGTACAGATCGAATGCTCATTGTAGTTCTGCAGTTTGACCAGATTCTGTTCAGATTTTAGTTTAAAGCAAGTCGCTCAGTGTTGGCACATCGTCGTTTTTTGGGCATTCTGTTATATCTCTTTCGTTGTCTTTTGTTTTGTTCTGATGTTATGCACTTTACAGAATCTGTTCTGAACAAATAACATTCCTTGACAGCAGAGTTGAAACAGTCGGTTTTTCTTTTTAAAGTGTGCTGTGTGCTATTACTCCTTTCAAATCTGATTGACTTGTACGTGTGTCTGTGCGTGTATGTGTGACTGTTTATACGTTCTAGCTAAAACTTGTGTTTAAATTTTTTACATGGATAGAAATTTATCCGAGGTTATCGTTTGAACCTTATGCAGATGAATTAAAGAGCCTCCAGTTCTACAATTCCTTTGAGTAATTGTTGATTTCTTGAGCAGTTGTATGGGAAATTTTTTTATTTATAAGGGAGATAGCAGGTCATCATTGGATTCCACACCTACATAAAGTAGGTTCTATTGTCTGTATTTAAACCACTAACTTTTTCAGGGTATATAATGTCAGTAGCGCGTGAAACGTCGGGTTGGATGCTCTTTGAGCAGCTAAACTTGGTTACCAAGTACTGTCGTACTATGTGGCTCAGTTTCATTGTTTACAACATGTCTCAGGCTTTCCATGGGCCAGTACTGGGTCAACGTTTATTTCAGGTGCTGATTTGTTTTGAACTGTCTTACTTTTTGATGAATTCACTTTTATCAGCGATCCAGTTTTTAGTCATTAAAACAGCTGTTTTTGATTTTAGTAATTTAATATCCAGCCCAATGAATTTGCTTATCTGCTTTTGAGAAATTTTAAAAGTATATAAAAATTGAGCTTTTTTATTTAAATTACAGGTGTGATCCAAACGGCAGATATTGCTCTTTTCAGGCGAAACTTGAAATAGGGTGTATGATAGAACGTTAAAAGTGTTAGTGTTTTGTGTTTAGCGTATTCTTTTACACAGAATTTCGTATGGGTTCTTGTTTCAGCTGCAGTTCTTGGTATGGAGTCTGCTTTAAACCGTGCTGTGTTGCGGATGAGTGTTTACAATGCAGCAGTTCGTTGCTGTTTTTCATTTCAAATGACGTTTATTACCAATGCTTCTTGAAAAATCATCGTCGAGGCAGTGAAGTACATTCAGTGCGTGCGGTCGGCTGCCGTGGCTACGATGTGCCTTTGTCACATCTGGTCATTCGTTGTAGCCATTGTGCGTTGACCGGCGTCATCAAGGTTATTACTATATGACTGATATACCGGATATGTCATCGAAAATCAATAAAGTACAACAAATGTTTGCATTAAATGCACGTTTTTATTCATTCTATTGTCAAGGGTAATCTGTCGTTTAGCATCCCCTATTATTTAGTGTTTTATGTTTAGCATATTCTTTTACACAGAATTTCGTATGGGTTCCATTCCACTGAAACTGCCGTCCTTTCTTTGCTTTCTGAAATTTATTCAGCTGTTGATCGGTCCGAACTCACTCTTCTGGCACTATATGATGTCTCCTCAGCCTTTGACATGGATGACCACACCATTCTTCTACAGCGCCTTGAGACCTCTTGCGGTCTCAAGGGCCCCCCTCTCCAGTGGTTCTGGTCATACTTGTCTGATCACACTCAGATGGTTATCTCTGGTGAATCTAGAACTCTGTGGGTCCCTATTAAACTGGGTGTTCCGCAGGGCTCTGTTCTGGGCCCTCTCCTCTTTAATTTGTACACGCCCGGTATCCCCTCTCTACTCCCCATCCATGGGGCTTCAGGCCATCTCTGCTGACGATGTCCAGGCTTATGTTCATGGGCCTCCTTCCTCTCAACTTCTTGCTCAGCACATCGAAGCGCTTTCTCATGATCTCCATACCTGGATGTCTTCCAATCGCCTCTCCCTCAACTCATCCAAAACCCAATTTATCTGGTTTGGCACTCCTCAGCAACTTCAAAAACTCGACTTTGCTCTGCTCTTTCAAACGTTTCCGCTTTTCACTTTCTCGTCTAGCGTTCATTATCTAGGAGTGACCCTTGACAATTCTCTCACTTTTACTGAACACATTTCCAAAATCACTCGCACTTCCTATTTTCACCTAAGGCGCCTGAGAGCTATCCGTCGCTCTGTCTCATCTCCAATTTTCACTTCAATTGTCCATGCATTTGTCTGCTCTAGACTTGACTACTGCAATTCCCTCCTCATTGGTCTTCCAAAAGTCCGTCTTGCTCCTCTTCAGTCCGTTCTCAATGTTGCTGCTAGATTAATTGCCCGTCTTCCTCGATGCTCTCATATCATCACCTTTATGGCAGAAGAACTCCACTGGCTCACGCTTTCTGCCCGCATCCAATTCTAGGTCCTCGTCCTTGTCTCTAAGGCTCAGCTTGGTTTCGCTCCGAAATATTTATGTGACTTAATTCATCGCCCTCACTCTGCTGCTTCTCTTCGTCCTCTTCGTTCCTCTGACCGTTTGGACTTCCTTGTTCCCCATGTCAGGACTTCTCTGGCTCAATCTAGGTCTTTTGCTTCCATTGGCCCTACTCTTTGGAATGAGCTTCCTCCGTTCGTTCGTTCTTCGATTCTCTCAGGTAACGTCTCTTCCTCTTTTACCTTTCTTTAAACTTGCTTTTTCTCTCGGGGTCTCTCGCACTGGCAGCGCTTCTGAATGGCCCTCCCGCTAGAAGCGCTTTATAAATATCCGAATACAATACAATACAATTGCACATTATAGCCTATCCTTTCTTCGTCATAAATGAAACGTACAGACGTAAATTTACGGAATGCGTGTAGATCCCGTACCAATAGTTTTGTATAGCGTTAAAAACGAGCATCGCAAGATAAATTGTTATTTATCATGATAAATGCTATAATAAGCGAATAATCGGGAACCCTAAAACGAGAGATTACTAATATAAAACCAACACACGGCTGCAGTAGACCTACTTTGTATTTAATTGTCAACCCATAATTAATAGGTTGCCGTTTGCGCTTATCCGAGCTCAGAATTACCCATTCCATAGGTTTCTTCGGTGCAAGGGTTGTAGATTTGTGGAATGGTTTGGATGATAGCTATATGTAGGCCTACGCATGGGCGGCGATCCGGGGGACTAGGCTCCAAAATATAACAGTGAGGGGGACATGTGATGCAGTTACTCCACCCCAAATTTGGAAGAAACACCAAAAAGGTCAACACATGTTTTCGCGCTTGAGCGCGAAAAAATGTCACCTCTTTTTTGACCAGATCAGTTCAAAAGTGTCCCGTGTGCCCCCTCCCCCCACCTGTCAAACAAGATCGCCGCCCACTGTGAGCACTCACATCTATAAATGCACTTAGTCTATACGGAGATCAGAGAGAGATCACACATATGGCCATATCACATTCCTGCTTCGTGAACATTCGTGACCTTCGCCGCATCCGATCTATGATCGATTTTAAGTCTCCACTACTGCTACCTCCATTGAACACTCCAACCATGATAACAGCAGTTTCCTCTTCCTATATAAACCTCGGTTCCGCCCAAATTAGACGTCTTCAACTTATTCATAACTGATCATGCATGGCCTCCTGATAGATCGAGCTCTCACCAAATCGCCTTTTATCACTCCCACTCTCTAATCACCCGATCCACTGGCTGAAAATTCCATAGCGAATCCTCTTCATACCTATAACGAACCTATAACTTCTTACAATGCATATTCCCAACTCAATTTAAATATCTTCTAGAACTGATCGCCATCCTATGTGGGTCCTTCAACCTGGAACAGTCTTCCTCAGACCCTCCGCCAAGAGCTTCTTATCCTCTCTCCTCTTCAGTTCCGTAGACGCTTGAAAACCTTTCTTTTTGCCGGTTTTGGCAGCGATGCGGGTCGAGAGCGCCGCTGATTTGAGTGGAGCTATATAAATATTCAATTACAATTACAATTACAATCCTGCAGCTACCCGCTCTAAATTAATCGATCATCTTCCTATCTCAGTTTTTCGATCTGTGAATAAGCTGGTTCCCTGCGACTTCGTTTTTTCGTGGCGCTGCAAAATTTCGACATTGTGATCCTACCGTCATCATCTCCCCCAACGAGGTAATAGATTAAGAACTTAAACCGAGCCATCTAGGTCTACCCATAGATATAATACACCACGATTTAGAAAGACCCTATGTGTAGCGAACGCGGAAATTAAATATTATCTCTATGGCTAGGCTCTTGTGGGTTGTTCTTTATTGAACTTCCGCTTAATAAAATTAGTTATCCTTTAAATGGACGATATTAACAGTTTAATTGGAAGTTGTTTAATGTTTTAAGAGTTACAGGTGTTTGTTAAACTAGGAAGAAAGGATTAAACTAGGTAAGAATTAGTGTTAGCTTCGGCAGTTATGAACGTTTCACTGGGTTGCCGAGCGTGATGGTAGTAAAAAGGATAATTGCACGGTTGTAAATTGGAGCTCGTCAAGCTTTTGTAATAAATTAGGCTTGCGGTTGTTGACAAGCGTTTAAAGGAATGCATTTGTTGAATACAGTTACAAAACCAATGGAGAAATACAGGTACAGTATGCCTTTTAGGATAACATCGTGTGCGAAGTGTTTAGTTTTTTACTGTGTTTATTAGCATTTCGCCATATTGTGTGTGAATAGTTGCGTTTACTTTTTAACCAGATCTAATAATTTATGTTTACATGTTGTTTCAGTAGTTAATTCTTTTAATGTTTTGTTTTTGCTGTTCAAGTTGATGTGTTCGCAGTAGCAAGTTAAACAGACAAACTGCTTTTATTGCTGTTATTCTTAGCCTATATAGTTTAAACAAACAATTAGGTCGCGTCCTCTTTTGCTCAAAACACGATACGCGCGTAGAACTTGTTTACACAAACAAGAGCAAGCAGAGCGATCTAATTGTGCATATGGAGGTTGATCTGTTTATGCTGTGACAGGTCACCTTTGTGACCTTCCTCTGTGTGAAAGTTCTATGTAGTACCAATGTGAATGCACTGGTTTTGTGTACTAATAGAAACTTTGTGGCACAGTAGTCTATGTGTGCAGTATGGTGGTCAATTCAGTAACATGATGAGCGGAATCCATTTAATGACTGTGACCAAGGTGTTTGTGCACACTTTCTCAAACCTTAGGTTCTGGTTAACTGAACATTTGCATTTTTAGTGGAATAAATGAATAAAATAAATAGAAATCTAATAATTTTTATGATCTCTGTTTCTTAATATGTGTAATGGCAAGTTGTACGACACTTGCATTCATGTAAGGTAGTAGTAAATTGAACTACTACATAATATTCACTCTGTCACAAACCCGGCGTATTTCGAGGTCTACCCGAATCCTGATTTCCAGAAAGCGATTAAAATGCAAAATAAACTGAATCCCCGAAATCAGTTTTCTACCAAGCATTCGATATCCCGAAAACTAGCGCAGACGTGAATCCTTGAAAGTTAATAGAATGTGGACTAGATGAGACGTCTCCAGAATAGTATATAGGCCTCTATATCATACTTGTTTGTAAGCAGTTTGGTCCTTTGTCGTTCCCTATATAAGCTACTTGAATCTACTTTGGTCCTTGACTAAAAGCTTAAAGCTTACAAGCTACTGTTTATGTGGTGTTTAGTTTCATGGTCGGGACAGTTCTCAAAAGTTGCTTGTTTGCATCACCAAGAAACTGTTGCATCTTATAATAATTTGTTTGCAAGAAATAAACGTAATTTGATAACGTCATTGTTTGACTTTGGTCTTTCTCATGACTTACTTACTTACTTAACACACGATCTCGGCCTTCTCAGGTGGAATATTTATCACTTTGGCAGCTCTTCTTTGCACTACGAGAGATATAACCTGTACGCTAGGGTGATGCAACAATTGTTTGGGAAAGTTAAGTGCATAGTTGTTTATTTTGTTCTGTTTGTGTTCAGATTAAATTCTGTGTACAAAAATTCAGTATCACATACATTTTAGAGGTTGCTCAGTGAACACAAATGTTCCCATACAATCATATTCTCAATTACAAATTAAGATGATGGCTATATCACACACAGAATGCATTGATTCATACAAGAATCTATTTTAGTGTCTCTGATGCTCCAGTCTTTGCCACGTCGACTCATGCCAGCAATAATGTTGCGTTTCAAGTCCAATGATGCTTTGTCTGAAACAAGGCCAAAGGAACCAGTTCAGGTCCTATATACCACAGATGATTGTAATTTTTTATTGGCAACCTCAGACACAACTTCGTTAATTGATGTATACTGCCTGATCTGCTTGTACAATTGCAGGTCATTAATTGGTGCATCAGATGCCACGAAACAAGCTATCCATGCTCTCATGTATATATGACTTGCAAATAAACAGAATTCAGTGACATTTCTTTTCTCAGAGGTTGTCAATTGAAATTGATCTCTAAAAAGATAATTCTTGAAGCAATAAATAACCTTAGCCATCCATCGGGCCACATGATATGCATCTGGCTGTCTGAAACGATGCATCCCAAGATTAATTATCTAGAACGTTACATTCCAGTGTCTCATCAATGGCAGATACATTGCTTTCTCCATTGGGGCCTATACCTCAAATTTCAGGACGTTGAGCAACCAGTAAAAATTCATAGATTGCAGTAAAAGTTTGCTGTATTGTTCAGTACAGCCAAAGGAACAAAATAATCTACTATGTCAACCAAGAAGCAAAAAAAATTTCCCATTGAGGCGTGAATCACCCTACTGTACGCATTCTAAATTCTGAAAACAAGTAGGCCTATGGACTAGGCTGCAATGTAGCATGTGAAAAATATCCTGAAGTTGAAAGAATTTGCACAAATAATATTATTTTAACTTTAAAAATATAATCCGGGGATATCATGGAATTCTAACAGAAACCATGTAATTACATGCATTTATAATGCATTATATATTATATATACTACTTTAATACATGCTAAAACATTGCCATGACAATCTGTTTAATTTCTGGCATTCGACCAACTTACGACTTTCAGCAAAGGTTGGTGTTATTTCATGAATTAAGAATTTCGGGGATCCTCTGCTTGCTCTTGTTCCAAGTTGACATGAATCATACACTCTTTCAAGTCTGAAACATGTTCTCGCAATAGAAGAATACATCCTTAGACCATCTATTACTATATCCTGACAAGCTTGTTTCTTGACATAATATTTCTAAAACACTTATCAAGTTAAAATTGATTTACTCATAGTTTGACAATTAAATATTTTATAAGTAAACCTCAATAGCATGTTAGATGTTACTGTTCGTGGTAACGGGTGTTGTTTGTTGAATGTATCAGTTGTATGTAGACCAGTTGTACACTGAAAAGAAAGGTTTACAAGGTAATGTCTACTTCAGTGGTCTAGAGCAGCCATGAGTTATCATAATTAGTCAATGGATACTGCTACAAGGCCATTGTTTAATAAAGTTTGCAATTAAAAGCATTTCCTTTATTTCTATATGATATTAGTAGTAAATGTGATGCAGTAAATATGTCGGGTGGAAACAGCCGTTCAGGTATTTGTACCTTTGAAATAACCCTGAACCAGTTGATTCCTTTCTTTCCATGGGCGTCTGGAGGAGGCAAGGGGCATTCCACCTGGATTTTGCAAATATTTAACAAAAATAAAATCTTGATTATTTTGATTATTACAACAGTCCCAACACAATTTTCAATGCAAAAAAACAATTATTTAGATAAGTCCTTGACCATTATTTATTTTCAAAGTTGTCACGTGTTCTGCGTTTATGAATAGCCATTCTATGCAAAAGCGTCATTTTGCTCCCCTTACAAAAATTTGCCCCCCAAGAAAAATTCCTGTGACACCCATGTTTCTTTCAGAACTGCTATGGAAAGACATTGACTCAAATGAGAGTACTTATAATGAAACCATTCTGACTTTATTTGATAATGGTGCAACTTCTTAATTTAATTTATTCAGTCTTAGTGATCTGATCTAACTATTAAAAGTACAAATGAAGCGCTACGCTACCTACTGTCCTTGCAGATTTAATTGTATGTATGGTTTGTTGCTGACATTTTTACCTTGCACTGCACTGTTTAGATTCTTTGCATATGATCTGAAATGTTGTTTGAAATGATCATGAAGTTGTATGTTGAATTGGCCGCCTGTAAACTGTTTATGTGAGAGGGTAATCCAGGCTGTAGCTGGACTCTTGACCCTTTTGGATTGCCCTATTGACGCCAACACTTGAAACTGTCATAATTTGATTTGTCTGTTGTGTGGTGTTTCAATAAACAATTCAATCAATCAATCAGTCATCTTCTGGATATTGACCTGATTATGACTTGGTTTTGGTGCACCATCGGTTAATGCATTGTGCATTAGACATGTGCATGATAGAAATTGCTTGTTGACAATTGACTATTCAGTTTTCAATGTATGTATAGATTTGCAGACAGAGGAGCCGAAATGAGTTCTTATAGGCGTGGGGAAGAAAGGCCAAATGTAACTGATGTGGCTTTTTCTTTTTCAAAGGTAACTAAAAATGATTTATCTTTATCTTCAACTATTCACAATATAAGACACTCCAGTTTTTACATTGCTAACTAAACCAGAATTCTATCACACAAAGTAGAGTCATCATTTCTCATGATAGAACAAAGCGAGGTTGTGATTACATTTCTTAGGCCTGCAGTTGATGCAACCCAAGGTCCTGGACTTGGGGCTATTGCATTGTAGGACTTTACTTTCCACCATACGCTGTTACCAAATTCTTCTGCTTGATGACAGAAACAAGTGGACTTTATTTACCGTTTATTTTTTTAATAGTGTGATACACCAGTCTGTTTGGTAGATGCTTAGTGTGTGATTCAACAATTGTTGATTCGAGCCTACTGAGTTGACTGCATGTAACACACATGGACAGGGTCTTCGTGCACAGTTGTCCGTATTCAAGCAGTAGAATTTGCTGATTAAGCAGATTTGCGCATAAATGTACTGTGCATAAATGGGTCTTCACTGTAGCAATTATTATCAATAGTGTTAAACCTATAATAATGTAAGTCCAAAGTAAAAGGATAATTCTGCAGAAAGAGGCTTTAATTGTAAATATAATCTGAGAATGAATTTATCACATTAGCAGTTTTCTTCGTTTGGCAGTATAAGTAGCTAAGTAGCAGTACAAGTAGCTCTTAAGTAACGTTTAGTCTGTACATGGAGTTGATACTAGAGGCTATGGCCATCAAACTCTCTGGATGATTGTAAACATCGTAAACAAATGGCTTCAAGTGTTTTGGTGCATTTGGTAAATATTTAGGCTTTATTCATGAAAATAAATTTATTAAATAGTTCGCTCTTGTTGTTCAGGTGTCAGAGGAAAACCTCAGACATCTGAAAGAAACAATGACGGTTGAAGATATTTTTAGGGTAAGTCAGTAGTTTCTCAAACGATCTAAACATTAGTGATAGTTGTTGACTCTGAGCGCTAGTCATGGCACAGTTTGCTGTCTAGAACTTGTTTATCTAGATTATGAACTAGTTATTTCTGTTGTTTCCAACACAGTGCTGTGTTTTACTCCCATTTTGGGTGGTAACATTTTTTATTAGCCTTGGGCGGCACATCATAGACGGATGAATTCTGCACGTTTCATGGTGTGCTAAAGTATCAAATAAAAGTATAAGAGAGTAGATCTATATGAGAAGAGGATATAGAGAACATTCTCAGGAAGAGAAGATTGAAGTGGATGGGACATGTGATAATTTACATGGACAAGGATGGAAGACCCAACCAAGTGATCTGTATCCCTGAAGGAAAAAGGAGAAAGGGAAGACCATGGAAGAATTGGCAGGAAATCATCAGAGATGACATCATGAGGTACTTGGAGATGCTGTGGGACAAGGCCAGAAGACTGACGATGATGGACAGACATGAATGGGGAATCTGCGTTACCAAATAAACAGACAGAGCATCCATGGGAAGTACTAAGCACTAAATAAGTACTAAGTAAGATATTTGCAAGTGAAGCTAAGCAAAAGAAACATATCTGGCTGTGCTTTGTATGTCTAGCACATGTTTAGTTGCACTTGAAAAACCTGTGCTATACCAGTGGCCAGTTTTGTTTTGATTGGCACTGGAATATATAAAAACTAGTTTTGGGGTGTATGTGTTAATGATGTTAGTGGTTATTGAAAGTTTTTGGAGCTAATTTTACCTTTGTGCTATTTACTTTAAGAAATCTTTAAGTAAGTTAGTAAGTATATTCTTTATTTGACCAATTGCTAACAGCACTTTGATTTACATAGTTTTGTATTTGTGTTACAAGTAAGACTGACTTGTCACAATTGCCTATTGGGCTGTAGCCTGCTATTTTCAGTGTTCAGATCAAGAGTAAATCATCCTTATGATATACATTTTATGCATCAGACAATCTGCATTTGTTATTGTTCTGTTATGAGCTTGAGAACATAAAGAATGTAAAGCTGGTTTAATGAATGTAAAAATTGAAATTCGTAGGTGTAAAACATTTCTTCAGCTTACCACCTGTAAGTAGCAAGTAATCAGAAATAAAATATTAATCATTAAGAGAAGTCAGAATTAAGCGAAGTTGATGATGTCAGTGAGCTGGAAATAGAACAGTCTGTCCTGAATAAACACGCATATAAAGAGGACCTTTGAAGATTATTTTCAGCTCAACATATAGTATACTTCATCATTGTAAATTTATTTATTTTTTTTTTCAGGAAGTAACTGTTAAACCACTTACTCCGCTTCACGACAGAACTGCTTATTCCCCACGAGATGTAGGAAGTTTTGCTATCTTTAAATGAACGTTCATCTGAATGAAATATGGGTTTAAGATGTGTATCACCTTGGCTTAGGTCATTGAGAAGTTGTGGTCATATCTAGTTTGTGGTTGCGCACAGGAATGCAGTGGTGTGCACATTTCATTGCAACAACTATATTAAAACTGAATATAGAAATTCTTATCATTTATATTACTGATGACTCTCTCAGTTGTCATCTGTGACTTGAATTATCATGGTTACTTAATAAATTACAGCCACAGAGCCGGCTGTTTTGACATTTGTGCACCTTACAGCAATAGTCTGAATTGTATTGCCCACTTTTCCATATATCACCAGTGTATTGTAGCAACTGACATCAATGGTTACAAACCTTGTAATTTTTTGCCTAGCAGGGTTTAAATACTTTTCCAGTATTTACATTACTGGTAATGACTTGGAAAGGATAAACTTACTTTACCAAATTTCTGTATTTTTGGCTTTTCACTGTGTTCAGGCAGTGTCTGAATATCAGCCTGTTGGACAGCATTTCTGTGTTGTGCCTCAGAATAGAGTGCACTACGTAGGATTTCTCAAGAAGTAGTGCTATCGGAATTGTCAAATTGGATTGCATTTTCTTCAGGAAGTAGAACACAGAGTGGTGTACAGAGTGTCTAGTTGTATTTCACTATTTCTCTTTCGGACATTAAGTGCTTTTGCTTGTAGCTATCGCCTTCACCCAACAGGTCATTATCGGACGAGGATTGTGTTGAAAGCGACAAGGACAGTAACAGCACAGATGAAGAGCAGTCGTCAGACTCAAGTGAATCTGAATCGAGCGGTTCGGTTTCAAGCTCAGCTGAAAGCGACGAATCAGACTGTGAGCAGAGTAGTCCTGTTCAAGACAGATGGCTCCTAGAAAACCTTGCTCAGTCGAGAGCTACTGTACCGAACTCGGTTCGCTCAAGAACACCTACTGTAAGCCCGCCTGAGGGCAGGACGACATCTGACTGTGGACTAAAACTTAAATTAACCCTTCCAAAATCTGCAAATTCCAATTCACAACCTCCTTACTTATCGGGCAGCACAGTCACTAATGAACGCTTGAATCCTATGCCAACGCAACCGGTGGTGCCTCACAAAGCTACAAAACGACAGGAAAAGTTGCCTGCTACCGTGCCAGTGCCTTCGACTGCCTCCGTTGTGGCTTCTGGTGGAATAGGAGTCGAAACGGTGCCGGGCACGGGCAGCACAAATGCTGTGCCAGGCACAGGTACTGCAACGACGGTGCCACAGAAAAAAGCACCGCCATCACCTAGAACTCTTGCAAAACTTACCGGTTTGGATTTTAAGCCGTTACCAAACATAAGCATTGGAAAGAAGCGTCAGGCAGGCGATGGAAATTCGAAAGCCACCAGTAAGCACCCACGAACGGAGGACAGACGAAGGGGATTGAGTGCATTACAAAGAGCATATTCACCGTACGTTAAATTTCATCTCGTTAGTACAGTAGTTTAAATTTTGCCTACCCAGTCAGCTGCTGCATATGTTCAGTCTTGCATCGTTATAAGCTAGTTCGGTCATAAAATGTCATGAGGTTGTAAATTTTGGAACGTAGATCCAAATTAAAGTTAGCTTTGTAACAACACCAGTTCGTGATGCTGCCTCGTCATGTAATTGAAATTGAACATTTATAAAAGCACTGCTTAGCGATTCAGAGGTGTTTCTGACCCAAGTCAGTGCTATCACTAACAAATAAAATGGACTTCATGTGGTATTGGGACATGATAGCCATTTGGTAAAAAACTTGGCTTGTTATGAGGACAGTACGGGTTCGAGCCACCCAGAGGCAGTGACAGTGTAGAGACCTTGAGGAATTTTTTGCACATCTGAAGTTTGGAAGGAGGGGGATATCAAATGCAGGTGTTTGTATGTGTCGGGGCACTCATTGGTCACTGCTGTAATGAGCTTCTTATGTATGTACAATACATGATTATTTCCGAATGAGCCGGCAGCTGACCTTTAAATATATCAAAATCAGAGCAGCAAGTGTAGAATATTCTCAGGTAGGATAATGTAATATACACTGTGTTTGTATTTCATTTTGTACTTTTAGATGTTGTCCAGAGCAGGAATAATGAGTATCTCCAGCTTAAGAGTCTGCAAATTATTAACCGAATTTCATCGTCTGATGTAGTTGTATTCTATGCAAAATTTATTTTAAGCTTGTACTGCTGGAGGTTGAAAGCAGTCAACTTGAAAGAAAATAGAATCAAACTGAAATAGGCCAAGATTATTGTAAAGTTTTTGTATTCAAACACTAAAGAAATAATTCGAGGTTAGAAAATGAATGTTTATATGAAGGAACACATCTTTTGCCTTACTGGTTTTCTTAGATGCATTTCGTATTTGTTTTCAGAGAAAGGAGCCGTGAAATCCCAAAACCAGTTGCCATTTCAAACGGAGAATCGTTGGAAGATGAACTGGACGCCACTTCTATGGATTTTGATTCCGTTGACTATAACATCACGGAAAGGACAATGTTTAGTGAAGATCCGCTGGGTCTACGGAGACTTCCGGGTGATTCAGATCACTTTGGCTCTGACAAGGTCCATTCATTTTTCAGTGGAATCGTTTCATTCTTAGCTAAATCTTGGTTGACAAGATTGAGAAATGGGGAAGAAGTAGGATGCCGAGCAAACTTGGCGTTTTAAATTTGGGCTTCGTTTATGCCACAGAATATCAAGTAAAAGCACAAAAAATTAAATTCTGATAAATGGGAAACAAGTTGTAGAGCTATGTGTTACACCATTTGTCACTGCTTCTGATGTCTGGTGTATATGTGATAATAGTTTGGCAGTGTGTCCTCAAAATCTGCGCCATAGTCCAACTATTAGCTTATTCTTATTCTGTGGTCCAATGACAAGTGCATGGGTATGAGAATTCATGTGAATTGTCACATGATTACCTTCCTATGCCTTAATATGAATGGTTTATCTGCAACAGGTAGAGGCGAATGGAGGAGAGGCAGGTGATGGGAGTACGAATCGTCGCCGTAAAAAGATCGGCGACATTTGGGGCTCTATGGTTGCTCAGTCGGAAGGTCCTACGGAAGAATTTCGTGACCGAGAAATGTTCTCAAGACGCTCAGCAATAAAGTCGCGAAGAGGCGACTATAACAGAAGACGAGATTGGAGCAAGCCACCCGAGGAAAATGGACATTCGAGAGATTCTCACGAACGAGATCGGAGTAGTCATCGCGAGCGAGATAGAGAAAGAGACCGAGACAGGTCCAGGGACAGGTCGAGGGATAGAGATCGTGAACGAGATCGAGATAGAGGTCGAGAAAGAGGTCGAGATAAGTATTCAAGACCCATGATGAAATCGGTGTCTTCGCAAACTGTCAATGATCAGGAGGAGAAAGAGCGAAGTAATGTGGACAGTACAGACAGCGGTTGCCCAGTCGGTGGAGGTTCAGACAGTTCAAAGTACGTGCAGATATTACTGTATTTCTTCAGCCTTATGATGCTTAAATCAGGGAATCTTTGTAACACAGCGTGCTAAATTTTATGCAACTCAGTGGTAGAATTTTAGAAATGAGTGTGTTTTCTTTTGACAATACAATAAAATATTCATTTATTCCAAGTAGGCAGTATTGACACAGATGCAACATTGCTACATACTACTACATTATGCATTACCCAAAATATTTTAATATTGAAACTGAGGAATCCGACATTGATTTCAAGTGGTTCTGTTATCAGTCCAAAATACACGAAGTCTATGACCAGAAGCATCTCGGAAATAAAAGTCCTTCTGTCCCAATTGAAAATTTGTTTGCAGTTTCCCTAGTTAATAATGTTAACTAATTTTTAGTTTCTGCCATGTTTCTGTTGTAGTTTTTTTAAATTTTGAATATGTCTGCATTGTAGTGGGCCGCTAGAACGATCTAAAGTGTATTGTGATCGAGCGTCTGAGCTGGAAAAGTCTACCAATGAAGTGGTATGTCATTATTTTAAATTCTTTCCCTAAATTATGATCTTGTGTAATGCATGAGCAGATGGGATGACAAAGCGTTGCTGCCATCTGGTTGCATTTTGGGTCAGTTGAACAGGACAGAGATGTAGCTTATTAGGGTTAGAGTCTTGAAAAATAATGTGTTAATGCAATTACTAGGTTGGTGTTATCCTTAAGACATGGATTTGTCTGTGGCGCATCTTTTAAGGAATGTTTGCCTAGTGTTTGAAGCGAGCATTCTGATGCCACTTGTGATGTTTGTTTTTGTATTATTGATGGCTTGTTTGCAATGGTTAGAACAGCACTGGGTCGCTTTTGGAGTAGCTGTTTAGTTCTGTTTAATATGATACTGTTAGGCGCTTAGTTCTGTTTAATATGATACTGTTAGGCGCAGAGAAACCGAGCATGATGAGTACTTAAGTGAAGGTAGGTGGTTAAGCAAGGTGGATGGATAAGCAAGGTTGGTGGTTAGGCAGGGGGGCGGCTAAGCAGGGTCAGTGGATTGCTGTGGTTTGCATCTATGCCTCAGCCAAGTACTTTTCAAACTCAGGACCATGTTTTGAGTTTTTATGGAAGGCATTGTTTGATAGGCCCATATGGTGACTATTGTTAACATTTATTTTCAAACTGTCTGTATGACAAAACCAACACGATTCAGAAATTCATGACTCTATCATCGTGGCAGTGATTTATACCGAAAACCCAGAGGTTATATCGTCAAAGATACTACAACACAGACATCACAGTAAAGCTAAGGCACAGAAAACAATACAACTAAAGCTTTGTCTAATTTCCATTGGATGCTTTTTGTGTTTTTAATTCTAGTCCGACAGTCGGACAAAGATGTTTGTAAGCACGCACTTGTCGATCGTACTAGTGCAGCAGTCGTTTGCTATGCAGAAGGAGAAAGGAGATCCAAAGGCTCTTTCTACGAAACTCAGGTCACTGGGCAACATGTGCAAAGGCAACGAGGAAGCAATATTGGATGAGATGAGAAAGGACGTTCAGGAAGAAGATAGAACTTGGGCCATTCTTCACATAATCACGTGTGTTGCAGGCTGTTATTTATATACTAAGAGTAACAGAGAAGATTACAGCTTTGTAGGGTAGAATAAATGATCCGCAAAGGCACAGAAAATTGTGGGAATGAAATATATCCTGACAAATAATTATTTGTGTACTGCAGACAAGAGTCATGCACTATTAGATCAGCTGATCTGTTGGGAAACTTTTAATTTTAAATACGAGATTATTTTTTATCAGAGAAAAATGCACTTTACGGTTTAGTTCAAGTAACAGGTAGCGGGACACTATAATGCAGACATGTTGAAAATTAAAAATTAAAAAAACTACAAAGAGTTGGATATAACGGACCTATCAAAATGATATAGTGCTTGTTGATTCTTGCCTTCTCAGGCCAGTGATGTAAATGAACGGATTTCATCAGGTCCACCTTGTAAATATTTCAAAATTCATAGAAATGTTGATTTCACCTTTAAAATGATTTTCATTGAAGAATAGTAACTAGCGTAATATTTCGGTCTTTGTATTATCTTTTGTTTTTATTTTGGAGTACCAGATTATTTAATTTTTATTTCAGAGTGTTTGGACTCTGATCAATACCATTATTTTTCTTTCAGTCTGCAGATTCAGTCGTACTCTTGTTTTCGCCAATGGTCGTCTCGAATAAAGGATATCGAGAAGTTGAGAGGCGTCATTGATAATTTTGTGGTAAGTATGTAAGTTTGTTTTGCATTAATTCCCAACACAAATGAAAAGCGAAACAGTTCTCAACACTACTAAAGAATATTTGTGAGAAACATTACGTTGGCTTGCTGTTGCGGAATGCTCCAAATCAAGAACTTGCTGCTGGCACGGGAATTTTGTACATTAGAGAGCTGTGTTTTGCAGTCTTCAGTAGCTGAAGTTGATACTTGCTATGCCCTGCTGAGCACGGTATGCTGTTGGTGTATTGCTTCAACACTTTGGCTATAGCATACTGTGCCTTCTTCTGCATTTGAGCCTCTCTTCAGAGTGATCTTCCACTGCAAATATTTGCTGCTCTGTATGACGCTGCTTAGAATATATTTCATCCTGCATAAAGTGACATTGTACTGGATTGGTTAGCTGGAGCCATTATATACTTGCCTACATATTTGTAACTGTACCCGTTTGAGATGTTCTTCATCACAGGTTTTGTCTGTAGCGTTTTAAGAAAGCAATGCGTTTTAAGCAAAATCCAATTTTGAAGAATTGTTCAGCAGAAAATTCTGTATGACATTTATGTTCCCGTTTCATACGATAAACTTCATTGTATGTGTGAGCAACTGACTGCATTTATGAGTTGGAAGTTTTGAGAAGTTATGAAATGCTTTATGTCTATTTTACTATTCTAATAATAAATGGTTTCTAAGCAGTTTGTCCTGTAACAATATGTGGCAGTTGAAATCACCTGAAAGTAGCCATTGATTATCAAGAAAAGTCAAAGGATATCCACTTGATGTGATAATCAAACAGTAGGTAGAATATAGCTGCTAATTAAATAATAGGTCGCTCATGCATATACATTATGAATTCAAATTCTGAACTGCAAACAAATTTACTCTGAGCAAGTACCTACTTCCGACACTTTTGTCTATACAGTTGATATTGGTTGTGAAGTGATATTATCAGTAACTGGCAGGACCCATGTTCAGATGAACCATGATGTAATTGAATTAAATTGTTTTTGCTGACAGGAAAGTCACGAAGTTAGATTAACTCTGACGAAAGATGAAAGTTTGACGTTCAAAACTTACTTTAATCATATGCACTGGGTTTATCGAAGCCAAAATTATATGGATCGTGCCGACCAGTACATGCAAAAAAGTGGCAGAGGTGAGTCGGAAGAAAGTGCTTTCACTTTTATGGCATCTGGCGTTTCCATTTCACAAGTTTGTACTTGGTACATTGACCTCTGTGCTGCACTAGCTGATGTGGTGCTAACTTTAGCCCAGTTCTATTTCTGGTGCCATCTACTTTATGGTTTTCTGTCCCATTTCCAATACGGAAATGTTTTTATGCTCCTTCTTTATCAGTAACAGTGTTGTGTCTTCCCTAAGTCGATTCAAAATAGTGTATTTACTTGAGATGCTGTAAAACTGTAGAATCTGATTTGGCTTTTTTTTCTGTGCTCTCATTACGTTAGTGTTTCATCTATCTTTTCTCAAGCGACTTTGCATCAGAGTATGTCTTCACTTTCTGGTATCTGTTCAGGTAGCCTAGGGTTGTAAAGCGAATGGATGTTGGCTGTGTGTTATGTTACAGTTAGCAGTTATTAGTGATAGATCTATGATTCTACGTGGATTTTGCAAGACCCTGCTGGTATTTCCTTTGAATGTTAATGGCATTTTTGTGTTATGCTGTGCTAGTGATGTAAACAGCTACATTTTCTGTTTTCATTTCAGTGATGCAGTTCTTCAAACGCTTAAGACAAGACGTAGGTCATCTGCTGATGAATAGTTCGTTAAATTTTTTTGTGAGGTACGTCTCCGAAGCGCTCCAACGTTTGGGATATCAACATGTTATTGCTTTATGACCACTGCATAATTTGGCCTTGTTTTGATTACGGAGCTGCTGAATTTTTTTTTACGACTCTTGACCCTAGACTGAACCCCGTTCTGCAGTATTCAAAGTTGTCCTAAGAAAAGAAGTAACAATTACATAACTAAATACGTAGGCATGACTGGTTTTGTGTATAATACATTTAATATACTTGTGCAAATGTTGTGTGCTTATGCACGTGGTTGTGTTGTTAAAGTGGTTTACTATGGAGCCGAATTGCACTGGCCGGAGACAGTTGGTTTTGTGTATAATGGTGATGCGCTGGATATGCCTGTTGTATCCATTTTGGTGAATAAATTTTTTTTAAATGGATTTTTGTTCATTAAATTGTACATCTGACTGCAAATAACAGTAATGTACTGTGTTCATCTTCTGCCTTTCATGAACTGGCTGAGCAGAAATCTGCAAATAGTGCTGACATTTTCTTGTCTTTTATGGGGACCCAGAAAGATTTCAAGTGGTTGGGGGGGGAGGGGCAAGTGGGTGTTGTCATATTAAAGCCAGGTTTTACCAGGGGTTTTAGACCTGTTTTTTATGACTTTTACAACGACTTTGTAATGAAAATTATACAACATCTGAGGTTTAATTAGGCAGAAATGTTCCTCATGTTTAGGGCTGTATTTTTAGTTTCCCAGATTTATGACTTTTCAGATGGGATTGTTCAGAGAGTATCTGTTACAATATAAAAATACATGCAATCAGAGATGGGCCTACATTTATGGGCCCTGAAGCTCAGTGTTTAATCGACACCTTTTCGGGGGGAAATTCCCCCCAGTATTTATGTTTCCCCAGAGGCCAGCAATATTTTAATGTAGACACCTTTTTTGGGGGGAAATCCCCCCGCCCCCGAGGATACATGATACATGTTGCGCTCCCCACAGAGACGAGTAAAGGAGTAATATAAGAATAGAAGAACAGAATAAGATGTATGAAAGTTTGTGAAAGATGAATTCCTAAAAAAAGGTCGTCAAAGTTTTCTGTGTGGGAAAAAAGTCTGGAAAGTGGGATGAATTACTAAAAAGGTCATCAACTTGTTTCCCTCCCCCCCCCAGAAGACGGGGACTAGATTAAACACTGTCTGAAGCTTGAACTGTTAAAATTTTTAAGCTATTTCCTGTGCACTAAGTCTACAGTCTGAGTCACTTCTGGGGCAGGGCCTTGTAGCTTTAGTTTCATAGTAGATCCGCCTCTGCATGTAATTGGTTTGCACTTTGCACAGATTATGATTATTTGCTGTGTCAACTCGCTTGTACAATGCACAGATTCTAGCATACACCTGCTCGCTTCGGCCACCAACGCTTTTCCATGCACTTAGGCCTATGCACTTTTAATCCGAGCTTTCTGAAGGCCCCTTGATGAGTTATGTGCTGGAGAGATTTCTAATGTTGAGTAATCCGGGCGTTGACACAAATAGGTCTAAAGACTTTATATGGCCGAAAGGCACCTTGTGGTAAACTGCGGTTATACATGGGGAGTCAACAGCTTTGACAAGCCTGGCCAGGCTGACTGCAGTGGTAACATGGTGTATCTGATAAGCCTATGCATTAAGGTCTAAAGTAGGCCTGTTGTGACTAATTTAGGCCTATCTGTGTGAACCAGAAAGATCTAGCCTATAGCGTCATTAAGTCGATTTTAACAACGCAAAGTAATCTTGAACACCTGTGAGATATACTGTAATTATGCATAATGGCTACGTACTTGTAAATTCCCGCAAATCTTCATGTTCTCTGGCTCTGGGCAGATTGCAAACGTTAATTGGGGCACCACTCCTCTTGGTGTTGGACTTCCTCCAGCATATGGTTTCGGAAGTTAGGACCACAAAATGAAGACTGTTCTACTGCAAGGGGCAGATTTCTCATGTCTAAGAAGCCATCGCTTCTAGATAGGTTTTCTGCGCGCCATCGCAGCGACGCTATAGAAGCTGAATTGTGATTAATAGGCCGGCTTACGAGGCTGACCTATAGATGGACTACATGATAAGGTCCATACAATTACAACTATAGGTTAGGCTGTTATTATGTCACACCGGTGGGTTAGTCGTGATCTAGGTCTGTGTGTAATAGGCATAGCTTAGGCTAGAATAGATTATGTGGTCTATGCAGACTTGTTGTCCTCGAGACCAAGGTCTTGGTCTCGAGTGCACTCGAGTTCGTTTTTAAAAGTCTTGGTCTTGGTCTTGAGGATCAAGGTCTTGGTATTGGTCTTGGTCTTGAGGTTCAAGGTCTTGGTCTTGGTCTTGGTCTTGAGGTTCAAAGTCTTGGTCTTGGTCTCGCAAGACCAACACCAAGACCGGCTGTTAATATGAACAGTCATTTAACAGAACTCAAGAATTCTGTATCAAGCCTGCTTGCATCATACGACCAATATCTATGGATGGATACAAGTCATGTTGGTCAGGAAAATCCATTGGCAGCAGCAACAGTTATTCTGTATCAGACGGTATGATAAACCATGGGAAGATTTCAAAAGGACATTTACATCCAGTGCTTGAAAAGCTACTTTGTGTGTGTCAGCGACTTCAGCACCTGTAGAACCTATTTTTTCACATGGCGGAATTTTATGAGGCCCACCAGGCACGTCTTGGTCAGAAAATTCTGAGCGAATTGGTTTTAGTAAAATACAAAAGGCATTTGGTATAAGAGTTTGCATGAAGGACTTTTGAATACAAATTCGGATTTCTCTGCAGTTTGCATTTAAAGTTAATTTGCTTGAATAAATAAAAGACTCATGTTTTCATTAAAATAGCGAATATTCCGACTTGACAATTTTTAGAAGTCTTGACCTGATTTCGATTTTTTGGGCCTTGGTCTTGGTCTTGGTCTTGGTCTTGAGGTTCAAGGTCTTGGTCTTGGTCTTGGTCTCCAGGTTCAAAGTCTTGGTCTTGGTCTTGGTCTCGAGGTTCAAGGTCTTGGTCTTGGTCTTGGTCTTGAGGTTCAAGGTCTTGGTCTTGGTCTTGGTCTTGAGGTTTAAGGTCTTGACAACAAGACTGGGTCTATGACAATCTTAGCTAGAGTTCTTTTCATTTGAATTGTGTCAATGTAGCCTATGTCAGTGGTTCACAACGTTCGGCCTGTGGGCCATTACCCGGCTTGTGATGAGCAGTGATGGGCAATAGTTAACTAAAAAGTTGCTAACTATTAGTTTAACTAAAAAATTTTAGTTAAGGAAGAAGTTTAACTAAAAAAAAATAGTTTAGTTAAAACCATAGTTTAACTAAAAAAATTTAGTTGCTAACTAAAAAGTTTAACTAAAAAAATCAGCAATATGCAACTATTTTTCCACAGTGAACATTGAACACTGTCAGCAAAAAAACATGTTAACACTGCATGGTTTTATCACTTACAGCCTGTGTCTTCAATTTCATACACTACTTACAGTGCACATGTAACTCTATGCCAGAACAGTACACATTGCATAGTTTGAAAGTGAAATTGTCATTGACGCTTTGCATTATTACAGTTCACTTAACGTCTTTTATTGCGAAAATGTTTGTCGTAAATAGTTGGAAAATAGTTGGAAAAAGTTTAACAACTTTTTTTTAGTTTAGTTAACTAATTTCCAAAATCAGTTGCCAACTTTAGTTTAACTACTTTTTTTTAGTTGGAAAATAGTTTTAGTTTAACTAAAAAAAATAGTTTAGTGCCCATCACTGGTGATGAGTGATCACGTGGCCCGCGCTGTCCATAAGGAAAAGCGACTATTTAATTAAGACATACTGACATTTAAGTCTACATGCAGTGGCTTCTATCCTTATTGAGGGCGGGCGCAAGTTGAGCCCAGTGAAAAACAGGGGAGTGTTTCTTTTAAATTTTTTTATCACACTCCCTACAAGTAGGGACTTGCGAATCACAAATTTTCAGTCGAATCGAATATCGAATCGAATCGGGGTAAAGGTTCGAATTGGAATTTCGAATCGAATCAGCGGGTACCAGTTTGATATTCATGAAGCTTGATTGCACAGTCGTACCACAGAATCAATATAGGGTAAAGTGGGGTAATTTCGGCATGGAGGTAATTTCGGCACCCCCGAGTAGCCGAGAAAATATCGTGCAGCAGTAAAGCTGTATGGTGTGACGTCATAGGTCTTGACGGTATAATATAGAAAAAGTTATAAAACCTTGTAGGAATCGCATTCTTAGCACGATTGGTGAGTCATTTTCGTTTTGATGCATTTTGTTAACTGTATATCAATTCAGAGTCATCGTTGCTAAAAATTTGGTATCGTTCCTATAAATAAATGCATTGGTTTTTCTCCACATTTAAATATTGCTCTTCAGAACCCTGAGCGAATACAAAGTGTATAGCAGCCGATTATTTTTTCTACGTACGGTCAGAATAATGCCTATCTATGAGGTAATTTCGGCAGTCAACTCTTTTCTAATTCCGGCAGTGCCGAAATTTGCTCAAGGGTAGTGCCGAAATTACCATTCTGTCTTGCTTCAATTGACTACGTTTAAATAGACTTTTTAATTCTGTTGCATATCCGTTGCATAGTTAAAACGCTAGAGTATTTGCACAGGTAAAATGGATGATTTGGTGAGATAACTGAGCCAAGCCCTAAATGTGGACGATATGCTCAATGGTCGAACAATGACATCAGGTTAGCAGTAAAGGCTGTGCTTGTTGAAGAGCGTACAAAAAAGGTCGCTAAACAGCTTGGAATTCCACGCCAAACTCTTCAGGACAATCTGAAAAGAGCTTGCGTGGACGGTGCTGTCGACCAACTAAGGCACGCAGAAGTCTTGAAAAGTTTGCCCTACAAAAGACAGTTGGAGACGGAAGAGGCTGCAAAGAAGAAAACTCAACGAACGTCCACTAGAGAAGACGAACAAGAGGAGGAAGCGTGAATTCTGCAGTAGCGGCAGCAGCTGTGAAAGACATGTAATGACAAGGCCAAACTCTAGCCTATATCGAGTCACAGAACGGTTTGCAGCTAGTAGTTTCGTCGACACAACTCCATGCCTTTTTGCAAGATTCCGCATTGTAACGTTCGTGTAGACGAGGCCAGAAATGGGTGTGCGAACACTTCACTTGCACCGACAACAAACTTCTACTGTGGTAGTTGCGAGTAGACTTTAGATGTCGCAACTCACAAACGTCATGTTTATTGCACTGTAGGGCCTAAATGCTTAATGAATGTTTTCATTTTGCTTGGTCATTTTTGTCGTCGTCAAATTGTTGACTTACTTTAGCTAGGATAAGGATTTGCGCAAAAGAACTCTTGCATGATAACATGATAGCACTCGCCCGTCCATTTGCACTAGGCTACTATGACTCGGGTTTGTTTGAACAGTTTGTGAATTTTTTAATAAACATAAGCTAAACATAGCATTGCGTGTTACAGTCTCTGACTGTAGAGTGTAAACAAATGCAGGTATAGGCATATATCCCCCATAGGGTATACATTCATAGTTTATGCTTAGGCCCTATCTGCTCAATTTAGTCATAAATGTATGGTAATTTTCATGTCGGTTAATTTCGTCACCCCTGCCGAAATTACCCTACCCTGTGGCCGAAATTACCCTACCATGTGGGTAATTTCGGCTTTTGAATGTCTTCACTTCGCATGTTATAAAATAAATTTGTGAAAGATGATTCACAGTTTGAAGGCGCCATTTCATAGCAGAGGGTTGCAGCAAACTGTGGAAACTTCAATGTGTCCTACAGATGTGATAGCATTTTAAATATTGAAGAAATTGCTTAAGGTGCCGAAATTACCCTATTTTACCCTATCAATAACTTTTCTGCAGTTTAAAATCAATTAAACTAACCATTGAGCTAATTAACAGAATTAAAATTAACACAAATAATTTCTGAGTTAAGTAAGTAAGTAAGTATATTCTTTATTGTATCAATTGCATAACCGCACTTTGGTGTCGGCCTGACATAGGCCTACATCTAAGCGGAGTATAACCAGAGCTTCTCGTTTGAGGCGATCGATCGATCGATCGATCGTTCTCCTTGGTCGCTCGTCTTGCAAAGGCAAAGGCGTAATTTGTGGGGGGGGATGGGTACGAGGGGTACCTGTACCCCCACTTTTTGGACATTCGTATCCCACTTTTTGAACAATGCCAATCAATATTTTTTATTGTGCCTTCCCAGAGGTCGCAGTCTTCGCCTTGCTTCCTGTATGTAAACAAATTGGTACCCCCACTTTTTAGACCAAAGTTACGCCCCTTTGCAAAGGTACGGGCAAGCGGCTAATCGCTCGTCTAGCCGAAGGCGTCGCACCGTCGGTCGTCGCTCGATGAGTTTAAGTTAAACTCCAAGACGATAGATGGAACTGGAGCGGCGGAGCCAGACCATTATTTTATTTACCTTTATTTATTTACCTAATTTACATAAATTTACTTACTTGCGGCAGCGGTGAATGCGTGCCGTGACCTAATGCATGACTACCGAGTGATCACTCTAATTTCTTACAACATAATTGGCCATAACACGGTCGACACCTAACGCCGCGTGATATCATTCGTAAAGTCACTAATTTTATGCAGCTATACGAAAACGATACACAAAATACGCTGTCGACCGCGCATCGCTTGCATACTTAATCCAGCGCGATCGATTCTCAAACTGCCTAGTATTTTTAAATGAGAAGCTTCTGAAGCTCTGAGTAGGCCCTATATATAACATTCTAATTATAGGCCTAAACACTTTTTTGCCAGAGAGTTTGCTGTTGTCGTGCCGCCGTTGCACGCAGAAATTCAACAACCAATCCACGCGCAGGAAACAATTAAAACAATTAGGCCTAGTTTACAACAAAGTACGTCAAGGGATAATCATTTTCCTGAAAAATGATTCGAAATTGTTTTCGAATCATGACATCATTTTCGAATCGAATAGGGCCTACCGCCGTCCGATTCGCTTTCGAATCGAATATCGAAGCTTCGCAGGTCCCTATCTATAAGGTACAGAGTCTTCGCTCACAGTTCTGTGAAAGGACAGTTCTGTGAAGGGGGAGGGGGAAGAGGAGGTATTGCGCCCGGTTGTTTAGGGAGGTAGAAGCCACTGTCTACATAGTGACTTGCGCACTGTGGTCATTGGAAAAACTCGGTTTTGTAGTAATATATATATATATATATATATATATATATATATATATATATATATATATATATATATATATATATATATATATATATATATATATATATATATAGTAGGCCTACTATATGAGTCCCCTTTCTCTGAAACTCTGTTTACTTTTATATGTGTTTTACTGCGCACGACGTCATCTTCATAAACTTTCTTATGCATTCATCCTAACTAAGCTGAGTTGTCGCTTTTGCTTGGCCCCCGAAGGGTTTCAGAAATTGTTTAGTGGCCCTTGGCCGAAAAAGGTTGTTGCACCACTGGCCAACGTAGTCTATAGTCCCTCTACTGCCGAGCAGCTTCCAGAAGCTAATATAATTCTATTCCTGATCTAAACGACAACTACAATTAATGATAATCATAACGAGTTTCGTTTTCGTCATAAATTTATGAAAGCTACAGGAGACCTATATGTCTGCAAATTTACAGATCTCGTAGGCCTACTTAGGCCCTATAATTTCGACTTGTAGGCCTATAGGCCCACGACACTGAAACGCACGCATTTACTATTTAAAATACGGGTTTAAATACCACCCATAGTTTCAATTATATGATAAAAGGTTTTAGTAGCACCGACCAAGAAGTCGGGACGTGCAGCGATCAAGCATGTTTATGAAAGGCACCACGACAACGTGAAAATGAATCTGGCTTCATATCAAAAGCCATTATCCTCTTCATCACCATAACAATGTACACTTACACAATAACGAATTACCTGTCATTGTCTTGTCCTTTACCAACGATATCACGCCATATGAAAGAAAATTCAGTTGATCGGAGACGTCGATTCTGGCACAAAATATTCTTAATCGATCGACGCTTAAATTAAGGCGGACAAAACCGGATAAATGCATTATTAGTGCGCAGACGACGACCGCATCTGCATCACCAGGTGGCGCCAGATGCTACACTTTGTACGAGCAGCGAGATTCTGCGATGGCGCTATACGACGACATTTGCTGTCCGCTCTGGCTCTGCAGCGCTCAACGTCATACGACGTAATACTGACGACTCAGTGACGACTTCGAAGTGGAAGTGACTGCGGCTGATTGGACGAAGACGATGGATTACAGGAGTAACAGCACTCGCGTCTGTATTGTGGAAAGCGACACATGTGCAGCTTCGGTATCAGGCTGCAGTATTTCGACTCGTCTCGGCAAACTGTTTAAAGAAGCAATGACAATTAAGGCTATATCATTTGACCGTTGCTAAATACACGACGCGACTATCGTTTGGAAGTAGTGAGCTCAAAATATACATATAGGAAGGACACCCGGACACCCATTTGACAGAAAAATAGCAGTTGGTTAGAAAGAATTATGAGGTCTACAATGAGAGAAAGCTTTCTTCTATACCTCACAAAACGCGCCCTACTGCTCTTTTCCAGTCAGCACACACACGTTGCCACAATGTTGGGATTATATTGGGCAATTAGGCTAACGTTGGCCCAACATTGTTCCAATGTATTTTCGTCGACTGGGAGCTATTCTAGGCCTTAACCGATGATATAGCGCCAAGACGTGGATGGTATCAATCGATGGAATATAATAGCCAAATAAATATGTGTTTACACGGGTGTGACACCTGACTGACCTGGTTCTATGCAGGCGGGGGTAAAACACGGCTTAACGGTCTCTGGTCTTGGTAGCAGTTTTGATTGCAGTTCACACTCCGTTCCGGCTGACTGATCATTCGGTGTCCAGACGCAGTCGACCATGCGAGTCTTCATTCCTCTGCCTCCGCAACTGACCGAACACTTGACATCGCAAAGAAAAACAAAATTGACAATTGGTCATTTATTACATGTATATACCTGTATTCTTTTGTACTTATTACGCGCTCATGACCATTAAATCTGAATACGAGGTGCGTGATATGTGTGGCCGAATTCTCTATTTGTCCATGGCTGCAGGGTCGTTTTGTGGAGTCCTCTGAGCAGGCTCAAACCCACAACGGTTGGATCATACACCCAGTGCGCTACGGAACAAACTAACGTATTGCACAGAATTATTTTGCTTTCTTGAGAGTCCTTCGTTGCTAATTAACCTTCTATAATAGAGTAGTGTAATTAACTGCTTCGAGTGATCGACGTTGAACACTGCTGTCGGCTTGGCATGTATGGTAGGCCTACATTCAAGACTAAGGGTTTAAACCCGTTGCTGGCTTTCCTGGGCAAGACTGCTAGACTGGCTATAATTACAGTCCTGTTCTAATAAAGACTGTTAGCTCAGGTGAGTACCAGTCTTGTTGTCAAGACCTTAAATCTCAAGACCAAGACCAAGACCAAGACCTTGAACCTCAAGACCAAGACCAAGACCTTGAACCTCGAGACCAAGACCAAGACCAAGACTTTGAACCTCGAGACCAAGACCAAGACCAAGACCTTGAACCTCAAGACCAAGACCAAGACCAAGACCCCCAAAATCGAAATCAGGTCAAGACTTCTAAAAATTGTCAAGTCTGAATATTCGCTATTTTAATAAAAAACATGAGTCTTTTATTTTATTCAAGCAAATTAACTTTAAATGCAAACTGCAGAGAAATCCGAATTTGTATTCAAAAGTCCTTCATGCAAACTCTTATACCAAATGCCTTTTGTATTTTATAAAAACCAATTCGCTCAGAATTTTCTGACCAAGACGTGCCTGGTGGGCCTCATAAAAATTCCGCAATGTGAAAAAATACGTTCTACAGGTGCTGAAATCGCTGACACACACAGAGTAGCTTTTCAAGCACTGGATGTAAATGTACAGATAGTGAGTCCTTTTGGAATCTTCCCATGGTTTATCATACCGTCTGATACAGAAAAACTGTTGCTGCTGCCAATGGGTTTTCCTGACCGACATGACTTGTATCCATCCATAGATATTGGTCGTATGATGCAAGCAGGCTTGATGCAGAATTCTTGAGTTCTGTTAAATGACTGTTCATATTAACAGCCGGTCTTGGTCTTGGTCTTGCGAGACCAAGACCAAGACTTTGAACCTCAAGACCAAGACCAAGACCATGAACCTAAAGACCAAGACCAAGACCAAGACCTTGAACCTCAAGACCAAGACCAAGACTTTTAAAAACGAACTCGAGTGCACTCGAGACCAAGACCTTGGTCTCGAGGACAACAAGACTTGTGAGTACTGAGTATGCTATGCTATGCATCGACTTAAGAGTGACTAACCTTGGTCCAGTCGGAAGTTTTCCACATTGACTGGCAGTTCTCGTGTTCACATTCTTCCTCGTCCATGGGCTTAAACTCCTTCGGGCAGCTGGACGAATCCAATCGCGATCTGTTGTAAGCCAGGCAGTAGGTCGGCCTCTTCCGCGAACCGAACCCAGAACGATAACACGACTCGTCGGAACACTACAATTTGAACACCACACGGTGTAAACACTACAGTTTGAAGTTTTGAACACTACACGGTCTGAACACTACAGTTAAGACGACAACCGTAATTATAATTATTCTTTGCTATTACAGACACTGACAGTCATCCAAAACAACACTTCTGCTGATCTCCCCACCGACAATGTACAGTAGGCCTAGTCAGTGTACTCTTTCGGCTGACAGTAGCAGTTATTAATTACAACACTTTAATAAAACTTAATTTGCTCATCGTTAATCAGTGTTTCCTCCAGATAATTATTATTTCTTAATTTGCTAAGAGTTTTGACGATTGTCCGTCTCTTTTGTTCGAAAGTCAACTTTTGTTCAACGTTTGCACATTTCTGTAGAGTAAATGAAATATTCTCTTTGACTGTTCATTTTATCACAGTTCGCGACAGAGGCCTACATACGTTTATAGGGGGTCTAATATGTCTAGCGCAGAGTGGTGCGCGCTGGTCAAGTGATTAGCGTGATGGACTCATATATAAGAGGTCGTTGGATGGACTAATTCAGAGGCATAATTTGGACTGGGGGTTCAGTACTCCCACTTTTTGAACAATGCCAATGAAAATTTTATTGTTGTGCCTTCCCAGAGATCGCAGTCTCCGCCTTGCTTCGTACATGTAAGAAATTGGTATCCCCCACTTTTTAGACCAAAGTTACGGCCCTGTGGACTATCAACCGAGAGGTCGGGGGTTCAAATCCCGCCAGGGTAGAAGTTTATTCCGAGACTTTGGCTCCACTTGCACCCTCTAGCCAACTCAGCGATATACGACCATAATACGACCATAGTACACTGCCAGTGGGAATATCAGACGGTGAGGGAAAGAACTGGCCACCCGCCCTCAAGTGCCAAGGCTAAGAAAGTAAAGTTGCTAACACTCATACCCAAGCATAGGCGTAGCTACACTGAGGCTAGAGGAGGCAGTTGCCTCCTCTTGGTTTTATAAATTTAAAAATATACTTGGGTTATAGCCCTGCACCTGGAGTTTGCCTCCTCTTGACCGGTGAATCCTGGCTCAAGAGAAAAAATCCCCCCCCAAAAGGTCATCAACTCCTCTTGAATGTAAGTCTGGCTACGCTCCTGTACCCAAGGACTGCTTCTGGGGGCAGCTCTTCCTCCGCCTCTTGATCTTCTTTAATGCAGAGAAAATCAGTAACGTTGTAAAACAGCAAAGTTTCTAATCTCCTTCGCTTAAGGGGACAATCCTTTTAATTTCGAATTTTTTTTTACCAAAGAAGGCGTATCCCTGGGCCAACCGGCTTCGATTGAACCTACATCGGATAATGTCTTTTCGATGCTACTTCAGACCATCTGTCGTGCCTGATAAACAAGACTTCGTCGTCTATCCAGACCTATGTGCAGCTACATGCAATGCTTACCTGCTCCCCCTCCCCAATCGCTTCCACCCTTGGGCTCTGACCCATCCTGCCATTAACAGTGATCGCTCTCTTGTTTTTTTGCCTGAAGGTTTCGTTGGTTCGTCGCAAACTAAGCGGCAATGGAAAGGTAACAAATATCGCGGTCCTTGGCTTTGAGTGGTCCTCGGGTGAAGTGCAAAGATCATCGAAACTATTCAGAAGAACAACTACTTTTTTAGCGATCGCATTTTAGCCTAAAGCACATTTCCCTTCCGCGAGTATATATATGTATTTCACCGAAAACTTTCCACTGAGATACGGCCAGACTGAGAAATGTGTCTATCAGTTTCATCAGCAGCGACCACTGCGCAGAGTTACGCTTAGTCTTGGATAGACTTTAAGAATAAGCTAACTTTTCTGCGACTCTTTTCTGGCATTTAACTCGCTTTAGATTTGTATATCAATTTGATTGACAGCAATCACAGACACGAATTGATTGCACTGCTACACTACAGGCGAGATTTTCGGTTGATGGACCTAGATTTTGGAACTCTTTCCCTGTGTCTGTGCGTTCTGCTTTTCCGCTTAAGTCATTCGTTCTCAACTGAAGACCTACCTTTTCAAATTGCTAATCCACCATAGGCTGTCTTAGCAAACTGATCTCCTGGATACTAACCTACTTACGGCTTGGTTCTGATGAGCCATCGGTTGATGCCTTGCGCACTGGACATCGGCGCTACAGAAGTTACTAATTACAAGATAAATATCTATGGATTCATAAATAGACCTTTATGAAACAGTTTTCCCTGATTATGTTTCAACCATACCTCTTGCCAAGGTCCCGCTTCCCAAGAGGGACAGGTCAGTGCTGAACTTTCGTAGCCGCAGTCCCTCGTCTCGATTGGCTTCGTGAGTCCCTTGCGCAGACAGAAGGATTCGTCGACGACCAGGGTGTAGCCCTTCTCCATCGTTATCTCACAGGCGATGTCCCGACTCTGCAGCCCAGATCCTCCGCACGTCTTGCTGCACGCGGACCACGGATGCGGGTAGAACTGCAGCGGAAGCTTCTTCAGCGAACTGTTGCGTAGCATGTACTTGAGCGAGATGGGGTACTTTTGCTCCTCCTCGTCATCGCTCAGACTGTCGTTGTCGGCCCTCGTCAACGACCGCTCCATGTACGGTAGCTTCGTCTGTTGAAGGTGGTGCGCCGTCAGCAGCGAGTGGAACGAGAGGGTGATGTTGGCCGAATCCCTTCCCGCCGAGCACGTGTAGACACCGGCTTCTGTTTCACGCGAACTGCGGATGCGCAGGATGCCCTTCGGCGAGACCTTGACCCGACCCTTTCTGGGGATCTCCCTCTCACCGTGATACCACGAAATCTGGGTCTTGTTGAAGCCGCGAACCGGACAGAAGACCTGGATCGTCGTTCCGGGGATCAGAACCGCAGTTCCGCCGACGATCAGGATCACCCTCAGAGGAGGTGACTTCAGCTGGACGAAGGACGATTCCTCGCCGTAGATGATCGGGGACTGCTTGACGGTGGCGTTCGGACACTCGCCCATATCGCACGGTTGCCTGGCCTGAGGCGGTGGAGCCGAGTAGTTGGCGCAGAGCGATTCGTTGACGGTCGCGACGTTCGCCAGAGAGATCTTCTGCTCACAACGGACAGATCTTGTCTGGATGCCCAACCCACAGGTCACCGAACACTACAAGGAAAACACGAAGGTCATTCAACGATCTCTCTATACATCGGGACACAGATCATCTCCGTTCAGAGTAGTGGCTATAGTAGATTTATATCTATATCACCCATGTATGTAGGCTAGGTATGTATGTATGTATGTTGCTTTTTATATAGCGCTTTACCAGTTTAATTACCTCATATAACACCCCAAAGGCGTATATACTGCATTCACTAACATTATGAAATGTATACTGCTATAATGTTATTTAATTTAAACAATAAATTAACTATTTAATTATAATAGGTTACCAGCATACTTAAAGAATAAGGAATAGCAGAGAAAATAGTAGGCATTTTACTGGACATATGAAATAAGTTTGGTCGAATCCAAGAAAATATTCTCCCACACAGTATACACCCAAATAGTTTGGGTCATTCTTAGCCCCCTTCAGTCCCCTCAGTCCTCCCTCAACTCCTCAGTCCCCTTCAGTCCATGGCGTCCGGAGAAGGAGCAAGGGGGCACTTGCCCCCTGGATTTGAAAGTTGTATCGTTTTCTGTGTTCATGCAAACCGTCTTTATGCCCGCCCCATAGAAAATTTTGCCCCCTAGAAAAATTCCTGCGTATGCCCATGCTTCATTCCCCTCAGCTTTTCTTTGTATGGTCACTGAATTCCCACACAAGCATAGTTTAGGCTTATTAAAAGACTTACCTTAGACCAACTGTCGACGTTCCAGGTGGGTGCGCAAGGTGCCATGTTGCAAAGGATAGCCCTTGGGGGCTTCGGATGAGAGCATCGATCGTCGGACACTTCTTCCAGGTCCCCGTTTGGCAGGTCATAAATGCACCGAATGACCCTCAGCTGATGACCCCCTCCACACGACGCAGAGCAAGGACCGTGGGGAAAGGCACGCCACCTGGTGCAGACCAAGGAAACAACATTCAGCCCCACATGCAAGATGAAGCCAAGGACATTGTTAACGATGGAAACGACGACGATGATGATGGTGGTGGTGGTGGTGGTGGTGGTGGTGGTGGTGGTGGTGGTGGTGGTGTTGGTGGTGGTGGTGGTGGTGGTGGTGACAATGATTACGATGGTGATGATGATGATGATAGTGGTGATGATGATGATGATGATGATGATGATGATGATGATGATGATGATGATGATGATGGTGATGATAAAACAACAACGAGGAGATGATGATGATGACGACGACTTGTGTGTTAGTCCCAAATGCTATGCCCTACAGAATTTATTTTCGGTCTCAGTGTGTCACATAAGAGAGGCAATTGGTCTGGTTGTTAACAACCTGCAAAGAAAATGTTGTTGAACTGCGAGCTGTGTTCACAGCTCATTCGGACCAGAGGCCAACTCGACTCTGACTTTTTGACAAGTTTAGGTAAGACTGATTCAAAGTCACACAGACATCATAATTTATAACGGAGTTGATCTATTCATCTCTTGTGACGAAAGCCAGGTAAGTAAAGGTATAAGAGGCGCTGTTTCTTCTAATGACTCTTTCAAGAGTCGTCTTCAAGTTAATTAATGACCTCTTGGCTTAAGCGAAAGCACTTAGCCTAATTATTAATTATCAATCGACTTATCATCGCGCAAGTTGAGTACGTATACAGCGCGTGTATATTAACGGACAATATATAGATGTATGAGTGACAAAGAACTGTCGATGGGATTTAAACTTCAAATGCCCTTTGATCTGACACACTAAATTTCGAATTCCCGGCTAAAATTTAGCAAATCTAGCAGCGACAGTGGGGATACTATAGAGACATTCTTCTTCATCATCATCTTCTACTTCTGCTTCTTCTTCTTCCTCCTCCTCCTCCTCCTCTTCTTCTTAAAAATGAAGAATGAAGAACGAAATGGTGTTAAGACACATTAGCAATGAGCCAAGCAATCTCTTGCCATGGCATTTAAAGCATCGAAGGCCTGGGACAACCTTCGTCTAATGCCACCATCGAAGTCATCGCCTGCAGAGGGCAGGGTGCATCAGGACCCGCATGCAAGTGGTTGTTGCTAACCTTGGCGGACAGCGGTGTTCGTTACACGGCTGAGGCGGCTTGTAGGGCGTCGTTAGACCCTGGCAACGATCGTTCTTGACAATGACCCGGTCAGATATGCGAAGGCAAGAAAAGCTGGCATCCTGGGTCCCTACGATAAAACAGATGGTTATCAACAGAAGCCAATCTTATGCAAATTTTAACTGCGGATTGATTAATTAGTTCAATTAAATAGCCAAGGCTTAACACCTGTGCAAACGAATCTCCATTTTATTACACATAGGCCTACAAATGTCCATAGAAGCGGCATCACATGCCGAAAATAATGGTTTAACTAACTAGTTATTAACCAATTAATCAGACTATTAAATAGCCAATGGCACCCACGCGTGTTATGTTTGAATGTAGGCTAATCTTACTGCGTACTTGTCAGTTTGAATTAATAAGGAAGATTATTATTATTATTATTATTTTTTGCCCCGAGGTAAACAGGATCCCTCAGGGACTTCAACATTATTTATTATTATTATTATTATTATTATTATTATTATTATTATTATTATTATTATTATTATTATTATTATTATTATTATAATTATTATTATTATTATTATTATTATTATTATTATTATTATTATTATTATTATTATTATTATTATTATTATTATTATTATTATTAACGTGAAGGCGGGCAATGAGAATAACGCAGAGGGAGAATGGAAGAGAGTTGTTATCTAAGAATTGAATGGTTGTGGCTTGATATGGCTCTTCCGCCGGTGGCTGTCAGGCTCAAGAGACGAAGAAAAAGGAGGATCTATCGGCCGCAACCGGTTCGGCCCGCAGCAGTTCTAGCGATAGCCAGTAACTCTAACAGCCATACACATCCGCATCTGGCGCCTCGCGTCCCGTGACATTTCCGCCGGCGGACAGACAGTCAGACAGACAGAGAGACAGACTGTCTGTCTGACAGGACAGACAGCCAGACGACGTTTAGATTGCTAAAGAAGAAGCAACTTCAATAATAACACATGTGCAATCGTGTAGCCTATTATAATGCCCATTACAATGATGCAGGTCCTAATTATGATTACTGTTAATTGTAATATAATTTTATAGTACAATATACTACATAATATATATATATATATATATATTAATATATATATATATACATACATACCTCCCGCACAGGATTTGCTGCATGGACCGTGACCAGTAAGCATCCAAGCGTAGGATTCCTGTCTGGCCTGCTCGTTCGGACAGTCAGGCAGGGAACAGTATTCGGAATCGGCGGGCTTCTGGCCTTTGATTGACAGATGAACATGTTATGTGTGTAACATATGCACAGCTGTAGCCTATGTAGAGCTAGATACGTGATGTGTATGCTAATGCGGTAGATATCGTCTTTAAGTTCTTACTCGTTGTCAAATAAGGTCATGAAATGCGCTGAATATAAACAACTAAATACGAGAATGACACAGGCTCTGAATAATTGCACGTGCTACAAATATATGTGACCACGATATCTACAACTTAACCGCAAAACACTGTACCTACCACCAAGCAGTCTTGTTGTCCTCGAGACCAAGGTCTTGGTCTCGAGTGCACTCGAGTTCGTTTTTAAAAGTCTTGGTCTTGGTCTTGGTCTTGAGGTTCAAGGTCTTGGTCTTGGTCTTGGTCTTGAGGTTCAAGGTCTTGGTCTTGGTCTTGGTCTTGAGGCTCAAAGTCTTGGTCTTGGTTTTGCAAGACCAAGACCAAGACTTTTGACAATATGAACAGTCATTTAACAAAACGCAAGGATTTTAAAAATTTATCCAATAATTACTAATACAATTGCTTTAGTATTTACACGGTGTGAGTGAGGCTTTACTGTTGTTTTGGACATTTATTTTGACTTGCGGTTATTTACCATGGAATGATTTCAAAACAGACTCACAATTTGTACATTTACATCCGGTACTTGAAAAGCTGCTCTGTGTGCTAGTGAATTCAGCACTGCAGAACGTATTTTTCACATGGCAGAATTTTTATGAGGCCCATAGGTCACGTCTTGGTCAGAAAATTCTGAGCGAATTGTTTTTTTTTTTTGTAAAAATGCAACTGGCATTTGGAATAACATTTCGCATGAAGGACTTTTGTAAATACGAATTCGGAATTCTCTGCAGTCTGCATTTGGAGTCGTTTTGTTTGAATAAAATAAAAGATTCATGTTTTAATTAAAATAGCGAGTAGTCCGACTTGTCAATTTTTTTGTAAGGAATAGAAGTCTGGTTATGGTTGTGACTTTTTGGGTATTTTTTCGGTTTTGGTCTTGAGTTTCAAAGTCTTGGTCTTGGTCTTGGTCTTGAGGTTCAAGGTCTTGGTCTTGGTCTTGGTCTTGAGGTTCAAGGTCTTGGTCTTGGTCTTGAGGTTCAAGGTCTTGGTCTTGGTCTTGGTCTTGAGGTTCAAGGTCTTGGTCTTGGTCTTGGTCTTGAGGTTTAAGGTTTTGACAACAAGACTGCCACCAAGAACACAAAACGTGGTTACTACAATTAAGAACACATAACACAGTAACCACAAATAAGAACACAAATCCTCACGAAAACTTCGACACTAGCCGTACTCTGCTAGTGTCAGTCCCAAGCCTGGAAAAAGGAGGAGGGCTACATCACGGCCCTGGAAACCATACGAGGTTGTTATAAACATTCCTAAACAACTGCCCACAATAACAGGATTGCGAAGATAGTACAACGTAACGTAGAACATCGTTGATATTAGGCTAGGCCTACACAATTAAAAGTAAATATCCCTACTACGAGATATTATTATAGCGCAGTTTGTTAATGATAATCTCGATTGATGTCAACAGAATCTGACGGAAGAGGAAGCGATTTAAGCAGAATGAGACACGGAGGAGGTTATCCTACCGGAGCAGCTGCTGTCTGGTAGGTCGTGGACCGTACGTGAAACCTCGTGAAAGACCTGACATTGGACTCTTCTGGTTCGAATCCCCGTTCCACAGACTGCACTGCATTGACCCCAGGACGCCACGACAAAACTGAAAGAGAACATTAGTCACGCTTAAACCTAAGTAACCATAGTAAACACACAGTCAAGGCTTACGATTAGTTTTCTTCGTTCAGAGGATAAACATACTGTATAATATATGGCCTAGTTAGCTACATTGGTTAAAGCCTAGGCTGCTTCTCATGCGCCTCTGTGTTAGAGAGCGTGCGGATCGCGGTTCGCCTCCAGGGGCTGACTTATTTCAGAGGCTAGCACGATCCGTACACGAGGATCTTAAAGGGCGTGGCGCCTATTCAAACGGACAGCGGTGGTGAAGGATCTCACCCAATCAGTTCATTAAAAAATGAGCAGGGTCGAGGCCATACGGTCGCTATAGGAAAACGTATACATTTATACAATGCTTTTTTTCTAGAAAAGAAGGTTCCGGAACTGAACAATAGGTTCCGGAAGTGAACAATTATGGAAGGACTAAAATCCCGAGAAAAACGGGATTGGGGGTTAGAAGGGGTCTCAATAAACACTGAAAACAGTTCACAACACTGAAATTAAATTAAAATAACTAAAGTATTGTTTTTTATTATTAAAATAAATAAATAATTTTTTTGTGGCTGAAAAAAGGTGACCGAAACGCCGTTCCGGCTGAAAAAAAGCACTGCATTTACATATGGCGTGCTAGCGTGTGCTTGCTTACTTGCTCACGCAAAGCCAGGCAGTGCAACTCTTAGTAATGCATAAATACATAACAACATAGAGTGTAAGATGGAGAATAAAGGAATTGTCGTGTGACAGATTTTGAGTCATGCTGACGGAATTTTACGATGCGGAAAAAGACAGAAGCGGTCTATTAATTATAATGGAGAGCTGAGAATGTGTAATATACGTACAGAGACTCTTATCATACAGTAGATGGTGTCTAATTGGAAGTAGTTATCTATGGGCCTGTCCTATCATCCTGTGACATGCCTCTCTTTATAACTTTAGACGAACGGAGAAGCGCATCACTCGCGCTACAGTCACTGCCACAAACACCCTTGTTTATCATGCATATTCTAGATGAGTTTGGGCGTGGTACTGCTAGTGGCGATGGTACTCGGTTGGTATGTATGTATGTATGTATGTATGTATGTATGTATGTATGTATGTATGTATGTATGTATGTATGTATGTATGTATGTATGTATGTATGTATGTATGTATGTATGTATGTATGTATGTATGTATGTATGTATGTATGTATGTATGTATGTATGTATGTATGTATGTATGTATGTATGTATGTATGTATGTATGTATGTATGTATGTATGTATGTATGTATGTACGTGTGTATGTATGTATGTATGTATGTATGTATGTATGTATGTATGTATGTATGTATGTATGTATGTATGTATGTATGTATGTATGTATGTATGTATGTATGTATGTATGTATGTATGTATGTATGTATGTATGTATGTATGTATGTATGTATGTATGTATGTATGTATGTATGTATGTATGTACGTGTGTATGTATGTATGTATGTATGTATGTATGTATGTATGTATGTATGTATGTATGTATGTATGTATGTATGTATGTATGTATGCATGTATGTATGTATGTAATGTATGTATTGTATGTATGTGTATGTATGTATGCATATATGCATGTATGTGTGTATGTAATACGTATGCATGTATGTATGTATGCATGTATGTTATACGTATGCATGAATGTATGCATGTATGTATGTACGTATGTAAGTGTGCATGTATGTGTGCATGTATGTATGTATGTATGTATGTATGCATGCATTTAGGCGTGTATGTATTTAAGTGTGCATGTATGTGTATGTGCATGTATGTGTGTGTGTATGTATGTATGTATGTATGTATGTGTGCATGTATGTATATAGACTATGTTATTTCTACCAAATTTTTGGGAGCTTTTGTAGATTAGCACTTAAAGTGGAAGGAGCATATAAATAGTATTTCCTCCAAAGTTGTTAAAAATATTGGGATCCTAGGCCAGACTTCCTATCTCCTACCTTCCACTATCCGCTTTAAGTTATAGGCCTATTACTCGTTGGTATGTTCGCACCTTAACTTTTGCAGTATGGTAGGGGTTTCGACATAAAAAAACTATGCTGAATAGGTTAGCTACACTTCAAGAGAGGGCTATTCAGTTGCTACTTACGGCTCACACACTGACCCAATATTCTCTAATCCTAGAGCATTGAAAGTCGAACAAATTAAGATATTACAGATTGGAGAATTTATGTACCGCTTCTACCATGACCTACTACCACCCGTATTTAAGGGATTCTTTAACCTTCCGTCTGAAATCCATTATTACTTAACGAGAAATTGTAAGGCATAGGGCAGTTGCTCATACAAATATTCGTTTATTTTCCATCAAATTTATTGGTGTTTCCACCTTCAATAATATTCCCATTGGGATCAGGCAATCCCTAGCTTAATACTATTTAAAAAAGGATGCGCACTTATTTGGTAGAGGGGAAATGAAATAACTGTTCTTGTCAAATCATGGGTATATTCTATTCTCACCAATATTTTCCTCTTTATTAGGCTACATTCAGTTCTGCCGTCCCATTAGTTAAGGTTCATTTAATCAACCTTTCAATACAATCAACTAAATTATTAGAACTGTAGGACCTATTCTATGATTTCTGGCCGTCGTTCTCCTGTATGTAACCACTTCGTAGGTGTCCCTGTTAGCGGTATCTGCGATCCCTTCAGGCCCTACCTTTGTGGCCTTCATGCGTTTAGAATATGACTATGCTGTATTGTAATACTTTTTCTTGGTTGCAAAAATAAATGATTTTACTTCATTATATGTACGTAAGTATCTGGACACTTTCTATAGCGCCTTTTAATTACCTCAGTAAAAGCGCTGATACAAGAGGAGGATGTTCTAGTATAGAGTGGTGGTGTGTAAATGAGACTAAGTGGGGTCAGTAGATTGTACCTTGGGATTGTCGACACCTCTCTGTTGTCTCCCACTGGACCTGCCTTCAGTTCCAGGCGTTCTCCAGTATAGTCCGTCGGTTTGTCCGTGTCTCCACTTCCGATCATTAGATCCTGTTCCAGGTGACCTGAGGCGCTGACAGGAGCGGGCGCAGCGAACTGAATCTTCTTCGTGGTCGTCGGAGGGGCCTTGGTCGGGTGCCTTAGGAGTGGCCTCGGCGTCGTGTTCCGTCGGCCTTGACCGGATGCTCCTCGGGTCGATGTTCGGAAACGACTTCGTTCGGAACTGTGCTTGTTTTCTGCAGGTTGAGATCCTCTCTCATTGTCCCTCGTGTTCGCTTCTGGGTCAGTGAAGCCCACGTAGCCGCGCTTTAAATCACTAAGCTCATAATTGGGTCTTCCCCGCAATTCGTTCGGTCTTGACCGATGCGAAGCGGATCCTTCTCCTCCGACCGTCTCCAATCCCAGCTCTGAAAGTGTCGAGAATACGACGTTAAGAAGGTCGTCGTCATCATCGTTGTCGTTGTCTCGTCGTCGTCATCATCATCATCATCAGCAGCAGCAATCTCCGTTTGTTCGTTTGTTTATTATCCTTCTTTCGTTCATTAATTCTTTCCTTCATTCGTTCTCTCGTTTATTCTTCGTTCACTCGTTCATTCGTTTGATCGGTTATTAGTTCATTCTTACAATCAATCAATCAATCAATCAATCAATCAATCAATCAATCAATCAATCAATCAATCAATCAATCAATCAATCAATCAATCAATCAATCAATCAATCAATCAATCAATCAATCAATCAATCAATCAATCAATCAATCAATCAATCAATCAATCAATCAATCAATCAATCAATCAATCAATCAATCAATCAATCAATCAATCAATCAATCAATCAATCAGCCAGTCAATCAATCAGTCAGTCAGTCAATCAATCAATCAGTCAATCAAAGCAATTACCACCGTCAATCACCTCTAACTTTGCTGCAGGGAGTGCCCGAGTGACAGGGCTTCTGAGTGGCTGGCTTATCGTCTGACGAACAGTTGTACTCGGAGGTCCTTCGACAGATGACCGCTCTCTGTTGGATTCCAATCGAACACGTCTTCGAACACTGCCGTAAAAAACGAAAGCTCTCAGCACAGTTGCTCTGGCAGAAGGCAATTGCAGAGGAATCCATGGAAGATATAAAAACAGGGTCAAGAGGAAATAGGGAGGAAGACACAGGAACATACATAACGAAGCAGTGATACACAGGAAGGAAAAGAGAGAAAGAGGGTCAAAGTCAACATCGCAAGCTTACAGGCAGGGCATACATGCAGACAGGCATAATACCAGACAAGGCACATAGACTAGTGGAGAGACAGCTAGAAAACAGTCAATCAGCAAAGAGGACAAAGAAGAAAAAAGAAAAAGGAAAACTCTTCAAAAGAAACAGTCCGAATAAGAACGACCGGAAAGACAGAGAGCGAGAGAGAGGCAGAGAGGCAGGCAGACAGACAGACATACAAGCAGGCAGACAAGGACATTAGATGCAGGATATTTCACTAGCGATTATTACTGTAACATACATGACAGTATCGTTGTCATGATGATGATGAAGATGATGATGATGACCAGCGAACATAAAAGCTATACGACTCATGTGTCCACTTACGGGTGACCACTGTCCGGCAGTCCACTGCGGACACTCTGCCGCATTGCAGACCCGGGTGACGTCTGGTTTTGTGTCGCGACAGAGTTCATCGGGGACGCGTTCGAAGCTTCCATCTGGAAGATTAGCGGCACAAAAGGTCGTTCGATGAGCCACTCCCGCACCACATGACCTCGTACATTCAGACCAGGTGCCTGTGGTCCACCTACATGTAATGACAACAGCATCCATGTTTAAATACCATGCATTCATGACGGTGATTTCATGATGGTATACCTTCATGACGGCGACCTCATGCCGGTGACCTTATGATGGTAGTCTCAAACTGGTGACCTCATGACGGCGACCTTATGGTGGTAGCCTCATGCCAGTGACCTCATGACGGCGCCCTTATGATGGTAGCTACACGATGGCGACTCAGGACATCATTGATATGATGGTAGGCTCATGATGGTAACCTCATGACATCGACCACACGTTCGCATGAATTCGCATGAACGAAGAGGGAATGCAGAAGATACAAAAAAGAGACGAAGAGCAGTCGCTTTAGCTAATTTAGAGAAGCATTGTTGAGTATAAGATGTGCTATCAACTTCATTTTCTCAGCCTCGGCACATGAGGCCAGTTGGCCAGTCACAAAACTCTGTAATCTTATAAGCTCACTCGTGTATTACACAAGTCCTTATAGAGGATTGAGACATCTTTCAACCAAAGAACCAAACCACAAGCGACATCCAGCAACCATGCAGATAACCTTTCATTACTATTTTTAGTGCATATATCTGGAGCAAATCTAATCCAATCCGGAAATTTATATAGCGCCGAATATCTACATTGTTTCTAATCACAATCGAATTCCAAGATAATCATAATCAATTGTACACTGTACAGACAGCCATGCAGTGAAATTATGTGAAGCCAAATACTCCAAGTGATGCTGGACCTGGTGCAGAAGTAGGTCACAATAGCGTCGAACAGTTCAACAACATGTGTGAACAGTCTATAAATCAGACCTCAGTTGTCACTCGAAAGCAGAATTCGACAAAGTAATTGGACTGAAAAGCGCCTTAGTCCCAGTTTCATAGGCGCCAGACTTCCAATTCAAAACGCTGGACTGACAGGCAAACATAACTCAATTTGCCATCGCAAATCTCTCTCTCTCTATGTATATATATATATATATATATATATATATTCATAGAGAGAGAGAGATTTGCGATATATATTTATAATATATTAGTAGGTAAACATAAACGATAATGACTGTTATAGTGACCCATCCAGTGTTTTAGCTGTCGAAGGGTCGTGATTGAGTGGAGCTATAGGGGAGCTCTTCTCCTGACCCATCAGCTAAGTAACTGAAAAGATGTTGAGGGTTAGGAGACTAAATACCTCCTGAGTCGTCATTTCTTTCGTGTGCAACATATTAACAACATGTTGGATTAGTTAGAATTTGTTAGTTTTTTTTATCTGCGTCCCTGCACGTACGTTGGTAATCTGTAAAATTTCTACCCCGGCTCTTTTTTACAACTAAAACACTGGTCACATCTACATAAAAAAGAACCAAAGAAGGATTGAAGGAAGGTTGAAAAGGTTGGAAAAATTGATACCTGTCTAAAGGGAAGAATAGAGAGAGACGAAAGCCAGTCGACTGAGATGGTTGTCGCCTGAAGGAAAGTTGTACGACGCGAAAGATTCCTTGCACGAGACACGATCAAGTTAAGACAAGTTCATTGGCATAAATTGTTCAATAAAGCCGCAAGGACTTAGTCGATAAGATTCGTAGATTTGCGGTTAGTTAGACGAGAGCGGAGTGGCATGAGAGCACTGTAACCAAATCCTTTAACAGGAACTTGGGTGAAACTGACTTTTGATGAGTACACACTGCAATGGGTGTTTCTAACAGAGGTAAGGACCTGATTAATCACTTTAAACCGAGGCTTTAAATCTCCGTTATGTATGTACATGGCTGCGAGCATCTGGAAATTTTACTACAGCGTCTTTTAGTACCTCACAGAAGCTCTGCATTGTTATTAACATGAACAGACTTTTGTCATTAGGAGCAGAAATGTTATTAGCCAGCAGAACAATGCACAGGTAGCTAGGAGAGTCACCATCGGTGTGCCCACGCAAACAAGTGGAGCCCGACCAACAGATTCCCGCCCATAGTTCAAAAGATGGCATCCTGTTCAGAGTCTCTGGATCAGGCTGCAATCTTGTTGTCCTCGAGACCAAGGTCTTGGTCTCGAGTGCACTCGAGCTCGTTTGTAAAAGTCTTGGCCTTGGTCTTGAGGTTCAAAGTCTTGGTCTTGGTCTTGAGGTTCAAAGTCTTGGTCTTGATCTTGAGGTTCAAAATCTTGGTCTTGGTCTTCAGACCAAAAGTCTTGGTCTTTGTCTTGAGGTTCAAAGTCTTGGTCTTGGTCTTAAGGTTCAAGGTCTTGGTCTTGATGTTTAAGGTCTTGACAACAAGACTGCCATGCTGCGTGGAGAAACGACTGGCGGTAGCATCTAGAGACTCTGACGACTGATGATGATGATGATGATGATGATGATGATGATGATGATGATGATGATGATGATGATGATGATGATGAAGACGAAGCAAAATAAGACGATGATGAAGAGGAAGAAGTAGCAGTCAGGACTCAGTAGTGGTAGTAGTGGTAATGCTTAGCCAGGACACGTGTGTAACCATTCATAATCAATAGTTATGGAATACTGTGAGTACGTACACGTATTGACTGGGGCAGACTGTTAGACAGCTTCTGCTTCGTTTGTCTGGTTTCGTCTTGGAATTACACTTCTGCTCATAGCCGATCTCTCTCAGCGTCTTCTTTTCTCGACAGATCACTTTAGTTGTCTGGACACCTGCGGTGATAAATCCAGCTATACATAGCACCGCTCATCACCGGAGCTCTCTTGTATGTGTTTATGTATGCTTGTATGAATGAATGAATGAATATTATTTATTCATCTGTGTATAATCTATTTATGTATGTACGTGCCTTTGACAAAAGACACGCGAACTGGCCTATACTACTTAAGTATGCTATAATGTAATTAAAAACAAAACTGAAAAGATAGCTAACTGTAGCTACCCCAGTAGAATCAATTTCATTTTCCCTAAATATTCTCCAATCTAAGGTATGATTTTCTAACACACTGGTGTGCAACATGTAGAAAACAAACTCTTCTGTTAAATCCCTTAGCTTTTCAGCATTCTACCATAAGCCTATCTCAAACACTGGATGCGAACGTTTGTGAAATCTTAAATGCTACAGCATAAGGTAATAGTTTATTAACATGGGCATAGTTTAATCAAATTAAGTAATTCACAGAACCATTTTCTAAACTAATAGGCCTATCTTGTTTCGAGATTGCAAC
>OY744608.1:16598859-16608859 GCA_963556255.1 Allolobophora icterica
CTCATGTCCAAATACCATTACTCTTGTCTTGCGACCATCACTCTTTCTAATGGCACCCAGGCCTTCTCCTGCCTTGCTAATGGTACCACCGCCTTCATCGTGTACCAAAATGTAAATATTGGAAAGGTAGTATCGCTTCCTTATCTGCTCTTTCTTTGTCCTTCCATGCTTTCTTTAATCTTCCAACAAAGGTTACTCTGTTTTCCACTCTTCCGCGCATACCTGCTGGGATGAGGATCAGGTTTGAGCAGTGATAAAGCTTCGTCTAAGAGGTCCAGCCATATTATTTCCGTTTCAAATCTCGGCCAGGGTAGAGACCGAGTTCCAGATAAAATGCCTGCTGCTCAGCCCGATGGCTTTGGCTAAGTTAAACAGAGCCAATAAACATCAGATTAAAAAGCAGGCTTTGTAAATAATTAAACCAAAAGTCTCATAGTCGTAACTGGTCGTGCGAAGGCGGTATCTTAATGCGCCCAACCGGAGACTTTCGTCCAAAGGTGTTTTCAGATTTGAAGATTTCCAGGTGTCGCCGTCGTAAAATAAATCCACTCACAAGTGGTTGTAACCTCAGCCCAAATGCGGCAATACAACCCTACCAGGGTTTAACATAGGTCGGCGTTGAAAGGTTGTCACTCTCACACCGCGTCTAAGAGGCAGGCCTGTGTACATACTGCAGGTTCGACGACTGACTCACAACCAGCTGTATAAGACGCCTGTCATGGCTGCTTTATTCGTATTCTGATGGTCCTTGTGCGTGGACATGTAAGCTTATATCATGTAAGTAGACCAGAGGTTTAACGGGTCAGTATATATATCAGCACAGACCGTGCGATTAGAAAAAGGTCTTGATCAAGCCCCGTTGGCATGGCAACAGCATCAGCAGCGTAAGAGCCACAGGGTGTATGACATATGACTTGGTGAGTTGTGTAGGGTTGTCCTCATACTCGTTCTTCCTTCCGTCGTTCCTTCTTTCCATCCTCCTATCCATCATTCTATCCACTTTCTTCTTTTTTTTGCCATTTGTCCTCCTTTCTCCTTTGTAGTCTTTTCTCTGTCTTCTTTCCTTTCTTTCTTTCTTTCTTTCTTTCTTTCTTTCTTTCTTTCTTTCTTTCTATACTTTAATTCATGCTACAGTCTTTCTTCTGTATTTCTTCCTACCTTCTTTTCTTACTTCCTTCCTTCCTTTATTTCCCATGCCTCTTTCCTTTCAGTCCTTCCTCTACCTTCTTATTCCGCTCCTTTCTTCCTTATTTCTTTCTTACTGACTTCTTTCCTCCCTATCTTCCATTATGTTTCCTTCCTTTATTTCTCCCCTTGTTCTCTTTCTTTCTTCCTCTTTCCGTTCTTCTTTCTTCTCTCCTTCTTCTCCCGCTCTCTGGGAAGCAAAGCCCTAGACCTTCTTATCATATCAAAGCGATATGAACAGCGAGACTTTAGTCACGTGTGCCGCCGGTATTAAATCATCAACGGCCGGGCAACGCATTGGAATGGCTATAAAGGAGCTTAATCGCACGCGGCCCTACGCACTCAAATTCCTTGCCACATGTTCTGCTTATAAGCAAGGCCAGTAACCGTTCCATTTATTCCAGTTCTGACCTCATTCCTAATTATCCATCCATCATTCATCCATCAATCAGTCCATCAGTCCACTCATGAGGTCAGTCGGTCATTAGGTCTACTCCACGGCTCATCCATCAGTCTTGGCCCCACGTAATGGGTTTGGATTTATGGTACATTGACTGTGGCATGTATATGTAGAGCTACAACCGTAATGCGCTGTTATAATAAAGCCAAGCAAAGCTTAATGCTTGTCGGTAATGCTTCTCACATGAGCCGAGCTTTAATGCACTACCAAGCTGCAGTTCAAGACGAAATAAAACTTCCAATGAAGGTCTACATAATGAAGCATTACATTACAAAGCGGTGTTCCACATTCTAAGCGAGTATGCTATTATCACCGACAGTTATATAATTGCATTTCACTGATGCATATTTTTCTATAAAAACGGGCCACAAATTCGGCATTCTGTCTTTCCTGGGCTTTTAATTCTGCCATAGTAAGAGAGGTTATTCATTCCTGGTTAGCTTAGGGAAATCTGGTGTCCGGATACTTCAACTAATCCCTTACATTCACCCTTAAGGCCCAGATAACTAGATCTGCATGAGTGTCAGCCTCCAGCTTCCAAGCAAGCCGTCAGTTTTTTTGTACAGCGAAAGAAAATCTATTGACGCAGCACTTGAAGTGCTCGCTCTTCAGTCTGTTTTCGATCAAATGCACAACAGAAAAGTTCAAAGTTCACAGCCCACACACGACGACGGCTGGCCTTTTAAGAAGTCACTCGATCGTTAGCAGCCATTATTTCTACGATCGTCTCTTATCAGACTTAATTCATTTCCAGATTTCTAAGATGGTCAAAGAAAACCAAGTCGATGACCGGCTTAATTCACAAGCGCTGGATAAAAAATCGATATGCAAGTAAAGTCAGATTCGACCCAGATTAAGGTTTCAGGCAGGAATACAGCGCATAGTGTTCAGAATAGGATTGGTGACAGCATTATCGGCCATAGCCCCAGGCAAAGCATACGTTTGGCGCTCTCTGAGACTCTGACCCCCACTCCACGGTCCATCCCACGTCACAACCCAATGAGAAACCAGCTAGAACATTACGCCGAACTTAGTTATTTATTATTTTATTATTTGCATTCAAATGAAAATAATCGTTGTAATTGAAAAAATGGCTAAAAAGTGAAAAACATAAAAATGTTTAAACACTTTTTTGGGAAAATGGTGCCCCCTAGATTTTTGCGCCCAAGGCAACTGCCTGTTTTGCCTGTGCCTAGGGCCGGCCTTTGATTACAGAGGTAAGAAGAAGAGGAGGAGGACTACAGTTAGGATTTGTGGAAGAGAGGATTGTTTTCAGTTTTGCGCAGAGGTTGCAAGAGACTTTAAAAATTCTTCCCATTGTCGTCATTAATTATGAATCTGGGCTACTTCAAAAGTTGAGAACTAAAATGGCTTAGACTTCAAGTCTACTGAATTTTTGTGAAATATTTTGACAAACTCTAGCTCTATAAAGGCCTGCGTAATTTCTAATGCCCGAGGCGAGTTAAACCACTGACACTGCTTGTAAATTGCTATCCCGTGTGAAGTTTGTTTAGTCTTCGTTGACTTGACAACGCCTAAATTAAACTTAAGCAGCTCTCTCAAAACTAGTTTACTAGCTTCAAAGTTTAACCCCTATTATTTTTAAGTCGTAGTTTTTGCAATGGTTCGTTTTGTTTACTTGCTTACTTACACGGGGTGACGTCAGACAGATTTCAACGCCTCGCTTAAAAATGCTCTTATTTATTGCAGTTGTTTTATGTTGTGTTAGAATGTGTCTCATGGACTGCTCTTCTGGATATTGAACAGATCACGGCTTGGTTTTGGTGAGCCATCGGTTGATGCTTTGTGTCTAAAACACCGGCGCGATAGAAGTTACAATGAAGTCGTTGTTCAATTGACGTCGTTGTTCTATTGTCGTCGTTGTTCTATTTTCGTCGTTGTTCTATTTTCGTCGTTGTTCTATTTTCGTCGTCGTTCTAGTTTCGTCGTCGTTCTAGTTTCGTCGTTGTTCTGTTTTCGTCGTTGTTCTATTGTAGTCGTTGTTCTATTTTCGTCGTCGTTCTAGTTTCGTCGTTGTTCTAGTTTCGGCGTTGTTCTATTGTCGTCGTTGTTCTATTGTAGTCGTTGTTCTATTGTAGTCGCTGTTCTATTGTAGTCGCTGTTCTATTGTAGTCGTTGTTCTATTGTAGTCGTTCTTCTGCTGTCGTCGTTGTTCTATTGTGGTCGTTGTTCTCTTGTAGTCATTGTTCTGCTGTAGTCGTCGTTGTTCGTTGTCGTTGTCGCTTATCTTGTTCCACTTACCAGACAGGTTCCGTTGATGCAGACGTCGCTATTGGTCTGGTTACGACAGGCGGTTCCATTCGGAACCCTGGCCTCGAGAACGACGCTGATTCTCAGTCGGGCATCGTGGCATCGTAAGGAACACGGGTCTGCAGGGTCGTGGTAGGGAACCCAGTCAGGAATGCGACCGTCCAGGGGTAGCTTCCTGTAGGTGAGGCACTGCCTCAGGCGGTAGTCGGGCACAGGTTCTGTCGTATCACAGTGCAGCTACAGAACAGAAAACACACCGAAAACTCCTCTCAGCTTATCTACTACAATCATTGTTATTATGACTACAACTTCTGCTGTGGGGCCCTGTATACACTGTACAGCCAATCGGTCAGAGCGCTGGGCATCTGAAGCAGAGAGAAAGTGTTCAAGCCCCTTTGCAGGGACCTTGAACAAGTTCCTTATTGACAATTACTCAATTCCATAGATTTATGCTTAGTCGTAAGTATATTCATTTATTCGTTCTTCCATGCTGTCATAATTATTATTATAACGCAGCATTTTACAAGCTCTATCCTTAAATTATATACATGGGTTAAATTATATACACGCAAAAGTAGGCCTAACTGACTCTGGAATGACTGGTTTTAAGTTAGGCTGGTTTTAAGTTAGACTGGTTTTAAGTTAGACTGGTTTTAAGTCAGACTGGTTTTAAGTTAGACTAATAGGCCTATTTGTTCTTGTGGCTGTTGTTCTACGCGTTATCTTGCCCAGATGGTTAATAAATGTTTTCGTACATTAAGCGTGCACTTATAAAGTTCTTGTCATCATTAGCATGGAGAACGCATGGGTGTGGTCTTGAGCGAAGATCATATACATGTAGGGAGTCCTTCACGACTCTGGACAGAACCTACGGAGAAAATGCTGCTCATCACATATTATTGCTTTGAATAGTCGTTTTATACTGGCGCTTAATTAATAAAATGCAGAACAGTAATAAAACAATGAAGGCCTACAGCATGACAACCTTTAGACTTCTATTGAGGAAATCGAGCGTGTGCTTTCAAAAAAACAATTGAAATTCATCAATGTACGCGACGCTTTATAATGTACGACATTGTAATGCACATACAAAAGTAGGTTGCTCTCACGGTGCTATATAAATTTGTTACAGTTACAGCTAGGCCTACAGCCTACATCGGACATAATGATAGGGAAAACGTCACAACTGAGTTTACAGCAGTCCAAATGAATGATTGAGCACTGTCTCTTCGACATAATGCAAAGTAGGCCTATAGACTTACACAATGCAAAGTATATATAGGCCTATAGACTTACATAATACAAAACAGGCCTATAGATTTACATAATGAAAAGTAGGCCTATAAGCTTACATAACGCAAAGTATGCCTACAGACTTGCATCGTGCAGCAGCTGAAAATTACCAAGTGCAAACATAGGCCCTAAGCGAAATCTTTAAATAGTGGCTATTCAAGTCTATGGCCTCCAATATGAAAATAAGCAAATAAATAAGTAAATAGCCAATAACGAGAACTTCACGAATGACGCCGTTCCGTGGGCTGTATTCCTAATCTCCTAATGTACTCTGGTCAAATAAGGCAAGCAACTTAACGTATTTTTTATATTATATTTATTTATTACAAGATTAATCTACTGTATTATTTGGGTCTTAACGAAGTTTGGACTCTAGCCTTGGGTAGCGAGGGTAGCAGTTGCATCCACCCTATATATACGCAACGCTGCACTGATTACAGGCCAACTATAATGAGTTAATCGATGATCACGGTTAGCCTACCCAGGCGATCAGACGGCAGATAGAACGGCCTTTAACCGCCGCCGCCGCCGACGCGGCCCTTCTTATCTCGCTCTGCCAGGGCCCTGGAGCGCCGGCATCAGCACTCGCCACACACTTCCGAACCGTACGAGATTTCACAGGGACCGTAAAAACCTCTTCCGGCGAAAGAAAACGCCTAAGACCCGCTGCAGTGCACACACCTACATGCATCACACCCTTGCAACGCCTCGCGCCTGAATATTTCATCGCGCTCATTAAACTAACAGGCAATCCTAAACTTTTTCAACTGAGAGTTAAGTCCCGTGCACGCGAGATGTACGTACACGCCTCGATTGCTGTTGCGAGGAACAGACTTAGAGTAAACGCCGACGAACCTAAGCACGACCCACCAAACAACAGTTCGTCGGTCTTTTCCCTCTCTAGTCTTTGGCAAACAGCATCTTGTCCTGCAGACCATATATGACCTAATCTATTGACTTCTAAAGCACCGATCTCATAATGTTACAATTACAATTTACAATTTACAGCTTCGGACTAACGACTGAGAAAGCCCGACAGCCGAACCCTGCTCTTGACAGCAAGAGTCACAACATGCATTAAAAGAGTGCAATATCTATACGTGTATGAGGGAAGGGCATGGAACAAAGATTGGTCGGATGATTTAATTGCAGTGATTTATTAACTATGAGGCAGACGGTGACGAAGACGATGATAATGATGACGATGATAATTATGATGATGGTGATGACGACGACGACGACGATGATGATGATGATGATGGTGGTGATGATGATGATGATGATGATGATGATGATGATGATGATGATGACGACGACGATGATGATGATGATGGTGGTGGTGATGATGATGATGATGGTGATGATGATGATGATGATGATGATGATGATGATGATGATGATGATGATGATGATGATGATGATGATGATGGTGATGATGATGGTGATAATTGTGATGATGGTGGTGATGATGATTATGATATATGAATTAATATGACTGATAATTTATGCAGCGCCTTTTAAGTACTTCTCAAAACAGTTTCCTCCAGCCTAAACAGTGGTTCACCGCCAATTGTAGGCGTATACTAGAAAGCGAAAATTCGGAGCTTCCTTTTGGGCTGGAACCCAGGGTGAACATGACAACGGATAAATCCTGTTCAGGTCGAAAATCTGAAGATATGCCGCTTTGACAACAGCTAATAACCCTAGCAGGTCAAACCCCAAGAAAACTAGAACTTCGTATCAGCCTAGACTATGGACTCCTAAGCTTGGCATGGTCCTCATCATATAATCGTTATTGAGAATATGCATGCCCTTTGCCAGTCTCGTTAAGTTATACTGTGGGCCTCATATAGGTCATAACTGAACAGGTGGCTGTGTGCTAATTGCCCGAAGTGACTGTAATTAACAGGTGCTTCAGTTGCGATGATGACACTCGAGCAGCTCCGAAACTGACTCTTCTCACGGATTAGCATTTGGTGTACCGCGAATTGCTTTCATATTTCCGTGTGGCATAAAACGAAATGTTAATTCTGCGTTGAATTAGATGTTGATGTGTCGTCTGTGCTGTGGTCTCTGTTGAAGATGACAAACGTGATGTCGTACTTGAAGCTGTCTCATTATGAACCGCAGACAGACGTTGTAAACGCCAGGTTCGCTCTAGACACGGCTTTGTCCTTCTCAGTCTCGTGTTTTCGACCCCAATTTACGGACACTGAACTGCTGAACGGTCGGACCCTACTCTCTCCGTCCAAGGTACATCTTATAACCAGTGGGCTGGATGAAAGCGCTTTCGACTGGTGATTAAAAGGCGCTATACAAATATCAGGTTTAGAGCGGTGTCACAAAGTAGAAATTTCCTTAGGTTCAAAGATGGTATGTATGTATGCATGTACGTATGCATGTGTGTATGCATGTATGTATGCATGCATGCATGTATGTATGTAATTATGTATGTATGTATGTTTGTATGTATGTATGTATGTATGTATGTATGTATGTATGTATGTATGTATGCATGCATGCATGCATGTATGTATGCATATAATTATGTATGTATGTATGTATATATGTATGTATGTATGTATGTATGTATGTATGTATGTATGTATGTATGTATGTATGTATGTATGTATGTATGTATGTATGTATGTATGTATGTATGATACATACAAACAGCTGTATGTATGTATATATGTATGTATGTATGTATGTATGTATGTATGTATGTATGTATGTATGTATGTATGCATGTATGTACCTAGGCTTTTCTAGAGAGCATTTTAAGAATCTCTGAGTAACAATGAATTGAGTATGGTTTCCTAAAGCAGCTACATGTACAGTAAGCTTTAGTGTGGGCATTATATTGAAGGACGTGAAGAGATTACTACATTCGGTCACTATACAGGTCAACTGGACATTTCGACAGTTCCTGTCGAAAGTTCCGTTCAGCGTTCCTTAATTATATAAATCTGATTTAAAACGGATATAATTCTGATTTAGTTGTAGACATAACTTTAATATTAAGACAACAACTTAACAAAATGCGGTCCGTAGTTCAGGTCCCGTTTAAAAAAATTATGGCTTTGTTCCGATAAACTGCAGGCGAAGTAGACTTCAAACCAGTCGGCGTATACATAAGCCCAACTCGTGCAGCTGCGCTTCAAGAAGGTTAAGGAACTTTTCGGGCACCGCTTGGCTGCCATTTTCACATCGTGCTTAGATTTTACGATCGGTTCCATGTGGATCAGAATGCACCGACTGTTTTACTACTTCTCTGCGGTTTCCACCAAGCGTCTCCATCTTAATGAGCTTAATTTGAGGCGCGGTTGGGTTGCTCTACTTTGCATCGCAGCTGTGCAAATGCAGCTGATTGTGTTAAGTTCCCGAGACGTACGTGACCAGAATTCTGACGATACTGCTTCATAAAATGTCCTTGAGGGTTACTATAACCCCTGGCAAAAGGACTGCCACTCCGGTTGCCAGAGGGTATACAGTAATCTTAAGGGCATTTTTATGGAGTAGCACCGTCAGAATTCTGGTCACGTACGTCTCGGGAACTTTACACACTCAGTCCGGAACTCCTTTTGACAACCCTTTGGACAACCTCTCCGACTCGACGCAGCGCTCGTGAATAAGCTGGTGCCCTGCGCTTAGCTTTCGATTATTATCATTATTACTATTGTTATTATTATTATTCAAAGAAATTCCGGAATTTTAAGAGACTGGGTCTAATAAAGAAATTCCGTATTGCTATCAGTAAGCGGGACCACCCAGCTTGCCTTATTTGTGACTGGGCGACTATAAATCTGGCCACTGGCGCCCCACCCAACAGACTACAGGAAATCAGGTCACGAAGTCTTAAACGTCGATTCTCCTGCTGTCTCTGACCAAGGCCCATCACTTCATTCTAATTATAGAAGACGGTAACAATGGCGTCTTGTTTTGACAAATTAACGTAGTGAGACAGAGAGAGACAGTGAGATAGAGAGAGGGAGAGAGACTGAGAGAAGAGAGACTGAAAGAGAGAGAGAGAGAGAGAGAGAGAGAGAGAGAGAGAGACAGACAGACAGACAGACAGACAGACAGACAGACAGACAGACAGACAGACAGACACAGACACAGACACAGACACAGACACAGACACAGACACAGATACAGACAGAAAGACAGAGAGACAGAGAGACAGAGACACAGACACAGACACAGACACAGACACAGACAGAAAGACAGAGAGAGAGACACAGACACAGACACAGACACAGACACAGACAGAAAGACAGAGAGACAGAGAGAAAGAGACAGAGAGATGACTAGAGGCAGACAAATAAGGATGGGACAGAAGCAGACAGAGAGGCAGAGGAAAGAGGAGAAAGAAAGACAGCCGAGAGTCAGAGGTTCACAACACCCCGCATTGCCATCTGCGACCTTACAACACAACAGCCCTTTTATCTAAACAAATTCCACCGGCAGAGGGCTGAGATTAACATCTGCGCAGTCTGCAGAGGCCCACATCCAGATAATAAGGACCAAAAAACCTGATCCCTCTATATACAAAAACCGTGTAAGTGCAGAAAAAGAAGGATTTAGCATTGTTTTATATACAGTTTCAACGTGTTTCTAAGTAGGCTTATATCTACACTGGCGTGTGTTACTACAGTTCATTGTACGCAGTTCTGAGGCGTTCTATACCAACTGCGTGTAAGTGATGTGGCCAGAGTAAAGATCAGTGGATAAATTCAGCCGGATCCCTTCCGATCTGATATCCGGCACCTCTGATTTGAGACCAGTCAC
>OY744608.1:16616359-16706359 GCA_963556255.1 Allolobophora icterica
AGCAGCATCCCTCGCATCCCTCGCATCCTTCGTCCGTCGCATCCTTCATCCTCTGCTGAATCTCGGTGTCTGACATCCACAGTTAACAATGGCCTGAAACAAATATCCTGCCTCTCTAGTCTACTGCCCCCCACTCTCTCCCTTTCTTTCTCTCTGTCTCTCCCTCTATGCGTCTCTCTCTGTGTGTGTCTCTTTCCGTGTCTTTGCAGTGTCGTCTCTCATTGACTCTCTATACCTCCTTTGTCTCTCTTCCTATCTCCGCATCTCGCTCTCTTTCACTCTGTGTATCCCTGCGTCTCAGAGTCTGTTTGTATTTGTCTCGGCCTGTCAGTCTCTCTCTCTCTCTCTCTCTCTCTCTCTCTCTCTCTCTCTCTCTCTCTCTCTCTCTCTCTCTCTCTCTCTCTCTCTTTCTCTCTCTCTCTCATGTGTTCCAATCAATATCTGTCTGTCTGTCTGTTGTCTGTCTGTCTATTACAACCCACAGTACAAGAGATGCCAGTGAATGATTGGACATTTGGGTTTCTCCTTGTATTGTTGTCCAGCGGCCTTTGTCTCATTCATCGGCAGTTACAAAAGAATCCCTTTCTTTGATCCAATGACGTTTTAGACCAATTACTATGTATTTATCTAGATGCGAGCAAGGCTCTCATCTGCACGCATGCACCATAAGATATGTACATACGATAAAAACAGATTCCTATACAACCACATCAAGGGGCAAGACTGTTCACTGAGTAAAATCAACCGCTGTTCAGCTCAAAGCCAAACTCACTGCCAACGGTTTCGTAATCGTAATCGTAATGTAAACGAACATTTATATAGCGCCACTCAAAAAGCGTCTGTTGCTACCAGTTAGCAGAACGTTTTGCTTTTCGATTGTGATTTACAAGCATCGAATGGTGTGTTGGATATTACGATGACGGCGCCGTAGAAGTAAAAGGATTAGATTGGATAAATCAGAAGGTTAACGAAGAACGCTCAGTCGAAAATGAAATAACGAGGTATCGCGACATTAATGGGTTTTGTGCCAAAACCCTCTGCGCTCTCTCCTCCTGAAAATACTCCAGACCGCAATATATATATATATATATATATATATATATATATATACACGTTTGTACATATGTATTCGTATTACGGTATTAGACATATACCGGTATACATGCGTATATTAATGATGTCGTCCGTAACCGAGTTTATGTTGTTTATATATACTAGACATACATAAACAGCTAGTCGATTTAACGACCAGCTCCCTAGTTGGCCTGGAACATAGATATATATATATATATTGCGTATATAATTAAGTGTATATATGTATATGTATGTATGTGTGTGTGTGTCTGTGTGTCTATGTGTGTGTAATCGATTAGGCTTGAGCTATAGAGTTTCGGAATAATCGTGGGTCGCGACACGCAGCCATGTTGTGGCGCCTGAAGCACTTGAGTCCAATATCATCATCCGCGCACAATGGATTGTGCCAACGCAACAGGTCAGTGGGGGTCAGTCTGCTGAGACTCTGCGACAACCCGCCACCCAATTCAAGAAAGAAAGAGAGAGAGATAAACAAGTTGCTGCTGCTGCCTACGCTGACAGAGTCTATCTGAGACTTCAGGGAATTTGAAGAATGAAGAATCGTCGAGGTGGTCAGAAAAAGCCTCTGAATGAGCTGCCTGCTTGAACGCGGTGTGTTAGAGAGCTAATAGGGAAGCGTTCAGTTAGTCAACGCCACACAGTATACATGAAACCAAGAGGTTTCCTTCGACACCTGAAGATGTGTATGAACAGCAGTAAGTGCAATAGCAAATCTGAATTCCCCAAATTTCTCAGCGCCACTCAAAGCTAGCTGCAGCGGGCAGACCAGCTCATACACTGGCCCTAAGTGAAGCCAAAGTTTCATTTCATATATACAAATATATATATACACATATATATATACATATATATATACACACATCGATTTCGGTGCTATAGGTAAAAATCCGGAATGGTCACGTCGGAGAAATACGTAAATATAGTCTATATATATATATATATATATATATATATATATATATATATATATATATATATATATATATATATATATATATACGTCCAAGTACACAGTAGTATATGTATGTATACAGGTGCGTCTATATACTCCATAGAAACCTTGGAGCAAATGCTCCATCCAAAAAATGGGGGAAGACCTGCTAATGTATGTGCCATCATTCATGGGGGGGGGATTAAAAGGGGAAGGAAGAAGAGAAGGAAGGGGAGGGAGAGGAAGTTGCTCCAATGACTTTTGGGGGATAGACGCCCCTGTATGTATATTTATTTATTTATTTTTTTATTTATTCCGGATATTTCTATAGCGCTTCTCGAAGTCAACTACTACTCAGAGGCACTCCCAACTACAGCATTGGTATACTGTGCCGGAATTTTCACGCCGAAGCGCCACGAGCAATTGCGAGTGAAGGACTTGCCAAAGGTCCGTACGCAGCAGCTAGAGTGGGATTCGAACCTGCAACCCTCCGGTCACAAGGCGCCGAACTTACCACTGAGCCACCACGCCCCACGCCTAGTATCCGGGTAAGTATGAATGCAAGAGTGTATACATATTACATAAACGCATCTATAGCCCTACATGTATATATCCATGAACTTACAAGCATATGCCTGTATTTTATAGGCTTGTTTATTAAAAGTGTTTAGCTCAGAAAAAGGCTATGCTTGAATGTATGTAAGAAACGAGGCATGTACTTATGACCTTTATTCTGTTTCTGGGTCAGCTGTAGTCACTTGAGACGCAAATTAATCACAGAGAAGAGTAGTTTGACGAATGAGGCGCCACAATCGGCCGTATTATGGGCCAATAGCCACACAGAGAAGTGCATTGAATTTAACAAGGGAAACGATGAATCAACAAGCAACAATGTTTATGACCTTTGGATATGCGTATGGAAGAAGCATGCGGCATATACAACTGTGCCGTTCTGAGATACATTTGAAAGGAGCTACATGATCAAGGGACTTCAGGAACTGTCCGGACAAAACAATCAACAATGTTTTCGCTCGCGCTGAATGAATGAATGAATGAATGATCGACAGCTTACGTGAGTAAATGAGGAAAAGAATAGCAGTCCTTTAAGCTAAACAGAGAAACAGCCATGTATGCATGTATGTTATGCATGTATGTATGTATGTATGTATGTATGTATGTATGTATGTATGTATGTATGTATGTATGTATGTATGTATGTATGCATGTATGTATGCATGTATGTATGTATGTATGCATGTATGCATGTATGTATGCATGCATGTATGTATGTATGTATGTATGTATGTATGTATGTATGTATGTATGTATGTATGTATGTATGTATGTATGTATGTATGTATGTATGTATGTATGTATGTAATTATGTATGTATGTATGTATGCATGTATGTGTGTAACTGTGTATGTATGTATGTATGTATGTATGTATGCATGTATGTATGTATGTATGTATGTATGTATGTATGTATGCATGCATGCATGTATGTATGTATGCATGTATGCATGTATGCATGTATGTATGTATGTATGCATGTATGCATGTATGCATGTATGCATGTATGCATGTATGTATGTATGCATGTATGTATGTATGTATGTATGTATGTATGCATGTAGGTATGTATGCATGTATGTATGTATCTATGTATGTATGTATGCATGTATGTATGTATGTATGTATGCATGTATGTATGTATGTATGTAACTATGTATGTATGTATGTATGTATGCATGTATGTATGTATGTATGTATGTATATATGTATGTATGTATGTATCTATGTATATATGTATGCATGTATGTATGTATGTATGCATGTATGTATGTATGTATGTATGCATGTATGTATGTATGTATGTATGTATGTATATATGTATGTATGTATGTATGTATGCATGTATGTGTGTATGTATGTATGCATGTATGTATGTATGTATGTATGTATGTATGTATGTATGTATGCATGTATGCATGTATGTATGTATGTATGTATGTATGTATGTATGTATGTATGTATGTAACTATGTATGTATGTATGTATGCATGCATGTATGTATGTATGTATGTATGTATGTATGTATGTATGTATGCATGTATGCATGTATGCATGTATGCATGTATGTATGTGTGTATATATGTATGTATGTATGTATGTATGTATGCGTGTAACTGTGTATGTATGTATGTATGTATGTATGTATGTATGTATATATGTATGTATGTATGCATGCATGTATGTATGTATGTATGCATGTATGCATGTATGTATGTATGTATGTATGTATGTATGTATGTATGTATGTATGTATGTATGTATGTATGTATGTATGTATGTATGTATGTATCTGTGTATGTATGTATGTATGCATGTATGTATCTGGACTTTTATGAAGCGCATTTTAGGAGCCCCTCGAGAGCGTTTTGAACATGGCTTTCTAAGGGATCTGAACAGGACCATCTTAGCATAGCTAGAAAAGAGTAATCTGAGCAGAATTTGAATGAACAGCTCGTATGCTGACTGGGAGATTGTTCCAAAGGGATGGACCAACGCACGAGAGTTACGGTGCACTCGTGTTAACGTACGGCAGCGAGGGACCAGAAGATCTCCACAGGCGGACGAACAAAGCGACCTGCGACCTGACCGAGCTTAAACCGGCACAAACAGCTGTTGTATGTGTGATGGAGCAGATTCAACCAATATGTATGAAGTGCCAGCGACTTCACTTTCCTTAGCCTCGAAAGATGACAGCGGATGAAAGGCCTCCCCATCCCTGCCTTATCTTACTACCAGTAGTGTACAATCAGTGTACAATCAGTGTACAATTGTTGTACACTGCACTATGCTTTTTAGCCGAGTTCGTAAGGAAGAGCAAGTGGAGCAGTAATCTCGAATCATCTTTCTTCCGTGGGGGTACAAGAACCTTGACCTCTTTGTTAACAGTCCAGAAGGCTAGCCACTAGGCTAGCGGACGAAATTGAAGATTAAAAGCATTGTCAACTGATAAGTGAAACAATTAAATGACTGTTACACTGAAGTATACTTACGAAATTGGCGATGACAGCGATGAACAGATATCGCCACGTTTGGTTTCTTTTAAAAATTAGACGATTCATTGCTTGACGTCTATTGTCAGTTGGCTTCTTTAATCCGGGTCCCGACGGTCAGCGAATGGAAGAACGGAGTCTACGACATCGAAGATACGTCTCGCGAAGGCCGACGGATCTCATGACACGACCCTTCACTTCAAATGTCGTCTGGTGTCGTGTGGCGCCCCTACCGTCACATGCGATTAAGCCAATTAATTCTAATCTGCCTCTAGTACTTCTTCAACGACACTACAATCCTCCGCTTGCGAGTCTCTATTCTCTACGCGTGTTCCCAGTCAAGCTGTCAAGCACATTCAGTCTGGGGATGTTGCATTCGCTCTGCACGCTTGGAACCGATAACAACCGCATCGAGTGCAAATCGAAGAGAGTCTCGAACTTGCACGACCTATTTCGACGTCTGCGACTCAAACTTCAGTTATATATGAATCAAAACACGAGTTCTGTTTTGCCGATGAAGACGTTAACTGTGTCCGCCCAAAGTGTTCGCCGTGTGACTAAGCGCTTGATCCGTACGTACACCGGCGGAGAGTTCAGAGTACGAGTGTGAGGTTTGGACGTCACTGTGTAGACCTTCTCAGTGACCCGTAGTTAGGACGACACAATTTCTCTCGAGAGGCTGCTGGTGTTTTTGCTGATGCGTGCTGAATCGCTGACATTCCGATCTCGTTTCTCTCAGACGAACGAACCTCTCAGCTGTTTAAAGTCTTGCGATTATCAATGGCTGCTTGCTTTGATCGCTCTATTCAGGGCAGAGACTACGTCTGTTCGGTTCAGACTCGCAGCTGCAAACAATGACCGCACTGTGTCATGTAAACTGTTCAGATGGGTTTAAAATAGATCGAGGTTCAAGACAATAATTATACTAGACGGAGCCTTTTATGCACTACATACTAGCTACCAGGTACATTCATATTCACACACACAAACATACATATATACATTCATGCATATATAGACACATGCATCATGTATATATGTATTAGAACTCATTATATAGCGCATTTTAGGGTAATTCACAAAGTGCTGTACCTATGACCATCTAACACACACACACATACATATCACACATACATACATACATACACCTGTACGTATACCCTACATACATTCATACATGTGCATACATACATATGTACCGATGATACGAGAGAATTCCAGTGAGTATAAATGTATCAGACCAAAGCGTGGTCTGGAGCTGGAATACCAACCATAAGGACACAGTGGTCAGCTTTGTACAGTCCGAGGTCCATCCACTTTGGACCGACATCGATGGAAAGAAGAAAGTAATTCGTCCAATATTACTAACTTATCAACGTCTAGTAGGCCTACAACTCTCCAGGAGAAGTATGAACAGTACGAGAGAAACACCATTACCTAATGCCGCCGTTGCCTAATCACACGAGTATAAGAGAGGACGATTCTGCCTATGTGCTAAAAGCCTGTAAGTCAGTGTCTGAGAACGTGTCAGTCCACACGTACTATACTATGTGACGAACCTCTAAGCATCTAGTCGACATGTTAGGCTTACATGATAACCGATGACTTACGTCTACGTAACGGATCGATCGTCCTTGCCCGCTGAACATACTTACGATGATGGTCATGACTTATCGTCGGTCGTGACTTGAGTCATCATCACGTAGGCCTCCACTCTTCTGCTGTTCTGTATTCCGACGTATAAGAAACTATTTGCGTCTGGTATCTAAGAAACATTTGCTAATGCTACTGCTGTGGATTCCATAGTACACGGTGGTCGTATTCCTAGCTCTGCTGCGTCCTTTCTCTGTCAGTCGCAAGGCGGTTAATGCGCTTAGCACACGACGGGCGACTTGAAAAGGAACTCTGCGTGCGCGCGCGCATCGAAGCAGCCACACACAAGCACATAGTCTGTTCTAGCCAGCCGCTGGTCGACGCTCATTGAACAGTGTAGCTGTTACCATTACATATCTAATGATATTAGATCGACTGCTTTTCATCAAATTGTAGGCCCTACTACAACCCAGGTGACCCTGGTAGCGGGGTCTACAACGCCTTTTGGGTCTCCTGTATTAAAGCCAGATTATGTGAATTGATTATAAGCATTATATGTTTTGTTTATCCTTGCAATGTTTGGTTACCGAAGTAAATATACAATACAATTGCTACCGGTAGGTATCATAAGTGATTGCATTATGGTTTCACAGAGGATCTTGCTGCCGCTAGGACTTTACTTGTGACTTTATAGAGGATACTGCTTGATACCGCTAGGAATAATATTGCATTGTTATTTCACAGAGGATGTACATGATACCGCTAGGAATTATAATTCAGAGGATAATTCTAACCTCTCGGAATAATTGCATTGTGATTTCACACAGTATTATGTTTCCGTAGCAACCTCTTGTAATAATTGCTGTGTGATTTCATAGAGAACATGTTGCCGTAGCAACGCTTGTATAACCTTTGTCTAACCAATAATTGCATTGTGATTTCATAGAGGATATATTGAAGTAGCAACGTCTCGTAATAATTGCATTATGATTTCATACAAACTATATTTCCGTAGCAACGTCTTGTAATAAGTGCATTGTGTTTGCATACAGGGTATATTTCTGTAGCAACATCGTGCAACCTCTTGTAATAATTTGCATTGTGATTTCATAGAGAACATGTTGCCGTAGCAACGATTGTCTAACCTCTGTGTAACCAAAAATTGCATTGTGATTTCATAGAGGATATATTGCCTTAGCAACGTCTTGTAATAATTGCATTGTGATTTCACACAACATATATTTCCGTTACAACGTCATGTAATAATTGCATTGTGATTTCATAGAGGGCACGTTGCCGTGGCAACCTCTTTTAACTTCTGGGAATAATTGCATTCGGATTACATTTTCACAGAGGATGTATTGCAGTAGCAGACTCCTGTAATAATTACATCGTGATTTCAAACAGGATATATTGTCATAGCAATTTCTTGTAATAATCGCACTGTGATTTCATACAGAGTATATTTCCGTAGCAACATCTTGTAACATCTGGTAATACTTGCATTATGATTTCACCTCTTTTAGTAAAAAAAAATAATAATGACAATGAGTGTGATGATGATGGTAATTACACTGATGATAATGCTTGGTAATTGTTTTGAATCTTGATGGCTTCCTCATATAAAATAATAATGGGCAAAAGCAATGGGTATGAAAAGTGAGGTACGATACCCTCCAGTCCAAAAAGTGGGGGTACGGGTACTCCTCGTACCCCTCTGTAAATTACCCAGCAGCAAACGGCGTACATGGGTTCGTAAATCCGAGGCTTCGGGAAGCTCATCTCTCCTCGTGCAGTCATGTAGGCCAAAAACTGGTATGCGAAGAAAATACCGTCGAAACGTACAGATTCCGCAGCAGTGTAAGGAATGTTTGAAGAAATTCCTCATTCAGACCGAATAGTTTGTCAAAATGACACTGAAGACGAATCAAAGACCGAGGATGAGGTCGAGGGGTCCCTGAGATGTGCCATGCAATAAAACGGGTATAGACGACTTTAACGGGTTTAGATATACGATGTTAAATAGACTTTTCTCTATAGTGTTGACTGAAGATGGGGTCTTATCAATAGATAAATACGCATATGTCTCCAGGCATATGTGTCATTATTTAATATACATACTTATGCATATGCATGTTGTTACTACAACACTACAAATCCATCAGGGTGCGGGAAACTCTAGTGGTTAGCGTGCTGGGCTGTCAGCCAGAGGTTATGGCTTCAAATTCCCACACGGGTAGACAGATACCATTGTTCTGTTCTTCATATATATACCAACCTCAGAGCTATGCCAAGAAACAAGTGTATCGACTGTGCAAATGGACAGAAATCAGAGGGCGAGAGGAAGCTAGCAACCTGCTCTTATGTGCTGAGGCTAAGAAAATGAAGTCGCCAACATTTCTGCTTCCCTGCTGGGATGATCGATGGGTCGTCTTACTTTCTAGACCACGTAATCGTAATCGTAAACTCCAAATTTCAAAAGCGCTATTCTAAAGCTAGGCGCAGAGCACCAGCTTATTCACGGACGCTGCGTCAAGTCAAAGGGGTTGTCCAGAGATGGTCGAGGGAAGTTCCCAGTGCGGTTGCAGAGACACGTTGTCACGCAACACACAGGTCTATGTCTATAGGAAAATACTCGATAGTGTAGTGGTCAGCGCGCTGGACGGTCAATCGAGAGGTCGGCCGTTCAAATCCCTGTCAGTGCAGAAATTTGGTTCGAGATTTCTGCTTCACCTGCACCGAGTACACTGAAGATGAGACGGTGAGGGAGAGGACTGGCCACCCGCCCTCACATGCCGTGGCTAAGAAAATGAAGTCGCTAACACTTCATACCCACAGCTGTCGACTGCTCTTGTTCTTCTTCTATAGGAAGATACTAGAAGATTACTGCTGCTACGCCCCCTCTCGTCTAAAAAAGGGATCTGCAGACGAGACTTTTCCAGTGTCTTTGTAGTTCACCGGCCTGATCTTCGGTGGTGTACTTAGGCCTACTACAGCTCGTGGTTGCCGTAAATTTCTCGCAGAGACCTCGGCCTACTTTGGTATTTAACATCAATAAAATATGCAGATTAACGTATTTACAACGACTTTAGCAAAACAACTTCAAGAGTCCGTGATTCGGTTCACTAGTGCAGTGACTAAGCAAGGCCAGCCCTTTCATGAGATGCACGTGATAATAAATCAGTCTGACGCGCTCCGGATAATGCCTGCTTGACCGTAAATTTAACGAATCCCCATCTGTTTGGTTTGATAACGTTTGATAACGATTATTTAACGATGTCGTCATTCATGTGATTGGCGTCAAACGCAGACATAATATAGGGGGCCTACAGTGTGCACGATGTAAGAAAGGTATGATGTAGGCCTATTTGTTCCACTTCACCCTCTTTTAATTTCTTTCATGCCCCTCTCGTCTTTAACCTCCACCTGTCAATCATCTGTCAGTGAACCCTGTCTCTCCATCATGTCTCGCTTTGTTCTTCTCATTATTTTTACCTCTGTCCATGCTGTGTGTCTCTTTGTCTCTGTGTCTCTCTATCTCTCTCTATCTCTCTCGCATCTCTCAATCTCTGTTCCCTTCCCCTCACAATATCTCTCCTCTCTCACCCTCACTTTCTCTCCGCTCTGATCCTCTTCCTTTCCCCTCCTCTCTTTCACTCTCTTCTCTTCCCTGTCTCTCCTGCTCTGTCTGCCCTCTCCCTTCCTCTTTCTGCTCCTCTCTCTCTTCTCTCTCCCCTCTCCTCTCTCTATCTCTCTGGCTCCCGTCTCTCTTCTCTCTCTCGTCTATCTTCTCTCTCCTCTTCCTCTCTCTCCGCTCTCTCTTCTCTCTCTCCCCTCTCTTCTCTCTCTCTCTTCTCTATCTCTCAGTCTATTTTTTTCGACAGGTGTGAGCAAATCAGTTGTGACTTGTGACACACTTCAATGAAGTCGGGTAAATTATAGTTCTAAGTGAAAACAAATCAACCTACTTCAAACAAGCTCCATGATGATAAAATCGTCACTCATATCAGACTACTATGACGGTCACACTGCTCACATTTCACTAAAACGTCTATAATTATATAGATAGAGATACATGCATGAAAACGGATTTAGGTATTAAGACCTCGATTGAGGATGCTGTGGAAAATCTTGTTTGATAGCCTAAATGCTGTAGCAAAACCTGATAATTATTAGATAAAGTTAAACTTTCGTAATCGTAATCTCCAAACTTCTAAAGCGCCACTCGAAGGCCAAGCGCAGGGCACCAGCTTATTTACGAGCGTTGCGTCAAATCAGAGGGGGTTTCCAAAGAGTATACTTCAGAGGAAGTCCGAGTCCGGTTATCATGGAGGCAGATCAAGAGAGCCGCAGCTGCTAAGGAGGATGTCGTTTAGGGCGAGGAGAATAAGGAGGCGGAGGATAAGATGAGTCAGAGAAGGAGTGCTTGAAAGGTCAGACTTAGACTTTGATTAGCAATTAGGCCTAATTAGACCAATTAGGTCCTGTCTGTGCATCGCATGAATTGTGAATATATCGCGCTGTTTGTGTTGTTAACGTTAATGTGACATGCTTTGATAGCAATTAAATACTTACACTTATGATTATTGCAACTGAACGTCATCAGCCATCAATGTTCTTGTTATAGAGGCTCTACAAAAGTTACGGGTTACCTATGACCTGGGACTAGTCCCAGCTATGACTATGAAGAAAGGAAGATCAGGGCCGTTGATAAGGCTCCGCGAATGTCGGTACAAGATGTTACAAAAGGGGTCCATGTCGGTCGAGCGGCCGTTGGATTGCCAATACCATGCACATTGCACAGCGTATAAATAAGTATCACCATAAAATTATATTCTAAGGCTTTTCTAGTTGCTACTATTGGTATCTGCATGACTTGTTCACTGAGTCGAGAGGTTTTTTATATCCCGTTTATCCCTTAGTTATAATCCTTATACACACTGTGACACTAGTAGCCTAAGTGGCGGTCACTGACTGTTTGAGAGTAAGGTAGGCCTACACAGGACACTTCAACACTATATAACAATTGGTCAATAAAATCTGATAAATCTCAAATATGTAATTAATTCTTGAACGCTGCAGCCTGCAGCAAATGTCATAGGCCAAAATATCAGCAAATTCCATTTTCGTCTCTTACAGTCAAACAGTTTGGTGAAATCCAGCAAATTCAGGCTATATAGTCCAAATCCCACGTCTAGCTCTTTGTGACATGAAAGCGTCAACAACTTGATCCAGTTGCAAGTCGTTTGCTAGAATGCTCTCAATTGACAAAAACGCCAAGTCGGAAGACCTATCTATGGGTTGTCACTGTCAGGCCTACACTTAACTAAGTTTACAGAAAAATTTGAGGTGAGACGGATATTTGCATACGACATTTGGCAAATAGCAACAAAAGTCCCTTCACGTAACCATGTGCAGACGTGTGATCAGACAGATTGAAAAAAGCCAGGAAAGACTCTTTTACCTCCACCTGTCTCGCCGGATATTCAATTTTTACATAACGCTCGGCTCAGGGGCCCTCGCTGCTTCACGCCGTTTGCACCTATGGAAAAAGGCCCTGAGGAAGATGTACTATGAGTAGGAATGTAGCGCAACGTACTCTCGTGCAAGACTTGTTCTGTTAAAGCGCTATAAATGTTTAGTTGTATTGTATTGTATTGTATGATGTCTCTTTCCGATTTCTTATCACTGCTGACGGAATACTTCATTTGCATTTAAGTATTTAAGGTTTGATTTTAAAGGCCTGATTATGCCATAAGAACGGGGATAACTATTCCAGATAATTTGTCAACATTAACTGCCTTTGTTGTCAAAAGATGTCGTCAAACAGAAAAAAGGGACCCAGAACTGTTATTTTTATAACTACGAAATATTGATAAATGTAAGGAAATTCAACTAGATTTTTAATCTTGTCTGTAACAGCTAACAATTTTTAAATCTTGGACGACCCCCGATACATTTTACGTCATTGCGACGTTATTTGTGAAAAAATTACGGCATAATACAGTTCAGGGATGATAAGTCAATGACTTACTGCTGCGTCGAAGCTGAAGCAGGCCCTATAGGGCGGTTTGAAAACAAACTGTAGCTTAATGCGTCGAGCATAATACTTGACATGATTGCTTTCTAATTTTATTAAATTTTAATTGCTATTATTGATTATGAGCATAACTCATCATGGAGTTGTCTAGAGTGTCGCGTTTTTCCACTCACAGTGTATACGTAGGCCTATGTATGTAGGTGTGTGGGTGAGCGCATACTCCCGGCGCAAACATGAAAGCACTTAGGCTCGTGCGAGAGGCTCATCATCTATAGGTTGACCGTAACCATAATAATATTATATATCGGGTTTTTGCCTGCATGCAACGCAAGCAACGATATCATAAACGTACGGCCATATCACACTCAAAAACACTTGTGAATCACTTATCCCTTATGTCCAGGCGGTTAATGGGCTTCATAATACATGCATGATATCACTTCATATACACATACACGCACACACACACAGTCACACACACATATATATATATATATATATATATGTATATATATGTGTATTTTGGCAACGATATTAAACAATGTATTGAGGCCTCTAATCTATATTAACTTTTGCCAATCTGAAAGATTATAACATCAATGACTGCATGATAATATTTAGCGCCATTTCCGTTGTCATGGCGGACTTCTGAACGCATAGATACGATGTCACGAATGTGCGTATACCTTTGTTGAGCTGGATGGAAATGATAAAGGTCGTTTTAGGTCTGTCTATAAAGATATCTAATAAGTTTGTTTTCCTGTAAATATATGACTGTGATGACTTGTATATTGCACTCTGCTTAAGATAAAAGCAGTTCGTATAGCCTACCCGCCCTTAGAATCCCAAACATTAGGGCATATATACTTATGCGTCTCAGGCATATATGTAAATATATGTATATATAAATATATATATATAGAACTGCTTATAACCTCGTATATATATATATATGGTATATCGCCATGGTATATATATATATATATTGAACTCATGTAAAACGCCCTTTCCTTCAGCCTCACCTGGTCTAGGGCGCCATGCAAATCTTTCTTCTTCTTCTTCTTCTTCTTCTTCTTCTTCTTATTATTATTATTATTATTATTATTATTATTATTATTATTATTATTATTATTATTATTATTATTATTATTATTATTATTATTATTATTATTATTATTATTATTATTATTATTATTATTATTATTATTATTATTATTATTATTATTATTATTATTATTATTATTATTATTATTATTATTATTATTATTATTATTATTATTATTATTATTATTATTATTATTATTATTATTATTATTATTATTATTATTATTATTATTATTATTATTATTATTATTATTATTATTATTATTATTATTATTATTATTATTATTATTATTATTATTATTATTATTATTATTATTATTATTATTATTATTATTATTATTATTATTATTATTATTATTATTATTATTATTATTATTATTATTATTATTATTATTATTATTATTATTATTATTATTATTATTATTATTATTATTATTATTATTATTATTATTATTATTATTATTATTATTATTATTATTATTATTATTATTATTATTATTATTATATACTTAGGCTGCATGAAGAACAACTGCAGAAACGATAACGTTTTTCAGATGATTAGTTGGGCCAAGGTAACTCTCTGTCTGTATGTCTGTCTGTCTGTCTGTCTGTCTGTCTGTCTGTCTGTCTGTCCGTCTTCTGTTTCTGTCTATATTACTCTCTGTTTCTGTCTGTCTGTGTCTGTCTCTGTGTGTTTCTCTCTGTATCGCTCTCTGTGTCGTGTTGTGTGGGTCTCTCCCTCTCCCGCTCGCCCTCTCTCTCTCCCGCTCGCCCGCTGCCCTCTCCCCCTCTCTCCCTCTCCCTCACCATCTCCCTCCCCATCCTCTCTGTCTGTTTATCTGTCTGTCTCTCATGCATGTAATCAACATCAACTGACCACAATTCGCTATTTACAGATGCATGCGTGCGTTAAAAGACGTGCATTTAGTATATATATATATGTATATATATGTATATATATATATATTTATTACATATAAACAGTCGAAAACAGGCATAGAGCGTTTTAAGAGTGTTTTTAAAAGACACTTTATAATTATGGGCATAGTTGGTCTCGCTTGAGTTGCTTGGGTCAAACATTAGATTTTGAAAACTATGCACGCACTGTATACGCACGCTTGCACATCTGCAGTCCGTCCTATTTGTATATATACATATGCATGCATGCAACATGGTGTATTATGATTTATGTATTATGATAAATGCATTATTGTTTACGTATGAATGTAGGCTATATGTAGATCTATATCGGAAGATTTATTTATGGAATTAGGTTATATATAGGTCTTCAGTTACGTGACAAAAATGAATGTTATATGTCCTCACTGTGGTACCGATTTCAGATCGATCTACAACCATTTCACTGCTGAACGTGTATGGTAGTATTTCACAGGTTATTGACATCAATGAGTTTTCAATAGGAATGCTTTTGACTTGGCCAAAGATTTTGACACCATAGATCATTATATGCTCTTTGTTGGTTTAGAATTAAGTTACTAGTTCAAAGACAAGAGCAATTCCAGATGCAGTTTTAGTTTTTCCAGCGGGAGGGGGGCACGTATGGGCCAAGCGACAAAAGGGAGGCTGCAGCTGTGTGCCTGGATATACCGAAAACTGCGAATGCTTTAAAATGTTGTCGCAATAACTAGTAACAAACTGAAAAGAGATTTGGATTGGAGCGACGTGATTTGTTTGCCTCAAAAATATGCTCAAGTTAAAACACATCGGACATCACATTAACTTTATTTGAAACACATAGCCTATAAACAAATTCATTTGCATCTACTTAATGAAGCGCGAAATTACGACCGTTACAATAATTATTAAGAAAGTTTTCAAAATAATCGACTCTGTAGGAACAGATTTAGGCCTAAACTGGCAGCAAAGAACGTCTGAATTGGTGCTTGGTAAACATGTTTATTTAGCTTCAGAAGAGGAATCTTTACTCACAGGCTGCCGGTGTTGTGGATGAAACAAAGAACAATGTCTCATAATTGCTGCTTAGTCCACTTATTGAAACAGTGTCTATTTGAACCTTATTTTAGTTTGTTCTGTTTCAGTTGTATTTTTGTTTCAACTTATTAACTACTCTCAGTCAGGGCCGAATTAACCAGTAGGCACTGGCGTAAACTTGTCCAAAATATTGGGGGGGGGCATGGGGTCTGGACCAGAAAAACAAGTTTTTTCAATAAGAGAAAAATTGTTTTTTGTTGTTTTTTCGGTTTTTATCCGTTTTTGTTTTTTATCCGTTTTTGTTTTTATCCGTTTTTATGGTTTTTGTTGTTTTGGTTGTTTTTAAGATTTTCGGATTTCGGATCACAAAATCATGAAAAATGGCTTCAACAAGAGCTCCAACTCATTTTAATTCATTTGCGATTTCCGAAAATTAAAAATCATTAAATCAATCTTATTAAAATAACTTCTACAAAAATAAGAAATTTTTTTAAACAAACAAAAAACAAATTTTGTGGTTTTCTTTTTCTTTTGGTTTTGTTTTAAACCAAATACTGAAAAAACTTTTTTCACCTCTGGTCTGGACAGTCAGCAGAGGCTTCCGGTTTACGTTAATGCGTATGAAATGGGGCGTTTTGTTTACATGTAAATTTGTTTCATATTGAAGATATTGAAGATAAAAATAAATCATTGTTTTCATTATGAATTTCTGATAGTATTTCAGTTTTTTGTCTCTGATTTTCTGTTTCTGAAGAAATTTGTCTATATCGAAACATAATATTTTAATATTTGAAGAAATTTTCCTCTCGATTTTGGGGGGGCATTGCCCCGGCTCCTCAATTATTGGGGGGGGGGGCACGTGCCCCGGCTGACCCCCCAGAGTCTACGCCTATGCCAGTAGGCCTATGATCAATATACTGTAGGAGAATTTATTGCACCAAATAATTACTTGTTCACAAGAACGAGCTTAGTTTCAGTTTAAGCAAAAATCTGCACGAAGCAAATTTGAAATGTCAGCCGTGCAACCAACTGCTGTGTACATACGTCTTTTGGCTCAACTTCTTTCAGTAAAGATAATCTATGTTGATGTCACTTATGTTTCTATTCCGACACGATTTGTTTCCTAGCATAAACATAGCAGCGTGGTCATCTTGCTATAGGTAGAGACAAGTTTCGTGCTGAAACCTATTTCGTGCTGAAACCTATATATAAAGTTGTTGACGTCGCTAAGGAAGATAATTCACGCGTATACAATGAAGTTCGTTATGTATTCCAGGTTGTAAGAGATTAGAGCCCGACAAGATTTGAGAATCTTCCATTAGGCTGACCCCGACATACACAGGAGATTTACAGTCTAACACATTCCCCGACGAAATTGTTCAACTTGCTGATTTCGAGAAATCAAGAAGTTGTGCCACACCTGGCGTTTTAGCTATGCTACTGTACACCGAGAACCTTCTGGAAACATTCCCTGTTTCTATTTCTCTGCGTACGTTCATGTCATTGATGACCTCGAGCTGTTCAGGTGAACACTGTTTAAGTAAGATGGGACTTATTAGAAATGAACCAAGAACTTCTATGACCCACAAACGTCGAACTACATTGGAACTTTTTCGTGTTGAGATTGAAGTGCTCAACTTGATTTCATTTGATGACATTATTATACAGTTTGCAGCTGCTAAAAGTCGCAAATCTTTCGGAGCTGTTTAACCTGAAGACAATAGATTCGAATTTTGATTATAATTTTACGCTAACTGTATGTTATCAAAATAATTTAACAAACATTTGAAACAACTTTAGATAGTCTCAAATGAGAAACGTCAAAGTTGTGTTATATGCATTGAGCAGCACGCCACACAGCATTGACCCTTCTTTACTACAAGTTGATTGTGTTGTATTGTATTTAAAAGATTGTCATGTCTTTACGACATCCCCATCATTCCATGCTCAGTACGAGAGCCCCCACGTAACTAGCATGGGCTCCCAGAGTGGTTAACCCGGCCCTGTACTCTCAAATGTAACGTTTCAGTTCGACTGACTAAAGTTGTGATCAACCGTCAATGTACATTGTATTCTGTTAGAGGTGACTCGGTTAAGCGGGACTGTAATTTATACTTTTTGGGTTGGCCCTTTGCATGCATGGAAGAGATATCTTGTGTAGATATTATAACTTCAGAACTGATTCAATGAACAAATGAATGAATGAAATAAACGAATGAATGAACCAAAAACATAATGTATTGTTGAACCATAAATTATGTTTTTTTTAGGTTCATTCATTCGTACCCTTTAAGTGGGCTACTTCTCAGTAACGCTGCACTCGCCATGCTTAAGTGGTGTCAAAGTGTATACGAACAACAAAAACTTCATATCTATAGGCATGCTAAGCAACTTGAAAGTGAGTATATTGGCGGTTTTCCAAACACACGTAGAATTCAACCAACGGAATCCCATTCACAGTTCGGGGTACCCGGTAGTTTTTAATTTAGAACCCAACCAACAAAATTATTCCCCATTCACTGTTGATAATTAATTGACGCAATGCGCGGAGTACCCGGTCCGGTTTTCATTAATGATGAAGAATGGCGACAGCCAAACGAAACCCGTAACACGAAATTACGCTCACCGATTGCCACTCCCTTAGCAAACGATAGAAGACGGAGATCTCTGACTTCACTAAGGCTATGCAGGACACGTATTCTTCGGCAACCGACGGACCGCTTGGTCGTATAAAACATCGGTTTCAAACTTTATTTTTATTGTACCACCAGGTAAAAACACCGAATGTTGGCGTAGGCCTACCCAGGGGCGTCTATCCTCCCCGAAGTCGTTGGAGCAACTTCCCCTTCCCTCGCTCCTCTTCCCCCTTACCAATCCTTCCCTCCCCCCAATAATGATGGCACATACACTGACAGATCTTCCCCTATTTTTTGGATAGAGCATTTGCTCCAAGGTTTCTATGGTGTAGACGCCTCTGGGCCTACCATGGTGCACCAGCAAAGACCATGTAAAAAACAACAGGCGAGCGCAAAGTCCCCTTGCAATTATATATCGTATGATCGTAAGTAAACAATTTTTAAAATATATAATTTAAAAAATATAATCTATTGACTTTTTCGCGTACCACTTAGCGACATCTGACGTACCACAAGTGGTAGCCTACGCGTACCACCGTTTGAAAATCGCTGGTTTAAAACAAATCGGTGACTTACGATATGGCCCTATATACTATTGAGGTCACTCCAAATACTCCGCATCACCGTTGCATCCCGCCATTTCTTGGTGGCAGACGACATATGCATACGTCTACGGATAGACGCTCTTCAAATCGTAATCAAAAGGGATCCAGTCTGCACAGACTATTATACATAAACCAATTGAACTTGGCCGTAGGGCTCCAGCGCTCTACAGCAAAGTGGCGTTCAAAGGCGCGAAATCCAGACACAAAGAGAATTTTATCGAGCAAATTCCGCCATTGTTATTCGAGGTATCAGATCAAAGTAAGTAAAACTAGAAGCAATCCACTGCGATTTTACTTGAGTAAAAGTAAAAAAGCATTCTTAAAAAAACTGTTAAAGTTAAAGTAAAAAGCTCCGCGTCTAAGGCGAATACGCGTCTGTTAAGAATCCTCTAATCACTTATTTCACTTATTAGTTTTCTTGTGTAGCTCAGCGCGGAAGCAAAGGACAGTACGGTATATACTCTAGCATAGACCCCTATCAATTGCCTCCGAACAATCATATATTGCATGGATGGCTCCGAGGCTATCTGGTTGGGTAGCCGGCCGACAGCCGTCTGTGATCCATCCTTTGCCACATGGACCATGGTATGAGCTATATATATATATATATATATATATATATATATATATATATATATATATATATATATATATATATATTTATATATATATGTATATATGCATATATATGCATATATATATGCATATATAATTATATACATATATAAGTTTGACGCCACTCACCTATAATTACACGACGGCGTCATTAAATGAACGTTATCAAACCAACTTATAAGCCTATCTAGTATACGATGGTTGATACAGCTTAACAATACTAACAGAAGGTGATATAGGTATTCGACCGCCGTTTCAACTCGCTTATTACAGTTCTCCCTCCGATATTATAGCCTATACAGTAACATGACTCATTCTGAACATAAACATATCTACATGTAGCTTGATATCCAACGTCGTCTCACCCATTTTCGCATTTTCCATCCCGTGTTATGTCACTGCTCCTTCACAATCAGCTGTCCCTCTAAGTGCATAATAACTGAATAAGTCTAGCTTTAGATGAAAAAAGTAAAAACTGAAATTCAAACACTATTGCTAGGGGTTCCATTTTATATAATATGGAATCCTTACATATAGCATTATATACATAGAGAGAGAGAGAGAGAGAGAGAGAGAGACAGACAGACAGACAGACAGACAGACAGACAGACAGACAGACAGACAGACAGACAGACAGACAGACAGACAGACATACAGACAGACAGACAGACAGAGACAGACACAGACAGACAGAGACAGACAGAGAGACAGACAGGCAGGCAGGCAGACAGACAGACAGATCCAATTTGATTATAAACAGATTGCGTATACTCCGAGGGTCTCATAAATACACCTCTCCGTGTTTCTTATTTCCTCAAGAAATTAAATTGAAGTGCTGAAAATGCTTAAATTATTACTTCGTTTAGGCATACACGGAAAACTTTGAAAAGTATTTCCGCTTGTTAGTACTGTGGTTAAAATTAAGGGTACTGAAAAGTTACTCAAGTACAGTAACGCGTTACTCTCGTCTCTAATTACTGACCGACATTGAACTCCGCACATGACCAACCGAACTGTCACAGTGGACAAGAAGGGTAAATCGCCCTCATTTTGGCCGCTGGACACCTAGCGAGTGTAAACTTACGCTGAAATTCGCAATACATTTTTTTCTTAACTGTCGCTTTCGGCTTCAACGGGAATTCAACTCTGACCCGACTTAATTCAGCCCAGCATTTGGTACATGGGTTGGATTTACTGATGGTTCGATTGATTCGATAACCTATAGGGTCCTAGGCATTTTTATTCAATCCCCAGTGGTGATGGTATGCAAGTGAACTGTCTGAAGTCACGCCTAGGCATGTAGGAGTCTTCTCATTGTTGATGCGTTGGCCGGAGGTTTGAAGAAAGACTGATGTATCCGAATTGCTTAACGACAACGCAGAACCAGCAGGTCCCCACATGCAGCAGAACGCAGTTTACATCCACCCGGCTGGAATTACACAGGAAAACAGAGCTCACTACCTGAGGTATCCTGGGGTCGATCCAACCATCTATGTTCGGCCGAGGAGGAGAATCTTGATGTAGCCAATAGAGAGGTACTTCCCTGTCAATGATTTTAGTTCGATCCATATCTGCAGCCACCTGCTTAGTCACAGAGGGTCTCTTGCTGAGCTCTTTATCAGCTGGTTGTTGCTTTTTCATCCTCTCTGATAGACTACCACAATCTGAGTAACTGTCTACTTAAGATGTGTCCTTATCACTGCTGCTCGACTCCAGATCACGTGCATGCATGTGCCTGTTAGACCTTCCATATCCTTCTTTGATCTCTGCCGCCGCTCTTTTTCAGCTTGTGCTTTAATAAATTTCTTTTCCATTTTCTGAGTCAAAACTCTATCCTCTCCTGCATGCCATATAATCCCATCGACCTTCTCTCTGACCAACTAGGAAAGGCCAGTCTTCTGGAACCTTGATAAGACTTTGAACGTCCTGGGTAGCCATGTCAAATATTTTGTCAAGACGTTGAATAAAACTCCTTTTCATTTTTTTTATCTGAGTTATAGTTCGACGATTGATTGCCTTCTTTAGTTCTTGCCACCCAGAATTAAAACTTCAGCAGACGTTTTACAATATCGCGGAAGTGAGCAGTTCGTATATATATACATATATATAATATATATATATATATATTATATATATAAATATATATATTTATATATATGCAGGTCTTTCTCCAAACCTCCAGTACTTGGAACACTCTTGCGCTATAGGGCTCTGTTCTATTATTTTTTGTAGGGTGTACGGATTTGACATCTTCCAGGAATCAGAAACTGAAACTGCATTTTTTGCCAGGAAGTCGTGGACCACCCTAAATGTGTGTGTGTGTGTGTGTGTGTGTGTTCATATATGTGAAATGCATGTATATGTAATTGCATTGTATTTTGTGTGTGTGTGTGTGTGTGTGTGTGTGTGTGTGTGTGTGTGTGTGTGTGTGTGTGTGTGTGTGTGTGTGTGTGTGTGTGTGTGTGTGTGTGTGTGTGTGTGTGTGTGTGTGTGTGTGTGTGTGTGTGTGTGTGTGTGTGTGTGTGTGAGTGTGGAAGCGGCACAGCGCCTTGTGTGGTACTTAAAACACGCTGTATTAAGAGTCTTTAAACATACATGTGTATATATGTGTATATACATATATCGTGTAAATAGATTGTACGCACGTACATGCACTTGTAGAGTAGGACGATCGAGACGGAGTCATTATCTGTTTTAAAGGACGTTTAGCCACTCACCCGTCACGATGTCAACTGCCGTGGAGCCAGTCTTCTCTCGTCCTCAGTCGTCTGTGTAGCCGACCGCAAACGACATCATGGCGACGATCTCTCCTCTCAACGGCGGCGTCCGCTTTACATTCACTCGTGTCGTCCTATATACAATACTCGTGTACATACAATTATGCATTGCCTGTGTTTTCAGTGCAAAAAATTATCGTCGCTTTTTATTAAATAAACAACTAACCTGGAAGCCATCTGTTGGACTAAATGCTGGATTTCACAATAAGATAAGCGTTAACAATCGCCAACTTTATATACGCCTAATTGATAAAGATACTAGTTAACCTTAGGCCTAATAAACAGAATTGAATTGAACCTTAAACATCAGCTGTAAGCTAGCCTAGAGCCTCTGATTATTATAGTGACGTAATAGAAATTTTCTTAATAGGCCTAAATAACAAACTAACTTATATTTTCGCAGCCTATAGATTTGCGTTACTTTGTTTTAAGAAACACCGCACGTTTAAAAATCACGCACTATAAGCAAAAAAAACGCTTTAAACGCCATAAGACTTTCCCTTAGGAAAAACATAATTCTGCAGTACTAGACGCGTAATGTGGTGGTGGCAAACCAGTTAAGAGCCCACTTCTCTTTATCAGCTCCCCGTCCAAGTAGTCTCGCCAGAGTGCCATCGATACGGACTTATATTTTTTCAGACGACAGCCTGACATTACGTAATCGACGTCACGAGTGTTGTTAATGACCGATAGATTGGCTAATGAATTAATAACTACAGCCTATGATTGTCAATATCTTGCAATATTAACTGTCTTGCGAGCTTAACGCACGTATGCGCTTCAGATAATTATAGATCCTTGCCAAGCCCTTTGGATTTAAGACATGAAAGCTGTCCGCTGCTTTTAAATGGCTTAACAAACAGAGTCACGGAGAGAGTGTAATGGTTGTTCGATATGGTTGAACGGAATCAAGTGTAGGCTATGCGTCAGTGGGTCGGTGAATGACCTGTTCATTCAAAGACATATTGGCGTCTGTCTACCTGTAGACCTGTCTCAAAGCCATAAGAGGAATTGAAGCAGACTATCAGATCAGAAAACGGCCTGGCGGGTTTCGTGGTGTTTTACTGCCATCATTAGTCTCATCTACACGCTTGATCCATAACCTGAATAGACTGACTAGGTCTAATAAAACCGAAACTTTAAAGCCTAATAAATTATGTTAATTATACGATAATTAATCATATTAATTATCATAAAGTAATGCCAACAGTAGTAGGACTACTAGTATACGCCTACGCCTACTACTACTACTACTACTACTACTACTACTACTACTACTACTACTACTACTACTACTACTACTACTACTACTACTACTACTACTACTACTACTACTACTACTACTACTACTACTACTACTACTAGGGGGCCTACTACTACTACCACTACCACTACCACAACCACTACCACTACCACTACCACTACTACTACTACTACTACTACTACTACTACTACTACTACTACTACTACTACTACTACTACTACTACTATACTTTAAGCTTACGTATTGACTTTTTATCAACCTTGAAGATTCACGAAAAAGCAAGAACGAAAACTCACAACAAAATTTCCTTTACAACCATCAAGGTTAGCCTATGCTTAAAATCCCAACCGGATTACGTAATATACTTAGGCCCTACATCATAATCAAAGCCTCTAATACAGTGGTTTTCAACCTTTTTGTAGTGACGGAACCCTATACAAAGTGCTCGTTGGCTCACGGAACCCAACGCGTTTCACCCATCCAATATTGCTGGAAATAAATATAGCCTAATTGAAACTTTTAATGTTGGGACAATATTTAGATTTTAGAATTTTGAACTTTTAATATCAGTTATTTGCACCTATGCTGCTGGTGCAGGTTATAATATCACGTTACAAGTATACAGGCCTACTTTAGCTCTCAAGTGTAGTGCACAAAACAATGCTACTGAACAACAGCATTATTATTGTATTTCGCCAGTAACTATTTCCGATAGATGGATAGAATATTTAAAATATTGTACAACGGTGTTATTGAAACGCTGTGCTGCAAGTAACTTTCATCGGTGTAGGCCTAAAATTTGTGCCTGATGGTTTCAACGTAGGCCCTAACAGTTTAATTCTCGGACAAGTCACAGTATTTTGTCCTCAACAGACAAGAGTCGTTCTCGCTCTTTGTTTTTTTTGTGGTAGTCATGGCAGAAAATCCGAACTCGCATAGGTAACTCTAGTCGAAAACTGAATTAGAATTTGGCAAATCTTTCTGAGCAGTAAATGGATATTCCTTTTCGACCAATATCAAAAACGAATCGAAGTCTAGCTCTACGTGTTGAGCATTCCATCAGTCGCGATTTCAGCGAGTTCTCTTTCAAAGTGAACTGATCGAAAGAAAAATTAATTCCTACAAATGGGTGTCTAACCCAGTCGTAGGCTTACTGCTCAATGGGTACTGATGGAAAATAGTTATTGAGACTGTTGAACACAGCATCCAAATGGTTCAAAGTAAACGGTAAAATGTCCTGGTATCATACCGTGTCTGAATGCCATTTGGAAACTACAGAATTCCCATTTGACGCATATGCCACTTCCAAATTATAAGTCATGAGTTGAGTCTTGTGTATATGGGTATGTATGTAATATAATGGGTATGCATGTAATATAACGACATATAAGATGCAACATTCGCGTAAAAATGTTAATTATTTTAACATAGAATTGTGTCAAGCATAATTACTAAAAGCTATAAAGAATTCTGCTCATTGTTAATCCTTTTGTGAATCATTCAGTTGATGTTTTAAATTTTTATTTTGAACTGCCGCGGAGCCCCTGGCCGACGCCCGCGGAACCCTTGGGTTCCGCGGAACCCCGGTTGAAAACCACTGCTCTAATATATGTGTATGTATGTATGTATGTATGTATGTATGTATGTATGTATGCATGTATGTATGTATGTATGTATGTATGTATGTATGTATGTATGTATGTATGTATGTACAGTATGTATGTATACATGAATGCACGTACGTATGAATGTATGTATGCATGTATGCATGTATGTATGCATGACGTTGTATGTATGTATGTATGTATGTATGTATGTATGTATGTATGTATGTATGTATATATGTATGCATGTATGTACGTATGGCTTTGTATGTATGTATGTATTTATGTACACAGGTATGCATTCCAATTCATATATTGAAGGTAAAGTCCAATTGTTTTCCTGCCTGTGGTTTCTTTTTTTCTTCAGCCCCTTAGGTAGCAGAGTAAGAGTGAGATAATCGGCCTCCTCCTCCTGCTCATCGTCGGTCGGTCAATACGTGTAGGTGAGCATGTAGGCCACGGTTGGACGTGTCTGTTCGTCTGCTGCCTCTTCACGATACCATAAACAAAATATCGTTCGATTCGGATCGAGACACAGACGCCCCATAAATAGTTCGTCTGACTGGCCGATGCTTGCTTACGTCGGGCGATTTCCCCCGTGGGGGAAGGGGAGGTGGGTTGGGGTCTGAGGGTGGATTTGCCTCCTTTGCTTCAAGTGCTGCCGATCGCAACGATGCCACTGAATCTCTTTGCTGTAAACACGTCACGACACACGTGCAAACCCGTAGAGAAGTTCTCAAGCGATGCCGCCCACGTCTCAGTACATCAAAGCTCGCTCGCTCGCTTACTTACTCGCTCAAGCTGCTCATTGGGTAACCACAAATACTCACTCGCTCATCTACTCACATGCTCGATCGATAACTAGCTTACTTACTCTTATTCACGCACATGTAGTCACTGGCTCACTTGCTAATCACATGTTCACTCGCATACTCGCTAGCATGCTCAAAAATGCCTCCTCGCCCACTCGCTCACGTAACAAACCACTCACCCGAAGTGCATTTCGGTGCGTGTTAGTGGGTACATCCGTCCATCCTATCTGTCCTATCTCTCTGTCCGATTGCATCTCTGTCTACGTGTCTCTCTCTCTGTCTGTCTCTCTCTGTCTCTGTCTGTCTCTGTCTGTCTCTGTCTGTCTCTGTCTGTCTGTCTGTCTCTGTCTGTCTCTGTCTGTCTGTCTCTGTCTCTGTCTGTCTCTGTCTCTGTCTCTGTATCTCTCTGGCTGTCTGTATGTCTCTCCAAACGCCCCGCCTCAGAACTACCGAACGCATTGTTAAAAACTGTTTATCTGTTGCGGTTTCTTTTGGCGTTTACGCGTCCAAACGTAGGCCTACGTGATACCAAGCAGCGCCGACAGATCCTGACGTGTAATGGGAACTGCCGACACTTATACAGCGCTGGGTTCGTAACACGCCGCGCATCAATCGACCTACATGTATAGCTTTGTGAGAGACTGGTTCGATTGTGCACTGAAGGTCGGTCAGCTTAGTATGGGAACATGGGAACATAGCTCACGTCTGAGGACGTTGATTGCTCCAGATCGGTCACGATTTTTTTGCAGTTCTACAAAACACTGATTAAGATATTTCTAATTGGAATTCCATCTTATCCAAACGAAAATCTAGTTTCACGAGGTTTCATGCAACAGTCTCAGTGCTAACCCGGGTTATTGCTGATTTCCTTGGGGCCGTTTACCTGAGTCAGGTAACTCTACTTTGATTAAGTGTAGCGACTGCAACCCTTGACCCTATCGACCACGACATGTTCTGAGAGCGCCTCGCAGTCGTTTGACATCGTGGAACATTCTCTGCAATAACTGTGCTCGTTCCTCTTTGACCAATCGCAGTCGGTGGTCTTTGGATTTACCCGCTCAATCTGGTTCCCAGTCACATTTGCGCTGCCACAGGGTCCCATTTGTAATTTATAGGTTCCCTGCTTATTCTTCTTTACATTGCCGACTTAGTCACGTTCTTTCGTGTCTGGGAATTGCTGCTCCCCAGTATGCTGGTGATACTCAAGCTGCAGAGACATCTCCTTAGGTGGGAAGATGGTTGAAACAGCTCAGGTGTGTTTTGCGTTGACGTCATCCAATCGCCTCAGGCTTAATCCCGCAAAAACTCAACTGATCCGGCTTAGTGATCGTCGGCATCTCCAAAAGATAGACGTGCTTAACTTGCAGCTTTACTTTCGAAATGCCTTCTTCTCTACTTCGGTGCCTGACACTGGATCAAGAATTGACCTTCTCGGAGCATGCGAAGACGGTATATCGAACATGCTTTTGTCATCTGTGCCAGAACCACACTATACCACTCACTCTCTGCCAAAGCTAATGCAGTCAAAGACACTACTCTCTCTCTCTCTCTCTCTCTCTCTCTCTCTCTCTCTCTCTCTCTCTCTCTCTCTCTCTCTCTCTCTCTCTCTCTCTCTCTCTCTCTCTCTCTCTCTCTCTCTCTCTCTATCTCTCTCTCTCTCTCTCTCTCTCATCTCTCTCGCTCTCTTCTCTCCCTCTTTCTCTGTCGCTCTCTCTCCTCTCTTCTTTCTCTCCCTCTCTTTCCTCTCTCGCTCTCTTCTCTTCCTCCCTCTTTCTCTCTCTCGCTCTCTGCCTCTCTCCTATCTCTGTCTCTGTCTTTCTCTCTCTCTCTCTCTCTCTCTCTCTCTCTCTCTCACACACACACACACACACACACACACACACACACACACACACACACACACACACACACACACACACACACACACACACACACACACACACACACACACACACACACACACACACACACACACACACACACACAATGTATATCACTCTCTCTTCTCTCCATCCCCTTTCTCTCTCCCCTCTCACTCTCTTTCTCCTATGTCTTTTCTTCTCTCCTCTCCCTCGCTCTCCTATCTCCTTCCCCTTTCTCTCTCACTAGCTCTCTTTCGTGTTAGCCAGCTGTTGTCCATCTAAACCCGCGTCTCTTCTGTTATAGTTGGTCCGCACATCTATTGGAACATCTGAACTGATTGCAAACACTCATTGGTTGCGTTAAAACCTGTCTTGAGGACCCACAATTAAATTTACACACATTATCGTTACCTATAGAAGTATGCATTTCTCTATCATATGGATCTTTAAGACCATAGGATGATAGGACAGACATGTCAAATTATGACATTGTCTTCACGTGTTGCGCAGGAAAACGTATAGGTCTATGCTGTGCGAACAATTGGCTTTAATAAACTTATTCTGTTATAAAAATTATATACGTATAAATGTAAACACAAGACGTTCACATACATAAAGGATATGCTTATGACCTAACGTACGAATTTTTACAGCTTTAACGTCCCCGGAAATTGTATACTGCACGAACTAACATCAACATGCACCATTTATTACCTATAAATCCTGCTATGCTGAGGTGTAACAGTATATCTTAGTACAGATTGTTTTGACACATCGATTTATTTATAGCCTGATTGTTGCAGCTCAGTGTCTCCGTGACGCCGTTGTAGCTTGATCGCCCCACTAGAGAACTTTCTGCTTTCAGGTTGGTTTCTTATAAAAAAAAAACATTGCATTTACAATTGTAATTTGATAACGCCCTACTTCAAAAGTGTGCGCACTGAAGCCAGGAGACTGGAAACATTAAGAACCACAGACAGAGTAGGAATGTTGCAAACATGAGAAAGCAGATTTTTCCACATGGAAGCACAGGAACTGTGAGTGAACACCTGCCAATGATTAGATGTGCACCAAGAATGACATACTTTCCAGCAAATGTTGATCGAAGAGAGGGTCGGCCTTAAACAGAGGCTTCAAAGTGTAACTATAGATGATAAGTAGGATGACAGATGATTCGCACGTGCTTTGTATATGAGGAATGCCAGCGCTGCCTGAAGCGGATACAATCAGATAGGGGCCTACAGGAGGCCAGTGTAAAGAAGGAATAGCAGGTGTGTTGTGGTCTAGGTAAGAGAGCCCAGGAGTCTTGCAGCCTCGTCCATTAATCTAGTAACAGGAAGCAGCGTGCAGTCAGGCAGACCACATAGTATAGGCCTAGCGTTACAGTAGTCGAGTGACCACAACGGCCTAATTATTGTGAGCGAGACGTTGCAATCTAAAGCAACTCGACGAACTCCTTTCGTGCATTCCTTTTATAGGCAATTGCTTGTTCATATATACAGGGGCGTCTACACCATAGAAACCTTGGAGCAAATGCTCCATCCAAGAAATAGGGGGGGGGAAAGATCTGTCAGTGTGTGTGCCACCATTTTAGGGGGGGGAAGGAACGGGTAGGGGGAAAAAGAGGGCGAAAAGGGACGTTGCTCCAATGACTTAGGGGGGATAGACGCCCCTGCATATATATATATATATATATATATATATATATATATATATATATATATATATATCCCTATGTTATAAAAAAGGTAAGTTAGGATCAGGGGCGCCCGCAGGCTTTAAAAAATTGGACGCACACTCCAAAAAAATTGGACGCACACTCCTCCAGTCCCCTCCCATCCTACCCGTCATACACTGAAAATGACTCAGAGTGACTCATTAGACACAATTCAATTTAGATAACATCGAAATCTTTAACATGCCGTATTGTCGTTCATAATAAATATCCATGCTCTCCTTTATACTTGTGTGGATTTGATCTGGTGGGTGGACGCACGTGCGTCCAGTGCGTCCGCCTGCGGGCGCCCCTGGTTAGGATGAATGAGAGATAAAAGAAATACTGACCGACTGGCTGACTGACCGACAGACCGGTTGACCAACTGACCAACTGCCTGAGGACAATGAAGACACATGTGTCTATGTCCTTCTATAATAATGTCTAATCTTACAAGATATAATGAGTCAACGGTGGCATTTCGGTCTCGTTGAATCCGCGTCTCAGGTCACGTAGCAGTCTATAGGAATCCAGTGAAATTGATAGAGAAGAGAAATGGGGTTAATTGGGGGTCCCTGTTGGAGAAGGTCAAAGCCCATGCAAAGCCCTGCCTGCATTGCATCAGACGGGACGAGCAGGTGGTCCAGAATTTATTACTCGCATTAAGGTCAGACGAAGCTATGGGCAAAGTTGAGAACAATTAGGACACGAGTGTACCAGACGACCCTTCCGTAGGTCTCCTGCATTTTCTATCACTGAAATTGACCAATGCATTTGCCATTAGCCTCTGCGTCCATGAATCGATCCCAAGTGCATCTCTTGAAATTATTGAAATTTACTCAGATAAATTTGTAAGAAAATCATATTCTCATATTTCTATTTCACGCTTTTGAAAATCTGAGAACCAAGGAAGAGACGTTCGAGAATGTTTGAAATGTTATTGAGGTTTAAGGTGGGTTTAAAATTGGACATGCTATTGATTTCAAGGGCAGGATTCCTAAGTAAAGGTGTGTCTAAAGTAGTTTTAAAACATGATGGCAAAAACAGCCTTCATCGAAAGACAAATTAGCCACATGTGCAATGAAGTGGGAGAAAACACAAGAACAAGAAACCAGAAGTTCATTTATCCATTCGTTCAAATCAAATACTTCTTAATAACAATGTACAAAATGTGTGTGGGAAGCGCCAACCAGAAAGTTTCCGCTTAGTAAGATCACACGTAAGTTTGCACTAACAAGTGATTAGCAAAATCTCTATGCACTTGAACTTCAACCGATACAAACAAAACGAAGAATTATAAAAGACGTCGTTGTCAACTAACTCAAAATAAACATACTTATCAAACGATAAGAAATTCACGTGGTCAAGTAGATTAACTTGTCAAAACCGGTGCTTAACCTCATCATGTCCACGAGAGCGATAATTACGCTGATAGGTTATTTCTGCGCCATGATGAAAAGCTTGGTCGGTTACGCCATCTGAGCTAATCTAGATATCATATAGCGCCTCTTTTGTAACATACAAGGCGTTAATCGATGGCTGATTCGAAATCAATTCACAGGTCGTGGCGGCAATAGATTGCAGAAGAGAGGCTAATCAGAGGCTCCATAGAGACGAAGATGAGACTGATGATAAGGCGGAAAGTATTTACGGTTTATCGTGCGTCGTTAGGATGTTGAAAGACCGCGAATCCGAACAAGGCAGCTCAGTTTTGAGTGAAATGACCTACGAGGTCAGAGGGTCAGATCGAGTACCGGTACGTGAGAATCATGAACACTGGTAGGCGAAGGATGAGTAATGGGCGGATCAGTTCAGACGATTGGGTTAATGAGGTTTATCGTAGGCCTATTTATTATTGTTATTATTGCTGTAGCCTACATATATTAAACGCCACTATCTATTAATGACCAAGCATTAATCGATGGCGCTGAGCAGTAGTGAGCTAAGGACTTGCTCAAGGTCAATACACAGTAACCGTCTCAGAGGAGCTAACAGTCCGTTCTCTCCGCGTAGACTAAAGAGAGCGGATAGAGAGATATGAAGAGGAAGAGACAGGAGAAGATAGGAGAACCAGTATTTATGGCGTGATTGGTAACTGACGAGCATTACTGATTACTTATTACTCTGCCATGGGCATAGATGAGACCCATATGGGCTCTATACGAGTCCTATAATTATGTAATCATGGGTCCCACGTGGGCCGGCCGGCAGGCAGGCAGGGACATATCCTCGACGTCGAACGCCGCGGCTGCCAACGACTCACGCTGACGATGATGATTGGGGCGTGGTGGCTCAGTGGTAAGTTCGGCACCTTGTGACCTCAGGGTTGCAGGTTCGAATCCCACTCTAGCCGCTGCGTACGGACCTTGGGCAAGTCCTTCACTCGCGATTGCTCGTGGCGCTTCGGCGTGAAAACTCCGACACAGTATACCAATGCTGTAGTCGGGAGCGCCTCTGAGTAGCAGTAGACTTGCGGAGGCGCTATAGAAATATCCTAAATAAATAAAAAGATGATGATGATGATGATGATGATGATGATGATGATGATGATGATGATGATGATGATGATGATGATGATGATGATGGTGTTTAACGACGCACGTGGCTTCACAGGTCATTGAATTCTTTACGGGCCGTTGGATATAGATAAGTACGTACTCCGTCGATCTCTCAGGTTCGACGGCGGGCGGCGGTGGTGGTGGGAGGCCCTTTGGCGGTCAGCTGTGAAGCTACGGCGGACGCCTTTCTTTGACAGCGGCGGCGTAGACTTAAGCATTGGCGGCAGCCACGGCGCTCGGCAGCGACGACATGTGACACAGCAAAACTTTTATGAGCTGCAATTTATAAGCGAGACAAGAGAGACAGAGACAGAGACAGAGAGACAGAGAAGAGATAGAAAAGAGAGAGACACACACAGCAGAGAGGAGGCAGACAGAGGCAGAGAGTGAGAGAGAAGAGAGACAGAGACAGACAGACAGAGACATAAGAAAGAGACAGAGATAGAGAGAGAGAGAGAGAGAGAGAGAGAGAGAGAGAGAGAGAGAGAGAGAGAGAGAGAGAGAGAGAGAGAGAGAGAGAGAGAGAGACAGACAGACAGACAGACAGACAGACAGACAGACAGACAGACAGACAGACAGACAGACAGACAGACAGACAGACAGACAGACAGACAGACAGACAGAAACAGAGCATAAAGAGAGAAAGAGGAGACAGACAGACAGAGACATACAGAGACAGAGACAGACAGAGAGACAGACAGAGGGTGAGGATGTAGATGAGTTGCTAAGGAGTTTTACACGCTGCAATTTTCAATGCTTAGCTCTGCGTGCTTTTGTAAATTCACAATGTAGTTGTGGAAAGACTACGCCAAGTGTTCTGATGCATATATATAAGTACCTGTATATTCATGCCAGGTAAATCAAGTGGAACTGTTATCGAACTGATGTACACATTACCTGTACAGTTAGATCGGATATGTTAGGCCAACTGCAAAACGTCAAGACGAATATTGAGCTGTCATAGGCATAATGGCCTACTAACATGCCAGCATTTCCATGGGCAGCAGATGGGACCACATGGGCTCTAACGGGTTCCATCTATGCATATAATATCCATAGAGCGTGTGTCTGTCGATAAACGCTACGTCACAAACGCTCTGGAATCTATTGTGAAACAGAAACCGTTTGTGACGTCAGTACTGCGGTCCTGACGACGGCGATCAGAGCATTTTAACCAACGATACATATAGGCCTATATATACAGTGCCGTCATAATATGACGGATAAATACTCTAGTATGGAAATATTGGCTCTGTATACGCGTGCATGCAAGCAGGGTACTTCTTCAGGCAATTTATGGGGCTATTTTGGCTTTCAAAGACGGATGATGTCATTGTTGCTGCTTTCAAATACATTTGCGTTCAAATAAGATGCGTGAGTAAATAAGACAAAGCATTTGATTTGCTGAGAAATTCCCTTTTTATCGACTCCGCTTATTTAAGCATGGATGATTTTTTTTCAGCTGCAGTGGGGCCAAGCACATGGGTTCTCTTCTTCATAGCGCACTGCTACAATGTCCATTGAAAGCGTTACATACTTGGGCCTGTGTATAGGCCTTTTATTATTATTATGTATACATCCTACTTTTAGCAATATAGGTGGGTCCGAGGGGGGTCCGTAGAGTAATGGATAACACACTGGCGTGAGGAGCTGAAGGTACCAAGATCGAACCCAGTAGACCCCGTAAGGTTTTTCCAACCTTCCACTCGCTAGGTGGCAGTGGTTAAATGAATAGTAGGCCATGTTAGCGCCGTGTGGCTGCCGCTTAAACAGTTATATTCGACTCCTGTAAAACTATTATCATGTGCTTCTACTGTATACATGTACGAAAGGCGCCCTGCGTGGCTGCCGTTTCTACTATATATATGTTCACTGTACAGCGCAGTGCGTTTGCAGGCGCTTAATTAAAGAATAAGATTATTATTATTATTATTATTATTATTATTATTATTATTATTATTATTATTATTATTATTATTATTATTATTATTATCATTATTTTTTATTTTGCCCCAAGGTACATATGATCCCTTGGGGACTTAAATATTAATTAAAATAAGCAAATTATTATCATTATTATTATTATTATTGTTATTATTATTATTATTATTATTATTATTATTATTATTATTATTATTATTATTATTATTATTATTATTATTATTATTAGTATACATGTAGTCGGGTTGTGGGTGGCGGCGGCGGCGTGAATAAACTGGCGGTTGCGTCGGCGCACAGGTCTAGTTTGGCTAATCTTCATTTCTGAAAACTGCAGGAAATGCTGTTTGTCTCAAATTGTCTGTCTGTCCGTCTCTCTACATCTCTTTCTCATCGTCTCCTGCCGTGCCTGTCATGTCTCACCCGATTGTCTGTTTCTTTTTTGTGGAAGGTGTGATCCTACGCAGTGTACATTACATATCCGTTGTAAAATAAATATTTATGGAATACCGCCTTGGATTCGCAATGGGAAAAATTATGCTTCCTATTTCCTTCAGCAGAGTTCTTAGGCACGGCATGCCTCTGGTATTCGATGGTCAACCGATTCTGCTTTGTTGCGATCATCATGGTTAAGTTGTCAGACGGCTATCTATATATCTATCTATCCATCTCAATTTGTACGCACTTGATCTTATAAACCCATGAAGAGTGCGCTAACGCCTCCCAAACTCCAGCCACAGTCTGTAGCTGTAGAAGTGGTTGGATGGGAGCATAGAGCCGAGCTGGAGAATGCAAGAAAGCCGAGAGGTCTGGAGAGCTTTGTAAGTAAGATATATCATTTTGTAGAGGATGCGTGGAGTAACTCTCAGCAAATGAAAGGATTTAGAGCACTGGTTAGTTGACGAGGAGGTGCTTGTATAGGTTTATGCCAAGGCAAAAGGAAGAACATATTCGGAATTGTTTAGTTACACCTTATCTGGAAGGAGTCGATTCATACAACAGCTGATGAAATCGAAGTACATTTTACCACAGTGAGGGTTAGGTTTATGGAATTAATGTGGCCATTGGGCTAGTCCACGAAGTCATTCGCTAAGGAATTACGAACTGACTGGATGAGTTAGCGACTGACTTAATTAGCTGTCGCGCACCCCAGGTCCCACGATCGGAAGGCCTACTTCTCCCTCCGCCGAGAACCCAGATGTTTCGCGATGTTGTGAAACCTCAGGCAGAGAAGGTAGAGCAAGGCTCAAAGGAAAGTCAGACCAAGGTACAGCGCTAGAGAAGACAGGGCTGGGTTCGAATCTCACTTCCATAAACTATGCCAGCTTTCTTTCTCATCCTTTCGCTTCGAGGCAACTGACGAGGTGGCGCCAAAGTTTCCTGTAGAGTCCTTACTTCACTCAACTCCTGAGGCTGCCGAGGGTTAATTTATGTGGCGCGACTATAGCTTGTAATGTAGCCCAAAGCAAAGCTAGAACTAGGATTCTTTGTTTGCTTCACAACACACTTTCCAGCTTCACCTATTTCTTTAGACACATCTTCCAAGCTATTTATTCTGGTTTCTAAAATAATTAAGGTCTGTTTTTGTCTTTTCTTCGTCCGTCTCTGTTCTGCATTCAAAGACTCTATTCTTTCTTTGGTCTCTGCCAGAGACCACTCTCTGCACTTAACATGTCAAGTCTTCCCTTATTTTCTGTATTGGACAAGTTCCATCTTTCATTTCCGTATTCATCCTGTCGAGTCTTCGTTAGTGTCTGTATTAGACCACTCCAGTCTTTCTCTCATTCATTCTGTCAAATCTTTCCAGAATTCTGTCCAAAGCTACTTCAGACACATTTTGGCGAAAGACAGGTCTATCTACAAATTCTCCTTCCTTCCATTTCTTTCTCTTCTAAAGATCCATGCGAAGACTGAGGCATTGGTACTAGGTGTAATAAAAATAACAGCAATGTCTAGTTTCTCAGACACATAAACAGAATATACAATTGCCAAACGATTAAAAGCTAGATACATAAAAAGTCATCAGTTCTTATTCTATAAACACACAATCTGTAGCACTACTCTACTTAGAAAAAGATGCAATCATTACTTTAATTAGGGCGATTAACTTTACTATAGAGAGAACTTACATATCCTCGTAGACGGGACTTCGGGACCGGTACTTCTGGACCGGGACCTCTCGTTGAGGTTCGACTTCAGAGAACTTCTGAACGTTAATCCAATACAACGGGACTTTCTCGCAATTTCACACGTGTACAGAACTTAACAGATATCCAAAATTCCAGAACAGAATGAACGAACAGAATCCGCAACTTTTCGATCTACATAAAACACTCAACTTTCTAATCCATTCGTAAGAATATCCGATTCGATACTGACTTCCTAAACTACGGACTAACTCTTTTACAGAAAGTCTAGACAAAAGTGACCAACTACTGGACAAACTGGCGAACGGACACGGACGACTGACTACGGCAACGGTCAACGGTCAGCTGCAAACTGTTCTCAACAGGGCATCAACTTATACAGGCCGTCTTCCCGCCATTCTTCCCGCCGGCGGGAAACGTAACATCCTCCATTCCTCCGATAGCAGTTATTTTTGGAACACATTCAGACTTCATGGCACCTGTGTCCGTCTACTTGTCTGTCTGTGTATGTCTAAGCTATGTGAAAATAATACAACCCCTCATCCTTTTGACAAGCAGGGCTGTCCAGGGCTCAATATGAGTCATCTCTCTCTTGTAACCGGTAAAACGTAAAGAAGACAGGCGCTACAACAATTTCTGCCACTTAAACATTAATCAAATAATCCACATTATACAATTTAAAAACCTGGGCAGTAAAATATAAATTTAGGTCCGAATTCTATGAGTCGGCACATAGCGATTTAAGTCGACTGGCTGTAGACGTTGAAACCAATTAACGTATAATTATTCAACGCTACGTTTGCCTGTAAGAAGACTCAACGAACAGACGCCATTTCGATTAAAACGATTCCGTGACGTCCTGCAAAGCTACAGGTAGTAAGGTAAAGAACTGTCACAGGTAGTAAGCGAAGACCCGACATCGACTGATTGCTAGACCGTTAGTCTGTTACACCTTATATACAAGCAAGTGTTGCTCCTCTCCTGGTGCTGATATCTTCCCCTATAAATCGTAATTTATAAGGAAATTGTCTTCAGTGGGAGACTATCTGAACCTATAGTTGAACATTTCCCTCTTTCCCCTATAAATTGTAATTCTTGAGGAAATTGTGTTTTCAGTGGGAGATTATCTGAACCTATGGTGGGAGTTTCTCTCTTTCCGCTATAAATCGAAATGTATGAGGAAATTGTCTTCAGTGGGAGACTATCTGAACCTATGGTGGGACATTACCCTCTTTCCCCTTTTAAATCGCAAGGTACGCAGTGTTCGGAATGGTACGCATATGGGTATAATAATTATATTCAGACATCTGCTATGTGTAAGAAGAGCAACTTCTAAGGTTAACTCGTATCTAGACACCATGACACTGATAGTGTACGGTAAATACACTCATGTTATAGTTGAGATTATTAAGGGGAAGACGCGTTTACCTATGGGTGCAGAGGATGCACGTGTCTTCGGGCGTCAAAGGAAATGCCCCAAAATGTGGGTTAAAATAAATAATTTTACTCTTAATTTTGATGCAGTTTCAACTAATTTATCCCAAATAAATTATAAGATTTAATTTTGGCGTCCAGAAAATCCAGCTATGACCTCATTACTTACAAACCAGTTGTCAGGTATGATTTTGACGCTCCAATGAGCACTAAGGGGCACCATATAGGGCCTACTATCTGTATTTTGCATATTCTATTTAATTATAATTTAAACTGCCATATGATGTATTTTGAAAATGTGAAATAAATGAAGCAGGGAGGGGGCGCCAATTTCATAGTTCGTCCCCGGGCGCAAAACATCCTAGCTACGCCACTTGGGGGGTGTAGTACACCAAACAATTTTTAAATCTTACTTTTCTAAGGAATTGAACCCACCCTTAGAGCTGACAGTCCAACGTATTAACCATTAGACTAAAGCGCACCCTTGCGGTTATAAATCTAAGCATATGGATACATAATGATCGATGGAAGAAACGTTTAACAGATTTTCTCGAAAAGCCACGTGCTCTCCGCGCGTGGCAGTTGATTTAGTCCGGCACTTATGCATCGTCAAGGCCAGGTGGAAGATGGCCGTAAATTTAGCGATGGTGTTCGGAATGATTCTGTTGACCGTTAAGGATATGTATGCCAGGCACATACAGAATATTATTGTCATTTGCAGTATATATATATATATATATATATATATATATATATATATATATATTATTATATATATTATTATATATAAAGAGAGAGAGAGAGAGAAAGAGACAGACAGACAGACAGACAGACAGACAGACAGACAGACAGAGCATAAATCATAGAACTTTCTATTGCCCTGCCTCGGGCTATGAGATGTTATGCGCAGTAACATGATATACAATTTAAGCTTTCTCTTTGAAGTAATACGCGACGATAATCTTAACCACATAAAGTATTTATGAGTGGTTTCTTGGACAAAGTGGCATAGTGGTACTTAGAACTTCTGACGAACGCTCAAAACAGTTCTTAAAGACGAAAACCGTGACCTCGCTGCATAATCTTAATCGGAACTAGTAACTACGCATTTACTGAGCGCCCAGTAAAGAACAGAAGAACAGTCGGTTGCATTGGTTTGGATCTCAATCAAAGGAAAGTTGACGAGGCAACGATTTGAACAAGTTTGGATCTGAGTGGCACTCCTGAGGGTCAAACAGTAGACAGGTGATCTGATGCGGATGGTGTTTGAAGTTCCCATCTCTTCAGCTAGCATTAAGTTAATCTGTAGAAGCTGATGTATTCGAAGACGTTAATTTAAAAAAGCGTCGATGAGGCAGAGGTTTTCTCAGAATAGGACCCTGGACAAACTCAAGAATGACAGACGGGCGGAAAGACAGCGACAATGAAGATAACAACACAAGACGTGTAAGAGTCAAAGTGCAGACTCTTCAAGAGTAGCTTAATAGTCGTAGACAAATTTTTTAAATCCAGCGTTAAAGGCAATCATAGATATTGCATGGAAAGATACATCAAGGGGAAGAAGGGGTTGGTTAGCCAATTAGTCAGAAAGTGTCCGAAGTGCGGGAGAGGGAAAGAGATCATTCGAAGGAGGTGGAACGATTGGGGTAGAGGGCTTTAGGCTGTCCTATATCTTCGATGAGACGAACAGGTAGCGGACTTAAGCGCCACAGTGGAGATGATCAAGAGCATTTTTAGGCCACCCATGACCGATCGCAGGAATAACTATAGCCTTCCTAACAGCCGTCAACCCATCCAGCCACCCACCAAGCCACACGCAGGCAATTAAGCCCTCTAGGGGTACGCAGCATGCAGACCACCCATGCGAACACGTGAATGGACTCCAGCGGGTTGTAGAGCGAGATCCGGTGACTGTGCAGAATTAGCCCCCGAGGCACTTCGTATACACGCATGAGCGGGGATTCGCTCTCTCGCTTCCGGACGCACATCGATGTAGGCAAAAAACAGCCCAATTGAAAGAAGCACTACATAGCAACGACTTCCTGTCCCTATCTTAGACAACCGCTCTGAACTGTCGAAGATTCGATTAATCGAATTGTTTTTTTCGTAAATAAAATCATTTACGAAAAAAACAAGTATGCATGCGTGTGGCATCTGTTTGGCTCCAGGGCTCAGTTGCTCCTGAGCAGCTCCTCAATTCTGCTCTCAGTATGTCTTCATCCGCCTCTTATCCTCCTCCTCAATCTTCGGCAATCCTCTTCATTTCATACTCTTTATATGCTTATGGTGTAGCGGTATGTTCGGTGCCTTGTAACCCGAGGGTCACAGGTTCGAATCTACCTCATGGCGGAGACTGCGATCTCTGGTAAGGCTCGATGATAAAATATTGACTGGCATTGTTTAAAAGTGGGGGTACGGTCCGTACGGATACCCCTCGTACCCCCCACAAATGACGCCTATGGATAGGCTTGTGTTCAACAGGGAAACAGCCTAGGCATAAGATGAGGTAGGGAGAGGGCAATCCTCTTCCTTTCCTTTGGTCTTCTCACCGACAGTATACGACCATAATTGTTGTATTTACTCACAGCAGATATCCAGTCTTGTTGTCAAGACCTTAAACCTCAAGACCAAGGCCAAGACCAAGACTTTGAACCTCAAGACCAAGACCAAGACCAAGACTTTGAACCTCAAGACCAAGACCAAGACTTTAAACCTCGAGACCAAGACCAAGACTTTGAACCTCAAGACCAAGACCGAGACCAAGACTCAAAAATCACAACCAGGTCAAGACTTCTAATACTAAAAAAATTGTCAAGTCGGAATACTCGCTATTTTAATGAAAACACGAGTCTTTTATTTTATTCATGCAAATTAACTTTAAATGCAGACTGCAGATAATTCCGAGTTCGTATTTACAAAAGTCCTTCATGCAAAATGTTATTCCAAATGCCTTTTGTATTTTTTATAGACTTATAACCTCAAGACCAAGACCAATACTAAGACTTTGAACCTCAAGACCAAGACTTTTGGTCTCAACTCTCAAGACCAAGACCAAGACTTTTAAAGTTCGTATTTACAAAAGTCCTTCATGCAAAATGTTATTCCAAATGCCTTTTGTATTTTTATAAAAACCAATTCACTGAGAATTTTCTGGGGCCTCATAAAAATTCCGCCATATGAAAAAATACGTTCTATACAGCTGTGCTGAAGTCGCTTGCACACACAGTAGCTTTTCAAGCACTGGATGTAAATGTACAGATAGTGAGTCTTTTTGAAATCCTCCTATGGTTTATCATACCGTCTGATACAGCATAAATGTTGCTGCTGCCGATGGGTTTCCAACAAGACTTGTATCCGTCCATAGATATTGGTCGTATGACACAATAAGCAGGCTCGATGAAATTTTAAATTCCTGAGTTTGTTAAATGACTGTTCATATTGACAGCCGAGTTTTGGTCTTGGTCTTGCGAGATCAAGACCAAGACTTGTGACCTCAAGACCAAGACCAATACTAAGACTTTGAACCTCAAGACCAAGACTTTTGGTCTCAAGACCAAGACCAGGACTTTTAAAAACGAACTCGAGTGCAATCGAGACCAAGACCTTGGTCTCAAGGATACCAAGACTGTATATAATAGGCTTAAGTCGGCAAGAGTCAGTTTGTTGGTTGTGTTTAGAGCCACAGTGCGGCCTTAGGATACTTCGGGCCCCGTGCAGTGTATGCAGTACGCACCCCCCCCCCATGACACAAGTCAAATTGTTTCTCATTGCTAATCATTTTATTTTAGTAGATTGTTAACAAGTACAAGTCAAATTTAAATACACACGAGAATTCTGGGATATAGGAGAATTTGTCTTGTATTTATTGACAAAGAGAAGTTTTAATCGAAGCCATAATATTATTATTAGGGTGTCTTGTTCGGGTTAATATTCTGAGACATTTTCGGGCCCCCCTAAGTTGCGGGCCCCGTGCGACCGCACTGTTCGCACGCCCCTAAGGCCGGCAATGAGTGCCAGGTCAGAATCCGAGGCTTCAGAGGTCAGACCTGGTAGGCAATCTGGTGCTAGAGTGCCAGAGTGGAAAGCGATTACAAATGACAACGGTGATCGTAGGCCTATAGCGTGAAAGAGAAGAGGGCAAGCGGTGGAAAGGGCAAGCGGAGAAGAGCGCGCAACACGGTTGAAAATGAAGAACCATGCAGCGAATTGACGGCGGTCTTTCGACAGGTCGTCATAAGGATGCTTGTAATGAGCAAGGATTCTGCTAAAGAGCCGCGCAGCCTCGCAGGCGCATGATACTGATTTATAGACTGGATAGATTTATTGAAAAGTAGACCCTACGCAGGCTACCGAGATATCTTGAATCAAGTCACGTTAAATCACTCTTAGTGCCAGCTGCTGTAGGGAGACTCGTCTATTGCCTGAACACTCTCACCTGCGGTGTCCCTCAAAGTTCTGTTCTCGGTCCACTTCTGTTCAGTCTTAAATTTATTAGCTATAGACTGCTTGGATAACTGGTGTAATTGTATAGTTTTTATAACATTTGACATCACGTACATAAGCTAGCACAGAGAGCAACTCCGGTTTGTTTTGCTCTATGAGAGACGCTATATTATTTTATGTTCAATTCAATTACAATTTATTAGGCTACAATTAAATTGGAGCTGAGACGTGGAACCATAGACATTATGATTATATTACTCGTCGAACTCGAGGCTTTCCTGTGCCATGGCCATAATGTATATACCATCGATATCTATATTTAGATAGATATCGATGGTATATACTCACTTAATTAGCGCATAAGCGATAATACTGATGACGTAAATTTAATAAACACGTCATCTAGCTATTTTTGCTAAAGTGATGTCATTTTGCGCAATTGTTTTGTGCCATGGAAACGAATCGAGTCGACTTAGAAGAGAGGAGACATCTTGAAAAAAAAATTATCGAACATCGTCAACCCTAACCCTGGTAATAGCAGTTGCGGGAGAGAAGATTTTCAGCTGCAATAGCTACAGTTCTCACGTAAGTCCAACTTTTCATCAAAATTTCTACTTCTCTAGTCACCGATTTTCAATGATTTGCCTCTAGAAACAAGAATTTCGTGTCGATCTTTTTTGCCTCTTTGTCGTTTCGATCAATTTGTCCATTTTGTCCTTACGTTGGACAAATGTCACTTGCCCTTCCTGGATTGTGTGAGTTATAATAATTATATCTGTTCTAGCTCACAAGTTGGCAGAACCAGGAGCGGTTTATTGCATTAGTCAACCCTAGAAACTATGAAAACTGAGATGGTGATGGATTAAGTCTGGTCAGATGCCATCCATTCTTAACTTAAATGTACTCGATAAGCAGCAGCCAACTGTTTTACTTCAGCAGTTTGTGATGGTTCACTGAAGAAGCAAAGTAGTGTTTCATCCACATAGTTATGTTAAAGGAGATTATGTGCTTTATGTGCTTGCATGGATGATCCTCTCCTCCTCAGCTGTAGGCCTATGTAATACAAAAAGGAAAGGGCCTAGCATTGTCCTTGTGGAACACTGCAGATGACCAGCCTAAGTGACATCACATCTGCCAATTGCCAAATGGACAGATTGCACGCACCCTTGTATGTCACATTCAAACCATCTGAGCTCTCTGTCCTTTGAGTCCAATTGAGTGAGAAAATCGTCATAGTAGGATGTCATGGTCGACTGTATCGAATGTGGCTGGGATACTAAGTAGCAACAGAAACGCTAGTTGGCACATATCGACGGCATCAAGATGGCTCAAGAAGCACGGTCTTGGTGGAGTGACCGACCACATAGGCAGACTGAAACCTAGGAAGAAGGTACGATACAGACTGGTTAGTTATTGGTTGGCAATTGGCAGTACTTTTATCTATGTCTCAAGATATCTTTCTAAAAGATAGAAACTAACTCTGAAATTTAAATCCTGTGTTTTTGTTAAACGTTTAGGGTGGTACAGCTGCGATATCAAAAACAAAAGCCAATGAATTCAGAGTCATGGTTGCACAGGAATTCAGACAACTTCGAGCACACAGTCGCATCACTTTCATGACAGATGCACGCCATGCCAATTGCCTCCCAGTTGCAGTTGCAAATTCCAGCTGCATCCAAGAAACGCCCCGCTCCACAACCTCCTGGAGTTCTAATTCTGCCATTGACGATGGACACTGGAACCGGTCGACTGGTTCGACCACCACCACCACCACGTCTTCCTGGTGTTTCACATTCACTGACAACAAGGATTGGGGTGTTATCCATTCGATCTGTGGCATCAGCTGACTGATGCCTCTGTAGACTAGAGGCCCAGGAAGAAGGTAGGACATGATTACGTAGTCGGTCAAGAAGTGCTTGTATGTATGTATTTATGTATGTTTGTTTGTTTGTTTGTTTGTATCAAGCCACTTAATACAGTGTCTTTTTATTTGGCTACTTCATAAAGGCGCTGCACGTATGACCATCTAACTCATCTACAGATATTTAAGCGCATTTAAAAAAAAGTTGGGAATGTTTGCCGAACAACAGCACGTATGTAAAGCTGAAGACTGTTCCTAGAGGAAAGCCGAGTCACGAATCACGATAAGATACAATGGGCTTGAGTTTACATATGAAGCGAGGCATCTGCATATCTCCTCATGAAGATGAGCGCAACGATCGCAGACCTGGTCGAATTAAGACTGGAACATAAAGCTTCCTGATGTATGTCAGTTAGTACCCGGAGTCAGTCGCTAAGGAGTTACCGACTGACTTGATGAGTTAGCGACTGACTTAGCGACTCAGTCGACTAAGTCGCATGCTTATCGACTGACTAAGTCGCTTAGACTTAACGACTGACTTAGCGACTTGCTATCGACTTCTCATGTAATCAGGTATGTCTATTGGATATACCTGATACCTGATTACCTAACAATATAATGTATTTTACCGCATAGTGTACTGACCGTGCCACTGTTGCCGTGGTCATTAGATGAAACCCACATGGGCTTTATACGGGTCCAATATGGGAATATGGGCTACGCTCCATTTGGGCATGCTGACAGAGGACAGACCGATTGATGTTAATGTGAATTCGCGAAATTGAGCGCTTGATAAATCGAATGAGGCGAGGAGGATTTATAGCAGTACCCGATCTTACGGCCAACCAGTTGGCGAAAACTGCTGACGCGTGCCTATTTTGGGTAGTAGCAGAGAACGAGAATAATGTACTCCGGGACTTATTCCCAGTGTGAGAACTGTAGAAAAAGACTGGGGGGGGGGGTTAGACTTTGATGCATGTGGAGTTGACTATTTTATTCGTATTTTGCAAATTGGTATCAGTGAAGTATGAAAGCAGCAGATTTCAGCGCAGCAACGCTAGCAGTTTTGCAAGTCAAACTCGAATCAAAATCCATTCCTTTGTTGAGCAAATTCAAAAATGCCTACATGATACACCAGGGAAGTTTCTTCATTTTCTCAGAAATTCAGAATCAAATAATGCTAAATCACACCAGCACAACTGAGGGGTTGGAAACGACCCCCCCCCCATTGTGCAATGAAGACTTAACTATGGGGGCCTAAGAAATACTAGGGGGGTTGAACCCAACCCCGACAATTGTCACCCTGCTTATTTCCCTCTTCGTAATCATGAACACCATCTTCGTAACAGGATGCATAAGTTCACTTTACCAAAAAAGACAACAACAGCTATATCCCACGTATTCTCTAAAAAAACTCTTGCTAATAGAGCAAACTCTTTCTGTTATAATGTACCAAGTATCGGCATGTCAGCTTGTTTTCCTCAACAAACGAATATTGTATTGTATTGTATTGTAAGTGTTGCTCATGTAATGCTGCTGATGTCTTCGTCAAATCGAAACATTGAAACCGCGATTAAAACAACAAGCAAAATATTAAGTGAGCGAAGTCGCTAGCAGTCGATAGCTTAGCGACTGGTTTCGACTTGAAGGCTTAGCGGCGGCGGCGGCGGCGGATGGCGGCGGCGCCGGGGACTAATGTCAGTGCGATGCCGACCAACAGGGCTAGCCCCAGAAAAAGACTCGTATTTTTCTTTCATTTTGTGTTACTATTTATCTGTCTTAACGTGTAGTTTTATAACCTTCGTTATTTTACTGTGTTTCGCTAGGTGCCTGTGGATTTTCTGGCCGCGAGGTTTCTGCCTGAGGGGTGATTGCCGGGATTGTGTGTGGGGTTTGCTCTTTTGTTTTTGTATTTGTATTTGTGTTTGGTTTTGTATTTAATTTTTTTGTATTTGTATTTGAATTTAGTTTTTGTATTTGTATTTATTTTTTTGTATTTTTTTTAGCTTTTGTATTTGTATTTGTCTTTAGTTTTTTGTATTTGTATTTGTATTTATATTTGTATTTAGTTTTTGTATTTATATTTGTATTTAGTTTTTGTATTTGTATTTGTATATTTAGTTTTTTTGTATTTGTATTTAGTTTTTTGCATTTGTATTTATTTTTTGTATTTGCATTTGTATTAGTTTTTTGTTTTTGTATTTGTATTTACTTTTTTGTATTTGTATTTAGTTTGTATGTATTTGTATTTGGTTTTTGTATTTGTATTTAGTTTGTTTGTAACAAACCTGCTGAGCCTCTCGCGTGGCTTAAAATTCCGTAAGCCCGTAGTTTTTGTTGTTTATTTTGTCTTGATGTTTATTTTGTTTTTTATTTTGTCAGTAGTTGTTTCTTTTGCTGTTTGTTTTGTCATCTATTTGTTTTGTTATTTATTTTGTTATTTATTTTGTCGTTTGTTGCTTGTTTTGTTGTTTATTTTGTCATGTGTTGTCTTGTTATTTATTTTGTTGTAATATTTTGACGTTGATCTGGGTTAAGAGGGAGGCTTATAGAAGACTAGACTAGAAGGAGGAGTGGTGGAGGTGGAATTGAGACAGGGCAGCCACAGTCCGATACAAATTCTACATAGTAACAACAAAGATCGCTAAATTCTACACGCAGAATATCGGTTAGTTTTTAATTTATGCAGAAGCTGATGATACCAGATGCTATTAGGTTAATATTATAATTCTAATCTAGTAGGCCTACACTGATATAGACTTTGAGAAGGACCATATGAAATAATCTCTCTTTCTCTGTCTCTGTCTGTCTGTCTGTCTGTCTGTCTGTCTGTCTGTCTGTCTGTCTGTCTGTCTGTCTGTCTGTCTGTCTGTCTGTCTGTCTGTCTGTCTGTCTGTCTGTCTGTCTCTCATTGCCTATGATTATCAAGTATTGACTATTGATTTCAAGCACGCTAATATAAAATGATTCATTAATTCATTCTCTGTTTCCATGTCTATCTCCTTCTATGTCTATCTCCATCTCTGTCTGTCTTTGTATATAATATACAAGTAAGGCTAAGACGCGTATACACCGTGGTAACTGGTCAATATAGCAAGGCTATACGAGAAGGTCTTTCGGTTGGTCGGCAATCCGGTTACTACAGTTAGGTAAAGTGAAGGGATAGGGAGAAACAAGGAGGAACAGAGGAATTTCCCCAGAAGGCAGATGTTTTGCCAAACTAGAGCGCAGATGTTCTATGCATAATAGGTTAGTTTGCAACATTCCAAAGAAGAATAATTATGTGTCTGTCATTCGACTAACTTCTAAACCTTTTTGCAGTGCTCTGCAACGAAACGAAGATGATGAAGATATGTACCTTCAACCAACCGAGATGTGAATGGCTCGTCGCTGTCGACTTAATATCTCAGTATCAGCATACATAGAAGTTGCTTCAACCAAACAATGGGACAGCTTTATTTGACCTGTTCAGCTTAAAGATACAATATGATGTGCAAACGAAAACAAATACTATTCTGTCGTGATTAATTCTCGAACTAGATGACTTTTCAGATTGCTTCTGGAGTGGATAATCCTTAACTCGTACAGCTAGGCCTAAGACATTTTAAGCAAGGCTCAAACCCTGCAGAAAGATGGCTAAAGAGAAAATGTTTATGTTGTTTCGTTGTTTTCATTGAGCTTGAGTAGGCCTACAAACCAAAAGCGCTGAGTTTTTGGTTAAATGAAAGCTACTAATAAGAGCTATCATTGGAGATTCACCATATGCGTCCAACTTCGTCATCCGAAGGACCAGCAGAGTCTATAATGAGCAATTCTACACTTGCAGGCAGGATTCGCGTAAATTGTGTTAATCTCTAAACGTGGACCTTTAGACAGTGTCGGATTTAGAATTGATGAGGTCCTAAGCTAGGTCTATATAGCCCTACCTACACTGCCCCTTAGGCCTCTAGCATTCATCATCTATTCAATATCCAATCGCCCAAATCTACTTCTTCGTCTTACCTTCCTCTATATTGTAATTGTAATTGTAATTGAACATTTATATAGCGCCACTCAAATCAGCGGCGCTCTCGACCCGCATCACTGCCAAAACCGGCAAAGAGAAAGGTTTTCAAGCGTCTACGGAACTGAAGAGTAGAGAGGACAAGAAGCTCTTGGCGGAGGGACTGAGGAAGACTGTTCCAGGCTGAAGGACCCACATAAGCAAAGCTCCTGGATTGCTCAGTCTTATTGTCAATACCTTAAACCTCAAGACCAAGACAAGGCCAAGACTTTGAAGCTCAAGACCAAGACTTTGAACCTCAAGACCAAGACCGAGACCAAGATCCAAAAAATCACAGACTTCTTTTCCTTACAAAAAAATTCTCAAGTCGGATTACTCGCTATTTTAATGAAAACGTGTCTCATTTTATTCAAGCAAATTAACTTTAAACGCAGACTGCAGAGAATTCCGAATTCGTATTTACAAAAGTCCTTCATGCAAAATGTTATTCCAAATTGTATTCTGCCATGTGAAAAAATACTTTCCATAGGTGCTGAAGTCGCTGGCACGCGCAGTAACGTAGCTTTCAAGCACAGGATGTAAATGTGCACATGGTGAGCCTTTTTGAAATCCTGCCATGGTTGATCAGACCGTCTGGCGGCGATCGTGTACACTCGGGGTCCTAACCCTAGCCATGAATTTCAAAATCCTGCTTCCACTCGCAGGTGTAGCTTTTAGTCGCACAATTACATCCAGTGCTTTTTTTCAAGAAAAAAAGGTTCCGGAACGGAACAAAAGGTTCCGGAACGCAACAATTATGGGCGGGCTAAAATCACGAGAAAAACGGGATTAGGTGTTGGTAGGGGTCTCAATAAACACTGAAAACAGTTCAAAAACACTGATTTTAAATTAAAATAACTAAATTATTGTTTTTATAATCAAAATAAATAAATTATTTTTAGTAGCTGAAAAAAGGTGCCGGAACGCCGTTCCGGCTCGTTCCGGCTGAAAAAAGCACTGATTACATCTATAGGCTACACTGACCCTAACCCCATAAGCAGTGTTTAATCTAGTCCCCTCTTCTGGGAGGGGAAACAAGGTTCTGGGGGCACCAACCAATTTCGTCGTCCGTCTTGAAAAAATTTCGTCCGTCTTGAAAGAATTTCGTCCGTCTTGAAAGTCTCTACATTATAATATTGCTAGCCTCTGGGGGGGAACACAAATCCTGGGGGGAAATTCCCCCCACAAAGACGTCTAGATTAAACACTGCCCTATAAGCCCTAACCGACCCTCACGACGCTTACCCTGACCCAGTGGCGGATTTAGCTATAGGCCCGGGGGGGCGGTTCGCCCCCCCGCGCCCCTCTTGGTTGTCTGACGGCGCCCCTCCAGACCAGACCCGGCTGTTATGGTGGGCTGCCAGAACGGGCCTGGCATGACCGAGGTTTAGTTAAAGCCATGTCCATAGTGATAGGCGTAATTTTTGCCATGGAATTGGTTACCGTACCCCACTTTCTTAACCCCAATAAACAACGCCCATCGCTATTGAGTCGGATAGGTCTAATTTCAACTGTGCTTCCCCAAGTATTGTTGTTCTGTCTATCTTTACGTATGTAGTAGGGAGGGTAGAGAGGCAGACAACATAGGCAGGACATGGAAGATTGGCATGACCCTGAATTGACCCTCACTCTCCATGTAAAGTGTCTCAGGATGTAGGCTAAGTTCCAAAGTGCAACAGAGTCCTACACAGCCCACAGGCAAGCAAAGTCATCCTCAATAGGAGTCATACGATATCGTATACCCCAAATCGCCGGTGCCAAGCTTAAACATATCCACCATCAAACTAGCACACATTCCGGCAGTTAACGAGTGAAGTATAGGCCTATCAAATTTCTAGCGGCGTTTTGGATATTTATCATGGCAATTCTCTACAAGTCGCTTTCGGATTGGCAATCCGCGTATTGGATTAAACTGCCATGAAACGAAGAATAGCCTATATATGGTATTTATAATATCAATTCACGTTCCTTAAATAACTAACATTAGCTTTAAATTGTGATAAATTGGATATAATTATAAATTATATCCTCATGGTTGACGTTAAACTACTAAACGCAAACCGGCAGAAAACTTAGCGAAGCGAATATATAAGCATAAAATTATGAAGCGAGCGATTCTTCAAGCAAATGCCAAACAATGTTTGAAACTTAGAGAGGAGGAAGTAGAAAGTGAGAGTTCAGCACACTGTAGGAGCTTAGAGGAACGGTCAAACCAGATGAGCTCGGATTTGGCATGGTTAAATTTGAAGCGCATAGACAGACTCCACAGAATGGTGTTATCGATGTAGGGGCTACATGTAGGCACTAAGTCTCTTTGTAGCATCTGCAACCTCATTTAGTCGCAGATTTACATTTTATATTTGCTTGCAAAATTTCGGTTTTCAAATGATCAAACTGTAATGCCTAATTTAATAAGGCAGGAACGATGCCAAGTGTAAAAGAACAGAAGAAGAAGAACAGTAGTCCCTTAAGCTAGCCCTGAGGCAGCCATGGGTATGAAGTGCTAGCGACTTCATTTTCTTAGCCTTGATATATGAGGGTGGGTCCTCTCCCTCGCCGTCTCATCTTCCCACTGACGGTGTACATAGAATAGGAAACATTTCTTCACTTTGAAACAGTTTAACATAGGATAGTATATACTAGTGGTCTACTACAAATGGAATTACTTCAAATATACATCTATTATCATTTAAAGTTGATTACAAATTTACCCTAAAACGTGGCGCCCCTCAGAAGAAACCCTTGCCCCCCCCGCGCAAGAAATCCTGGATCCGCCACTGCCCTGACCCTTACCGACCCTCACGATGCAGACAACCATCCACATGCATAGGCACCCCGACTGTACATGATCGCCCGTCTGGCTTCAGAAAAAGTTTCGACATGGCTTCCAGATACAGCATAACTTAGTTGCTGCTGCCTCTGGGTTTCCAGCAAGACTTGTATCCGCTCTTAGGTATTTTGTCGTAGGCTGTGATGCAAATAAGCTTGATAAATTTTTTCAGTTCTTGAGTTTTGTTAAATGACTGTTCATATTCACAGCCGGTCTTGGTCTTGGTCTTGGGAGACCAAGACCAACAGATCAGAGGTTCGAACCTCAAGACCAAGACCAAGACTTTGAACCTCAAGACCAAGACTTTTGGTCTCAAGACCAAGACCAAGACTTTTAAAAACGAACTCGAGTGCGCTCGAGACCAAGACCTTGGTCTCGAGGACAACAAGTCTGCAGATTTCGCTAGGTATCACAACTGAAGCAATAATCTCGAACAAATCTTTCTGTCCTGACACTATATGGTTTTGAACTCCGATCTCTGCGTTAACAGTCAAGCATGCTAACCACTGGACCATCACGCATAGGCTACTACCAATTAACTTGACAAACATCACTGGCATTACGCAAAATGTTCATTTAAATTAATATAGAAGCGCAATGATAGCACATCACAAACAGTGGCGGCGATCTTGTTTGACAGGTGGGGGGGGGACACTTTAGAACTAATCTGCTCAAAAGAGTTTTGAACTGATCTGGTGTAAAAACAGGTCAAAATTTTTGTTGGCGCTGCCGCGCGAGAAAAACTGCTGATTTTTTGGGTGTTTCTTCAAAATGTGTGGGGGCGATGTATGGTGTGTCCCCCCACACTTAAAGGTGGGGGTCTTGTCCCCTCGACCCCCGGGATCGCCGCCCATGATCACATCTGATAGGATAATTATAGGCCCTATTTAGTAGATAATTATTTGATTGTTTAAGGATTAGTATAGGCCCAGCTATGTGTAAGTATAGTCGATAAAAAAATATCTACTTACATTCTTTTTGAATTTTCTAAAAATAAAGAGTCAAACTTCTGAGGCTTGTAAGGAGTTCCTTTCTACCAGTCTGGCTTCATTGTTAGATGTAGGCCTACATCTGTGGAACTCGCAAACAACGGCCTTTTATACACAGCCAGACCCGGAAGGAACAGAGGCCCGGGTCGTTGACCCCATGCGGGGCCCGTATTCTTTGAAGGGGCCCGGCGGCAATCCAACAGTCTTGTTTTCACTAGAACAAGTTGATACAGTCCAGGCTAGGTATGTTCCAAAGCCCGTCATCCATTACCTCTGAAGTGGTGTTGAGAAGTACCAAGCAGGTTTAGGACGTTGGTATCAAGTTGTTAAAACTGCCGTGGATGCCCCGTTTGCACCGACATCACAACCAATTAGCAGGCGGAGCGTCTACACAACTGATGACGTAACCAATCAACGACCGATTCCCTCGCCTACTGTGTGGGTGGCGAGGGGGACAGACAGTGTTTAATCTAGTCCCTCTGTTCTGGGGGGGGGGGGGGAAACAAGGTTTATCGGGGGGGGGGGGAATTTCCCCCCAAAAGGTCTCTGCCTTACAATATTGCTGAGCTCTGGGGGGGGGGGGAACTTCAATCCTGGGGGGGGAATTTTCCCCCCAAAAGACGTCTAGATTAAACACTGGGGGACAGACTGTCCAGAAAAATGAATTAACGATGGACCTGGTCATAGCCAAATATTCTAAGAGCTAACGTTATATGGATATGGTAGATGTAACTGGTTATCGCGTTCACAAGTCTGTTGGTTGCTCTTCTCGAAGAACGGATAGATTGCAATGGAGTAATCTCCTAGTGCTTCAAAAAAATGTTCGCATCCGCGATCCTTCCTAGATAGAAAGCAGGTCTTGGTGCAATACAGCGACAGTGCTAGCGGGTTAACACCGGGCTGTAGTCCTGCATCAGCCGCGATAGACTGATAGGCCTACACAGGAAAGTAACTAATCTGGTGCTTAGGCCTACTTATAGTCAGATATATGTGCCCGCAGCTTCACAGATCTAACGGTTCTAATACGCCAGGAAGTGCATTCTGAGCCAATCAAGCAGCCAAATTTTCAGTCTGTGGAATAAACTTCCAAAGCAAAAGCAAAAAAGTGAAACAAACAACTTCAAGTCTGGTATTACTTAATTTATAGTTCATTGTATACTGCGCTACACAACCGTATAGGCCTACTAAGTCTAAGTGTACTGTGGATTACTGTACAATACAGTGCTACATGCCTGCATAATGCCATAAGTGTTGATGCCAACCAACGTTAAAGCTATAGTGCGTAAATGCATTTACGAGACAGGCTCTGCTAATGAATGTATAAACAGTCAACATCAAGGAACTGGATGCTGCTGCTGCAATGTCTTTCTCAAGCATCCAATTTATTATTACAGTGGTCTTATATAGCGCTCCTTCAAGATTATCTACTGAGGAGCAACTTAGCAGTGGTGTCTCCAGCTGTGTACGTCCATGAGAGCAAATCAAGTGCCAGATACACACTTAGCCTGCTGCATTTTTAGAAGATTTTTGAATAGTTGCCAATTTCTCTGATAAGAAGATTTTCGATGTCAGTTTCATTTTATCATCTCCAACTAGAAAGTGTTTTGTGAAAAGAGTTTATAAAAACAGGTACTTTAATATCTTAAAATTCTTTACTTCAAACTATTTTGAAATACTAAGTACTCCAGAAAAGTATTTTACAATACATAATAAATACTGTGGGACGCGGTGGTGTAGTGGTATGTTCTGTGCCTTGTAACCGGAGGGTCGCAGGTTCAAATCTACCTCAAGCCACTGCGTAGCGACCTTGGACAAGTTGCTCACCCACAATTGTCTGTGAGGAAGGGAACGGGAAACCACCTCACTCATCCCTGGGTGGCGTAAAGCCAATGAACCTGCCTTTGGGCAGAGAACTCATCATCATCATCAATAAAATACTATTCATATTTTCAAAGTATTAAAAGCCCAAAGGCGGATCCAGGATCTTAGCTTAGCGGCCGTGCTTCAAAACTGTCATAAAAATGATAAAAAAAGACAAAGAGTTGGTCTGGCAAGTTTGGGGATGTGCATTCAAACAATAGGCTGCCTCTCAATCGGCAATTACTTACACCATGCTAGGTCAAGCACCTTCTGGTGTGTCAGTTTCATCGTAGTGATAACAGGCAGGCAGTTTGAAGACAATGAATTTGTAATAAACACTTTTAGTTGGTGAGTCAGCTTGTTAGTTAGTTAGCAGTGATGAGTAAACTACTAGTCTGAAAGTACCATTTTTATTTTGTCCATTTATAAACATAAGCCAGGTTTAATGTCTCTTAGATTGGCCTTTTCACATCATGTGGCTATTTCCGGCGCTTTATAGGTTCTGGCCTTGAGGTCGTGGCCTTCGTACAGTCACTGGCCTTGCCCTTGGAAGTCCTAGCCTTGTCCTTGGGAGTCCTAGCCTTCATATAATCACTGAAATAACTCAATCAAATAAAATCTCAAAGTAGAAAGTGCTTGCATAGTATAATTGCACCAAAGCCAACTTGGCCACACAAGCTGTATGAACTCACAAGTATACACAATCTTCAGTCCATTACATATCCATGATTATAACCATGTTTTTAATTGCTAGAGCTGTTTAACAGTATTTTTTTCACTTCATATACAAAGACTTAATTAACTGCTCTATTTCCTTTCTCATTTTGAACTTGGTAAGAAGATTTAACAACAAATCTGGCATAGACAGTAACAAGACTTTACAACAAGACTGGCACAGAATCATGAGAGACTATCTCTGAACGCAGGTGGACTGGAGCCATTATCACGCATTTCACTACTGGAGCCAACGTTATGTGATGGCATTAAACTGCCTTCCTCGGTCATAAACACCAAAGAGTCATGGAGGGATCGGCTCAGTCTGATTCTCTCCTCTGCAACATAAAACAGACCTTTATTAGGTTTTCTCTTCATCACCAACGGCAGTAACGGTAAGTAACAACGTAACTGAGTTCAGAAAGTTAAAAATAACTGAGAAACAAACAATCAGTTCAGCTTTATTTGAATTTGTAGTCCTTTTCCTAACCAAATTTTTAAAAAATATATTAAAAGCTTAGTCAAATCTTACAATAGCCAAATGATCATTAGATTAGTAAAAGTAACTAATTTCTGTTTTATACTTTATTTTAAAAAAGGCTTTACTGGTATTTTGTGTTTGGACAGTTTTTCAGAGTGTAAAACTTGAATGCTAAAGATTTTGTATATATTTTCAGTGAAGCCTAAAGAGACTGACATTACAAATAGAATGAGGATCGTAGGATTACAGCTACTTTCTAATTTCTTGTACTTGGTATTCATTGAATGTAGTTATTGAATTAAATACCTGTTGCACACAAAACGTATTATATATGTCAGGAACTTAAGGCAAACTAATTAAGACTTAAAATAAAATAATGCCATATCAAGGGTAAATAATGTTTAAGCTAGAGATAAAACTGCAGTGTCTTTAAGACTTCGTTGTTACAGTAATCCATGAAGGCAATTCCTTTGATGGCTTTAAGAAACATAATTTATCTAAGATCAAGCAAGATGACAATGATTAAACTGAAGATGCTTTAGACTGGCTTTATGAGCCATCATGTCTTCTACAAGCGATAAGTACAAATTTATGGGAGGTGGAAGAAGGGGCTCGATTCGACTGAATGAATGTCCCAGTGCTTGAAGGAAATGGGTTCAATTTTTACTCCCTAAATAGAAGGTGTTGATTCAACACAGTGACCAGGGTTGAGAGGCTAATCTCAGCAACTGCTACATAGCAATAATGAATTGCTATTGCTTATACTTACGAACAGAGAAGTCTGAATTGGCTGTTGTTGCTAATTCCTTCCAGTCAAACCAGTAGTCTTCAAAATTGAGACTATCCGACCACCTGATGAGCTCATCCACCTCACGGTCCAAGTCACCCTTCTCCCCGTCCGCTGAAGCCTGAGGAATGTCGCCATTTCGTTTGTCATTTAAGTCATTCTCCAAACCTTTTGTATACCTGGAACAGTGAGGTACAGATACAGTGAGGTAAACTATGCAATTATAGAAATATAAAGAATGACTCAATAGCAATGCGGCTATATTCTTAGACTTTTGAAATCGAGAACTGTAGAGTGAATTGACTTCTTCAGAATGTAAATAAGCACATGTTTATTTGTTGATCTTTATTTGTTAAAATGTGATGAAGTTAAAGCATGATAAACCGATAATTTCTTAACCGTAATGGATTTACCATAGTTTTAGCAACTGTTCTGATGTATGTTTGAATGAGACAGCCACTTCAATCAACTCCACTGCACACAGCAACACTGTTTCATGATCAAGTGTTCTTAATGCTGCTAAAGTTGTATCCTCGTTATCATATGATACAGAAAAGGCCTTCAGCCAGTCACTTACCTTGACCAGCATACTGGTAATAATGTATGTAAACATGTACATATGTATGTATGTGTGGGACCTTCCTGTACCTCTGTACGTTCCTATTAACCTTCACAACCTTTGAAATGCAGATGTGCTAATGCCACTATTAAATCAATGATCTAGTGCTAGGAAAACACATGGCTAAAAACACATGGCTAAAACACATGGCTAAAACACATGGCTAAAACCTATAATTTAAAGAAAAAGGCCACAACAAATTGACTGCAGAACTTAGCAGACTGACAAAAAAAAGCCTTTCTTCTTGAGTACACAGACTGACTTACATTTGCCGCATCCAGTCTAACTTCTTCTGTTTGCGACGCCTATCGACATCTTGCCTTCGTTGTAGCTGCAGACAACAAATGCAAATAACACAAAAAGAAATTATAAGTGTGATATGTACGATCTTACTTTTCGTATCTTCAGGGAGACTTGCATGCAGAAGAACTAGCAGCTGTGAAAAGGCATTCCATAATGTCACAAAAGCGTTTGGAACATAAAATGGAATATCTTTCTAACTTAACCTTTTAGAGCCAATACAAGTACTGTTTCTGTTCTAACAATTGTAATTGCAGTTGAAAATTCATAAAGCACCTCTCAGAAAGGTCATTGGCACTTCCAACTCGAGCCAGTGTCATCATCGACATGCAGAAAAGTTTTCAGGCACTTGAGTTACTGAAGGGGCAGAGACTAAGGATTTCTGGCCAGAGGTCCTGAGGAAGACGGGCCAACAAAGGCAAAACTCCTGGACTGGGCCGTAGTGATGCACAGTGGGGAACCACCAGGAGGCCAGAGGCAGCCGACCGCATTGAAACCCGGACAGGCAGAGAGGAGATCAGAGTGCAAAAGTGGTCAAATCAGGCAGAACAGAGCTGACAAGACAGTTGTGCATGTAGGTAAGAATCTTAAATTGGATGCATTGATGAACAAGCAGCCAGTGAAAGTGGATATTGCGGATGAATTATCAAACCTCGGGATGCCATCAAAAGATTGACGGCAGCATTGAGGATAGACTGAAGCTTCAAGATGTTGAAAGAGGAAAAGCCAAAGTGGCATTACCAAAGTCGACCCTAATACAGATCAGGGCATGGATCAGGATAGTAATTGCATGAGAGGGAAGTGACTGGCAGATGGTTGACACAAGTTGACTAAAAAGCAACAACAATGTTCCATTACCAGTATTTGTTTACCTGTACGGATACGTGCACATTAGAGAAACTATAAGAGTTGCAATTGTGCAAGCCATATCTTCCACGAGTTGATCCATAATTTTTTATAAAACCTGTTTAATTACAAGAAATTTCTCCCTTAAGAGCTTATTTGGTTCCTCGTCCTCTCTGTCTCTTGAGCGCTTCTATGGTGCCCAGCCTATCATCCAGTAGAGCCACAGCTGACCTGTTGCCAACTCTCGGGGGCCTCTGATGTACAGTTCATGTCACAAATTATCAAGACACTTATTGCTATGACAAGATCTGTATTGAATTTGAGATCCATACTTTCCCTGCCGGGTTACATCAGCATTTTTTATAGTGATTATTCAAGCATGTTGTAAAGAGGTTAAGGTGTGCAGCAATTTTCAATGATGGCCATAGTTTACAAGCATACTGCAGGTCTGATACTTCAGTATTCACCTAGATAGTATAGAACAAGACCATATCATCAGACAAAAATTACAAACCACATAAAAAGATTTAGCAATAAGTAGAAACTGGAGCATGCAAGAACGCGGTATACAACCAGAAGGCAATCTATATAAATAAAGAGAAGAATCTGTCTGTCTGTCTGTCTGTCTGTCTGTCTGTCTGTCTGTCTGTCACAGCGATCTTTGACCGGGATGCATTTCTACAGTTTTCGAGCTTTTCACTCGAAACCTTCACTACTGTGTCAGGGTGGGCATGACACACCCAGTGTGAGGCTTCGCGTCCCCCGTTTTCACCGCTACCATGGTGTCCCAGGCCAAAAACTACCCGGCCAATGCATTTTTAGCTGGTAAAAAAACACTTACACTCAACCTATTTTCACTCGCCAGATGGCGCCGCCGGGTTAAGCAGCTACAGTACGGATTCGCTAGAGGGATTGAAACTTTCACTGAACTAAACGCCGGGTTAAGCAGTGTTTTGTTGCTTATTCGCTAGAGGGATTGAAACACCCAAAACGCCGGGTTAAGCAGCTTCGCGTCCCCCATTTTGACCGCTACCATGGTGTCCTGGCCCAAAACCTCCGAAACCCGGGCAACGCCGGGTAAACCAGCTAGTTAACACTAAGCAAGAGAATAACGAAAGAAAACTCCACCCTGCTGTAATGAAAGTCTGCTCTTTTCTCACTAGTCTGAACAGTCACTGGATCCATGGACGTCTGCAGGAGACGATGAATGACTCGGTCCGACACGAGACGCCAACCGTTATTCTCAAATCGTCTGTACCATCCATCACGACCTAACAAACGCAAAGATCTTCTCTTCTCATCAACACAAAAGAAGACACCGTACTTAATGAATCTCTTCATATTATGCAGCCATTTGCATAGCACCAGCAGCAACATACATAAGGCTTACGTTGATGATGCGTCAAAAAGAATGATGGGTGAATTGAAGACAAGCATAGGCGTAATTTTTGGGGGTACGAGAGGTACCCGTACGCCCACTTTTCATATACCCTGAAGAAACAATGCCCATTATTATTTTCTCAGAGAAAGGCCTTCATTTGAGCCCTCAAGACTCAAAATGATTACCGAGCATCATCAACATTGTGCTATTACTACTATTACTACTACTACTACCACCACTATGACTATTTTATTATCAATATATTTAGAAGGCATGGCACATAAACGGTGCCATTATAATTATGCCTCTGAAGACAAGTGAGCCATGAAATTTATAATGATTTATATATGTGGTATACTTAATACTCAGTGGTTAAAGTGGTTTGGGTGAGCAGTGGGAACGCCAAAGAAGAGTTTCATTGGAACGCACACGTGAGCAGTGGGAACTCAAGCAAAGAATTTCGAGAGCAGTGGGAACGCCATTCCCACCCCACTTTAACCCCTGCTAATACTATACTATCAATAATGAAACGAAAAAATAACTAATTTTTCAGTAAACCACACATATAGAAATATATCCTGCTTAAACCTTGTCTATTTTTGTAAAAAAATTTCAGTTTCATATGCATCTATTTGTATAACCTGTATTGTTAACCACAGTGCGTTTGCAGGTGGTATAATAAAGAATATACTTACTTACTTACTTACTTAACATTCAGTAGCCAAACGCCCTAGTAAAAATTATAAATGAAGTAATACACAGATCTGTCAAACTATTGTTTTTGTAAAGCACAATCTAAAGCACTTCAGGAATTCCAATCCAGATCCATCAAGTCTTCTGCCTTCCAATCTTTCCGATGGAATCTGCCTTTCCAGTTCCTCTGCCTCCTTTTCCTCTCTGGTCTCTCTGGTCTCCTGGCAACCGGACTTGGACGTCCACTTGGTATCTCTGGCCAACTCTTCTGACACAACACAGAGCTCATGAATAAGCTGGTATCTTGTGCTCAGCTCTTAAGTAGCGCTTAGAAATCTTGAGATTACGATCATGAGTTTGTAAATTCATTCTACATGCACAAAACGACTTCAGCAGAAGGAGTTTGTCAAAATATTTACAGACTAGCTCTAGTTTCATACAATATACCAAAGATGCATGGGTGCAAATTGGTCAATCCAGAGGCAACAACTAGAAAATTCCATTACTACTATTTTATTTACATGGACCGGTGCATGTGCACTATAGAAACATATAAAATGGTAATTGTGGAAGCTATATCTCACATAAATTTGAATAAATCCTGCTTAATTGTATGAAATTTCTCATATTAAGTCACCCTAAGCAAATCCAGAGGTTCAAATGACTAATTCTCTATGACATGAAAGACTACATTTAACAGCACCTCATTTAATAATGACTTGGTTATTAAAATCAGAGAACACAAACCTTCTTCTTCGTCTGTTCTTCGCATCTTATTATGTCTGATTCGAGGTAAGGGAATCTTGGCTTCTTGCTTCGTGTAGTCACGAGGAGCATAAGCACCAATGTCCTGGATTGGTCGGTGGGTGAAGATTTTGTAGTAGATTTGAGGCGGAAAATGTTCCTGTCAATAGAAGAAAAGAATTTACAACAGAGAACATTATGTAGGCCTACAACATCTGGAAAGATACAACTGATGCAGCATGCAATTGTAATCTCAAGATTTCTACAGCCCAAAAAAGTGAAGTTGCGGGAACCAGTTTGTTCACATGCACTCAGTCAAAACAAAAACAATAGACATGTAAGGTCAAATAGGTTCCAGGTTGAGATCAAAGAGTCGGCAGGCAGACAGTCAGGTGGCTACAGTGGATGGTGTTTAGAATTGAAGCAGCAACAAAGGTAAGGAGAAGAAGCATTGGAATCAGGGTAGGATTTGTGGAAAAGGCCATGTGTAAACCAGTAATTTTTAAGAAATTCTATCAGCACAATCAGGCACTACACGAATCACACGCAAAGGAAAAGTAGCTAAGACATGCCAAGATTTACATGCATAGGAACTACAGTTAAGTAATTGTAATCATGAACTCTACATTTCTAAGGCACTACTCTAAAGCTACATAAATATTGTAATATTTACTATCAGCACAGTCAGACATAGCACAAATCACAGCCACAGGAAAATGTAGATATGACACCCAAAGATTTATGGACAGAAGTAAACATTGAAAGAAAGAAACTGTGGAGCTGATATGGTGCTCATGTAGCACTTTACAAATTTTCAAGTCTAAGATTTACAATTTAATTTTCTCGAAGAAAAATAAAATCAAGTAAGCATAATTATTTTACATGACAATATTGAGCGTAAATTGTAGAAACTTACTCCAGCTAGTCGGAATTTCACATGAATGCCAGCAGCAGAATCCAGGTAGCGTGCTTCACCTGGATTGATTGCTCTCAACATCATTGCTGGGTCACCTTTCTGTCTGAAGCTAATCAGATCGCGATAATATCTATACACATTCACATCCTGTAGAGTAGAATAATTCATAATATTTTCAGTAAACAATCACTAAGATTTGATACAAGGAGGTCACACAGTTAACGAATAGAATAAAATCTGCTTCTGCCTGTCTCATGATTGATTTGAGAATGATGGCCTAAATTCTTCTCTACAGAAAAAAGTAAACTCTTGTTTTAAATCAAGTTGCAACTTCTATCACCTTCTATCAAACCATTTAGCAACATACTTAAAAGGCTTATCGCATTGTGATATGAGTTACTGCAAACTAAAAATTACACTAACTAATTAAATTTAAAGTAATCTGATTGCTCATCATCAAAAATATCTATGATTCCAGAGACTCTATTGTGTTACTTACTAGGTATTTGCGCCACCATCTTTGTATCTTGACAGCTGCATCCTTTTCTGCTATGTCTGGTCGAGTTTCCATTCCTTACATACTCTCTGCCTGATCTGTTCTTCCTAGTTAAAACGGCCTGAAAATACATTTTATAATTTAAGCCAAGTACATCTGTGGCATACATCTTTGGCATACAAATGAAAACTTATCTGGGACCGAATGAATCGCGCCACGACTCAAGACTCAATAAACCATTATTCAATTAAATTTGTGTGCACTGACTCTGGCCAGCAATCAGTTACTGATAATCAAAAGAATCGACAGCTTATAAATCCATATAATATGTAATATCAAGTATATTTAAATTAATTTAGCACGACAATATTTTCCGCAGTGCTTCGATTCGATTCATGTTCAGGAGCACAGGCTGGGTCCAGTTGTTTTAAGCCTGTAAATAAGCTGGTTCCCCCGACTTCGCGTTTGGGCGCTGTAGAAATTTCGAGATTACGATTACGATTTTACTAAATCAACTTCACTGTAAAACTCTGAAGGAAATGTTTGCCTTTTTACCTCGGTGTGACCTCTATCTGTTATCCTTAACAGGTGAATTCAACTTTCTACGTACAGTAACCAAACATAAACAGGTGAGCGATAATAGAATACCTTGTTTAACTGGTAGTCATGACAACAGACACTTTCGAAAGGTCAATGACCCTATTACAACGCCGCGCGAAATCGTGAGATTTCCATCGACTAATATACGTCGATGGAGATTTCTACCTCGCCAGACCAGCAAAGACGTGGGAACCTACTTATTCGTAGGCCGCCAGGCGACGTTTAAAAATTAAGCGTGTTTATCAGTAATAAAAATTTGCTTTCAGATAGGCATTAGGCCTACGTTTTGATGGAAGTCAAGCTATTTTAAATATCCTGCGTTTTGAAATAAAATATAGGCTTGCACCAAACCTCCTTCGTGTTATCGACCAATTAGGGCCTAGGCTAGCTACATCCATAAGAATCTGCTCAACCGACATCAGGCTATGACTATATACTTGTTCCGACGCCCTATAGGCCTAACTTGTACGTTCCAGTACTTAATTCAATACAGACGACTTCAAAGTGCGGTAAAGCAGTTGGCATTAATAAAGAATATACTTACTTACTTACGTACATAATTAACCGTCATAGTTAATTGGCTCTGCTCGGTCCATTTTGACCAGCATTTCCATATAAGCATTAATTGGAGCCTATACCGGCTCTCTACGGGTCCCATATAAGCCCTGTGGGAATATGGGTCCTGTATGGGCTTCATGTGGGCATGATGGCAGGGAGTTAAGCCCAATAGGTTGCGAGTCCTTATTCGTAACAATCTACAAACATGAGGTTCCTCACCTTTCTTTTGCCTCTTTGCAGTCATCATTTGGAAACCATATTCTGGTCAACCGTCAAAGCAGGTTTTGTGTTTTAAGGTCGGAAGGGCATCTGAGAAGATTATCCTGATGAGGCGCGGTACAAATGTGTAATTATAATAAAGCTTACAAAATACAGTACAATTACAATTACAGTTACAAGCGTAATCGTCAGCGACAGGCTTTCAGCTGTCAGTCCTCGCATCTGGCTCTAGCGATCCGTCCGCCCTATATGCTCTCCTCGGTCCATGTTCGACAGGGCGCTAATTTAATGCACCGAATCACCCCCCCCCTCCCTCCAGACGAGGGCGGGTGACCGTCGATGCCTGAGAAAGTGCTTTGTCGTGTTTCGTGGGTCATCGAAGCTTGATTAGTCGGCGCATTGGACAGGATGTCTCTCGGTCGCTCAAGCCACGATCGAATTAAGGGACCATACATTTTACGCAGGCTGATGATAAGGCGACCCCTTCTTCGTCTACTTACTTCCGTCGGAAGCTCACTATAGTGTGTTTTATGGATTCAAACTGAAAATGCAGACGACTAGTATTAGGATATAGGGCGGATTAGGGCCTACTCGTCTATAATTAGGACTCCCAGTCTGTCGGCGCTAATCGTGTAATAGGCCTACATTGGTCTTCAAGCGATCCGTAGGCTATAGGCTACCACACTGTTCCTCGACTCCGAAACGATCTCCCTCGTGAATTCCACAAATCTTCGGTTTTTCCACCAATAGACTACATTGTCACTCACTCACTCGTCCACAATAATCTGCTTCAAGCTCATCTCTCGATCACCACTCAGCCTTTCTAGGCCTACTCAAAATTCAAGTCACACCTCTTCAAGAATTCTTACCCTAACTCGATCCTCCAATCCTCCGCCTTCTATTCTTTTTCGTCCTAAACTTAAAACCGTCCTATCTTCCGGCTTCTATTTAAATATGTTCTTTCTGAGAACCGGATTTGGGTCTTTATTTGGTATTTCTGGACAATCCCTTTCGCCCGAAGTATGCAGCGCTCGTGAATAAGCTGGTGTCGTGCGTTTAGCTTTTTACGTAGCGCATTAGAAATTTGAAGTTCACGACTACGATATTGGCCGGATCAAAAATTGCAGGAACAGTAGGCCTATAGTTCCAAGTTTTTAGGACTGTGAATCAGGGTCCGATTTGTCAAAAAAGAAGCAGGGGGGTCGGAAATCTATATAAAAATGACTAAGCCGAAAACACTGGCGGCGATCTTGTTTGACATGTGGGGACCGGGGGGGGGGCACGGGAAACTCTTGAACTGATCTGGTAAAAAGAGGTGTTTTCAGTAGGAGTTTAGCTAAAGTAACCTACTAATAACAACAGAGCCGGTTTTAGGGTGGTGGGCCCATGGGCGCCCAATATGGTGAGGCTCTTTCTGCAGCGGATTTGTTGCCTTTGTTGATGCGCAGTCTTCAACAGGGACAACCCGCATACCAACAGTAATAACATATATGTCATACTGACTCATACAGACAAAGGTGCTAGAGGCAATGTTTAAACTTTTTGATTTATTTTCATTTTTTTTAAATGTATATAAATGAAAATAAATTATAAAAATCATTTTGCTTATAAACAAAATGTCTTCTATTATATTCATAGGTGTGCAATAATTTCTCAAATACAATACAAAAGGATAAGCTTTCAGATTCTTAGCCAGTTTTTAATAGAAGTTGTTGATACAAACAAACAAAGAAATTTGAACTAGTGGTAAGCGGGACCTCCAAACTAAAAGCAGATTGAGTCAGTTAATTAGGTCAGTTAGGTCTAAATTTGAATTGGCCCAATAGAGACTGTGCACGCTTTTCTATTGGCAAAGTCATCAATAAACTGATTAAAGTCCAATTGAATATCACTCTATATATGCTCAATACTGCAAGATGGACAAGTCACTCGTGTGTCATACTTGTGCGAGGCTTGTTCTTAGGCCTAATTATCTTCATATTAGACAATGAGCGTTCAGCACTACAGTTGTGACCATGATCACCAAGTAGGTCTACACTCTTACCATAATTTCCACATTTGGAAATGAACTTTTAACACCTTTGTCGAGAATTGGTACATGAACTGCTCCTGACTTATGTTGAGGCCTGTGCTACCTGTCTTGTGTTTCACATTTTGACAAAATAAGAAAACTGCATGAGCTGATCATTGCCACGGCTTTCACGAGCTCATTGCCAAGGGTTTCATCGAGGTCATCGCCATATATTGCTACAAGATTTTTCGCTGCATTGTGTATTTCTTCATCACCACATGATTCAAGCCTAGAGAGAAAACCAAACCTTGAGCAGAGTAGTTCGTATGATGCAAGCCTTCTTGTCAAATCGGTGGTGAATTGATCAGCGATGGGCAGAAAAGTGTCAATCTGAAACATCTCTGAAGCAGAGTGCGCAGATTCTGGCGCTCGACCATAATCCAATGCTAGGAGACGTGCGTTTTGATGACGTGTTTTTGTTGAACATATTGATCATTTCGATCATTGATCATTCTCGATCATTTTTATATGTGCTTTTTCTTTACTTAGCTTGCGTTTTTGAGAGCCACTAGGACGATTAGTGCCATTATGTCGATCTAAAATTCGATTCATAGGCCTATCTGTCGGCTGAAATTACTGAGACTCTTCAAATTATATCATGTAATACTGGTTTGCAAATTCAAACTGTATGATATAAAGGTCGAATCCTACAGGACTGCGTGCCTCAAAGCCACTACCAGCACAGAAATGACAGCCTACAGCTGTGGACTGCCATAGATGTGAACTGTAGGTCGGTCACTCGAGGTCAAAAGCTCCCGCTAGTGCTGGCTCTCAGACAGAATACCACGGAAGACCTTTACCCACAACTGGATGCTAGTGGCTTTGGAGCTGATATGCCTGAGGGTGCTGGCTTGAGCACGGGCCTCTGTCCATTCGTTGTCTGCTGTATGTGGACCGAGCCCTTAAGGTCATGACCTGTGAAATATCTCTTACCCTGCTTCTGCCTACATCAGTAGACGACCTCAGTTTGCGTTAAAAGTAAGATAATCTGTCAACAGCTGTAGATCTACAGCTGTTGACAGATATACCAAGTTGTTGTATTGTCTTAGAGCCTGTCAAAGGATAACCTAATCCTTAAAAAGTATATCACAGTATCAACCTACACCAGGGTACCGACTGGATAATAAATAATTACTGAAAGGTGACAAGGCAGTATTGGAGTATTTTGGTTTAGGACTATGGCTAACGGATTTGAGGGGGTCAGGCCGACCCCCCCGGGGGTCGACCAAAGACTAGAAGCAGGGGGGTCAAAAAAAGAAGCAAGGGGGTCCAACCCCTCTGACCCCCCGGCAAATCGGACACTGCTGTGAATGCATGGACGTTGAAGCAGACTTTGCATATATTATTTAAAAAATTTAAATTTTGTCTTAACGTCTTGGTTAACTGTCGCTCGCTCCTTAAAACGATTAGACCAGAGACTAAAGGTAGCAATTATCTGAACAATGGGCGTCGTCGGCAGGCCATTTAGACCAATGTCTAATTAGCCTCTGATTAAGACCAGACGGACGGGAACAATACCGTCCTCTGGCGAATGGCGAAGTTTGTTCGTCGAAATACACGCATCTCAACAGCAATAACAACGACAACAATAGCATCATAATCATCATCATCATCATCATCATCATCATCATCATCATCATCATCATCATCATCATCGTCATCATCATCGTCGTCGTCGTCGTCGTCGTCGTCGTCGTCGTCGTCGTCGTCGTCGTCGTCATCTGTGGCGTGCTCCTCTCCGGAGCGTTGTCGTTTCCACCACGTTCAGTCAAGAGGTTTGAGGCGCTTTCGTAAACGGTTTTAACTATTCGATGTTGCGATTTAGCAGTCTTGCAAGAATTTCATTTCAAGATAAAATGTGTTTGTAATAATCTGAATTAAAAGACAGGAGGATAGAAAACAGACGAATATGTGACTCTTCTGCGTCGTTACTTACCTCTATAATTACCTCTAAATTACCTCTTAATTACCTCTTCATTACCTCTATTGTATCCTAATGAACCTCCTCTCGCCTTCATACAACCCATGCGCCGTGACTTATTGGTCATCAAATGTCAGAAGAAAGGAAAGAAGACGCATTCCCTTAATACTTGGCCACGATCCTTTACTTTCAGGTCTATATTAAAGGCAATAAGTGTTAGCGGGTCTACTAATTAACAGTCTTGTTGTCCTCGAGACCAAGGTCTTGGTCTCGAGTGCACTCGAGTTCGTTTTTAAAAGTCTTGGTCTTGGTCTTGGTCTTGAGGTTCAAGGTCTTGGTCTTGGTGTTCAAGTCTTGGTGTTCAAGGTCTTGGTCTTGGTCTTGGTCTTGAGGTTCAAAGTCTTGGTCTTGGTCTCGCAAGACCAAGACCAAGACCGGCTGTCAATATGAACAGTCATTTAACAGAACTCAAGAATTCTGTATCAAGCCTGCTTGCATCATACGACCAATATCTATGGATGGATGCAAGTCTTGTTGATCAGGAAAACCCATTGGCAGCAGCAACAGTTATTCTGTATCAGACGGTATGATAAACCATGGGAAGATTTCAAAAGGACTCGCTATCTGCACATTTACATCCAGTGCTTGAAAAGCTTCTCTGTGTGTGTCAGCGACTTTAGCACCTGAAGAACGTATTTTTTCCACATGGCGGAATTTTCTGAGGCCCACAATAATTAAGGCACGTCTTGGTCAGAAAATTCTGAGCGAATTGGTTTTTATAAAATACAAAAGGCATTTGAAATAATAGTTTGCATGAAGGAGTTTTGAATACAAATTCGGATTTCTCTGCAGTTTGCATTTAAAGTTAATTTGCTTGAATAAAATAAAATACTCATGTTTTCATTAAAATAGCGAATATTCCGACTTGACAATTTTAGAAGTCTTGACCTGATTGCGATTTTTTGGGTCTTGGTCTTGGTCTTGAGGTTCAAGGTCTTGGTCTTGGTCTTGGTCTCGAGGTTCAAAGTCTTGGTCTTGGTCTTGAGGTTCAAGGTCTTGGTCTTGGTCTTGGTCTTGAGGTTCAAGGTCTTGGTCTTGAGGTTCAAGGTCTTGGTCTTGGTCTTGGTCTTAAGGTTTAAGGTCTTGACAACAAGACTGCTAATTAATCAATCAGGCTAAATAAAATCCTAGTCTTCCAGGTTTTGGCGCATACGTCGCTGGGCCGTGCGATGGATACATACGCTATGCAATGACGGCTCGTTGCACGTTTGTAAATGATATTTTACCTTTCGAGAGAGTTTGCTTTTGAGCGCACCTGCAAATATTGCAATGGTACTCAAATCCCGCGTGTATTTATACAGTTGCCACACACCGCTGCTCGACAGCGTAAGCTTATAGCACTCTGTCAATTGTTTGGCAGGAACACTGAATAGTCCTGTAGTTGCTCGGTACTAATTAGTGTACTTTCATTGTTCACTCGCCCGTTTCCAATCCCCGCTGCTCGTTGAAACGTATGCAAATAGCCTATCGATCTCCGAATAGTTATTGTACTTGACGGCGATGGTGGCGACGATTTCAAAGGTCTGCGGTGAAACCACTGACAAGAGCAGTGGCGACCGCATGCAGGTGCGCCTGCGCCGACCAAGGGTGATTTGCGTCCGAATTCCCTGAGCTTTGTTTTGTTCACATCGCCGGTTTGTGCCATATATATAGGAGCCGCTCTCTGATAATTCTAACCATTGATGACAAAATCCGTAAACTCTGACGCTCCACTGCTAGACTGAGGTCGTTAGCGTTCGTTGTTTTCTGCATGGGTGGCTTTTGTGAAGCCGTAATAAGGTGCGTTGATGCTTGATAATTAGAACATCAGTGCTGTACAGTTCATTTGCATTGCACGCTACGGACCCAAATGTCGATGGAAACTCGATAAATACAATTTAGTACATTGTATTATATGACACAATGTAGATGTAGGCCCCTCTAGGTCTATGAATGACAGTGACAACCTCATTGATGAAGATTAACTGCGGCATTCTGTGCGGCACATTATCGCATCTACGTTTCATACTGGTGGTGACAATGGAGGAAATTAATAGGCTACCTGTCACTCCGTAATATGGCATGATTTAGTTTAGAAAAACAGGCTAGAGAATGATGTTTACTGAACCGCGACTACATTAGCGTTATGTTGTAGACATAGTGCGTAGAATAAAGAAACTCAAGTCATGCGCGGAATCAATAAACTCATAAGATTCAAACCATTCAAAAATTTCTGCTGCTGTGGAGCGTCAAGCAGTAACTAGTCAGTTTTCAGAAGGAGTTGAGATGATTAAAAAGTCAGTTTTAAAAAGGAATAAAGATAAATGACAAGTCAGTTTTAAGAAGGAATCGAGATGAATGACAAGTCAGTTTTAAGAAGGAGAAGAGATGAATGACAAATCGGTTATAAGAAGGAGTAGAGATGAATGACAAGTCGGTTATAAGAAGGAATAGTGATGAATGACAAGTCAGTTTTAAGAAGGAATATTGATGAATGACAAGTCGGCTTTAAGAAGGAATCGAGATGAATGACAAGTCAGTTCTAAGAAGGAATAGAGATGAATGACAAGTCGGTTTTAAGATGGAATAGAGATGATAATGACAAGTCAGTTTTAAGATAAAGTAGAGATGAATGACAAGTCAGTTTTAAAAAGGAATCGAGATGAATGACAAGTCAGGTTTTAGAAGGATTATAGATAAATTGCAAGAGAAACTGTGTTGTATTTGAACAAAAGAGGGCCGAGCATCATGGTCTAAGGGTTGGCATACGTCACCAAATCATTGGGTGAATGATTTGTGCAATGATTGAGACACGACCAGATATATGTGGCGTTCTGCGCCCGCCCGGACGCCTGCACTCTCGTTGCGCCGGGCGGGTTTCGTGGTGGTGGCGACTCCAGCCCACTGCCCGTCTGGAGCCACCCCCGAGTCACTCTGCCTTGTCTACTTACAACGTGAAATGGCTGTCCTCTATATCTGCCCATAGTGAACGTTCCTATCAGAGGAGATTCAGGATTGGCCGCTTAAGAAAGGCAACACTACACAGTTCTGTCTCCGGGTCTGACTCTGCTCTTTTCCGCGGTCGCCGGATGGGCAACGTCCTGCAGGATGGCCGTCCTTCAGAACAGGGTTCGTTCTCTTAATCAGCAGCAGTCTTCCCTCTTTGCGTGCCTTCTTAGCTACGGCTTCCTCTTACTCTCCAACCGATCTGAACTTTGACGTACCATTATACATCTCGTGACTCGAACTATCGCCATTTATAAGGGACACCAAACGTTTTCTAAGTATCGGAAACAAGGAATACATGCGACAAGTCTTTGCATCACATCGTCCTAGACATCGGTCTATTGGGCAACTGTCAATTGTAACTCTACGTCGTGTCGTCTAGGCACCTGTCCATAGGTCTTCCCACCGTACGTATCTCTCGCTCCATATCCGTGCAGGGCATACCGGCCTCACACGTATTTTGTCATGCACCACAATTACGGAGTAAGTTTCCTTACCCGTCTTCTGTGTTGGCAATTATCGACCAACACAGTGATAAATTATTCTGCTTCGGAAGAAACCGGTAAGGATATCCATGGCACTCTGATAGGAAGGTCCTCTTTCTAACCTTCGCTATCTACACACAGAACTTCGTTCCGACCTACGCACGAGGGGGCCCAGCCTCGCACTTCAATTGTACTAGCCGCATCTCGTGCAGCTGATTCACAAGACAACTCTCGCTCGTTCTGCCGTGCCTTACGCACACCATTATTATCTATACCTCCATGCTCATGATGGGGATATTATCCGACTAATCATCTCTATCTCCTAGAATTTCCTCTGATCTACGGTAAGAAAACGCTGGTACCCCACTTCTGGTACCAGTTGTGGCGTTCTGCGCGCCCGTCCGGACGCCTGCACTCTCGTTGCGCCGGGCGGGTGTCCTGGTGGTGGTGACTCCAGCCCACTGCCCGTCTGGAGCCCCACCAGAGTCACTTCCTTGTGTACTTTAACCGTAAAATGGCTGTTCTCAATTTGAATCGCTTAAATGGCAAAAACAAGCTCAAACTTAATTATTGGCTATTTTAATATCGCGTTAGTGCTACCATTTACGCATCGGCCGCTGACGCCCTGCGATGCATTATATCACCGGATAACGCGTCAATAAGACAGATATTATTAAAACAACATACATTCGAGCCCAGTGGCCAGTCCGCCACATATATATAGCAAACCAATTCAGTGCAGGACCCCAAATCAATGCTGGAGGTGATTTCAAAGAAGTGAAGTTCCCATATTATGATAAGCAGCAGACAAGACTTAGTTCAAGTCCAGAAGAACAAGGGCTCTCAGCGTCTCACGGACTCTCACCCTATCCTTACCCATAGAGTTCAGGACGTCATCGTGAACAGCAAGAAGCGCGGATTCTGTTGAATGAAACCCATCATATATCCTGATGGAAATGATCCTTCATTCAACGGGAAGCTAATTATTGAAGCTATGGTTGAACCTTAAGATATCAGAGCATTGTTCCAGAAACGATTAGATCAGCCACGTAGGTTTATTCCTTCTTAAAACTGACTATTGCATCGAATGAATGAATTATTATTAAGGTATATAACTAATTTATGACTAAAACGAAACGAATCAAGAGAAACTTCTGTTTACCTATTTCAGTATTTTACTTGAGCTCTGCTTATGTAGTCTGGTTTTCATTTGTATGTATGCCTGACTGCAGTGTGTGTACGTATATGCTTCTCTATTACGCATACACGTAGGCCTACTGCATAGGCCTAATCGTATGGATACGAGTCTGTTTACATTCGTGGCTTTCTAGATGTAGACCTACGTGTGTATATTTGAGTCTACCCGTGTCTCTTCTTGTGCATTTGAGAGGGGGGGGCACTGATAGGGATGCATGTATAGCATCGTGTTGCAGAACGACGTGCGGAGTATCTGTGGGTCTGCAGCTTGTCACTGATGCCGTATAGTTTGCTGTAGGCCGACGGAAGTCAAGCTCTCCCGCTTCGATGAAAGACGAGACTGAACTAACAACCACCCCGACGGACACTGATACAACTATACACGACTCACTCTAGAGAGTACATCCGCTGTTCCACTTACATCATCCTTATCATTATCATCATCATCATCATCATCATCATCATCATCATCATCATCATCATCATCATCATCGTCGTCGGCGTCGTCGTCGTCGTCGTCGTCGTCGTCATCATCATCATCATCATCATCGTCGTCGTCCAGAGAACAACGTGCATATCCTTATCACGCTCCATGTTTATATGATTTCATATACATAGGTAATATATTATTTTTAATAAGCTTGAGTGTGAAGGATTGTGTCAGGATTAAAAACCTCGGTATATTACAAAGTGTCACAACAACGAAGATCTAAACACGAAACGTTCCTGTCTTATATTGTCGATGTGACTGAAACGAAGCACGAAGGAACTATGTCGTATATCACCCACAGCTAGACCCATCGCTATGTACACGAATATATATATATATATATATATATATATATATATATATCCTTGGAAATCGACTCGATATGCCTCGAAGCTGTTAAAGCGTCTCTAAGGCCAGACAAAGATGCGTTGCGCAAGACTATTTAATGGAAGCTGCAGTCTGGACCAATCTTTCTTCAGATATGCATCGCATCCCTGCCTTCTTCTCCTCTTCCTCAGCTGCAGCAGCAGCCGGCGAGATGCGATTACACGCGACTGATCGGGTCCTTCTGGTGCTGCTGCTGTGTATTGACTAACAGACGAATCGGAGCATTAGCAGCTGGAGACGCCGCCGCAGTCTCGCGTCAGATATCATCGAACTCATAGGAAAGCATCGGACGTCGCAATCGGATCGTTAAATCACACAGGGCGCTATATAAAGCCTGGTCGACGGACGAATGAACGGACATATATAGATGCGATCAGTGAGTCGGTTTCTCCGTTTTAATCACTGATGAAACGATATAGGTCTATGGATGCGGAGAACCAGAAATCAATTCACTCATACGATTCATCGTTGGTGGACTTCTCTTTAGAAACCTACGGAGGCTGGTGCGTCGTCTGTATATTATGTAATTATATGGTTTAACTCAGATCCCGGAATTATTTGCAAACAGAAGGCCTCAGAGGCACCGGGTCTGTTTAATGTAGATTCTGTGAATGCGGCGCTTTAGAAGTTACCAAGTTAGGAGTGATATATAGCATATATCTCTATAGAAGTTATAGAAGTTACAGCTCTATATTAAGCTACTAAGTTAGGAGTGATATATGCCATACAGCTCCTTGGAGCAATCGAATCTGTCTAGTATTTGCTTTACGACTGCGGCGCTACAGAAGTTAATCTGTCAGTAGAATTAAAGAGACGGCGACTGCTACACAGTAGGAGTAGGAAGAGAAGGAGTGCATACAACAGACCATCTGGAGGAGAACTTAATCATCAGACGAAGAAGACCTTTGTGTGACAACATGAAGACATCCGGGCTTCTCATCGTCCTTCGAATCGTAACAACGATACTCGGACTGTGTTGCCAACTGACACAGCCGCTTCGACAAAACAGTAACTTTTTTCGTTCATCTGTCTGTTAATCTGTTTATCTGTCTGTCTGTCTCTCTGTCTATATGTAAGTATGTATATATTAATCCGTGCGTCTGTCTGCTGTCTGTCTTTCTCATTGTCAATCGTCTCGTCTCATTGTCTTTGATGATATGAGGTATATAATTATTGTTGATGATGCTACAGACGATATTATTATTATTATTATTATTATTATTATTATTATTATTATTATTATTATTATTATTATTTTTTTTTTTTTTTTTTTTATTTTTGCACGCGAGGTAGTTCTGTTCCCTCGGGCTAAGAAACTATGTCCGAAGACTGTGCGGTGGGTATTATTATTATTATTATTATTATTATTATTATTATTATTATTATTATTATTATTATTATTATTATTATCATCATCATCATCATCATCATCATCATCATCATCATCATCATCATCATCATCATCATCATCATCATCATCATCATCATCATCATCATCATCATCATCATTGCCGTTGCTGTTGTTGTTGTTGCTGTTGTTGTTAGTGGTAGTAGTAGGCCTATTAGTAGTGGAAGTAGTTGTGGTGGTGGTGGTAGTAGTAGTAGTAGTAGTAGTAGTAGTAGTAGTAGTAGTAGTATATAGTAGTAGTAGTAGTAGTAGTAGTAGTAGTAGTAGTAGTAGTAGTAGTAGTAGTAGTAGTAGTAGTAGCAGCAGTAGTAGTAGTAGTAATAGTAGTAGTAGTAGTAGTATTAGAAGTAGTAATAGCAGTACTAGTATTAGCATTAGTAATTAAGTTCATTGTTCGAGCTTATCTAAGCTGTTACACAATAGAGCTTGACTAATTATATAAACTGGCATAAATCGATCATGATGTTCATAATTAAAAACTGACCCGTGTGTATACCATCATCATTCGATCTGTGCCAAACTATTCGGCCACATCTCGCATGTCTGCAGCATATTATATATATACAACTACAACGGTCTCCGAAGAGTCTTCAATTTTTAAACAGTCCTGGGTCTCTAGACCGAAATATAAATACTGTAAATATTGAATTATGAAAAGCCGTATCGTCTGCTTCTCCTGCTCTGAGCGTTCTATTAATTGAGATGTCTGTTGACACTAATGGACCAGATAGATTTGTATTATTTTAAGGCAGAGGAGACATTTTTCCGTCTCGAAATGTAATTTAACGGACTACGGAGCATATATATTAACGGGGTGTATATATATATATATATATATATATATATATATATGCGCTTAATTTTGTAGATGAGTCATATAATAGATCCATATATATGACGCACTTACAAAATTAAGAATAGATATAGATGGGCGAAATATCTGTTGTATTGTATTGTATTTATACATTTCTAAAGCGCCTGTCTCAGTACAATCTAGTCAAAGGCGCTCTCATGCAGTGCGAACAACCCAAAGGAAAGATGAAAGATTTAAGACAACATATAGCCACAACAGGACCCCCAGTGAGAATGGAGGAGACGGGTCATTTTAAAATGATGGACCGGCGCGGGGAAAACACGATGCTTGACCATAGCAATCCTAGAGCGAGGGGTCGAACTTCTAAAAGGTCCAGACGATCCGATGAGCGAAACGGGCGATGAGGAGCCGCAGAAACATGGGGACAAATAGAGTCACAGAGATACGTTGGAGCTTGACCAAGTCAGGATCTATAGAAGAGAAAGAGAATTTTAAAGTGAATGCGAGCAGAAACGGGGAGCCAGTGAAGATGGTCCGACATGTACATGTAGCTAGAAATGTGAGAGAAGCGAGGAAGGGCAATCAATCGAGCAGCATCAATAATAGGCTTACTAATAATATTAGTAAGCCTATTATTGATGCTGCTCGATTATGATTTCACATTGTAGTTCATATCAACTTCTCATTAGATTAGGGCCTACCTGTAAAATCATATTTACAGTAATTTTTCGTCTCATAACATAATGAAACGAACTTATATGTTGTTAGAGGCGGAGAAGATGATTAAGTCAGACCCATTAAAATAGAGTTTACATTTATGAGTAATTCTGAAGGTGCAATCGTCAACGTTTGCGAGTATTAGAAATATTATGCATTTAGGACAAGACTAAGCAAAACGCCTTTTCCCTGTCTGTCAGTTTACCGCTGATCTGTTTATTCACCCGTCCGTCTGTCCGTCCATCTGTTCCTCTGTTTGTCCGTCCGTCCGTCTGTCTGTCTGTCCGTCATTCCGTTTGTTCCTTTTTGAGTCTTTTATTGTATGTGGCGTGTGATGTATGTTAGTCGTGTGTTTCTTTGACGTCTTCGTTGCATAATGGTGCCAATAGCCATTCAGTCTCTGGATGCTTGAATATTAATCGCCTTATGAACGCAACCACGCCTTCGCTCGTTGTTCACTCAGTCGAAACTGACGGCTCTATATAAATTTCATTCATGCGAACTTCTTTTCCTATCACATCGGTCAGTCGTTCGTTCGGTCGTTCGTTCGGTCATTCGGTTGGTCAGTGGGTCGTTCGACCTTTCTGTTGGTTCCATTAGTCAGTTGGTCTGTCGGTCATCAATAGGTCGTTCTCTCGGCTGTTGTTTTCGTCGGTCGGTTTGCCGATCATTCGGTCGTTCGTTCGTCCGATTATTCGGTCGTTCTTTCGTCCGATTATTCGGTCGTTGGATCGTCCGATCATTCGGTCGCTCGTTGGTCCGATCATTCGGCCGTTCGTTCGGCCAATCATTCGGTCGTTCGTTCGTCCGATTATTCGGTCGTTCGATCGTCCGATTATTCGGTCGTTCTTTCGTCCGATTATTCGGTCGTTCGATCGTCCGATCATTCGGTCGCTCGTTGGTCCGATCATTCGGCCGTTCGTTCGGCCAATCATTCGGTTGTTCGATCGTCCGATTATTCGGTCGTTCGTTCGTCCGTTAATTCGTTCGTTCGGCCGATCATTCGTTCTTTCTTTCGGTCGTTCGTTCGTGCGATTATTCGGTCGTTCGTTTGTCCAATCATTCGGTCGTTCGTTCGTCCGAACATTCGGTCGTTCGTTCGTCCGTTCATTCGTTCGTTCGCTCATTCGTTCGTTCGGCCGATCATTCGTTCTTTCTTTCGGTCAGTCGGTCGGTTGGATATCCAACGAGTCAATAAAACTGAGATCTGGACGCTAATAACGCGGATTAGTCGTTGAGATATCGTCGTTTTCGGGGGCGATGACGTGTCGAGGAGCTTGTCCATCGTCAACAGTCGACGGGTCCTCAATGAGCGAGGATTAGGCGTCTGCCGCCGGCGTCAAAGTCACTCAGCCGGCCGCCCCATGATTGCCTCCTTTCCACCCCTCTCACCCTCAGACCGACCACCACCGACGGCCATTATAAATCCGGGTTCAGCGATGTCAAGAAAGCCGACAGGTCTTAAAGGTCCGCGTCGCGTCCAAATGCATATTTATCGGAGATTCGATGGACGCTCGATGTCTGCCAGCCAAGAATATGACTGTGCATTGGAAAGCAAATCAAAGTCTGCTCCGTTCTCTTTCTCCTCTTCCTCTTCCTTCTCCTCCTCTCTCTCTCTCTCTCTCTCTCTCTCTCTCTCTCTCTCTCTCTCTCTCTCTCTCTCTCTCTCTCTCTCTCTCTCTCTCTCTCTCTCTCTCTCTCTCTCTCTCCATCCTCCCTTTGTCCTCCGTCTTGATCTCCTATTCTTCCTCCTCCTCCTCCTCTTCCTTTTCTTCTTCCTCCTTCTACTCCTCTTATCTCTCTATCTCTCTCTCTATCCATACTCCCTTCACTCTCCGTCTAAATCTTTTATTCTTCCTCTTCCTCTTCCTCCTTCTCCTCCTTCTCCTCCTTTTCCTCCTCGTATATCTCTATCTCTCTCTATCCAATCACCCGTCCTCCTTTCTCCCTCCGTCTAAATCTCCTATTCTTCCTCCTTCTCCTTCTCCTCTTCTTCCTCCTCCTCCTCCTCCTCCTCCTCCTCCTCCTCCTCCTCCTGCTCCTCGTCTCTCTCTCTCTTGTCCACTGTCCACATCCTCTTTGCTTTTCTAAATCTCTCATTTCCCATTTCTGTGTTGTTATTGTTCTAAGTCTTTCTTTCATTCCTCCTCTCTCCAATCCTCTTCTTCGGCCAATCCATCCATTTCTTCTCGTCGTCCATTCCTCACTTCCTTTCGTCTGGGCCGTTCTTTCTTATCTCTCTTTATTCTAGTTTACTGTAAAAATTTACGTCCTCGTTTCATTTCTTCATGTTGCCTTTCAAGTTTTGTCTTTTTTCCTTCTATTGCCTCCTTCATCGTTTTCTGTTCTCCTCTCTTTCCTCCCTCCCTCGCTCTCAATTGCCACTCCACGTCTGTTTCCTGTTTGATCTGCTCACTAGTGTGTTGATTAATCAACTCTCATACACACAGCTTCTAGTGCCATAAGCGGGGCTTTGAACAGATGTTGACATTTCATTTGAGTCTGATTGGTGCAAAATGGCGCGCAACAGAAATCGTCTGCAGCAGCACCCAAGCATCATCTGCGTCACTCTCATCATCACAAAGAAGGTTTTATGTCAGTTTGAAGCGGTTGCTTTTGTTGCTGATACCACGTGGTGGCAAACAAGGCATTATATATGATTAGGTCTACCGTATACGTTGATATCAGCGATGCTGTATCAGTTTTAAAATGTCAACATGCCAAGAATAGAATCAGCGTACACATATAGAACATATTTCTAGGACAAGCACACAAAATGAGCTTAATAAATGCCACTATATTACAGTATTTCAGTTCAAATTAATGAACTGAATAAGAATTTAAAGATCATGCGGTGATACATACTGGCCCAGTTAGCTACATCGGTGAGAGCGCCCCATAGTTCTTTGTGAAAGACAGCATGCGGATCGCGATTCGCTTCCCGAAGGTGGCTTGTTTAAGAGATTTAAATCTGAGGCTAGCACAGTCCGTACACGGGGACCCCAAATGGCGTGGCGCCCATTCAAACTGACAGGATCTCACCCAATCAATTCATTGAGAAATGAGCAGGGTCGATGCATACGGCCGATATTTTAAATCGTGTACATTTATATGATGGTACGAATCCGAGCTCGTTATGGCATGCATTGGCAGAATGGTAATAGTTTCATCAGCTGTTGTCGTTCCTCGTCCTTGATGATGTGCAGTCCATGAACTCTGAATATGGTGTTAACTATCTAAACTGCGTGGAATCTGCGTATTTGCGGAAGCGCAGCAGTGGTGATTTTTCCGAGCACCGGTTCCTTACTTAAGAACTTTTGTTCTTAATAAACTTTAATGCGGCTGAGGCTACAACGAAGCCAGCGCTTTTGTGAGATACTGAAAAGGCGCTATATTAAGTAATTGTAATTGTAATTACGACAATTTATTTAGTATCGTCAGTAGCAAGCTACATCTAACATGCTTTACACTGTCACTGCCAGCGCAGATCCTAGGAGTTACATAGTAAGGATATTCTAAGCTGATTTTAAGCATGAATAGGTAGAGGAAGATTATTCCAGGCACGTGGGCCAGGGACCCGAAATGCCCGATCGCCCTCCTAGTTTATGTTGCTGGCACAACTACATCAGCGGACTTTGATGACCGCGACCTATTAGGATTGTGTATAGCGGTCTAGTATTGTCTGCGATTTAGCGTGGTGCAGAGTTGTTGAGACATTTATACATCAGGATGCAAAGTTTGAATTTGACGCGCTCGCCTATTCTGAGCCACTGAAGCTGATCTTGCATCGCGGTTGTAACGTGGTCGAACTTTTCTAATCGTATGTTCAGACGAGCAGCCGCGTTGTTGACCGCCTGAAGACGAATGATACTGCGCTAAGGCAAGCCAGCAAAGGCTGCAATGCAGTAATCGATTCGGCTCGAGATTAAACTTTCGAGTCACATCCTGCGTGAGAGACCGAGAAACAGACGTCAGGAGATCTCTCCTGCCTCAGTTGAAGTCTATTAAGTGCATAGACGACCAAAATAACTAAATGAAGAATAACATACTGTCCGGTTCTTAGATTTCTATTGCCCTGCCAGCCAAACGACCTTTAACCCAAAGACAGAGCCTCGATCGGAAGGCTATTGTAAGCACACACGCATCGTAAACTATTTACGATTACTTTACAATACGTATAGACGATGTTGACATTCAGTTAGGTCGTGTTGTCATGGTTGCCGTTGGTAACAGCTGACATGTCATGCAAACAGTGGCGTCTGTCATTCCTTAATTGACGTTTGCGCATTACGTGACGGCGTTCCTGTCGAGCTCCTGTCACTCATCCGACTCATTTGACGCTACATGATTTAAAAGCATGGCTTCTTTTCCGTCAACGTCAATGGCTCGTTCGGCGCTTAGTCTGGTCGGTGGGAGGCAGACGAAGAGGCAAACACACTTTGCATTTGATCCAGAGGGGGAAGGAGTTTCCTTCTGAGGACAATTACGGCTGTTGATACTGCTGCTGCCATAGATGACGACGACGATGATGATGCTTATGAGATAGAGGGAGAGGAGGATATGTGTTTATGTATATATGTGTGTATGTATGTATGTATGTATATGTACGTGTGTATGTATGTATTTATGTGTTTGTATGCACGTATGTATGTATGTATGATGTATGTACTAGATATCATGTAACTCAGTCAAGAATCATGAATGTGGTTATTTACCTTAACTTGTGTTATTTAAGTTGATTCACTACGGATGAGTGAATGAGTCCATACAATGGGGCCTTAATATCTGCTGATTTATTGCATTTGTTTGGTTCTGTCTAATTGACTCATGGATGGATGCACAATGGTGGATAACTTGAATATAATATCCTACGGAGGAGATAGTCACCGCTTAGACACCTTGTCTTTCCTTCATTTGTGTTATTTAACTTGTGTTATTTACCTTAACTTGTGTTATTTAAGTTGATTCACTACGGAGGAGTGTTCACTGACCTTGTTTGCTATTATGATCTTGTTGTTATACACACGGCACTGTTATAGCCTTGTGCCTTGTCTTTCCTTGATTTGTGTTATTTAACTTGTGTTATTTACCTTAACTTGTGTTATTTAAGTTGATTCACTACGGATGAGTGTTCATTGACCTTGTTTGCTATTATGATCTTGTTGTTATACACACGGCACTGTTATAGCCTTGTGCCTTGTCTTTCCTTGATTTGTGTTATTTAACTTGTGTTATTTACCTTAACTTGTGTTATTTAAGTTGATTCACTACGGATGAGTGTTCACTGACCTTGTTTGCTATTATGATCTTGTTGTTATACACACGGCACTGTTATAGCCTTGTGCCATTACAGCTTGATTTCACCATGATTAGTTAAGTATAATTCTTATGAAGAATACCCTATTGAAAGTTGCATATGCTGTAGCATGAATCTTTGGTTGCTTTTTAAGCGGATCTAGAACTAGCACCCCAATATCTAGGAGTATTGCGTATATACCAACCTGTCGGCGCTTACTCCTCTCCGGGACTCCAGTTGTGACCAATTACCAAGAATACGGGAAGAGACTTCGGCTGCAAGATGCACTGACCCTACTAAGGCTCCGCACCACATAGGCGAGGACTCTAGTATGGATAACAAACATGTGAGAATGATTGATGATAATGATGGCTTTATTTATACTGACTCTTCTGACTCTGGTGGGGATGCAGACTCGATACTAAACTTGCAAATTGTGCAGGATCTTGAACTTCAGGTCTTCTTACCTGTAACTGAAACTAATGGCTCTGATACTAACGATAATATTGACCCGGACCAAAATTTTTATAGATCCACATCATGGACTAGTGATTACACTGCCTTAGATGTTCTAGAAAAAAATTTGATATTTCTTGAAAAGAAAAATTCATCCTTAACGATAGTACACATAAACGGCAGGAGTATCACGCATAAAATTGATCAAATTAGTGAAATAGCGAATAAAACAAACGCTGATATAATTGCACTTACAGAGACCTGGCTGGAGGAAAATTTACTGGATACGATTCATATAGCAGAATATGTCTTCATTGGTAAAGCTAGAGAAAGAGGCAGGGGCGGAGGGGTTGGCTTCCTTATCAAGGAATCCCTGAACTATCAAATTTTAGATCTAAGAGAAGAGAGAGGGCAAGAAGAAAATTTTGAAAGCCTATTTATAAAGCTCAACTTAAAGAATACTACTCCTGTTATTGGTGTCATTTATAGAGCCCCTGGACAGGGACTTGAAGGCTTCATTACTGGCCTTGATCAACTCATGTCAAATTTGAAACCTAAATCCAAAGACATAATTCTTCTTGGAGACTTCAACGTTGATCTGTTGAGAGTCAATGATCACAAAGAAACAGGTCTATACTACAACACTATACTTGCACACCATTACCTCCCTGCCATTACCAAGCCGACACGAATTACTTCTGATACAAAGACCTTAATAGATAATATATTTTCCACTGCCTGGTCCAGGCTGATTATGGCTTCAATTATTGTCTCTGATTTATCGGATCATTTGCCCATCCTAGCCCAGTTCTCATTTGATAGCAGCTCCACCATCCAATCCATGAATAAAGAGCGTAGATCTATAACTCCCTATGGACTAAAAAAATTTGCTGATACTCTAATGGGGGAGGGATGGGAGCTGGTAGCTGAGTACTCCACACAAGGAAGGGTTAATGATGCTTATGATTCCTTCTTTCATATATATAAACAGGCATATAACGATGCGTTCCCTCTTCAGTCTGAAGGCAAAGGAAAAAACAATAAGTTAAGAAAACCATGGATGACCTCGGGACTATTAAAATCCACTAGGAAAAAGAACCGATTATATGTAAAATACTTAAAAAACCCCACCTCTGATAATAAAAGCAAATTCACCCTATATCGAAACAAATTCAAAACTTTAAGATTAGCTGCTGAGCGTAGTTATTACGCAGAAGAATTTCTAAAACATCAAAATGACCTCAAGTCAACTTGGAAACTAATTCGTTCTGCCTTGCAGCTTGATAACAGGCGCATGAAAATAGACTCCTTGGTAATACAGAACATCAATACAGAAGATCCTAAAATTATAGCGAATAGATTTAATGAATATTTTATTAATATCTCGAATGACCTAGTTAGCAAACTACCTCTTCCTTCCACAAATTACGAGGACTACATGCCTGCTACTAATCCATCATCCATGGGTTTGTTACTGACTTCGCAGGAAGAAATATTGAACATTGGACATAGCATAAAAAAAACTCATACGAAGGGGCTCGATGGCATTGATCCGTATATAGCGTTGCCCAACTTACACTTAATTACATACCCCCTGATGGTAATCATTAATTCTTCACTATCAAATGGTATTGTGCCGGATCAATTAAAAACGGCTAAGGTAATACCTATTTTTAAAAAGGGCAATAAACAAAATTGTGAAAATTATCGACCAATATCTGTTTTACCATTTTTTGCTAAGTTTTTAGAAAAAATAATGCATCATAGGCTAAGCTCATTTATCACTAAGACTAAAGCTCTTCACCCCTCCCAACATGGGTTCCAGACCGGGCATTCTACATTTATGGCGCTCCTCGACATGGAGGATAAAATCTCTAAGGCACTGGATAACAATGAATATGCAGTAGGGGTGTTCATCGATGTAGCCAAGGCTTTTGATTGTGTAGATCATGCTATACTAATAGATAAGCTAGCCAACTTCGGAATTAGGGGGGTCCAGCTCACTTGGTTTAAAAGCTACTTAGAATCACGTACTCAAGTAGTAAGTTGTAATGGGACACTCTCTTTGCCGGGAATTATAACCTCGGGGGTACCTCAAGGATCGAACTTGGGGCCTCTTCTCTTCCTATTGTATATAAATGACCTTGCAAAGATCTCTACGTCTCTTCACTTTGTACTCTTTGCGGATGACACGAATATTTTCCAATCTGGCACCTCTTGGGCAACACTCATGGAATCTGTTAACAGGGAGCTTACCATAGTCAATGACTGGTTTACTGCAAACAAATTGACACTCAACATAGGAAAAACAAATTACATAATTTTTAAATCTTATAGGAAAATTAGGCCAATAATTGGTAACCTATCCATTAATAGCGATCCTATCGCCAAAGTAGACTCAGCCAAGTTTCTGGGCGTCTTCATAGACCAACATCTTACTTGGAAAACCCATATTAATTACATCTCCTTAAAGATAGCAAAAAATATTGGAATAATTTCGAGAGTAGCAAAAATCCTTCCTAAAACTATCAGACTGAGTCTTTACAATACCCTGATCCTTCCTTATCTTAGCTATTGTAACTTACTATGGGCCTCAACTTATGAATCTCATCTTACGAAGTTATTTCTGCTGCAGAAAAGAGCAATTCGAATGATAGAGGGGGCAGGTCGAAATGAGCACTCTAAACCTATATTTAAAAATCTTAAGCTTCTGAATCTTAAACAGATTAACACCTTCCAAATTGCCGAACTGCTTTATTCCTATAGTCATAATCTCCTACCAGACTCTTTTGAGGGCTATTTCACTTTAAACTCAGCAGTACATGAACACTACACTAGAGGTGCTGCACTCTACCGACCAATTAAAACAAGAACAAACTTGAGAAAATTCAGCATTAAATCAAATGGTCCACAAATTTGGAACTCGATGCCATTAGAAGTTAGAAATGCTAAAAGTAAGTTTATCTTTAAAAAGAGACTAAAAAAATATTTAATCAATGAATAATTAACCTGCAGCATATACTCCCTGGATCGACTTGAGTAAACTTGGTCTAGGTCACAATGGGGTCAAGTATAAGAGTCTCGTATCGCTCATCGTATACTCCTTGGTAACTTGGTTCAAGTTATTGGTTGTTACTTTAAGCGATTGACTAGAGTCCCAGTAGGGACTTACTGTAGCCTGCTTTGGTAGGCTTCTTTTACTTAGTTCTTTCTTTTTGGGTTCATTTTTGTTTTTTTGTTTCTCCATTTTTCCATTTCTTGTTGTTCTTTCATAATTCATAATTAAGTTTAGTTAAGACCTAACTGAGTACTTAATCAAATGCACTTCTTAACAGATGTTGAATCCGTCAATGGATCATCTTAGCTGCCATAATTCTAAAAAGTAAATTAAATAATAGGGCATCCCTGGTTTAGCGGGACTTCCATCCCTTTAGGGTTACCCTTTGGTATTTAAGACAACAGGATATGCATAATATACCACAAGCCACACACTCTTAATTTTAACAAATGTTCTTACTCTTGATTTTGTCGGACAGTAAAACAATGCTACACTAGACATAATACATTTGGCTGATGTTCATAACTTGGTTAAAAATTGTCATGAGTACCAATAAAGATTTATTGAATTGAATTGAATTGAATTGAATGTATTTATGTTTGCAGGTATGCGTTGTATGGAAGTATGTATGTCTGCATGTCTGTATGTATGTTTGTATCTACGTATATATATGCACGTGTGTATGTATGTATGTATGTATGTATGTACGTACGTGTGTATGTATGTATTTATGTATGTATGTATGGATGTATGTATGTATGTATGTATGTATGTATGTATGTATGTATGTGTGTCTGTGTGTATATATGCATGTATGTATGCATATATGTATGTGTACGTGTGCATGTATGCGTGTATGTATGCATCTGGCTACATATAAAGGGCCTTTATGTCTCTCACAAAGGCGCTTAAGATGGCAATCTGACAGATTGATGAGCTGCGTCTTAGGATGCCTTGAGAATGTTTCCTCGTCTGTCTGCGGAGAAAAAGTGTTTAACGGTAACGAAGATCACTATGCTAATGTTAGCATGGAGGTGAATAAATTCCCATAAAAAGTACTAGGAGCAGAAATAGAAGGGAAATGACTGGGGAAAAGGAAGGGGAAGGGAATATGTATGTGAACAGCGTCTTGTCCATCAAGCAGGAGAGGAAATGCGGCTGTGGCGAAAACAAGCAGGACATCTTCAGAGTTTAAGATTCTGGCGTTAATAATGTGACTGAAGGGCACGAGCGACAGCAGCAGCAGCAGACAGGTGGAACTCGGAGGATAAGGAGGGGAGAAGATTGAGGAGGAGAAAGAGGAGGAAGAGGAGGGGAAGAAGAACAGTATAAGGAAGATGACAAAAAGAAGGGGTGGAAGAGGAGGAAGTTAAGAAGAGGGATGGGGTGGAGGATGAGATGAATGTGAGTGCTAAGGTGAATATGATGAGAAGGAAAAGAGAAAAGAAACATGTTGCATGAGAAGGAGTAGCAAGAGAAGGAGAAGGTGGAGTAGGAGGAAGTAGTTGAGGAAAAGAGACAATAATGATGATGAGCAGAAGCAACGTAACATTAGAAGGAGTAGAAGAAGGAGAAGTTAGAGGGAGAAATTAGAGGGAGAAGGAGGAAGATTAGAAGAAGGAGAAATTAGGAGACGGAGGAAGGTTAGAAAATGGAGAAATTAGGAGGAGGAGGAGATTAGAAGGAAAAGGAGAAATTAGAGAGAGAAGGAGAAAGAAGAAGACTGTGGAGAGTCTTAGTGTTGCGTGATCATCGTCTGAATCAATCGATGACTGAAGGATTCGTCGTCGCTCAGTGCAGTGCAGCGATTGAGGATTGAGTGCATCGCGTGGATAAGTGCACGAAGGGGTTGCGCGTGACTGACGGCGATTACGTGAGGGATGGATGCTGATGTGGCAGCAGCTGATGCTGATGTTGTAGCTACTGCTGCTGCTGTTCATGTCCTGCGTCAGCTCAAGCACCTTGTTGTCACTTAACTTCATCTTGATACGTGAGATGCTTGATTGGTTGACAGCAAATACGAATGATAGACTACAGCGCATTAAGAGCAAAACAGATACGATATACTCGCACATCAACACGTATACACAAACACAATCATTATAATTGAGTGCCTCTGATTAGCGAACACTGTGAGAGGCGCTTTATAAATGTTCAGATACAATATAATACAATACATTACAATACAATAATTGACACATCTATATATGCTCCAATCAATAAATCAATCAATCAATCAATCAAATCTTTAAATGCTCCCATAATGCAGTTAACAATGGCAATACAAAATAAATCGCAAATTGGTTAAATAGTGATAATAAGCCGGCACATATTGTAAACATTTGAACTGTTAAGGGAGGCAAACGGATACCCAGAAGGGACGAAAGTCCCGCTAAATTAGGATACCCGTGTACCATATGAAGCATTGAGATAACGGTTGAGTTTGAATGTAAAGCGATGTTAGGATAAATGGAGTCAATCTGATCATCTAGATAACGAAAAGAGTAGGTGAAATGTAGCAACTGAAGAAATGAAGAAAACATGAGAAACGAAGAAAACAATCGTAAAAGTTAATAAAAGTAATGATAAATTATCGATAATAATGGTAATAATAATGGTAATATAATAGAAAACTAATAGCAATATAAAGTAGTAGTACATTACGCTAGCCGTGGTCAGAGATTGTCGCTATCAGCGCCCGGCAAACAGCCTCCGGCGACCGTGAAGAACTCGGCAGAAAAGCCGACAAACTCTTTATAATATTTTATCTGGCCGCTGCCAGATGAATACAGTGCACTAAAAGTACAATGGAAGGACTGGAACAGGGAGGCAATGGTAACAATAATAACAATAACAACAACAGTAACAACAACAGCAACAATAATAAAATCAATAATAATAATAATAATAATAATAATAATAATAATAATAATAATAATAATAATAATAATAATAATAATAATAATAATAATAATAATAATAATAATAATAATAATAATAATAATAATAATAATAATAATAATGTCAGGCCTAATAACGCAGGAGAATCATGAAATCTTAACCAGCGCCTGTGTCAGTTGTAAGCTGTGGCCTTTCGCAGCAATGTTTTCCTGTCCAACTTGGACGAGGTTTTGCGAGTCCAGAATATTTTATTTCTCCCGAGTTTTAAAGTCTCGAGGTATCATAGTTATTATGTATCTCAAGAGAATAATAATAATAATAATAATAATAATAATAATAATAATAATAATAATAATATATGTCTCCGAACAATTTTTTATCTACCTGGGGGATCCTTGATACCCCGGGGCTAAAACATAATAATAATAATAATAATAATAATAATAATAATAGTAGTAGTAGTAGTAGTAGTAGTAGTAGTAGTAGTAGTAGTAGTAGTAGTAGTAGTAGTAGTAGTAGTAGTAGTAGTAGTAGTAGTAATAATAATAATTATTATAATAATAATAATGATAATAATAATAATAATAATAATAATAATAATAATAATAATAATAATAATAATAATAATAATAATAATAATAATAATAATAATAATAATAATAATAATAATAATAATAATAATAATAATGATGATGATGATGACGATGATATTATAATTATTATCATCATTAATATAAATATTGAGAACCTTGACGATGTTGAGTAAATCCATACATTTTTATTTCTCGACGTCAACGGCCCTGGCAACATAAGGCGTCAATAAACATTGTATACTACAACGGGTATAATGACAAGGCTTTCTCCGTGCTAGAATCATATTCATTATCACGATTGTCTCAAGGAGAAGATGTTCAGCAAGGCCATGACTTGGGTGGTGGTGGTGGCGGTAGGAGTGGTGGTGGTGGAACTAGTGGCGGTAGTGGTGGATGACGGTGGGAGTGATGGTGTTGGCGGTGATGGTGGGAGTGGTGGTGGTGGTGGCGGCGGCGGTGGGAGTGGTGGTGGTGGTGGTGGTGGTGGTGGTGGTGGTGGTGGTGGTGGTGGTGGTGGTGGTGGTGGTGGTGGTGGTGGTGGTGGTGGTAATAGTGGTGAGAATAATGGTGGTATTGGTGATAGTAGACACAGTGGTGAAAACGGCGTTGTGAGAGTGGTGATAATGGTTACAGTGGAGGTGATCGTGATGATAGCTGTGTGAATTGGTTAGCCATTGTCTTAGTCACTGAAGCGTGACCTCAAGCAACGCGTGACGCGACGTCTGACTGAACACGCGTCAATGACGCTCAGTTCGTCTGGCAAACGCAGTGGAATTAACTATAGGGAAGCAGACACGGGGAAAGAGACAGAGCCAAAGAGATTGAGAGAGAGACAGACGGAATCAGATATAGAGACATAGGCAGTGAAAGAGAACAAGAGAACAGGAGAAAGCGAGATAAGACAGAGATTTTAGCTGACGTCATTGCGTCACGTGACAAGTAGCCGTCTTTGTTCCGCTCTGCTTAATGACCGTGTCGCTGTCTGGCCTTAGCAATCTGTCCTCTGCTGGAGGGGGACAGACGGACGGAGTGGTCGAGGACGGAAGAGGCAGACGCACGGAAAGATCCTGGGAGGGGTCAAGGGAAAGAGGAGTTCGTGCAACGCTGGCATCCAAGGAGTCTAATTCACACTGGAATCAAATAATCAATAAGGATTAACGGACCGGCATTTATCCCTCTTTCCTCTCCTCCATCCGCACCATTCTTCCGTCTATCATTCCATCCTTCTATTCCTCCAACCATCTGTCCCTTCCTCACTTCATCCATGCTTCTCCAGCTCCATTTCTCCATCCTTCCTCTTCCATTTCATCCCTTTACGCATTCATCCTTCCATCAGTTTTCTCTACATGTTTTCATCCATCTATCCTTCCCTCCTTCCATCTGTCCATACATCCATTCATCCACCCATCCATCGATTCGTCTGTCCGTTCATCCGTCTGTCCATCCGTTCCTGCGTCCTTACATCCGTCCATCCATCCATCCGTCCTTCCATCCATCCACCCATCCATTCTCTGCCTCCCTGCTCCAGTCCTTCCATTGTACTTTTAGTGCACTGTATTCATCTGGCAGCGGCCAGATAAAATATTATAAAGAGTTTGTCGGCTTTTCTGCCGAGTTCTTTACGGTCGCCGGAGGCTGTTTGCCGGGCGCTGATAGCGACAATCTCTGACCACGGCTGGCGTCGGCTGCTGCAGCTGCCACAAATGCAAAGGATGCTGACAGAGTGATGCGGGAGAAGCTGGTGGTTTTTGGCCGAAGTAAATGGCGTCCACTAATAACCGTTCTGGGATCAAACGCCGACCGTTGGATGAGCTAAAGGCGTCTAGGATTGGCAGACAGTTGATGATGAAGGAGAAGAGGGAACGAGATGGAGAGACTGGAATTAGAAGATGGGATGAAGAGGTTGGGAAGGACGAATTAATGGAGTGGGAAGACGGAAGGAATGAGAGAAGGAGGATCTTAATGAGTAACGCAGAGGAATGAGATTCGTCTTGAGAAGCAAACACGAGAAGTGACGAGTGGAGAGTCTAACGTAG
>OY744608.1:16716359-17106359 GCA_963556255.1 Allolobophora icterica
GTTACATGAACCTGTGCTAAGCACATCAACTCACTCATGCTAGTGTCAAGTCAGAGTGGTCGTCGAGGACACTGTAGAAATCACGTAGTGTTTGTCTATCACTGAACAGAGTTTTCTTCACATTAACTGCATCCTGTTGCAGATTCTGCGTCTACTCTGACCGGCTTGATTGCACAAGGATTCCTTCATCTTCCTTTCGGTACGCACCCCAATAATTTGTCACTGGCTTTTAAGATTTGTCACTGGCTTTTAAGATTTGTCACTGGCTTTTAAGATTTGTCATTGGCTTTTAATAGACTCAGTCATCAACTATACAACCATAAGAGTTGGGAACGGACATTTTTTGCTAGCGTCGAGGTACTGGATGGCGAAATTTGTTGGCGATCTTTTAGTCCTCCAAGCCTTCAAATCCAGTTTCAGGGTTTCAACTCGTCAAATTCCTGTATTGACCTGTTTCTATCATTAGCCTTTTTCTGCCGTTTTTGTACAATTTTTTACCTACCTTTACACAATGCTCGAAAATTACTCGCTGTAGTTTTCATAGTTTCCTCTTATATTTCCTTTCACAGTGCTATAGCATACTATCAGCATAGTTTTGTTGCTTTAATTGTACTTTCTATTGGCATTCTTCGAAGAAACTAGTTGGATTATTCTACTGCATGATCCAAAAATCAAATTGGAGACCCTATCATGATTACCCTTGTCCTGGATCCGCCCTTGAATATGACCATTTTTATCTTATACTTGATAAATTTAATTAACTTCTTTTCTTGTATATTTAAACTGGAAACGTGAGAACATAGATGACAAAGATCACAAATATTAACTTAATTTTCTTAGCTAAAAAATCGGTGACTGTGTAGTAAAGGCTATGGTATGTTTAATTGTTTGCAGCATCACCTAGGCATTTATGATAATATAATTAGCATATCGCTCATATTTTTCTTGGCTCATGCACTATGACTTCCTACATCATACATCGCAACGCATCGTTAACTGAATATAAATAGGCCGAAGGACTATATCCTTGGCGGATGTTCCTGCAATGTAGCTGTTCTGTTTCATGCAGGGGTTAATATTACAATCATCGCAGTTGTCGCTGGATTAATTGGCCTTGCCGTTCTCGTCGGAGGCCTCTTCATCCTACGAAGGTCAGCTCATTTCACAAGGTTAAGCTTATCATAATCATTCATCTTGCCAACACCAAACCTATGTATAATCATTGGAGAGTGGAAAACTTTCTCTAGATAGGTAACTACTTCTGGAACGGCAATTACTCGTCAAATTCAGGCAAGGGAAGGTGCTCCGGAAAGCAACTGCAGAGAGAAAGATGTCAAAATAGACTAACATCTGTCTAACATCTCCAGAGACAATACATGACGACGACGATGATGATGACAAAGACGACGACGATGACGGTGATGCTGACGATGATTATTATTATTATTATTGTTATGATTACAATAATGATGAAGATGATGAAAGATAGCGATGATGATAATGATTATTATGATTGATTATGATTATGATGATGATGATGATGACGACGACGACGACGACGACGACGATGTTGATGATGATGATGATGATGATGATGATGATGATGATGATGATGATGATGATGATGATGATGATGATGATGATGATGATGATGATGATGATGATGATGATGATGATGATGATGATGATGATGATGATGATGATGATGATGATGATGATGATGATGATGATGATGATGATGATGATGATTTATCTGAAGGAGGCTGACGTTGGATAAGATCCTGCATCCGCCTACATCGAAAGACTTCTATTTTCAAAAGTCCAGTCTCACAAGCGACAACACAAACGCCATCTGCCGAGCTCAGTCAGAAGAGGAAGAAGCGACATCGACAGAGGTCATGGTTCCCGGGGTCATGGCCCCAATGGGCGTCGTTCTCGGTGCACCGCAGAGGCCTCGAGGGGGCGCCAGTGGAGGAGGAGACTACAGCCGGTCGTCATGGTCTGACTGTGGTCGTCTGTCGCCCAGTATGTCTTCCTTCCGTCTGCGGACGATGAACGAAAGCCCCCCTCGCTACGTTGAACACATCTACGAAAGCCCTACGTCCATACGCAAAGACCTGGCTGCAGGGGTCAGCAGCGCCGCAGTTCGCGACAGCCTACAGTACTACGAGGTCCAAGAACCACTTCAGACGACCTGCAGACGCGTCCACGATCCTTACCAGCTCCCGACCTGAACAGAATGGCGCTTTAGAAGTCAGCCAATGCGATTACATTAGAGAAGTGTATCGTTTAGGTCTTTAGGGAGTGGCGGCAACGGAGTGAATTTCATTTGGACGGAAACTGTTCGCTTGGATGCTTCGAGAATAGTGGTTGGTCTGTTGCGGAACTGCACCCAACAGACTCACCGAAATTAGTAAGCGCCTAAGTACTAAACTAGTCTCCGTTTCGACAGCCAACAGATCAAAGACAAAGGCAGATCAAAGACAAACAAATATATGCACAGATAGACAGACATCGATAAAAAATTGAAGAAGAATGCGAATAGAGTGATTCCATTATGTAAATGCAAGACTCAGTGATTATCCAGATTTCGACTAACTTACATACAGACTGAGACAGAAAAGTGTATTTTGTAATAAAGCTTACACAATCCGCACTTCTCTAATATATAAGTTTATCTTTAGGAAATCTTGTTTCATTATTACTCAACGATTAATCAGATGGCTGTCATAAAGAAAATCTTCAATTGAGACCCAGAAGTGGTTGTACGAATTGCGTTTATTAAATTGAGACATTTCATGTCTCTGTGTTGCATTATTGAGGCGGTGGACAAAGAGGAGTGGAGGAGATGCGTCGCCCGATGTGCAGACCTGCACGGGAAGGACTAAGTACTGAGTAAGTAAGTGTTGCATTATAACAGTCTAAAGTAAAACTTTCCTAGTAAGCAACTCTGCATTTTCTCAGCACCCACAAGGTGCTGAAGCTTAATGTCCAATTCGCGCCGACTGAATCAATACAAACATCAGCTACAAAAAATGACTGTGGACATGGGCGTCCGCAGGAATTTTTCTGGGGGGGGGCAAAAATTTCTAGGAAGGCAAATTTTCTAGAGGGGCAAACTTTTGTAGGTGGAGCAAAATGACATTTTTTGTATAGAATAGCGGACTTAACTAAATAATTAAGTGTTTTTAGCATTGAAAATCGTGTTGGGACTGTTGGAATAATCATGACAATGAAAAGATTTTATTTTTGTAAAATATTTTCAAAATCCGGGGGAAATGCCCCTTCCCTTCCCCTGTGGATTTGGTTAAAAGTCGAAATGAAGAAGTTAGGCGAACAGTACGGAGTCTGGAGTCTGGAGATGAAGTATCGAGAAAGCTATGAAAGATAAGAATAGACTTCTTCAGGCATAAAAGGTTCGATACTAGGCCAATGATAAAGTTGAGGAAGGTACGATAAAGGCTCAGGCACATGTCTACTGTGAATCAGGTGAATATATCTGGGCCCACTGTCAGATTCACACCTATCTTGACATGCTGTAGGCTTGAGCAAAAATTGACTAATTATTAGGCTTAACTTTTGTTATCTCAGTTCAATCATTCAGCATGTTGTGAATATAAGAAGTCTGTGAAGAATGTAAGTATACAGTTTCAGTATAGGGCTCGTATCTGGGATCATTGATTTGCAAGTTAAGCAGTCTCTGTGTATTAAGCCTGAGAATTGCAATTAAGAAATGTTTTCTTGGCGTCTGTTCACAATTACTAGAAATCTTCTCAGAACTTCTATATCGTCTTTCAAATAATGAACATTGCATACGACACTGGTGTCCCAGTCCCTTTCTGCAAAGTTGGCCAAATGCCAGAGGAACAGTGTTGGAGGACACGGACAAATTGCCTTACGAGATCGACACCTAGACTCCTTAAAAGGTCTTAGTGCGTCTTAATACTATAGACCCGAAGAATATCTTACATTAAGCATATCCAAACGATTGAGGAAGAAGCTCTTTTGCCCAATAGCCCTATTTTTGTATTTGACATTATGTGGCTATCCCACATAGAAATCTTTAACAAATTGTGTATACCGCTGTTCTCACAGTTCTTGTCAGCGCTAAACTAAGACACTTAATTTACATCATATGAAATGTCACCGTTAGCTGTTAGCTGCAACATATGCATATACATGCATAAATTACACGTACATGTATACGTATGCATACATAAGCAAAACGCAATTTTAATCCTCAAGATAAGGTAAAACTATATATAAGACTGCATGTATAACGTTCAGTAACCTATTGTACCTACAAGTTTTTCTGGTAAAACATTTATTTCCATCCACGTACGGTTTCCAGAATAACATCTAATTTCAAATTTACGCAGCCATTTCTAGTCAGGTTTTCAGCTCCTGCGGAAATCAGGTCGTGCTGAAGTGCAATGTCTCGGTGCAGTTCTTGAAAGAACCATCGCATCATTTCTTCAAATCTAGTCACAGCATGAGGAGCAAATTTCCAATCCTTGAAGTGGTTTTGTTTTGCCTCGCTCCATAATATGGAAATATCTTCTCCGTCTTCTCCGATGCAAACATAGTCATCATCTTTTCTGTTGTGACATGCCTGACTTACTAATTCTTTGCTTCTAACAAAATGGGTCCCGACGAGACCGTTCGGCTGATGACAGGAGTGATGCTTTTCTATTTCAATATTGTCATCCTTCCCAACTTTATGTCCAGATGATCCCCAACATAAAGCACCACACCATGGACATTGTTCAGTGCACCCTAATCTTGCTCTGATTTCTGGATCCTCGGAAACTTTCGGAAAAGATTCATTTTCTCTTAAATTTGAATTTGAGTACTCCTCCAACTTATGCTCGATGCTATTTCGAAATAATTCAAAATCATCATCTTTTGCGTCGAGCTTGCTGAAATACTGGTCATCAGTAGCTTTCAGATGCTGTTGCACAATTTCGTCAACTTCCACCTTATCTTTCGACACTCTTATATCCCGAAGTAGACGGTTCAATTCTCCTCTCAAAATGCTTTCATACTTCTTTAAAGCATTTTCTTCTGTTGGCCATGAATCAACAGTCATTTTATACCATTCCTCTATGGCTCTCTTTGGTGATTCAAAGTATTCTAGTGCTCTTTCATTATTCTTAGCAGAGACCTCTAAAGCCAAAGCCTCGAAGTACTGAAGCCTTACTGCCTGGCTATCAGTTGTCCATGACAGATCCTTTATAACTGTAACTTTGGCGTCATAACCTGCCTTTAGGGCTATTTGCTTGATGGCTTTAATTAGTTTTAGAGCTTGTATCTCCCCTTCACCTGCGCTAGAAAATCCCGAGTTAAGCCTAGTCTCAATTTCATTTCTGTACTCCTGTTTCTTTTGCATCAAGATTTCAATAGGCTTATTTTCACGATTCCATAACTTTTGCAACTTTTCTAATTCTTGTTTCAGTTTTTGCAAAGTAAAGATTTGCAGTTCGATCTTCTTTATATCGGAAATCTTTCTATTTGGAAATACTCTCTTTACTGCTGCTTCTTGTTTCTTCATTTCAGTTGGAAATTTGGCTCTTATTTCTGGCACCATTCCTTCTTCAAATTCCATCCCATTTTGATAGCAATCAGATTTTTTATCTATTAAAAATTTCTTTACAAATTCTTCAAGGGCATGTCCTACTGCAACGTAATCTGGCTCCTCTTCCTCCTTTTGCGTTGTTTCTGAGAAAAAACGTCGAAATTTACCAAACAATGATAAATTTGATTCACTTGGGCGTCTAAGAATTATTTCAGTTTTGAAATTTTCAATGACTTCAGGCGTTACATTTGCATATTCTTGCTCCAGAGCATGGCAAAACTTTGCTTCAAGATCTTCTCCAGAGTCCTTTGATGTTGCAATTTCTTTAAGTCGATCCCATATACGTTTTTCGATTTCCTTTTTCTCTTCTGGCGTAAAAGATCCGTTTGGTCTATTAGAAAGTACTTGTTTTAATTCTTTAGATATTAAATCTGAAAATTCCGAAAAGCATCCTTGCCTCACCACGGATCCATGAAATGTTTGTTTCAACATTTTTGCTGTTGATTCATTCAGTTCTATCTTGTGCTTCTCTATTGTTCTTTTGATATCTTCGCTCCATTCCGACTCTTTGAGTTCCGTCAGCAACTCGTCGTGACTCGTTGCAAACTCTTTGCAGTTTTTGCAACGCTTCTCAGAACAGGTCATGGGTATATGTTCTAATTTTTGTTGAATCAGTTTTATTACTTCCTCAAGAAGCGCTTCTGTTTCTATAGTGCGCTTCCCTTTTATCTTTGAGCTTACCATCTCTCTTATTTCTTTTGAAAGGCGTTCCCGATGAAACCGATAAGCAGAACTGAGACATTCTTTCACCCTTGCGACTCGCTTTTCAAAATAGAGAAAGTCAGTAATGTGTTTTACGTTCTTAAAGTTCAGAGCAAAGTTTTCTTTTGTTACACAAGTCCAGTAGCTTTCAAAAAGCTGAGACCATCTCACAAAAGTAAACTTGCTTTCTAGACTTTTCGTTCTTTCCATAACCTTCTTATATAAATTCACAATATCCTCGTGGTATGTCTCAGATGGAGGAGAATTAACACTCGATCCATCCTTAAAGGGACCGAAATGCTGAAACAGATCACCCGATTGAATTCGAGATGTCAACTCCTGTAAACATTCGGAACAGTTAGATCCAATCTCAACGTCACTCTTGTTAATCAACTCAAATGCTTTATTTATAGCGTCACAAAATTGAGATTTCGCTTTATCGACTTTATTGGTGTTTCGTTCCTGCAAATGCTGAACCATGATCATATCCGGCTTTATTCCTCCTTCTCTTAGGCGAGCCATGGCAATAAAGGCTATCTGTAGGATCTCAGTCATTTCAGTCAATCCTTCACCTAGAATATTTACAATTGTCAGATTGCTGACGCCGATGGCATACGTTGCCATTAGGCGATCCTTTTGTTCTGATTTAGGGTCATTCATTTTCTCTGGCGAACAAAGACCTTCGGTATCAATAACGATAATGGCATCGAATTCATGAGTCCTGCGAACTTCTTCATCGAGAAAGATCATTCTCATAAAAAGACCACGACTACATCGTCCGACTGAAACTGCGAATCTACAGGAAAACAAGGCATTCAGCAGAGTTGATTTACCAGATGACTGCAATCCTATTATGCTTATGACGAACACCTTGAGATTGGGCAACTTCTGTTGAACATGTCTGCAGATTGCTCTTATCCACGTAAGCTGAATCTGACCAGAATCGCCGTTCAACAGCTCAATGGCGTGTCCACCAATTAATAGATCGGCATATTGATTAGGAAGATCTCGAGTATTCGTAGGGTCACATCTTAGTTGACCACTGCACCATAGCTCATAAATGTGACCAATTAATCGAAAGAAATGTTCTTGGCCTAATGTAATATTGTCAACTTCGTCAAGCGCTGCTTTCAAATTATTCTGAGCTTCTCTTTGTCTGTTTTGAAACTCTGCGTATTCGCTGCTGTCATTAGATGCTTTCGAGGGTTTTACCATTCGACGCAACTTTTCGTTGGCTTCCATAACTTTTGATCGCCCAGTCAAAGATTCTTTGGCAGACAGCCTAGACAGTTCTATTTCCAGATAAGTAAGAGACTTTTTCGAAGTCATAACGTCTTGATTTTTGAAAATCGTAAGCATCAGATTCGCCAGAGTACTTAACTCGTGATCCCTAATCCATTTATTTACATCATCGTTGCAGATTGTCCTTATGAACTCCTTTATGCGAGAGCATCCCTGCTTTTGAACAAACTCCACAATTCTACCCGACTCCGAAGTTTTGAAATCGCTGGCATATTGCAGAACAGTGAGAAGAGAAGAATCATCATTTGGCATGCTACAATCACTGCATTCATCCAATGAACTTAGTAGCAAATTTCTTACTACATCGTGTGTGTCATCATTCAGCAACGAGTTGGTCTCTATCAAAGGCACATCCGATAAACTGCCTTTCTTTTGTTTTTCAACAACTCTTACTGGCAACATACGTTTCTCTTTTAAAATTTCTTTTAAATCTTTCCATTGTTCTGCAGTTGCATTTGGCATGAGAAATACGAGATAAGCATCTGCGAACTGTTTTAAGTACCTCAACGTTTCTCGATATGTAATGGCATCTCCATGTAGGTTGGCCATAATCGCCACTGCATCGTGTGCTTTATAATATTTACGTACTTTTTTCCATGTTGTATCGCTACATGTTTCTTGAGTCAGACAAACAATTTCCACAGTTCCATCTAGAGTATATGGCCGACCGAATTCATGTCCAGGCTCGGTGCATGATGAAAATATATACCGTTTTGCCATCAGCTGGTTGAGTATCGCACTTTTTCCGATGTCACCAGATCCAAGACGTACAGCTACCACCATTCTGAATGGACTTGAAAACAAATGATTTTCGATTATGTTTCCCGGCGTTGACTCCCACTTCAGTGTGATATTCTTCAAGTGTGGAAGAGTCACGATGTATTGGTCATCGCGAGAGATATCTGGAAGAATGAATGGCAGGGTCATGGGGAACTTTGACATTATACGTAAGATATCCTGTACAACGAAGCAGTCAGCGGTGTTGACAATATAAGCAACAAAATCAAGTCGAGATACTGGGTTATCTAATGAAACCGAATTAGACTTATCTTGAGTATCAACTTCGGCAGGTGAACTCTGATCCATCTGGTCAGTTTCATCAAATGGATCTGCATCATTAGGCACTTCTTCTGATTCACATGATATTTCCAGAGTCTCGGGGTTCAAAGGCACATTGAATGCAGACAAAACATCAACTTTTAAACCACTTTCTTCACACTCTTCACATTCAAGGGCAAATAAAGGGTCGCTTTGGCTGGACTTTCTTTCCCTTTGCATGGGTTCAGCTGAAATTAGATCAGACAGGTTTTGCGGATACAAGACGTGACCATTCCACATTTTCAAACTTTGTATGATATATGGAAGTACTTTATTCCAAAATGCCTGATAGCTTTCTCCAACCACAGTGGATCTTTCGACGACAGATTTGATCTTCATATATTCACGGTCTTTCAGCAATCCACCAACACTTCGGCTGATTAGAGACAGAAGGGTTTGTTTAGTTGAAGCCTTCTCCGGTTTAGTTAAGTGACAATGACTGACGCTCAAACCAGACATGGTGCCAGCTTGTCCATCTTTAAAACGAAAACAAAGTATTTATTAGGGCTGTACCGAACATTCGCTTCGTATTCGCGTCGGGCCGAATAGTGGGCCAAATAGCTATTCGGTATTCGGCCGAATAGTAACGGTCGGACCGAATACGAATAGTGGTCACGTGACATATGTTTCTGCATGTGCGGCTGCTATAGCGAGTGAAGTGAACGTTAAGTAAGTGACATATTTCTAAGTTTAGTTAAAGAAGTTCCATTCCTAGTTTACACAATACACAGACTGGCAGAAGGATGCAAATATTACATGTGGTTAAGTGTTTACTTTTAGTTTATGTATTAAATTTACTGAACTTAAACTTTTGCTAATATTTGAAATGTTGAATGTTGTCGGTAGATCTATTTTGTACACTATTCGTATTCGTATTCGACCGAATAGTTGGTCCAGTTATTCGTATTCGACCGAATAGTGATAATCACCTATTCGGTACGTACTGCCCTAGAATTTATGCCACAATTTTAAATCATGTCTTTTAAATATAAAATTTATTGCATAATAGTTAAAAGCGTTCAGCAGAGTATTCACAGTACATGGTCTTTAGTGTAGACGTCCTTGAGCCAAATCGGGTAGGCCCTACGCAACTGAGCTGAAGTTATGAGTGGATAATTAATAGCCATTGAAATATTTTAAAAGGTTATGAAACACCATTCTTTAATCCAAACTTAAGCTATTAGAAACGTTGCAATTCTCATTTAATGTCCATTAACTTCACCAAAACTCCGCCTTAGACTGTCCAAAGATGTTGGAGCCTGTCCCAAGCCTGGATAAAGGAGTAGAGTTCCGCGGTGGGCTTGCAACCGACACGAGTAAATAAAATCGCTTGTAACAGAGACAACTCAACAAATTCACTCGCCAAATTGTATGTTCAGATGTGAGAAGGTAGCAAAGAGGGTGCACAATCGTATTATGGATCGCGGACCACCAAACACTTACATGAAGGCCTACATGAAGGATGTCGATGAAAGCTGGCCTCCAGAAGTTGAGACTCGGAAACTTCAAATTCTCTCAGCAAAGTTTTTAACCGGTATCGGTACATGGAATGTAAGATCTTTATACATAGCTGGAAGGGTGGCACAGACAGAATAATTACTGCAAGGTTGCAGACGAGGTTCTTCAAGACAACTATAGTGCGGGTGTATGCTCCGACTAATGCAACCGAGGGCTATTAATTAAAAATTTGGCTACTACGAGCAGTTACAGGGTGTTCTGGAGGAGATCCCAAACCATGATGTGAAAATCCTCTAATATGAGACTTCAGTACACATACTGGATCGGATGGGACTGGTTGGGAGAAAGTCATGGGATGTAGGGCCTATGGCTGAGAGGGAGGATCTGACAACGGAGTAAGATTGCTTAGCCTATGCCACAGTTACAATTAAAGACTGGGGAAGCTTTCTCCAGCATAGAAAATACACACTAGGCTTGCATGGACCTCGCTTGATGGGATTACTTGCAACCAAATAGATCACATATGTATAACTGGAAGGTGGATGTCATCACTGTATACAAAGGTGCGGATGTGGCATCGAACCATCATCTTTTGGTAGCAACAATAAAGATCAAATTAAAGAAACAAACAAGAAAGAACAGAGAATGATTATAAATACGGATATTTCGAAAGAAGACGCAACTCGACAACAGTATGAGTTGGATTAAAAAGGACAGGTTTAAGCAAAAAAGAACACGGGAACATAAAAGCATCCAACAAGTAAAAACTAAAACACACAAAGAAAAAGATAAGGAAGTTAAGAAGAGATGTAGAGATGACCAAAACAAATATAATCTAGAGAGAACAAACAGGGCAGAGGAGGCAGCAAGAGGAAGGGATTCCAAAAAGCTGTTCCATATTGTGAAAGAACTTACGGGAAACACAAAGGTATAGCCCATGCCAATTAAAAAGAGTGATGTGGTCAGATGACAAAGACTCACGAAGAACAGGCCAAGCGCTGGAGAGAGCACTTCGAAATTATTCTGAGCTGCCCAGAGCCAACAATACAGTTCAAAGTTTCTCACGCTGTATATGAGGTTGAGGAGTTGGAAATTGATATAGAGGCCATAAGAGGAACAGATAAGAAAGTCAATCAAAAATCTAAAAATGGAAAGGCGAAAGGAAACGATGGAATAAGAGCCGAACTGACCAAGTATGGGAGCGAAACAGTAGTAAGAAGCTGACAAAATTGTGCAACAGCATATGGGCAACAGGCAGAACACCAGAGGCACAGAAATACGGTATTATCATTCCAATTCCAAAAACTGGAGATCTAAGAAATTACAACTAGTGGAGAGTAGAGCTGTACCGATGCATCGGGGCATTCGTAATCGGGCCGATTATTATAGGAATCGGCATAATCGGTATCGGCGAAAAAGTATCGGCGCCGATGCAAATTATTTTACAGTTGACGTTTTTTGCACAATAATCGTTCACCTTGCCACCTTGTGCTGTCAACTCCGGAGCTCTAGCGATCGTCATGATAAACATTCTCCATTGCTTCCTATTCGAAGTCAGGTCCCTTAGTTCTTCCAGATTCATGCCAGTTACATCGTGAATCTCATCCATCCATTTCTTCCTTGGTCGACCCCGTCTTTTTTTCCCCTCACCACAAGCCAACATCATTTCCTTTTCTAGCCCATCAGATCGCACTCATGACGATTTTCTTGGCATGTTAACAGGGGCGGTTTGCCATTGCCTTCCTCTGGTTTTGCCTGCCGTGCCCGTTCGTTCCACTTCCAATGGAAGGGTACTAACGGTCCGCACCACGTGAAGGTGGGCACGGAGGACTTTGGTTCACCAGCCCAGGTCGGGTCCGAGTCTACGCTCCTAAGAGACGTCGGTCAGGTCGCCTCCCTGCTTTACTCTGAAACAGAGTGACTGATGAACCTTTGCGGACCAATAATCGTTACATATAGAAAAATAAGCACAAGTACCTATGCCTTATTTCTTATTATTGATTTATATTTAGCATTGCACTACTTAGCAGACACCGTAGAAACCAAGGACCTACTATACACTGGACTGGAAACTCCTTAACAGCCCTTTTGCAACGTCGTATGCTTAGTTTTTGGGCGATAATAAAATAATCGGCTATATACGCGGTATCGGCTATTACAATAATCGGCTATACGCGGTATCGGAATAATCGGCAAAAAGCCTTATCGGTACAGCTCTAGTGGAGAGGCATTACTCTATTGTGAATTCCGGAAAAGTCATGACCACGGTGATGCTGAATCGTATGAGGTCTGCTCAATGCTCATGGGCGTCCGCAGGAATTTTTCTAGGGGAACAACATTTTTCTAGGGGGCAACATGTTTCCAGGCGTGGGGCAAAATGATGTTTTTACCGCTGTGGATGAACGGCTGCGACAAGAACAGGCGGGATTTAGACCTGGGAGATCCTGTCGTAAGCAAGTTTTCACATGTAGGCAAATAACAGAAAAGTCTTTAGTGAACGAGAAACCTGTACAGATCAACTTTATTGACTTTAAAAAGGCCTTTAAAAGCGTGCACAGAGAATCGCTGTGGAGGATAACGAAGAGTTATGGAATTCCATCAATGGTAATTGACATTATCCGAAGCTTTTATTATGTCAGTCGATGCGCAGTGAGATATGGGAGAATGGTTTCAGATTGTGACAGGAGTGCGACAGGAATGTGTTGTCACCAATGGTTTTGTTATGTTTGTGGACTGGGTGATGGCGAGAGTGGCGAGGGATGCCGATACCGCACTGAGATTGGTGGATGGTGACAGGTTGAGGGACCTGGACTTTGCAGTTAATATCGCCCTGTTGGACAATACCTGGATAGGCAGGAAAGATTAGCATCCAGGCAGGCGGAGGAGGCGATAATGGGACTCGCTATCAATCCAGAATAAACAAAGATCATGTAGGTCGGAAAATGGAACGAAGATGATAAGATTGTGATCTTTGACAGAAAGATGGAATCTGTTGATGCTTTCTGCTACTTCGGTAGCCTAATAGCAGCGGACAGCAGCTGCGACAGGGAAATAAAAATACGCATAGGAAAGGCAAATGCTGCATTTGGAAGGCTTTCTAAGATCTGTAAGAAAAACGGATGTAGTATGAGGACTAATTAAGATTCCCCTGTACGATGCTATAGTTTTGAGCACCGTGCTGTATGGATTTGAGACATGGCCAAAGACGGTGGCAAACAGGAAAATACTTGAGGCAGCACATTGTAAGTGGCTAAGAAGAATTCTACGTGTATCATAGAGCGAAAATACCAAACAAAACTATGAGAGAGGACGGAACAAGAAACTATAGAAAACATCATCAGAGAGAGAAGATTGAAGTGGATGAGTCATGTGTTTCGTATGGATAAAGATAGCAGAGCCAACCATGTGTGTCCTGGAATTCTGGAGGGAGAATGAGTGAAAGACCACGAAAGAACTTGCTGGAAACCATCAGAGACTACTTGAGATGCTGGAGATATCATGATAACGTCCCGTGATATCGCTCCATGATACGAGGAGCTGGCGATGGACAGAGACGAGCGGAGGAGAGAGTTGCACGATGTGCAGATCTGCACGGAAGGACTGTAACCACTAAGTAAGTAAGTATACAGGCCCTAACTTTACCAGAACAGATGAGCATTAAACTTATTCCACAAATATGTACAGGTTAATGTAGGCCTATGTATTTGATCTGTAAAGAAAACTAACCATTTTGTGATCCGTTACCCTTAGGCGTTCCTCGGTATTTCTTAGAATTCTCAGGCCGCATTTTTTGTTGCAAAACCTCGGCTTGAGAACATATTTCGTCAAATGAACTACAAATTTCGCAGGGCAGACCTTCCGAAATTATTTTGTTGCAGTACATTCTGAAGTTGTCCAGGATTACCAAATTTCTTTCGATTTCATCGATTTCTATAGCATGTTCCTTTTCCATTGTGTGTTTTATCGAAACCATCTCTTCTATTATGATTTTCCTATCGTTCTCGGTCAGTCCCATCATTGCTTTTGCGGTCTGAGTTTCTCTGGCTTTCATCGCATTGCGAAACATTTCTTTTTCTTGCTCCAGATTGCCTTTTTCACCCATCAATTCTTGTGTAAATATGTCGGCATTTTTTATATAGGATTCTATCTTCCCTCCAAATATTGCAGCAATTTTCTCAACGTCTGAGCAACTATGTGAGCTGTGACCTTTAATCGAGCATGTGCTGCAAATTATTTTCTTGCATGTAGTACAGTATTTCGTCATGTACTCTGTTTCATGTTCATCACATTTATACTGTTTATATTTGATTCGAAGTTCATTATCAATTTGGTGACCTTTGCTAAGCTTATGTCGTTTATGTTCACCATGACATTTTTCACACAAATTATCTTCACAGTCCACACAGTACACGCTTGCGGAAGGTACCTCGGCATTAGCTTCAAATTCGCCATTTGATTGGCATACGTCACATAGTATTTTGCTTTCCGATTGCGTTAATGACTTACTTATCTCTACCAGTCTCTGTACGAAGAAATTTTTCTTCAAATTCTTCCAGCCTAATTCGGGAATTACGAACTCTTCCCTGCAAATTGGGCAAGACATCTTCTCTCCGAGTCTTAGGTTCGCCTTCTCTCCAGTCAGCTGCAGACATTTTAGACAGAAACTGTGAATACATGGTAATATTCTTGGATCGTTATATGCGTCAGCGCAAATAGAACATTCCGATAAATCTTGGATTTCTTTATTTAAATCTGCTTTTTCTGCGTTCATTTTGCCTCTTCTACGGTACACAAATGTCTCGAACACTGAAAAAGAATACATTTTATATTACAGCAAATAGAATTTTGTAGCATAAGTAAGTAAGTAAAGTAAGTATATATTCTTTGTTGACCAATTGCTAAGCGCGCTTAGAAGAAGAGCAGTCCCTTTAAACTAGCGCTGAGGCAGCCATGGGTATGAGTTATTAGCGACTCATCTTCCCACCGACAGTGTGTGGTCAGTCTCGATCCAAATTTCTGCCCTAACAGGGATTTGAACCCCTGACCTCTCGATTGGCAGTTCAGTGCGCTAACCACTACACTATCGAGCACTAATAAGCCTTTGATTTATAAAGAATGATAGTTTTAAAGCAGCATGCAGCCAGTGCAGAAATATTATAGGCCTACGCTCTTTAATTGGTATAGGCCTGCAGTTGGGAACTTCTCTGCTTCTCTTGTTTCAAGGCATCGTGTTAGGTGTGAAACGTTGTGTACGCATTGCTGCATCTAGGGTTTTTGAACCAAGAACCAAGATTCCGCTGGATAGGAAATGCTGCAGCAAAACTCGGACTTCTGCAGATTACTTAGGGTGATTTTGTGATCTTCATGATCTTAAGATCGTCTACAGACAGTAAGTCATCTCGGCGACTCAAGACTTTGCTATGTTTGTGGATAACGAGTATATGTCCCTAAATTTAGTACATGAACAGTTAGCTCTTTAATAATCGGACATTACCTGACTAGCCGGAGTTGAGGATAGGCTGCATGTTATGTACGGCTGACGAGATGACCTACTGTCTATAGAGGGAGGGTTTTAAGTTAATCGCATAGGAAACGTAGGGGAATTCGATCGAAGGAGAGTTCAGTTGGACAGAAGCTGACTGAAATGGAGGAAGATGGAGAAGCGGATCAGGCCCGCATTAAGAGGGGTGCTAAGGGTGCTGCAGCATGGGCCCGCAGTTTTGACGGGTCCGCATTTTTGGAAGTACATTAAAGAATTTATTGTACTGTAATTGGGCCCCGCGCTGATGGGTATAGGCCCTATATTGGTAATCACAGCACCCGGCCCCGCACTAGCCTTAATGCGGCTCTGAAGCGGATAAGTTCAAAGAAGCTTAAATTCTATGCAGGTAGAATTTCTCAGATATTTTCAGTTCCTCCGCCAATTCCGCCACTGACCTGCCGTCAACTGCATCCGACCCCTCTTAGCCTACCCCACAGGCTTTCCACTTCAAAATGAAGTCTCAGCTCTTCAAGAATTCTTACCATAATCCAACTGATCCTCCGCCTTCCTTAACAAAACCCGCCTTAGCAGCTGGTTTCTCTGGCAACCGGACTCGGACCTAAACAGAACGTCGCTCTCACCCGTCTGATATGACGCAGGGTTCGTGAATAAGCTTTTTGCTCTGGGCTTAGCTTTAGAGTAGCGCTTTAGAAATTTGGAGTTTACGATTACGATTACGAGATAAACCTACAGAGGTGTAACGATTTCTGGAGTTGGGTCTTACTCCCGTACTTAATCTGAGCTTCATTCTCATCAATGTCATTGGCTACATAAATTAGCAATCAATTCATAGCTGTCTAAAGTAGGTCTCATGTACAAGTACTTCGGTGCAAGCACAAAGGCTACAATTCAAGTGGACGCTGCTACCACAAGAACAAGGAGATTTTTTCTTCACCAATTAAGGCTAAAATAATCAACGGTGTATTCTCACTGATCATGTCCTAAAAACATGTGCATTAATTCATAATTGCTCTTGTGGGTTTAAGGTGGTTTTAATAATAATATCTCAAGTACAAGTAGATCTACTTTGGTCTCAAGTGTAAGTACGAGTACAAATACTTCGGTCTCAAGTAGGCCTACAAATAAGGGCCCTGTGCACATAGTTTGCGTGGGGCCCACAAGGGCTTAATCTCGCCCAGGTAGTGCACAAATGAATAACCTGCAAGAAAATCTTATAGGTCAGAACAAACGTTACGGTCTTAAAAGCATTTGCCAGTATTTCAGGTGATTCAAATTATTCAACTCAACGGATTGAATCCTGTGACACTGATACGATGAATTGAATTCTGGCTTCACATAAATAATTCAGAGGGAAAAGGCTAGATATTTTGGCCACATCAGTCACTGATTGACAGGAATTTTTTTTAATAATACTACTTTTTAACTAACTGTGCGACGAATGCCACTTAAAAATCAAAACAAAGGCAGACCAAGCTGCACAGGATAGACAATATAAATGAGGACATAACGTTAGACGGACTATAACACTGAGAGGATTACCGGCCTTGACAAACAACTGAGGACAATGGAGATCATGTAATGGTTCGTACCTATCGCCGCCATTCAGCGGCTGGCGTCAGGGACTAATGATGACGATGATGTTGTTGTTGATGAAATTTGAAACAGTGCCTTGAAGTAAAAATCTAAAATATATCAAAGTATTTGGGAGATTTTTATTTTGCCATCGCACACATGCACATTTAAATGCTATCACGTCGTTATTATTATTATATAGGGCTATTGCTGATAAATTGCTCAGCAATAATGATTATATATACTCCTAAGCATAATCCACCACGCCATGACTATGTTATCTGTCAAGACATCCTTACTTAAGGCCCGTAGAATTGAAATGTGCATTTGGGCCTACTGTACAAATGCTCACAACAGTGTTTAACGTACCTGTGTCTTGGATGAGACTGTAGTGAAGAAACGCAGGTACAGGTGAGATATACGCGAATAGGCCTATGCCCTACGACAGGTAAGATCCGAAGACTGGCACAGATCTTGTGCTAAGCATATGTTGACTGTGCGCAATTCAATCGTTAACATTGGAAACCGTGTACTAGATACCCATGGGTTTTCCGTTTAGGTTACAGAGCCTGTGAAACTATTGGAAAAACCGTCAATGGCATGCTTGCAAAACAGGTATTCATTAAAAAAAACACCGCTTCATGGGTATAGCAACAGAGGGGTTATGAGTTATGACCCCAACTGGGGAACCTTGTAGAGCAGTAGTGTATACCCCACTACTGTATTTTACTCTAAAGATTTCAATTTTGTTGCAAAAATAATGTCATAACCCTAGTACACAAATGCACTACAAGTGACTTCTGATTTTAACAACCACTTTACAAACTGACCTCTTAACTTAGGTGTAATAAGGCACATATTTGTGACGGTGACATATATGCATAGGCGTAATTTGTGGGGGGTACGAGGGGTATCCGTACCCCCCACTTTTTGGACTGGGGGTACCGTACCCCTCCCCCCACATATTGAACAATGCCAATTAATATTTCATTATTATGCTTTCCCAGAGATCGCAGTGTCCGTTTTGCTTCGTGTATGTAAGAAATTGGCACCCCCCACTTTTTAGACCAAAGCTACGCCGCATATGTGTGTGTATATATATATATATGCCTTAAGCCTAATAATACATTTAAATAAATAAAAATATATACGTAATAAGTGGGCCTGGGTTACAGCGGTGACACAACCTCTGATAGGTTCCTCTGCTCCAGGAAATCAGTTGAGAGGAGAAGGCCATGGCTTCCCTTGGACCTTCAGTATTTGCAAAAACAGTCATAGCCTTAAGAAGAAAACCGGCAAGTGCTTCTACTCTCAAACCAGGTGAAAGTCAAAGTTCTTTTGAGCATATATATTTTAACCAGCATAAATATTTCGAAATATTTGCACAAAAGTAATGTTAGCCCTAAAACATTTTATTTGAGTCTACAATCACATTGGCACAAAGGATCGTCGCTACACGAGCTATCGCAGTCCAAGACTCCCTGACCCTCTAAATTATTTTAGAAATAGGGTGTTTTGTCATTTGAATAATCTCCCGAATAATTTTTAATTGACAATTAGAAATTACTGCTATGCGTGTATTTTAATTGAACATTTATATACCGCCTAATCAGAAGTTCGTAGAATCCCGGACTTTGTACAATCGTCTGTTTCTATAGTTCCAGTGCGCCATAGATTTCTGCGATGAACAAGTTTTTGTGTATGTTGCTGCCTGCTTGTGCCACACAGTGCCAGCTCCACGAACATTGGGTGGAGGCCTATACGCATGCATGCCTGCGTGCATACGTGCAGGCTTCTATTAATGGGTATGCATGCAATCCACCACAGCTGGCACGCGTATGTGCACAATCGTACACGTGTGCAGCCATGCATGTACACTGTTGTACAGGCATACATACACTTCAGAATTACATTTAATACAAGGCATTGATCGCAGTAGAGACTGAACGTTTCCTATTGCACAGCCCTCTTGTTTGGCTCAGCGCTCTATCTGTGCAAGTGTAGAGGCCTAGGTGTGGTTTCGAGCGACATCCGATCAATGCAACGAATAGAGTAGGGCCTAAGTCGAGGAACGCATTGTATCGCAATCGTAATCGTGAATTCAAAATTACTGAAGCTCTAGGCCCACAGGGCCCCAGCTTATCCGCGAGCGCTACGTCATTTCAGAGGGGTTGTCAAGAAGTACTCAGTGAAGGACCAAGTCCGGTGACCTGAAGACCAGGGATGGAAGGAGGCAGAGAAGCTGCTAAGGCGTGTTTCGTTTAGGACGAAGTGCTAAAAGGCGCAGGATTGGATGGATCAGAGTAGGAAATCTTGAAGAGGCGAGACTTTAATTTAGAGCGGGAAGCCGGAGAGGTGACAGGTAAAAGAGCCTGAGTCAGATGATGGTGAATGAGCGGCGACATTCATTTGGTGCATTGGCAGTTAGTGATCAGATAATAGAAGAGGTTAGGGGTTCTATTTATTTTTCTATCGCTGTTGATGAAACAAAAGATATTAGTCACAAGGAACATCTTTTGCTAGACCTCTATATGATTTTTCCCAACAAGAAGTTAACGAATGCTTTCTAGATTTTAAACCTGCAAACGAATTAATTGTGTAGTCATTGTCAGGACTTATTTTAGATACCTTACAGTCATAGGGGTTCGACATTGGCTCATACTTAGTGGGTCAAGGTTATTATGGTGCAAGTGTAATGAACACATCTAATGAGTGGTGTAAATAAGGATGTACATTAGTTGGTAAGGCAGTCGACTCCGTGGGCCATTTAGTTCCATTGTTATGCAAATAAATTGAAGACGTTTAATTGATGCATCTATTTCAGAAGCTATGGCTTTTTAAATTACTTCAAAGGTTATATGTTTTTACTTCAAGTTCTATTACATATAAGAAATGGGTGAAGCAGAGGGTGTATTATATCCAGGGTAACCAGTGAGGCAACTGAAACTGTTCAGTGACACTAGATAGGTGTGTCCTATATTATTTATGGGCGCTTTGTACTACCCAAACAGTGTGTCCCTAAAATGAATGAGAGGGTGCTATCCAGTGATGTGCAATAGTTAACTAAAACGTTGCTAACTTTTAGTTTCACTAAAAAAAATAGTTAAAGATGAAGTTTAACTAACAAAAATAGTTTAGTTAAAACCATAGTTTAACTAACAAAAATTTAGTTGCTAACTAAAAAGTTTAACTAAAAAAATCAGCAATATGCAACTATTTTTCCACAATGAACATTGAACACTGTCAACAAAAAAACATTTTAACCCTGCATGGCTTTAGCATCAACAACCTGTGTTTTCAAATTCGTACACTACACAGTACGCCTGTAACTGTATGCCAGAACAGTACACATTGCATAGTTTGAAGGTGAAATTGTCATTGACGCTCTGCATTATTACAGTTCACTTAACCTCTGTTCTTGTGAAAATGTTTGTCGCAAAAGTTGGAAAAAGTTTGACTACAATTTTTAGTTTAGTTAACTAATTTCCAAAATCAGTTGCCAGCTTTAGTTAAACTATTTTTTGTAGTTAGAAAATAGTTTTAGTTTAACTAAAAAAAATAGTTTAGTCCCCATCACTGGTGCTATCAAGGGTGACACCCAAGTCACCAACACTAGATAGGTATGTGAATATAGGGTCCAGTGTGCTGTCAGCTGGCCCCCCTGTCAGGATCCCCGGCCCCTCCTTGGCCCCCCCTGTTGGAAAAGCCTAGAGCCGCCACTGTGCATTGGTTAAGCTTGGTTACTATTGGTTACTATTGACCAAGCACCAAGCCCCGCCTACGAAGTTAAGTGAAGAACACTGCAGTTGGTCAAATAACTGCAAACCTAGCGCCCCAATGAGTCTGGGTTCTTGCCAGCCTTCAGAGAAACATTTTGAAAGACCTTTACAGGAGCGGAGGTGCTCGATAGTGTAATGGATAGCGCACTGGACTGTCAGTCGAGAGGTCGAGGGTTCAAATCCCCGCCAGGTCAGAAATTTGGTTCGAAATTTCTGTTCCAGCTACACCCCCTAGCCAACTCAGCTATGATGAGTACACTGACCGTACACTGTCAGTGGGCAGATGAAACGGCGAGGGAGAGGACTGGCCACCCGGCCTCATATGACGAGGCCAAGAAAATGAAGTCGCTAACACTTCATACCCATGGCTGCCTCAGGTCTAGCTTAAGGGACTACTCTTCTTCTTACAGGAGTCCCATATGGGAGTGTTGATCCTATGTGGATGAGTGCTATAGCGTATAACATAATTGTCATCTCTGTTCATGGGCTGAATGTATAATTATAGAGGACCTGCGCACTTCACAACTATAAACGCTCCCTCCACACTTTCTGCACGCGCTGAAGAGTCAACCTGTGGTCGTTTGTTTGACAACGATTTGCTTGGCTTCTATGTCGCCGAGCCATTCTCTGCAATAGAAGATTAGTTTTGTACTATAACCCATAGTGCTCGGTGAGTTTCACCAATACCGAACCGATAATGCGATATTCAGGCAAAACGAAACCAATATCTAATCGATATTCGGGAAACCGAAACATATCGAAACTGAAGAAAGCGGAAAACCGAAACGTTGTTATGCACAGAATGCAATTATATTTTGAGTCCATTTCACGCGTTCGTCCAGAAAAGGAATAGGCCCGGATGTAACATCCAATCTCTGTGCTATAGAGTAGGCCTAACCCAGACGCCCCACGTACTGGGTCGTCTATTGTGAACATTAAATTCGCACACCGGCGTAGGCCCGGAATGGGCTTTGCACGTTCAGCCTTGGACGGAACTATTTTTTAGTGAGCTCTGGCAGGCATTGGGCTATCTTGCCCCACAGTATATTGGCTTCGGGTGGAGCCTGCATCGGCTCACAAGTTTGGACTTTTGTAAGTCTAATGCTGGCCCAATAACGATGGCCAAACAATGGCACGCCTATAGTCTGCACTGCCACAGAAAGGTTGGCGGTTATCCGTGCTGATATATCTTTAGGTGATGATGTGACGTAGGCCTAGGTGATTCAGTGCATCTGGAAGGGAGTGAGGGAAGAAAGATTGGAAGAGTTGTGTGTCAACAGGATATAGGTGATAATCAACAGAGGAAGTTGAAAAAGATGGGGAGATGTTAAGCATGGACAGGAACGGGGCCGAGAACAAAGCGCAAGCTTCTATATCCTTCGTCAGCTACAAATCCGTATAGGCCTAATTATGGACCCAAACTCATATTGTCGGTCTTGATATGACTCCTCGCCCCTCACTCGACTCACAATCTCAGAATCAATAACTGTCCTTCGTTAAACATATCCGAGCCATGCATGTGTGTGTGTTTATGTTTGTGTGTGTGAAGGAATTGGTACTCCCACTATTTAGACCAAAGTTACGCCTCTGGCCGTATTCCACATCTACAACCTATAGTATTTAATTCGTCTCGGCGGAGGACGAACGATCGACGCTGGTCATTGGAGCCAGATGGCGCTTCAATCCACTGACCGACACGCGACGAATAGGCTCATAGGCGTAATTTACGGGGGTACAAGGGGTACCTGCACCCCCACTTTTAAACTGGAGGATACCGTACCCCCACTTTTCATACCCACTGTTTTTGCCCGTTATTATTTTATCTAAGGAAGCCCTCAAGATTTAAAACAATTACCGAGCATTATCATTAGTGTGATCACCATCATCATCACTCTCATTGTTATTATTATTATTTTACTAAAAGATGTGGCAATATATTATCTGTGAAATCACAATGCAATTATTACAAGATGTTGCTACGGAAATATACCGTGTATGAAATCACAATACGATTATTACAAGAGATTGCTATGACAATAGGCCTATATCCTGTATGAAATCACAATGCAACTATTACAAGAGGCTGCTACAGCAACATGCCCTTTATGACATCACAATGCACTTATTACAAGACGTTGCTACGGAAATATAGCTTGTATGAAATCACAATGCAATTATTACAAGAGGTTAGACAATCGTTGCTATGGCAACGTGTTGTCTATGAAATCACAATGCAATTATTACAAGAGGTTGCTACGGAAACATAATAGGCCTACTGTGTGAAATCACAATGCAACACGTCCTCTATGAAATCACAATGCAATTATTCCGATCGAGCGGTTAGAATGGGTTGCTATTGCAAAATATACTCCAGGAAATCACAATGCAATATTATTTCTAGCTGTAGTAAGTAATATCCTCTGTGAAGTCAGAGTGCAATTATTCCTAACGGTAGCAACATCTTTTGTGAAGCCACAATGCAATTATTTATTCCTACTGGTAGCAATTGTATTGTATTGTATTGTATGTTATAGGTCAGTAACCAAACATTGCAAGAATAAACAAAACATATAATGCTTAACATAATCCAGCTGGCTACACAGGAGACCCAAAAGGGGTCGTAGACCCCGCTACCAGGGCCTACGATTTGATGAAAGCAGTCGATCTAACATCATTAGATATGTACGTATTGGTAACAGTAGGCCTATACTTAACTAAAGACTCGATAGTAGTACCCGGAGTCAGTCGCTAAGGAGTTACCGACTGACTTGATGAGTTACCGACTGACTTAGCGACTCAGTCGACTAAGTCGCGTGCTTATCGACTGACTAAGTCGCTTAGACTTAGCGACTGACTTAGCGACTTGCTATCGACTTCTCAGGTAATGAGGTATGTATATTGGACATACCTGATTACCTAACAATATAACATATGCATTTTACCACATACTGTAGGCCTACTAACCGTGCCATCATTTCCGTGGGCATCAGATGGGACCCATATGAACTCTAAACGGGTCAAATATGGGAATATTGGTCCTACATGGGCTCCGCTCCATGTGGACATGCTGAATGGGGACAGACCGATGACTGTGAAAAGTAATGTTAGTGTGAAATTGTGAATTTGTGACGTTTTTGAGTGTTTATTGCTTATAAAAGGAATAAAGCCATGGCCATCCGCAGGAATTTTTCTATGCGAGGGATGGGTAAAAATTGTCCAGAAGCAAAATTTTTGTAGGGGGAGCAAAATAACGTTTTTGCATGGAATAGCTATAGGCCTATTCATAAGCATAGAACACGTGACAACTTCAAAAATAAATGATGGTCAAGGACTTACCTAAATAATTAAGTTTTTACCATTGAAAATCGTGTTGGAACTGTTGAAATAATCATAATAATCAAAAGATTTCATCATTGTAAAATATTTGCAAAATCAAGGGGCAAAGGCCCCCTTGTGTTCCCTCCAGACGTCCATGAATAAAGCATAGGCCCTACCACTAAGTCAAAGGCATGCAGTTATATTTCTGTTTTGAAAATAATTACAGCCTCAGTTTTAATTCAGTTTTGTGTTCGTAATCTATATTTCAGTTCAAGTTTCAGGTCCGAAATAATTTCAGTTTTATTACAGTTTCAGTTCTGAAATAATATCCGTTTTCGTTTCAGTTACTGAAAAATGTCAGTTTCAGTTTTTACATAGATATTTGCTTTGATAGTCTTGCGAGACCAAGACCAAGACTTTGAACCTCAAGACCAAGACCAAGACTTTGAACTTCAAGACCAAGACCAAGACTTTTGGTCTCAAGACCAAGACCAAGACCAAGACTTTTAAAAGCGAACTCGAGTGCACTCGAGACCAAGACCTTGGTCTCGAGGACAACAATTAAGTGGAGTTTGGTCTAATCAGCATCGTGACACGTGTTTCCAGAGAACTGTATGAGAGCAGCGATTTGGACTTCAGAAGCAGCCAGCATGCTGAAAGGGTGAAATGATGTGTTAGGAAGAGGAGACGAAGTTGTATTAGCGTGATCATCCACGGATCTGAGCCTTCTGAGGATAGAGTCAGGTAGCTTGGAGAAAGAAATGTCCGGATCAGAGTGAAAGCATTGAGAGCCTCCTCAGTCTACAAGAAGGCACTCAAAGCAAAAAATAAGCTTCCGTAGGCTACACTTTGGGCATGCTGGCAGAGAAAAGAATTATTATCAGAATTATTAAGAATTATTAAGTAATGCGAGATGGCATTAATATGAGTGTTACAGGTCCTTGATCTCCACGATGACGTATTCCAAATCACTGCATAGAATCTATATAGGATATATAATCTTTGGAGGGAGGAGTTTCAACGACGTCGATTACAGTCGCCAAAATGTTGCGATAAGACACGTTTTATTTTATCAGCGGTTTTGCTGTTATGATTCTGTTAGGTGGAGTAACCTTCTTACTGCTCTTTATAAATTGCTGACTCTATTTAACACTCTTAACTGCAAAAACTGGTTCTGTACCCAGCTGAACATCGCCGTCGTGCACAGTATAGCATTTTCAATTTGAATGTAATGTAAAGTCGACTGGTCTGAAGCGGTTCAAATTCACTTGTGCATACTTAATTTTTCTTGACTATAATGCATGTATGGCTAGATGGCATGCTGAACAAGCAGACATGTAGCTTGCTTCAAAATGGTGAAAATTGTTTTTGTTTATCAGGACGAAATGAAACATTTAAGAAATGGTTTTGTTTCCCTCAGTAAAAATATTGACTGGAACTCTAAATTTTGGCAGTTTAACAAGTCATAAAATCAAGTTGTCTTACATTAGAGAATCTTTGTGACAGTATTGTGGGAAGATAGCTGTAGGATATTCACTTATTTTTATAGGGTACAATATATTAACTTTTCAGTAGACCTACATGAAATCAGGACTCCTTCTTGTGGTATTGGTTTAAACCTTCACCTCTTTATGGTCATTCATGATATTTGCCCAGACTGTTTTTTTGCAAATTTAAGCTTGTGTCTTCATAGATGTCTAGAGGGGCATAACATGCGATTGAGATTGGTCAGTTTGAATATCTTATAATTTTAATAGTTTCTCTCCTGTGCACTTTGCGTTTTGTTGCTACAACGTGTTCTGTTAAAGGGTGCATGGGCGGCGATCTCGGGGGTAAAGGGGGACAAAACCCCCACCTTTAAGAGTGGGGGGACACAGCATACAGTTCCCCCTCCCAATTTCAAAGAAAGAGCAAAAAGGTCAACTAATTTTTTTCACCTTTTTTGACCAGATCATTTAAAAAATGTCCTGTGTCCCCCTTACCTGTCAAACAAGATCGCCGCCAGTGAAAAGGTGACTCACCCCTTAGGCTGAGTTACTTCACTTCTGCTTAGTATAGTGTTAATTCCCCCTCAAGGCTGAATTGTTGCTTTTTCTCAGAATGCACTGCACCAGCACCCAGTGTTTAATCTAGACGTCTTTGGGGGGGGAAATGGAAATGTCCCTGCCCCAGGATTTGTGTTCCCCCCAGAGGCCATCAATATTATAATGTAGAGAACTTTTCGGAGGGAAATTCCCCCCCCCCCCCCCCAGGATACATGGTTTAACCCCCCGAGAGGTTTTTGAGAATAATTCATATTGGAAAAAGTGTAACAAATTGGACGAATGACTAAAAAAAATCATCAACTTTTTTTAAAGATGAAAGTCTAAAAGTCTGGACGAAATGACATAAAATTCGTTGGTCCCCCAGAAACCTGGTTTCCCCTCCCAGAAGAGGGGGACTAGATTAAACACTGACCAGCACCACTCCTTCGAGAACTTCCATTTTACTTCATTTAACTGGTGATTATTGGCCATTTGCACCTAAAAATCGTAAATTATCATGGAAAGAAATGGCAAATAGAGAGTTGAGTTGATTTGTAAGTTTGTAGTGGAAACTGATACTTTGTCGAAATGAGACATACAAAACAACAATTAAATTGGACGCCAAAAGTGTCTCTTTTACTAATTGTCATCCATCCCATTCATCATTAAAATTTCTTCATTTCTACCAATAAAACTGATTCATTTAAACAGGTTGTTGGTCGGAATATCTACCATTTAATGTTGATTTTATTTTGTACCAATAGGCATCACTGGATGGAAGTCGTGTATAATTATCTTTCAATCAAATGAACAAAGATTTTTGTTACGGTGCACAAAAGTAGACTTTATGTGAAACTTAAGGTAATCACCAAGTATAAAAAAGTGAATTACATGAGGTTGATGCAACCATGCCTAAGTTAGTAATTGAGTGCTTTAATGTCCTTTTGCAGAGATTGACTTGATTTTGTAGATTAATTATTTTTGTTACAATTGGTGCTGAGGAAACTCCATGTAAGCATGACATCAGAAATCAAAGAAATATTAGATGTGAGTCTAAATTTTTCTTGTTGTCTTTTGCTTAAATTTTGTAATTTTATAAAAGGATGCTTAATAGAAAAAGGTAATATGTCTTTAAATTGTCTATTCTCTCTTAAGGCAAATGTGGTTGAGCATAGCCTAGTCAATGCGGCCAGCACAGAGCTATGGGTGTCATCGTGAGCAATATTTTGGGAGAAGGAATTCTCCAGCCAAGCAGGCATGAGGTAGATAGCTGGCTGATTCATTTAAGAAATCTAGTGTACCAGTATGGGAGTCTGTGCTCCCAGATGTGACATCTGGGTTATCTCCTTTGCTCAAATATTTTCATCTGAGTAATTGTAAACTCCAAATTTCTAAAGCACGACTTGAAGGCTAAGCGCAGGACACCAGCATGTTGACAAGCGCTGAGTGGCCCACTCTGCATGTGGATAAGCAGTTTGAAAGAGGCAAGTTTTAAGTTGAGAACAAATTGACACAAGTGACTGAGCAGAGCTCACAGACATAGGGAGAGAGTTTCAAAAGTAGCTCCAGCAACTGAAAAAGCTCGTTCACCAAGAACAGTTCTTGATTTAGGTATGATGAATAATGATAAGTCTGGGGAATAAGAACTGATTTTAGGTATTGTGGCTGGCGAAAGGTCAAAGGTTTATAAACTGTGAGCCCAATATGAAACTAACTGCTGAACAGGAAACCAGTGCAAAGATTTAAGCACAAGGTTTATATGTTCATATTTGGATATATTAGTTACGGCTCTAGCCAAAGAGTTCTGCACTCTCTGCAGCTTCAGCATGTTTGACTTATTGATACCAGCAAGAAGCAAGTTACAGTAATCTAGGTGACTGGTTATCAGTGCATTTGCCAGAGATGTCCTTGCAGACATGGGTTTCTTTCAGAAACTAGTGCATCCTACCAACCAACAAGAACTTCACTGTTGGTCCATAATTGCTTATTTGCTAGGAATTACTGCTTATTTTGCAGCTAGCCTCCTTAGTGGAGACCACTCCACCACCAGTGGACCTGCTGGGTTGCAGTACATGTACAGCTCTGCCGACTTTAAAATTTTACTTTACAACAACTAACTTGAGCATAAAATACGTTTACCATAAAGTTGATTCCTTAATAACTATTTCATAATTAAGCTGAAAGTGTATAGTGCTATAGTGCATTCAAGGCCATAGAACGAGCAGTGTGGATGTGTTGAAGTTCTAAGTGACTTGGAAAAGTGGGAGCTTGCAACTGACTTATTTGTTATGCCTCTACTTGAAGCAATTGTTTTGATTTGTGTTAGAATTCCTGCGTCTCTACAACACAGCTGGTACGGAGCAAAACCCCAGTTACCTGCCTGCAGGAACTCTGCACAAAGCGTGGAATCACGCCAACCTACGAACTGCTAGCCAGTGAAGGTCGTGTGCATGAACCTTTGTTCATCTTCCGGGTCACTGCCGGATGCTGCAGTGCAGAGGGCAAAGGTCAGTTTCAGCTATGGGTAGCTTCTTCTCATAACTGTACATAGCCATTAGCTCTTCAAATAATGTAATGTAGTAGCTAGGTAACAGTGGTGGGTAAAGTACTTAGAAAAAATATTTCTTATGTATACTTTTGAAGTACATAAAGTACCATATTAAATACTCTCTGTTATGATATATTTCAAATGTATTTTAACCATCATTGAGTACACTTCAACTGGTATAACACCTACTGTAAGTTCCTCTGAAAAGTTCTTTTCAACAACCTAAATAATGTTAGAATGTGGCCTTCACTGGCTAACAGTTCACTGACTGGCCTGATTGCACACTTTGTGCAAAGTTATATATGGCAATACTCCTATCAGTGTATAATAAGAGTTGTCTGTTATTTCAAATGGTTAATATAATCCCTTTAAGAAGTTTATGAAAGAGCTCCTGTTGGTCATTCTCTGAGGCCAGGAGTTTGTGTTCAATCTGTTTTATTTGTGCAAACATCGGCTGAAGGACATTTGACCGAACGTGTTTGGTTATAATAGGTCCAAGCAAGAAAAAGGCGAAACACAACGCCGCCGCTCTACTACTAGTTCAAATGTTGCCACCATGTACAAACAATGGGCAAGCTTTGGTGGATTCTAGCAATTGCAGGTGACTAGTGTTGCTGTTACTTTCTGTACTGTATCAGTTGAAAAGATCTATGACTGGTTTGTTACTTATTGCTGCTGGTTTGTGCTGCCAATCTGATTGTGGCTGGTATACAAGGTACACTAGAAATAGGTGTTCTATTGCATTATGAAGCAACAACTTAAAGAAGAGAAGTTAATGACATGCCATAGAAAAATCATTAACTCGATATGTTTTACAATGGGTACCCATTTCTGTGCGGCTTATTTTCTTGCTAATCCGCTTAATGAGCTGTAACATTTTGGTTTCCTGCCTACAATGTACATAAACGTTCTCGTGGTAAAATTTAGAAATACACCTTGCCCAAGAGTTAAAGGAATGTTTTCATTTTAGATGATGCAGTATGCCATACTGTGCCACTGAAAGCTATTATGAAGGACATACCATAGCTTATTTTTTCCTTTACTGACGCATGTTTTAGAATCGATCTTGTCTGGAAGCTGCTTATAACTGTTTGAAATTTTGTGTGGTAGTACGCTTTCACTGCGAGAAGACTTAGAAAGCAACGATTCTGTCAACTATGTTGGAGAGCTCCAGGAATTGAGTCAGAGGCATCTCTGGCCGCTACCGGTGTATGAATGTACGGGTGAACATGGCCTTGCTCATGAACGTGAGTTTGTCTGCACTGTGAGGCTTTTCAGCCTGTCCGAAACAGGTGATTATGTTGGAATCATTACTGCTTTGTTGCTTAGGTTTTAACTGAAATATTTTTATGTAAGATTTAAATATCTGAAAGTCTTAATGCAAGAACATCTGACACAGGCATTTGTCTGTATTTTACATTTCCTATTTGACCATGTAATTAATGCATTGTTGTTGGTCAATGTGGGGCAAGTGTTCCATTTGTGTAGTGCTATGTCATTGTCTGTATTGGTTATTCCATTCAAATGTGAATTGTATTGAAATTTTGGTGTGCCAATCGCTTTAGAAGAAGAAGAAGAGGAGCAGTCCCTTAAGTGTTAACAACTTCATTTTCTTAGCCTCAGCATATGACAGTGGGTGGCCAGCCTCTCCCTCACAGTCTCGTCTTCCCACCGAAGGTGTACGGTCAGTGTACTCAATATAGTCGAGTCGGCTAAGGGATGCAAGCGGAGCAGAAATCTCAAACCAAATTTCTGCCCTGGCGGGGATTTGAACCCCGACCTCTCAATTGACAGTCCAGTACGCTAGCCATTACACTATCAAGCACCTCTGCATTAACAGTGTGTTAAATACTCATCTAAAAACCACCGATATATTTTCCTTTCATTAAGGTGCTGGGAAATCAAAGAGGCAAGCTAAACGAAATGCCGCCGAAAACCTCCTCAAATTGATAAAGAATAACACTGACGTTGAATCACTGTCCAGTCTGCACAGTTCAAGCAACAGCGATGATGTAAATGGCCAGGTAAACATAGGTGATATATGTCTGTTGAATGATACGTGTACTACTATATTTATCTCTACATGTGAAGCCACCGTTTATGCTGCCTGTCTGTGTTTGTGGCCCTGGTTTATTTTTATATTGGTACTAGTAATGCTGTACATACAGTAATACTGGTAGTTTGGAAAATAGAGCTAACGTGCTCATGTGGAAATGTTTTTTTAAATGCGTAATATGTTTTGATCATATGATACTGTTATTTAAAGTAAGTTGAGTCATGAAGCGTTAATTTAAAAATTCTGACAGATATTGCATGAAGTGTTTTTGGAAGACCACCTTGCACAATCACGTATTTCGAAACGCTAACGTAGTTGCCAGATTTTTCTGTGGTAATGTGTTTTCTGTCATATTTCTGACATTTAAAGCTTCAGGAGCTAGAAATGGTACTTAGTAACAAATGCAATGTCGGCATTAAAGTGTGAATATAAACAGCATGGTTTTGTGTTTGTTCGATTATTTTTTATTGAATATATTGTATTTGATTCAATTTCTTTTCTAATTTGGTTTCAGAATCAGTATAGGTTAGTTTTGAACAATGGTCTTTTAAGAAACTGTTTCTTTTAAGCACATTGTGCTGATAAGCGTTGATTCCGTTGAAGCACTTTACTTGGTTTATATTTTGCACAGACATATGAAGAAATCCGTAACACCGTGATATCCTTGAAGACCGGGTGCAAGATTCAAACTCTATCTCCAAAAGACAGCCTGGAAATAAGCCACTTCTACCAGGGACTAAAATATCGTACCGGGAAAACGCTGGCCTCTCTGCAGGTGCTAGCCCTTAATATGCCAGCCACCAACTACTGCCAGATGTTGCAGGAGATAGCTGAAGAACAGAATTTTGAGGCAGTTTATGCTGACATTCCGCACTTAACAATTGCAGGTTAGTATTGCACTCTGTATTGTGCCTCAGGTAGGTGAGTGTTTATTCAGTATAATGCATCAGCATACCTGTTCGGTGCATTTACCAGTTAAACTTTATTGTAAGTCAACTGTCATTCCTTAATCAAGTTCTGCAGTTGTGTGCCTGCCTTATCTTCAGGCAAACAGTGCACTACTGCCTTGTTCAAAGTTAATTTGGTTCCAATGTGTGATTTTTAACTGCCTGTAGCATGTGGTATTGGTCATATTCAGCAGAATTGTGTGCAATCATAATCTTTTACAACAGTTGTTGTTGTTGTTGACTGGTTTCACTGCAAGCAGTCAATTGACATCTTCTTTGCTATGGCAGCTGTGCTATGAAGCCTGGTGATTTAGATTAGATATCGATTTCCAGTGTTGGAGCCAATTACAAGGGGCTTGTCTTTGAATCAACAAGAAAGGATAGAATTAAAATGCAGATGTAACAAGAAAGGATTGTTCACTATACAGAAAATGCAGAAGTTGCATGCAGTTCTGTAACATACTGGCAATAGGTAGATATGGTGACAAGGTTCTTGCTGATAATAAGTCTGGCAACAATTCAGAGCCCAGTTAAGTAATAATATTAGTGATTTTCACAGGAAGCTTGAATATTGGTGATATTCAAACATGCTGATGCCAAATGTCAAGTCTGGGCCTGGAGCCGTTTTGGACCTAACTTAGTTACTGCATCTAGAAAATGAAACGTGGACATCAGCCATTGCAGGCTTAATGATCCTCTCTTCTGAGACAGCCAAATGTGCCATCCGCCCCAGTTCAATGTTGAATCATTAATTTTGTGATTGTTGTATACATAACCATCAGCAAACCGGTGTTAGTGCTTGGAACGCAGTTTCTACGTATGCACATATGCATGGAACCCGATGACAATGTTGAGGTACAAGGGTCACAGACTGTATGTGTGCATCAGAAAATTTATATGGCACCAAAAGGGAAAGACAAGTTTAATGTATATATATATCTACCAAACCGATTTATACAATACAATACAACTGTATTTTGATATTGCCCTCCTTACAAAGTTCAGAAATGCATACGACAGAACATCGATGACTCATGGGTCGCTACGCAGCGGCTTGAGGTAGATTCGAACCTGCGACCTTTTGCACTGAAGGCACCAAGCATACCACTACACCACCGCGCCCCCCCAATTTGTACAGGTGGTGGGTTATTGCTATTGTGTTTCTGATTCATCCAGAAGAACCTGCAACCCCAGTCTACCTTTCTCTGGCTGATGCTGATGGGGTGTACACTGAACTAATTTAATAACTTGATAATGAAGTGGCAATAATTGATGTTTGTAGGTCAGTTTCAGTGTCTCGTGCAATTGTCCAGCATGCCTGTTGCTGTCTGTCAAGGTGTTGGCCGTTCCAAAGACGAAGCACGTTCTATGGCCGCTCATAATGCTCTTCAATATCTGAAAATAATGACGCGGAAATAGACGGACATGCTGTTAAACACTGGTGCCGCTCTTCAGACTTTCTTGCTGTGCTTGATTTACCTGTGAATGTTTTTCATCTCCTAGTCTTTTGTAATTTAAGTTTTTTTTGTAGAGTGTAGTGCTGTTGAAGGTGATCTGTAAATGTGCGGCATCTCGTTTGCGTTTTGGAATTTAGCTTCATGCACTAGTTTGCACTTGGAGGATTGAATTGTTCTTGTAAATATGCGAGCAGCGGCTTAAGAATCAGTTTGCCAAGTAGACCAAAGATACTGCTTTACTGTCTAATTGAAAAATCCAATATCAAAGAGATTTAATTGCAGTTCTTACCTGTATGTACAGCAGAAGAACATTGATCATCTTATTCCAACTTGTTTTGTTCTGTGAAGATTTATTTCATCTTGTTTAGCTCATACTGTGTTCAAACGAAATTCATCCCCTTTATTAACTAAATTCCTTTTGGACCAATGGCCTGCCACTTTGGCTGGAACCCGCTGAAAATAATGAGTTAACCGATTGAAACTTTTGCACAGTGGAGTTGAGATCATTTGTGGATAAGGAGGATAGGAGTCTTTTCGGAGCATTCTGTTGGTTGTGTTTGTTGCGTGTTTTTCTAAGATCTTGCTTGTATGAAAATGTGGCCTAGGAAGTTGTCAGCTGTGCTCATTGTTTTCAGAAATTGTATGTATGTTTTTGTTTAGTAAGTAACTGAAGTTTTTGTAAGGATTCAGCATACGATATAAACTGTAACAGTTGTTGGTTTTTCTGGTTGTTGAATGCAAGAGAAGATAACTTTTATGAAGGTGACACAAGTTGGATCGATTGAGAGCAATAGCCGGCTGATTTATTTTGGTACTTTTAGGAACAAGGTTTCCATGGATTAAAGAAGTCCTTTTGGTGCACTTGACGTGTTATCTAGTAAAAGTGGATTTGAATATGATGGGTGGACTCTGTATAACAGCCAGAGGTAAACTTGTGTACAGTTATGCACTTCTCACCTACCATTTCATATGGCACAGACATTGGCTGGAAATGCAAGTCAAGGACTTTGGGACTGTTAAGCTTAGTGATTTGGAAAGTCTTGCTGGGGAGATGGGAAATGTTAAAGCCAACAGTAGAGAATATGATACCTAGATTTTTCGTTACTGCAGCAACTTCCATATTCAGTTTAACGAGGCTTTCATTGAAGCAGTTTGTAATAGTCTAGTGGTTGAGAAACTGAACTGTTCAGAGGTTCAGAAAACAGCCAAGACTGGAAGATGTTTCAATATTTCTGCCTCACTGTAGCTTCGTACTGAACTAGGCTATAAGATGAGTACATTAGACATACTCTAGATTGGAAGATTAGGTGGTGAGAAATTGGACTGGCCGTCGTGTGTCTAGACTAGGAAAGTGAAGTCGCAACACTTCTTGCCCTTGGCTGGCTCTAGTCTGGGGTTAGCTTAACACTTGAACAACGAGAGTGTACTAAAAGTGACTGGGAAACCAATGCAGCACATTGAAGTTTTAAAGAACTGCTTTTCATCGGGTATGATTGAAGCCCATCCGGATTTGCATGTCTCAACAATACAACATACATGTAGGGCCTGCTGTAGTTCAATGAGGTTGTTGCTTTAGCAAACGTGAAGGCCAGCATGTATTAGCCATGATGGCTGCATACATACAGTATGGCCAGTGCATGAAGACGGAACTAAACTGCTTGGGTCGATGAGGAGCAAGGGAACCTGTGTCTTTCCATCCATGTGTCCAGTCTCTCTTTTAGAGTGTTATTTTGGTGCAGATCCGGTTTCCTGTGGTGGTCGGTTCCAGCGATTCAGAATCCGCTGAAAACGAATCATCTAATGTCCAATACACCCTGTTATGATGCAGTTCCAGTCTGTATGAAATAACTGTCCTTGCAATCTAACAAGAAAGACAGGTGTGTGTGTGTGCGCGCGCGTGTGTGTGTCAATATGATTTAATAGGGGCTTGGTTTACAACAAAGTTAGTTTGCTGAGAATTCAGAGTTGGCATTTTAACATTTGAAAACTACATGTAGTTGGGTAAATTGAAATTAATAGGTTATTTTAAGTCTGTATGCTTCATTGCTGTTCTGAAAACAGTAACAAAATATGCAGCTCATACTTGAAGCTCTACAGCACTGCTTCCCAACCTTTTTTGGCTGCGGAACCCTTTTGACTTACAAATTTTTTGATGGAACCCCGACCTAAGGAAAACATATTCTAGTACAATATTTTTAAACAGTGGTCCAGGTATGTACAGTGTAATTTGTAAATGATAAACGTTAGATTAGAAATTGTCTTAAATAAATTTTTCCACATAACCCTTGTCTTCACCTCGGAGTCTGATTTATAATGTAGCCTAATAACACGTTCAAACAACACTTTTCCACTTATTTCATAACCCCTCACGGAACCCACTTTGGGAAACACTGCTCTACAGGTTTGGCCAGGCGTAGTGCCTGACAAAGTGTTTTATAAAATCAAATGCTGCATTAGATCTACGCGTATAAAACGTGTAGACCTAAATCACCTGTCGTAGCAAATGTGTACGGTAGTTCATATATTTATATCATAACCTACATATAGACCTCGTGAATATCAGAAAAGCAATCGGTTTATACCTTTAAATCTTTTGACGTCGTTACGCGTTGTTGCTCACTGGTATCCAGTTAAAGAAGTCAACTGATTTTCTAGGTCAGAGCATTCAGACGTCTATTTATAGGCCAGGTCATGCGCACCAAACCGACCTATTTGTTGTTCTGTCAAAACTATTCTGTGTGTCCGCAGACAAATTTCTGACTACCTTGTAGAGTGTAGAACTGTAGATTCAACAACCAACTAAGTAGGTCCTTGGCGCCAATAGCTATTGAGACTATAGAAGGTCTATAGCGTCAAACACTGGCGTAAACTTGTCCAAAATATTGGGGGGGGGGGTGGGATTTGGTTGTTCATTCTACACTTGTTGCATTGAATGTACAGTCCATCTCAATTATTGGGGGACACGTGCCCCGGCTGCAGGGCCGTTTTATCCACTAGGCACAGTAGGCACTGTGCCTAGGGCCTACGAAGATTTCAGGGGCCTACGAAAGTCTGAAGATCTTAAAATGAGATATTAGATAATTGACCGGGGAAATGAAGAAAGTAAACTTGCAAACAACAGTAAATTCAAATTTTATAACTTTGTAGGCCTACTGAAACAGTTTAAATTAAGCTGTGCTGGCCTACATTATATGAACTTTGCGGCTCTTTGCATTAGCAAAATCACAGTCATATAAGTTATAACGTCTTCAAATGTCATTACCCGCATTAAGTCGCTTTCAATTGAAAGCTGTGCAGTTATAGCTTTAATGCAGAGTTGACCGTTTAGTTGGGGTCGTAATTGTAATCTTAATATCCAAACTTCTAAGGCGCCATCCGCCGGAAGCGAAGGGCACCAGTCTATTCACGAGCCAAACGTCAAATCAGAGGGAGTTTAAGAGAATAGTCCAAAAGAGGTCTGAGTTCGGTCTCCAGAGGGCCAGATCAAGGCGGCTGTCGTTTAGGGCGAGAAGAATTGGAAGGCGAAGGGTCAGATGAGTCAGGGTATACGAGTGTTTGAAAACGTGAGACTTCAATTTTGAGTTGAACGCCCGGTGGTGATAGATAGAGGAACGTGAGGAGGAGGATGGAGGACAGTGTGCAATGATGATGGAGGAACTGAGAATCTGCGGAATTCAGGGGAGATGTTCCAGAGGCGTGGTGCGGTCACTGCGGTATCGGATATGGCTCGGTTGGAGAACTTGAGATAAAGCAGTGACGGGGGGTCGGAAAAGACTGAGATAGGAGGAGGATCGGGTTGAGCGGGTTGCCTGGATGGTGAAGAGATCACGGAGGTACTTGGGCTGGGAATATTTTTGGAAATTATAGGTTGGTGATAGGACTTTGAAGTGGATTCGCTCTGGAATTTTTAACCAATGGAGTGTTTTGCGGATGAGAGTGATATGGTGATGTCTGGGCGTTCTAGTGACAGCTCTGGCGACTTTTGGATAAGTTGCAGACGCTTGATTTGTGTGGAATCAAGGTTAAGGGAGAGAGAATTGCAATAATCAAGCTTTGAATGAACAATGGAGGCAGCAATTGTGGAGGGAGTTTTAAGGTCGACCATAGGCCGGATGCGTCGGAGGTCACGAATGTGGATGAAGCAGGAGCGCGAGAGGTTGGAGATGTGGTTAGAGAAGGACAGGTGTGGATCAAAAGTGACACTAGGATTGCGGACGGGGAGTCTAAGGTGAATGTAAGAGACGATGAGTACTGTTAGTCGATAGGTATACTAAAGGCCCTACGAATGCAAGAGTGCCTAGGGCCTACGACGGCCTTAAAACGCCCCTGCCCGGCTGCACCACCTCCCCCCCCCCAGAGTCTACGCCTATGGCGTCAAACAATGGCGCTCAAAGGCCAGGACTGGTTTGTGAATGAAATACTGCAGAGGTGATTAGACAAATCAACTGTTTATAAACACACTGTTAGCATTAATGTTTAGTAACAGCAGACACTACTGTGGTGGCCATAATGCCAACAGCTTGTCTTACATACATGTAATACAACAGAAAAGCCCATAGACGTAATTTGTGGGGGGTTTGAGGGGTACCCGTACCCCCAATTTTCGGACTGGGGGGTACTGTACCCCCACTTTTTGAACAATGCCAATCAATATTTTATTATTGTGCCTTCCCAGAGATCGCAGTCTCTGCTTTGCTTCGTGTATGTAAGAAATTAGTACCCCCCCCCCACTTTTTAGACCAAAATTATGCCCCTGGAAAAGCCTACACTTGCTGGCAGCCAGGCTACTCTGCAGTCCAGAGCGGTCATCTAGCTATAGAAGCCACAGTCTGCGTTTATTGATGTCAGACAAAATATGGCCCTGAGCAGTTTTGGTGCATTAGTATCTGTTGTTAACAGATAGCCTATTAAGATGGGAAATCACGTTTTTGTAATTTTTTTATTCCAAACATTTATATAGCACCCCTTCAGATTACTACTCACTGTACTCAGAGGCGCTCCCTGCCCTAATGATGTTAGAGTCAAGATGACCAGACAGTAAGTCAAAAACTAACAGCTCGAAAAACAAATTACTAGAAGAGAGTCACCACTGGCAAGGTCCCGCAAACACGAAGACCCCAGTCAACGGATTCTCATCCAGAACTGATGGGTGGCATGTCATTCGAAGTTCATGGTCTTGGTAGCGTCGAAGAAGAGGAACGACGACAATCGTAATCGCTTTAAATATACCACGTATACATGTGTATACTGTGGCGGTCAAGGTTACCGTGCGTATGTGGGAAGATTTATTTTATGCGAATGGCATCGTTTTCTTTAAGTTTACATGCGAAGGGAACAGCATCGTTTCTCTTAATTTTTCATGCGAAGACCCAGCATCGATCATTTAATTTTTATTTAATTTCAATAGGCGACTGTCCGGCAACGACCGTGGCAGGGAAGCCCGATCGACGGTGTAAAGCCAGCGCATAGCGAGCAGACGCGTTAATTTGGGATGCATAGAGCCTGCCTCACGGTGTGCTGCTTTATACGTGAAGAGTTGGTTCGACTCTTCATACATAGCAATACTGTTCAACAGCGTTGTTGGTTAGCGATTCAGTTACCGATTCAAATATACTGCACTCAGTGTGGTAGGCGAGTGATTTTGGTTACGACAGAGTCAGAGTTCGAGTTTCCGGTTAGTACAAATATATTTACGGACGAAAGGGGCGTTCGAATAATATAATCAGGCGATCCCGAGTACAGCTAAAGAAGTTCACTGTTGGGAGACGGGCCGACAGCGCCGATCCCTCAGTTGATCGCGAAGCGGGCTAGATCCCGATCGTGGGAAATCTACGGCTGAGTAATACTCGGGGAAGGATACCGTTGATACACAGGAAAACCAATTCAGTGTGAGATCGAAAACCAGGGTGAATTTGGCGACGGGCAGGAAAGTCCCTCTTGGGTTTGGAAGAACTCCGCGATCGGAGCTTGTCGGGTAACCCATGAGAGTAGAGGTGACCTTCTTAAGGTAGCCATTTTCTGGAATTCTGAAATCCTTGAAACCAAGAGTAAATTTGGTGTCGGGCAAGGAAATCCCTCTTGGAGTTCGAAGAACTCCAAGATCCGACAGTGTTTGGTTTTACCCACTGAGAAGAGTTTTACGCGATTTCGGCGTACTCGACACAAGGGAAGTTCTACGCACTTTCGGCGTACTCGGCCGGAAGGATTTTACGCGACTTCGGCGTCTTCGGCTGGGAGAGTTTTACGCGACTTCGGCACTCGGTGAAGTGACCGTCGGGATACCTGAAAAAACCAGTTTAGTACAAAAACGATAATAAGGGTAAATTTGGCGACAGGCAGGAGCGGAGCTTGTCCGGTTACCTGTGGGAGTAAGCGTGACCCTCGTTAGGGAACCAAAATTCGGAAATTCTTGGGAACAAAATTCAGGACATTCTGGTAACCTTACGGGGTCGGCGTTACATTTGGATTGTGACACTTGGATGGCTGACACGCCGGTGGAGCGTTGGAGGGGCTCCATCGCCCGGTAACTAAAAATAGTTACTGGGAAAGACCGCTGTTACCGAAAGACCGCAGTACGGGAAAAGACCGCCCGACAACTGATTACAGTGCGGTAAGACCAGGAAAACGATAGAGTCAGGAAAATCTTGTATTCAAGCCAATCGTTATTCAGAGCAAATAACTTGGTGATCGAAACACGTAGTCCCGAGAACTGACCGAAGTGCGAAGTAGGGCCCACCTCGTGCGCCGGTCGGAACACAGTTCTGCGTGCGGTTAGGGAGGTTTTAGACCTAGAACCTGTCCTATCAGAAGAGAGTGTCGTGAGACCAGTATACCGCGTTAATATTACACGTGTATATATTATCGCAAGATGTTCGCGTGTTTGAGACGGCACGACGTGACAACTCGTCAGATGTACACCTTGTCCTCTCGGACAAGAGAACGTTCAGAGTTTTCCCCTATTGACGATAACTCGAGAGTCATGAGATGCAGAATGGCACGTGAGGGTTCGGTTAAGGTGGAGAAAAAGAGGAAGTCTTTGACTAAGAGATCTCACAGGAAGCTGAGGACTCCTGCCGGCAAGAGAGCGAACCCTGTTCTAAAGGACGGCCATCCTGAGGACGAGGACGTTGCCCACCCGGCGACCGCGGCAGTGGCAGAGTCCGAAAGTGAGATGGAGCTTGACAGCGACACTGTTCGCAAACAAGCGATACCCTCGGGACCTCCTCTTGGAGAAATGGGCACTGAGAGCGGAGACAGGGAACCGCTCGTCTACAGCAGAAGTAGACAGGATAGTGACCCGGGCGACTCCAGAAGGTCAGTTGGCTGGAGCCGAACCCAGCCCGACGACGAAGCAGCGTCTCGGGTAAGACCGACACAAATTGGTACCACGTCTGATGAAGGGTTAGTTGATCTCGAGCGACGAACGTCACAAACTGGTACCAGAAGTGGGGTTCTAGCGTTTTCTTGTCACAGAACCAGGCAAGGTCAGGAAGATACCGAGGACGAGTCGGATGAAGTGCCCCATAGTGAGCACGGAGGCGCGCGTCCAAAGTTACGTAAACGGAAAAGCAAACGGAGGTTGCTTGATGAAACGGGTGCACCTGACGAAACCAGTGCATTTGAAACGGAAGCTGGAACCCGCAGTGGGCGTGAAAGAGGTTTCCATGAGGATAACGGATGGTTGATAACCGTTCCAAAGACTACTGAGGTAGTACAGAACGATGTGAATAACGAGACATTCACACACTGGCGAGAGACCGTTGGTGAGAGTAGGTTTGACAGGTCCAAACCACTCGTCGACAATAGATCGGGGAACCTTGTGCAGGTTCAAGTACCTAGTATCGTACGGGGCAGGCAACCTGTACAGTTGAGACAGGCTTGTGATAGGCCAAGAGACATTGAGACAGGCCTGAAACCGCGGGGTGACGCGGTAGTGCAGAAAACGAGTGGTGACATCGTGGCGCATCAGCGAAACGAAGGTAATCGAGTACCGTTTACCAACATGGAAGAAGGTCGCCCAAGACCTGTGACCGATGAGGTAGATTGGCAAGCGGAGATGTCTTACCTGCGACAGAGTGTGGCAATGATGAGTTCGAAACTTGAAGAACTGTCTGTTCCTGCTGCTCAGCATGCGAAGTCTTACCGACGCGAGACATCGGGGAAACCTACGGGCCCAGGTTACCAGATGGATCGCCGAGGGAAGCTGCAGATCGAAGAGCCAGCACGGAGCCGAGGTAACACAGAGACACGCGAGGAAGTTTCGCTTTCGGGAACTTCGGAAAAGTTACGTAGCCGCTATCTTCCCGAGGACAGCGGGAGAGAGTCACACGGAAAAACGGCAAGGCAATCGAGTCGACAACGCCTGTTGACAAGAGGAAGAGTTGAGGCGAAATTACGTTCGTCAGTGAGTTCTTCGGATTCAGACACCGATAGTGTTGGTCCAGAAGAGGCCATGAGAACCGGAGTTTTTGACAGGAAAAACCTCCGCCAACGAGGAAGACATGAGAGTTATGAGAAAACTGAAAGGGAGACGTATGGTAAGGAACGTCTACCAGAGTACGAGAGACGCGGTTTAAAACAGGCACTTGATAGAGAAACCGAGAGAGAATCGAACATGGGAAGAGACAGAGATCATTTGGCCTGGGATGAGACCCACGAGCGGTACTCTAAAGGGCACAAACCAGATTCGAGAAGTCGTAATTGTCTTAGGTACGACGAATCTGACAGACCGCCAGATTCAGGAAAAAGAGATATTCGCGAAGAAGACAGAAGAGTTACGTTCGTCAACGGAAACTCTCAGAGCTCTCGCAATAAATATAAACGATCGGAGTCCAAAGACTACGCAGGTGGTGAGCCTCGTAGAAAAGGTCAGAGACAGGCTGAGTACATCTCTGATGAAGACAGTGCAACGTCAGGCGACCGAGAGATGACTACGATGTATTCTAAGTGGCGTACAGGGAAGACGTTGGGTACTCTGAGGGGACAGAGTCGGCACCGGTCAGTGGTGAGGACAGACGAGGAAAACGGTTCCAGGAGTAACGATGGGGGCAACCGGAGAGGAAATCCCAAGAAGAGTGTCGGAAGATCACTTGTTACACGGACAAGAGGCGAAGACCGATCGGATCGCGGTATACGAATTAAGCTAGAGAAGTACGACGGCAAGTCAGCGATCGCAGCCTTTCTAGCAAAGTTCGAAGTTTGTGCACGGTGCAACCGGTGGAGTGATCAGGAAAAAGCAGACCAGTTAATGTGTGCCCTAACGGGTCCCGCTTCGCAGCTGTTGTGGGACATGGGTGCACAGAGGGACGTGTCGTGGCGAGAACTTGTTGAGCGGCTTAAGGCCCGGTACGGGTCTGATGACCAAACTAGCCTATATCGGATGAAACTTCGCACTTACCGGCAGGCTCACGGAGAAACGCTGAGTAGTGTAGTGCAGGAAGTAAGGAGGCTAATGGCTTTGGCATACCCAGGACCAACAAGTGATATCGTCGAGACGGTCGCTTGTGACGCTTTCATTGATGCACTGGCAAACCAGGATTTGGGGCAGAAGGTGCGCGAGCGAGAACCAGTTAACCTCGAAGCGGCGTATAAACATGCGGTGAGGTTGGATGCCTATGGTCGATCTTCGACACAAGGTGGTGATTTAGACCGGAGACACGCGAGAGTTAAAGTTACCATGGAAGACCGAAAAGACTCGAGCACTGAGGGGCAACAGTCTCGTCGTCTAGAAGATCTCGAGCGAAAGATTAAAAATCTTTCAAGAGAACTTGATCGAGTGACAATAAATCAGAATTTGGGCATCGTTCCGAGAAAACCTCATGAAAGGGAGAACAGTTCTGATCTAGCTGTGGGAGATCAGAGGACAACCGAACCAAATGTGGGATGGCGACGGATTTATCCGCCCACACGGTTGCGTAACCCGGATATCGAATGCTACTTGTGCAAACGAAAAGGACATGTGAAGCGATTTTGTCCTCAGAGAAACGCTGAGACGAATGGTGCAACCGGCACCAGTGAACCTACAAAGGCTGAACCGATACAAGAGGAAACCCAAAACCGACTGGTCAAAGGCAGTAGGGTGGCCTACGTGGTTGCAAGACTGGCAGGAAAACGTATACACTGTCTACTTGATTCTGGAAGTGAAATGTCACTTGTGCCACGACGTTTCGTGCTAGACGCTGTGCTAGTACCGTCAGAACAGCGACTCCTAGCCGCTAATGGAAGTCAGATTAAGGTGGATGGTGAAACTAACCTTAAGATTCGGATCGGAAAGCAGGTGTACCCTGTACCCTGTCTGGTTACAGACCAAGTGACAGAAGTGATCTTGGGGTTATCTTGGCTGGAAGCCAATCAGGCAAGATGGGACTTCGCAAGTCGATGCGTTTTCCTTGGGAGCGAGAAGATCCCTCTGAAAGAGGTCGTTACCGAGTCCATGTGCCGGAGGGTTATTGTGCAAGAGGACATAATAGTTCCTCCAAGGAGCGAAGTTGACGTTCCAGCTTGGGTAGTATACCCGCATTTCCAAAAAGATAACGAAGATTGGACGACCATTCCAATGGAATTATCAAAAGATTTGATAATCGGACGTACGTTGGTGACAGGAAGAGACACGGAAGTGTGGATCAGGATGTTGAATGTTGGAGACAGAGATTCGCTAGTCAAGAAACGGACTGAATGTCCGCTGGAGCGAGTGAACGTAGTCGATGTGACAGTTAATCGAGCCAGAACGGAATCGTATGATGAGCCTTACCGAAGCGAAAATCCGGAGAAGCCTATGGGCCCAGGTTATCCGGAGGAACGCCGAGGAAAGCAGCAAAGTACGATTGACCGGTTTGGATCGAAGATCAGTACAACGGCCAGTGTGGCGGAGCAGACGCTCAACCCACTTGCCGAACAGACCCTAAAACGACTATGGGAAGAAGTGCCAGCAGACATTTCGGAAGAGGAGCGAATCAGGTTACGAAAACTTGTGCTAACGTACAGCGCAACGTTTTCCCTTAACGAAAGTGATAACGGATTCACTTCGGTGATCCAACACGAGATCGATACGGGACAGGAGAAACCAGTTCGGCAACCTTTGAGACGTCAACCGCTTTCCATGTTACCGGAAGTTGATCGTCAGGTAGAAGACATGTTGAGACAAGGAATCATTGAACCTTCGATATCGGAATTGGCATCCAATGTCGTAATGGTTAAGAAAAAGGATGGCAGTATGCGTTTCTGTATCGATTACAGGCAACTGAACCTGAAGACACGGAAAGATGCTCATCCGTTACCCCTTATCCGCGAGAGTTTAGATACCCTGGGTGGCGCCAGATGGTACAGTACGTTCGATTTGAGAGCAGGTTATCACCAGATGGCCTTGCACCCAAGAGACAAACACAAGACCGGGTTCGTTACGAGAAGGGGCAGCTTCCAATTCAAAGTGTTACCTTTCGGATTGTGCAATAGTCCGGCCTCGTTTTGTCGACTAATGAACTTAGTCTTGACAGGGCTAAACTATGACATCTGTCTGGTTTACTTGGATGACATAATTGTGTTCTCGAGGGACGTAGAGACGCACAAGCAACGTCTAGAGATGATTTTCAGGAGATTACAAGAGTATAATCTCAAGCTGAAACCATCCAAATGTTACCTGTTACAACAGAGAGTATTGTTTCTTGGTCACGTTTTGAGTGAAGAAGGGGTCGCGACGGATCCGAGCAAGATCAAGGCCGTAGAAGAATGGTCTGCTCCTCGGAACTTGAGGCAAGTCAGATCCTTCGTTGGTCTTTGCTCCTATTACCGACGTTTCATACATGATTTCGCGGTGGTAGCTCAACCACTTCATTTTCTGACCAGGAAAAATGTACCGTTCCGTTGGACTGACGAATGTCAGGGAGCTTTCGAAGAACTTAAACGAAAGTTGGTTTCCGCACCTATACTTGGGTTACCGAACGACGAGGGACAGTACATCCTAGATACGGATGCCTCGGCATACGCCATTGGAGCGGTGTTATCGCAAGTACAAGAAGGAGAAGAGACAGTGATTTGTTACGCGAGTCGGCTCTTGTCGACGGCGGAACGGAACTATAACGTTACCAGGCGAGAGTTGTTAGCTGTGGTGTATTTCTTGAAAGAGTTTCGTCAGTACTTACTGGGTAGTAAATTCCTACTCAGAACAGACCACTCCGCACTTCAGTGGTTACGCAGAACACCGGAACCGATTGGCCAACAGGCTCGTTGGTTAGAGATGATAGAGGAGTTTGACATGGAGATATGTCACAGACCGGGAGCAAAACACGGTAACGCAGACGCGATGTCTAGAGGTCCGGGTGAGGAACAACCTAAAGTGGTTACCATGAGAGTTACGAATGAAGACGTGATGTGGGCACGTCCGATCGGAGAAGTAACGCGCTCCGAGGTTACCAGTGAAGATACAGGCCAGGAAATCCGTTGGACAAAGGAGTTTCTTCGAAGAGAACAGCAGAGCGATTACAATATTGGTACGGTCCTTGATTGGAAGGAGTCGAAGCATCATCCAACACAGGCAGAACTATCACCTGCTAACGGAGAGGTGAAAGTGTTGGTGAGCAACTGGAATCAGCTGGAAGTCCTGCAAGGAGTGTTACACAGAGGCTGGATTCAGGGTAACACAGGAAAAGCTGAGCGATCTCAGTTAGTTGTGCCCTTATCTCTACGGCAAGAGATGCTTCAGTTAACACACGCAAGCTTTGCCGGAGGACATTTCGGGATTCGGAAGAGTTTAACGCAGTTGCAACGCCGGGCGTATTGGCCGAGTTGGAAGGACGATGTTAGACGGTTCTGCCAAAGGTGCGATCGCTGTGCTCGTTATCGAAGGGAGAAACCTCCAAGACACGGTTACATGCAGACTCCTGTGGTCGGTGAACCAATGGAGAGATTCGGAATTGATATAACTGGTCCACGCTAATGGTTGTGCACGTGGATAAATTGAAGCCGTTTTACGGTAAACCTCCGAGTACCTGGTTACCGGAGAGGGACAGAAATCTTGAGTTACCTACAGTAGACTGGCCAGTCCTGGCTCAAGATCCTAATGCAGAACATGAACCAGAGGAACCTTCAGAAAATCCAGACGAGACCGCTGATCCAGAATTGCCACCTGGACGACGGACGAGACGAAGACCTCGCTTGGATGGATGACTACGACTGTAGAAGTCCTTGTTAGTGACCTTCTGAAGCAGACGTGTATCTAGGACCAACTAGATAAACGCTTAATTGCGTTGGTTTCATTGACTATTGGAGACCCATGTTTCAGTTGCCCTTTGGATGAGAGTATTTCTTTTGAGCGGTATCTGGGAGCATACAGTACCGGTGCTACCAGCAACGCTTAATTGCGTTGGTTTGACAGATTGTCAGTGAATGACTGTTTAAGTTTCCTTTTGATGATATGTTTCGGTTAAACATTGGCTTAGTGGTTAGTACTGAAACGAGTAAAGATTCCAGTACTAGAACGCTTCATTGCGTTGGTTCTACAATATGATGACTTGTACTTTTATTTTGCTTTCACGATTTGGAAGTGGTACCGGGTGTGACTGATCGACAATGGTTACCAGATCGGGAGACAGTGGGTGACTTTTCTCTCCTTAAGTTCTCCTGGCCCTTGGGGTCCGGTAGAGCCCAGGTTCATGATAGAGGGCCTGTTAAGGTTGGCGATTTGTCAGGTACGACAGGTTGCCAGTAGGGTGGTGGTTCGGATCGAAAGCATCATTAAAAAGGCTGTCGCTATCACGGTTCTCATCGTGTTTGGCGTACGTGCAGGGTGCCGAGATCGGATCGAAAGCATCATTAAAAAGGCTGTCGCTATCACGGTTCTCATCGTGTTTGGCGTACGTGCGGGGTGCCGAGATTGTTGATAGACCGCCCTATAACCAAAGGTGCATTTGGTTCCTTGCTCTCTAAGTGGATCTGGGTTGGGGATGTTCCTGTCACGTTTGATTAAGGTCCCCGATTTTGGCAGAGATGCTCCGCATCTAAGTAAGGTGGGGAGAGTGTGGCGGTCAAGGTTACCGTGCGTATGTGGGAAGATTTATTTTATGCGAATGGCATCGTTTTCTTTAAGTTTACATGCGAAGGGAACAGCATCGTTTCTCTTAATTTTTCATGCGAAGACCCAGCATCGATCATTTAATTTTTATTTAATTTCAATAGGCGACTGTCCGGCAACGACCGTGGCAGGGAAGCCCGATCGACGGTGTAAAGCCAGCGCATAGCGAGCAGACGCGTTAATTTGGGATGCATAGAGCCTGCCTCACGGTGTGCTGCTTTATACGTGAAGAGTTGGTTCGACTCTTCATACATAGCAATACTGTTCAACAGCGTTGTTGGTTAGCGATTCAGTTACCGATTCAAATATACTGCACTCAGTGTGGTAGGCGAGTGATTTTGGTTACGACAGAGTCAGAGTTCGAGTTTCCGGTTAGTACAAATATATTTACGGACGAAAGGGGCGTTCGAATAATATAATCAGGCGATCCCGAGTACAGCTAAAGAAGTTCACTGTTGGGAGACGGGCCGACAGCGCCGATCCCTCAGTTGATCGCGAAGCGGGCTAGATCCCGATCGTGGGAAATCTACGGCTGAGTAATACTCGGGGAAGGATACCGTTGATACACAGGAAAACCAATTCAGTGTGAGATCGAAAACCAGGGTGAATTTGGCGACGGGCAGGAAAGTCCCTCTTGGGTTTGGAAGAACTCCGCGATCGGAGCTTGTCGGGTAACCCATGAGAGTAGAGGTGACCTTCTTAAGGTAGCCATTTTCTGGAATTCTGAAATCCTTGAAACCAAGAGTAAATTTGGTGTCGGGCAAGGAAATCCCTCTTGGAGTTCGAAGAACTCCAAGATCCGACAGTGTTTGGTTTTACCCACTGAGAAGAGTTTTACGCGATTTCGGCGTACTCGACACAAGGGAAGTTCTACGCACTTTCGGCGTACTCGGCCGGAAGGATTTTACGCGACTTCGGCGTCTTCGGCTGGGAGAGTTTTACGCGACTTCGGCACTCGGTGAAGTGACCGTCGGGATACCTGAAAAAACCAGTTTAGTACAAAAACGATAATAAGGGTAAATTTGGCGACAGGCAGGAGCGGAGCTTGTCCGGTTACCTGTGGGAGTAAGCGTGACCCTCGTTAGGGAACCAAAATTCGGAAATTCTTGGGAACAAAATTCAGGACATTCTGGTAACCTTACGGGGTCGGCGTTACATTTGGATTGTGACACTTGGATGGCTGACACGCCGGTGGAGCGTTGGAGGGGCTCCATCGCCCGGTAACTAAAAATAGTTACTGGGAAAGACCGCTGTTACCGAAAGACCGCAGTACGGGAAAAGACCGCCCGACAACTGATTACAGTGCGGTAAGACCAGGAAAACGATAGAGTCAGGAAAATCTTGTATTCAAGCCAATCGTTATTCAGAGCAAATAACTTGGTGATCGAAACACGTAGTCCCGAGAACTGACCGAAGTGCGAAGTAGGGCCCACCTCGTGCGCCGGTCGGAACACAGTTCTGCGTGCGGTTAGGGAGGTTTTAGACCTAGAACCTGTCCTATCAGAAGAGAGTGTCGTGAGACCAGTATACCGCGTTAATATTACACGTGTATATATTATCGCAAGATGTTCGCGTGTTTGAGACGGCACGACGTGACAACTCGTCAGATGTACACCTTGTCCTCTCGGACAAGAGAACGTTCAGAGTTTTCCCCTATTGACGATAACTCGAGAGTCATGAGATGCAGAATGGCACGTGAGGGTTCGGTTAAGGTGGAGAAAAAGAGGAAGTCTTTGACTAAGAGATCTCACAGGAAGCTGAGGACTCCTGCCGGCAAGAGAGCGAACCCTGTTCTAAAGGACGGCCATCCTGAGGACGAGGACGTTGCCCACCCGGCGACCGCGGCAGTGGCAGAGTCCGAAAGTGAGATGGAGCTTGACAGCGACACTGTTCGCAAACAAGCGATACCCTCGGGACCTCCTCTTGGAGAAATGGGCACTGAGAGCGGAGACAGGGAACCGCTCGTCTACAGCAGAAGTAGACAGGATAGTGACCCGGGCGACTCCAGAAGGTCAGTTGGCTGGAGCCGAACCCAGCCCGACGACGAAGCAGCGTCTCGGGTAAGACCGACACAAATTGGTACCACGTCTGATGAAGGGTTAGTTGATCTCGAGCGACGAACGTCACAATACGAACTCCAAATACTTTGTAGTTGTCCTAATATACAGCGCATTGTAAGTGCGTGTCCTTGAATAGATTTATAACGCAAATGAAGATGAAGCACTCACAGAAAGTCCCACTCGTATGGGCTACTCCTCCATGCCTTTCGCTATGTCGCACGTGTAGCAATAGCTATACTCATCAAAATGTATAGCCACTAAAGGAAGTGTATAGATATCATTCAAGATGATTTAATAATTATACGACGCCGATGCGACACTTTAAGGCATAATAAGTATTGGTCCCTTCGGTACTGTAAGACAGGGAAACAGTCTGCGAGCCGTTGGAGGAAAGAGCGTCACGTGATATGGCAACGGCCAATCACCGGGGCGGAACGTTCAAATTTTGGAATCGAGCGCAATTGAATCAGGATCAAGGTCCATCGGAGGATGAAAATTCATTCGGCGTCAAGGCTTTGAATCAGAACGGTCGACGGGAAGTTAGCTGCGGTTAACTTGAAGAGATTCCGCATCAGGCCGCGAATCAAGGAGGAACGGGAGAGAAGAAATGCGATTCAGCATCAGGCTTTGAATCAGAACGATCAACTGAAGGTTAGCTGCGGTTAACTTGGAGAGGTTCAGCAACGAGCGTAAAAAATCGTTTATCACAGTTCTGATATACTGTGAGAGTACATTCAGCCGTGCGAAGGTGTTTGTATCGAACATCCGACGCATAAAGGGGGAAAAAGGGAATCGCGGACTCGGGACTCTGTGGAACTCGAATGACTCGATGAAACGTGAACTCTGTTGAAGAAAACCGTGGAACAATTCTCATCGAAAGAGGCGGTCAGCATCGTATCATCAAAGGCATCTTCAACGAGGAAAGATAAGACCCACATAATAATATTTTAAATTTAAGAATCGGTGTCGCTAAGTAAGATAAGTATATGTGCTATGAATGTGAGATTGACACGGTTGATGCGATTTTAATTATAACTATATTCTTTAAAACTCATACGTGTTGTGTCATTAATCATTAACACTTTGAATTTCGAAGCGTTGTATCTATTCGGTATATTCTATTCTCCAAGTAAGGACAAGCTAAAACGCGACCCGAAAGGGACCGCTACAATTGGGAGCCGCGTCCGGGATGTTTAGAAGTATTGTTATAGAGCGTGGAAACTATAATCAAAGTTGAAGTGACATTAAACGCGTAGTTTGTTTTGTGCGATTAGCAAAAAAAAAATAAGTCGAACATACACTGTAAAAAATAATCACGTTAAGTAACAGAAGTTTTAACGGTACATACACTGAAAAAAGTAATACCGTTATTTAACAGAAATATTACGCTCAAAAAAAGTTTTTGTACACTGTAAGAAATTTATACGTGAAATTACAAAATTTTCACGGTTTAAAGATTTCGTTAAATTTAACGTGAATCAAGGCGTTAAAAGCCCAAATAATTTGTGTAGCAGAAATTAAAGGCGAGTGAGCAAGTAAGATGGCGGCTACTGATTATCAGCAGTGGGTCGCAATAGCCCAATCGCTAGGCCTTCAAGGAGAGGAAGTTCGGGCGTTCGTGACAGAAAGACAGGCCGAACTAAGAGAGGAGAGAGCGAGGGAAAGAGAAGACAGAAAAGCGAAAGAGTTAATGGAAGCGGAGGTGGAGAAGGAGAGAAGGAAGGCCGAAGAAGAAAACAGGAGAATGGAGGCAGAAAAAGAAGAAAAAAGGATTGAAGCAGAAAAGGAAGAAAGGAAGATTGAAAAAGAAAAAGAAGAAAAACGGATTGAAGCAGAAAAGGAAGAAAGGAGAATTGGGATTGAAATGGAAAAGGAAAAGAGAATAGCGGAAGAGGAGCGTGAGAAACGCCAAATAGCAAAGGAAATCGAAATCAAAAAGATAGAAGCCGAGGTGAAGATGAAAGAGATTACAGCTCGGGCAAACCACAACATTGGAGAAATTGAAGGCGAAGAGAGACTGATTACGATGGACAGAGGCGCTGATCACAACGGCTACAATCGACACGGCGTGCGGGATATCAAATTTCCAAATTTCGACGAAGCCAAGGATTGTTTGGACGCGTATCTGCTGAGATTCGAAAGGACGTGTATGGCATATGAGGTGCCAGGTGATTTATGGGCCTTGACTTTGGCAAGGTACTTGAGTGGAAGGGCGTTGGAAGTTTACCAAAGACTTAGCCCAAGAGAAGCGCAAGACTACCAGAGTCTTAAAGGTCAGCTGCAAAAGAGGTTCAGACTGACGGAAGGGGGATATAGAAAGAAATTTAAAGAATGTCGGATCGAGCCAGGAGAGACACCCACACAGTTTGTGGAAAGATTGAGGAGATATTTGAGACAGTGGATGAGCCTGTCAGGATACGGTGAGACTTTTGAAGGACTGGAGACTCTGATTTTAAGAGACCAGTATTTTATAACGTGCCCGAATGATTTGCGTACATTTATTAAGGAAAAGGGCAAGATGGACCTGAAGGACATGCTTGCGCAGGCAGAAAACTACATAGAGGCGCATGGCCCTATACATAGTGATGCCAACCAGAAAATGAGAGGAAATCCCCTTGGACAGGATGATAGGATGAGAAACAGATTCGCTATGGCGAACGCTGGTAACAAGATGGAAGCGAATGGATTCCGGGAAATTAGCAAAGGAGGAGTTGGTAGGAACTTCGGAGGAGAAAAAGCGAACAGAGTCGATTCGAGAATCGTCTGCTACACGTGTAAGGCACCGGGACACAAATCATTTGATTGCCCGAGTAAATTGCGAGGTCCTGTGAAGCATACGGCCGCAGCCATGCAGACGTTTGAAAATGACGGAGTAAAGGAACGAGGAGATGATGACCGGAATGGCAACTTTGCAAACGAAAGAGAGTGTGGACGTCTGGAAGTGAACAATGATACGCACACGGACGACGAGATGGTGAGGAGCGCCTTCATGGTAAACAAGGACCGCAAGGAAGATGACATTGTAGGAGATTCGAACCCCGCACATCAAGCCACAGTCAACGGACAAAAGGTTGAATGTCTATTCGATTCTGGAGCTACGTGCTGCGTGATTGAAAGAAGACTGGTAGATGAAAGGGATCTCACTGGAAAAACAACGTGGTGTACATTGATAGATGGAAGCACGCGACGATTCCCTACTGCCCATATCAATGTTGAGAGTGAATATTTCACGGGAAGAGTTGAGGCTTTGGTGATGGAGAGACCAACGAAGCCGGTGATCATTGGGAAAATCAGTGGTATCAGATTCGTAGTCGAGAGAGAAGAAACATGTGTCGAGGAGGTAGAGAGAGACAGAGAGTTGGAATCACACCACCAAGAAAAAGATCTAGCTGTGGAGATATGTGGGACGAGCGGTGCAGAGGTTATTACCGAACCTGCTACCGACGTCAACGTGACCAACGACGTGAGAGGAGGAGACGAAGTGTTGACCGCGGCAGCAGTAGAGACGAGGGCTACGGGTAAACGGACTGAGCGATTAAAGCCACTCAAGGCTATTGAACTGCCGGATGTCAAGATCTCACCACAAGAGATCCAGAAGATGCAAGGTGAAGACGAGACCTTGAAGAAGTATAGAGAATTGGCAAATCTACAGGAAACTGAGGACTCTGTAGATAAAGCACAGTTTATCGAAAAGAATGGACTCCTTTACAGACGATTCAAGGAAATCTCGAAGGATGAGGTACGGATGCAGCTAGTTGTTCCAAAGCAGTTAAGGGATAAGGTGATGGCAATAGCACACTGCTCACTCTTAGCCGCACATCTGGGAATTAAGAAGACACACAAGAAAATAAGCAACGATTTCTACTGGCCGTCTATAAACCAAGATGTGAGAAGGTTTGTCTTGAGTTGTGACATCTGTCAACGCACGGTTGACAAGAAAGTCAATTACAGGGCACCTTTGGGGCATCTACCGATCGTGGATGTTCCATTCGCCTGTATTTGTATTGATCTAGTGGGGCCGATGAATCCAATGTCGAGCAGAGGATTCAGATACGTGTTGACGGCGATTGACCTGAGTACGAGATATCCGGAGGCGATTCCGTTGAAAGGAATTACTACAGAAGAAGTGGCAGAGGCACTCTTCGGATTATATTGTCGGATGGGAGTTCCCCAACGCATACACACTGATAGGGGTAGCCAATTCACATCTGATTTGATGGCGGAGGTCAACAAGATGTTGCTAATCAAGCACACGTTAACGAGTCCTTATCACGCTATGGGTAATGGATGTGTAGAACGCCTTAATGGTACGATCAAAGCTACTTTGAGGAAACTCATAGGCGAACAACCGAAGGAATGGGATCGATACTTGGCTCCGCTGCTATTTGCATTAAGAGATACAGTTCACGAGAGTCATGGTTTCACCCCATTCGAACTTGTTTTTGGAAGGAGCTGTAGAGGACCTATGAGGATTCTGAAGGAACTATGGACGAAAGAGGTTGTAGAAGACGAAGTCAAAGACGCATACAATTACATGTTGGAGTTGAGAGAGAGAATAGACGAAACTTGTGCCATGGCTCAAAAGGCAATAAGTCAAACTCAAGCCAAGAACAAGAAGTATTATGACAAGAAAGCCCGAAATCGGAAGTTGGAAGTTGGCGAGAAGGCATTATTGCTATTGCCTAGTAGCAATAATAAACTACTTCTACAATGGCAGGGACCATATGAGGTCAAAAGCAAGGTCGGTGAATACGACTACAGAATTGAAATGGAAAGAGGAAAGGTCAAGACTTTCCACATCAATATGCTAAAAAAATACTACGAGCGTGAAGACCCGATGGATGCTAGACAAGCTCGTAACCAAGAAGTAGGGAAGGATACGGAAATTATTGCCTATGTATCCGCAGTCGTACACGATGGAGAGGCAGATATCGATGGAGAAGCTGAGTTGTTAGAATTGTACAATAGCGTGCAAAAGGAAACACACCAGGATGTGGATATCAACCCTGAGCTAAACATAAAGCAGAAGGAAGAACTGAGGAAGTTGCTGAAAGAATATAGCGACATATTTTCAGATGTACCGGGAAGAACGGATCTAGTCAAGCACGAGATACACGTGACAAGTGAAGAACCTGTCAGATCAAAGGCATATCCGACGCCTTATCACCTACAACAGGAAATAGATCGAGAAGTAGAAATGATGTTGCAAAACGGGATCATAGAGAGATCAGAGGCCGCTTACGCTGCACCATTGGTAGTGGTAAAGAAGGCAGATGGCTCTAATAGACTATGTTGCAATTACAAGCAGTTGAACAAAATAACCGTTTTTGATCCTGAGCCTATGATGTCAAACGAGGAGGTTTTCAACAAGTTGAGTGGAAGTCAGATCTATAGCAAGTTCGATTTTTGTAAGGGATATTGGCAGATACCTATGGCAGAAGAGTCTAAGGACTTAACTACATTTGTTTGTGCCAATGGTATGTTCAAGTTCAATGTCATGCCATTTGGACTGGTGAATAGCGCATCAAGTTATAATCGGCTGATTAGAAAGGTATTGCGTGGTACAACAAATTTGGAGAGTTACATAGATGATATACTGGCCCATACAACAGGATGGGTTGAACACATAGGAATCCTGAAGGACTTCTTTGACAGAGTCAGGCACGCCCATTTGACATTGAGACCCAAGAAATGCTCTCTGGGATACGGTAGAATAGACTTTTTAGGTCATACGCTGAAAGGTGATGTTGTCAGCCCCAAAAGGGAATCGGTTGATAAGATAGTGGATATGCCAGTGCCACGAGACAAAAAACAAGTGAGGAGTTTCATAGGGGCGGTAAATTACTACCGCAAATTTATACCACACTGTGCAGAACTTATGACACATTTAACAGATTTAACGAAGAAGCAGGCGCCTAATATAGTGAAGTGGACTCCAATACTGGAAAGCTCGTTCAAGAATATGAAGGAAACCTTAGCGAAGGCCCCAATATTAAAGTTGCCAGATCTGAGCCGACAATTTATTATACAGACCGATGCGTCGGGGGTCGGATTGGGTTGTGTGTTGGTACAGAAGTACGAAGGCATAAACCATCCAGTTGCTTATGCGAGCAGGAAGTTGTTGGAGAGAGAAAGGAGGTATTCGGTAGAAGAGAGGGAGTGCTTAGCCATAATGTGGGGAGTTCAGAAGTTTGACAGATACTTGTTTGGCAAAGAGTTTGTAATCGAGACTGACCACTGTGGACTACAGTATATGAGAGAGGGCCGGATGAAGAATGCCAGAGTGATGAGATGGAGCCTGGCCCTACAAAATTATAATTTCAAAGTCAACTACATTAAGGGGTGTAATAATGTCGTGTCTGATTATTTGAGTAGGGGTCTGAACTAAGACGAACTACTTGATGCAAATTACGACTTCTAAAGCGTATACGTAGATGTCTCACATAGATATGATTATAGAATGTAGTTGTGTTGATGTTATTAGATGACTAAACATTTGATGATTTGTTAAGAATTGTAAAGTCTGTAGGACAGCCTTTTTTGAGGGGGGCATTTGTAGCAATAGCTATACTCATCAAAATGTATAGCCACTAAAGGAAGTGTATAGATATCATTCAAGATGATTTAATAATTATACGACGCCGATGCGACACTTTAAGGCATAATAAGTATTGGTCCCTTCGGTACTGTAAGACAGGGAAACAGTCTGCTAGCCGTTGGAGGAAAGAGCGTCACGTGATATGGCAACGGCCAATCACCGGGGCGGAACGTTCAAATTTTGGAATCGAGCGCAATTGAATCAGGATCAAGGTCCATCGGAGGATGAAAATTCATTCGGCGTCAAGGCTTTGAATCAGAACGGTCGACGGGAAGTTAGCTGCGGTTAACTTGAAGAGATTCCGCATCAGGCCGCGAATCAAGGAGGAACGGGAGAGAAGAAATGCGATTCAGCATCAGGCTTTGAATCAGAACGATCAACTGAAGGTTAGCTGCGGTTAACTTGGAGAGGTTCAGCAACGAGCGTAAAAAATCGTTTATCACAGTTCTGATATACTGTGAGAGTACATTCAGCCGTGCGAAGGTGTTTGTATCGAACATCCGACGCATAAAGGGGGAAAAAGGGAATCGCGGACTCGGGACTCTGTGGAACTCGAATGACTCGATGAAACGTGAACTCTGTTGAAGAAAACCGTGGAACAATTCTCATCGAAAGAGGCGGTCAGCATCGTATCATCAAAGGCATCTTCAACGAGGAAAGATAAGACCCACATAATAATATTTTAAATTTAAGAATCGGTGTCGCTAAGTAAGATAAGTATATGTGCTATGAATGTGAGATTGACACGGTTGATGCGATTTTAATTATAACTATATTCTTTAAAACTCATACGTGTTGTGTCATTAATCATTAACACTTTGAATTTCGAAGCGTTGTATCTATTCGGTATATTCTATTCTCCAAGTAAGGACAAGCTAAAACGCGACCCGAAAGGGACCGCTACAGCACGGTAGGCCTATTTGAAATTGAGCAGATGACACGTAGCCTACCGCGTGCATAAATCCCTGCTGCGTGTTAAAGACACCAATCGCAACTGTTCGTTGTCCTACAGGGCAGGCCTAACAGGATACAGACCAATGCCTCGATCTTCGCACAACAAAAGCTTCGCGCGATGCATGGATGCGTATAGGCTACTTCTGTTACTTGAGCAGCACAATGCTTCGACAGCGTTGACCCTTTGACACGCTCTACGTCATCGACCGTGTCAGGTGTAAACCCAGAACCAGCAGATCAATCCGTGGACGAGACGCTGGTAGGGCCTACTTGATCCAGACCGTGACTAGAGTTCAGTGAGTCCTCCCTCGCGTAAGTGCAACTGGAGACTAGTGCGGAGCTCGGTTTCTCAACGAATTAAGTAAGGCGTCGTGTTTTATATAGTGGACCTAACTGTGTAGGCCTATATAGTCCTACGGTCGATATATCTGAACTACGCTTTTAGAGCGACAAGGATCGAAGGATTGGGACAAGGCGCAAACATGGACTGGGGAAACGGTTAGTCTGACCACGTGCTTTTCTAATTAGCCTATTGTCTGCAGATAAAATGTTGTCAATCTCTAGGTTTACATTAAATAGTATTACGCCATGATACATTACGGTTTTTTCCATTGCACGATCTATATTACTCTTGGATACATTGCAGTTGATGGATATACCAGTTTAACACGTGTACATATCATTAACCGAGTTGAAGTCTATAGGGGGCCTAGTTGTCGTACGGGAGCCCAGTATAGGGTCTAGCCGTCCTGTTAAAGCTTGTACTGGCTGGCTCTGTTAGCTAGGCCTACACTGTTTAGAGCTCACGTCTAGGCTTCTCAATGCCGGTTCGCATACCGATGCTGGCTTATTATATATAAGAGCTTGAATCTCTGGTTCTAATTAACACGGTTCGTATAAACCTACACGGGGACCTGGAAAAGGCGTGGCACCATTCATACGGACAGCGGCGACGATGGATCTCGCTAGAGCCCTGCGCCGACGTCATAGTGTCGCCGGTCATTTTTGGTCGGCGGCGGCGGCGGCGCGCCGACGAACAAAAATCGGCGGCGGCGGCGCCCACAAAAAGTCGGCGTCGGCGCGGCGCGGCGTGCCCTAGGCAGAAACATGTCACCATGGGCATTTTTCCGGAGGGGGCAAAATTTTTCTAAGGGGGAAAATTTTTTTCAGGGGGCAAAATGACGTTTTTGCATGGAAAATATATTCACAAATCTAGGGGGCAAATCCCCCTTCCCCTCCTCCGGACGCCCATGTGAGTCACTATGAGAGTTGAACAGCCGTTGGTCCTGTAACCAGTCAAAGGGCCAAGTTCTCTAAAGCCCCTCCATCACACTGAAGCTCAACTACATATAAAAGGACTGAAAGAGAAGGCACCTTCAGACATTTGCCTTACAAATATGAACATCCTTAATTACACTGAACATCTGTATAGGTATTGGAAAATTGTAATAAGATGAAGCAACATGCATTTGCATATCGCATGAATACACTTGCATATGCACTGATACAGTATAGGCCTACGCACCAAGTCACATGGCAGATGCTGGATAACAGCATCCTCCCAGTAAGAGAGGCTGCTGAAGCCATGACGTGAAATGTAAATATATACGTTTTCCTATGGTAATACAGTGGCCGAGTGAACTCACTCCTGTTAATTTTTCAATGAATTTACCAGGTGGTCTGCTGCCCGTTTGAATTGGTGCCACGCCATTTCAAGTTTCCACATATAGACCATTGTTTGTATCAGACTAAACTGAAAAAGACCACTCTTGATACTATACGTGCTAAGTCAAACCTGTGTCAACTGATACTGTTTACCTGAATAGATGCCAGCCAAAAGTATTAATCAATTATACCTTCCCTTCTGCAGGATTATTACATGTACTTAAATGGCATTTCTTGATATTAATAGCACTCATAAACTCCTCTAATCTTGCAACATTAATCCAAAAATTTACACCATTGTATAATAAGACCACAGACATCAAAGACAACAATCAATAAGTTATAGAAGCTGATCAACATGAAGGTAACGAATGAGGGAATACTGTAGTACTGTAGTACACATACAAAGACATGAATTGCATATTGCTTTTGTTGTCAATGTATTAAGGAAATGGCAACAGGAACAGGTGTATCAAAACAATGGTTACTTGTAACAAGATATCGCTTTAAATGACTGTGTGTATCATGGCACAAAGACAAGATCACCAAAGTATAAGGAAAACGAATTTAGTCAGGAAGTCTTGGTATCAAGAAAGAGACCACAAACATTGTAATCAGCTATGTTCACTCTTTATCTTCTTCATTAACACACGAGTTTCTACCAATCAAAGTGTAATTTCTGAGAATTGTTTGCTTATCTTTGCAATATCATGCAAAACATGAAAAATGCAAAAATAACAATTGAGCATATCAAACTGGCATCGGCGGCGCGCCGACAGATTGTCGGCGGCGGCGGCGCGCCGACAAACAAAAATCGGCGGCGGCGGCGCCCACGAAATGTCGGCGGCGCGGCCGGCGCAGGGCCCTAGATCTCGCTCGATCAGTTCATTGAAAAATGAACATGATCGAGGCCATAATTATACGGTCACTATAGAAAACGTGTAGGCTAACATTTACATTCATAGGCCTGTATATATGTGCCTGTGAGTTTAGATTACAGTAGGCCCCATATGGATCGAATAGGCTATGTTATCCTTGTTGTTTATTAATGGTTACGCACGACATGGCGTCCAGTGTACGAAAAGCAGATATGTGTCATGTCCCGAAACTAAAACTTAAAACTAAGTAAACATAGGGCCTACTATATTATGTGCAAAGCCAAAAGTTTATGCAAATGGCTGTCGTGAGACACGCCTGGTTTTAGACAAGATGGCATCTGCAGAGTTGACTGTGGTCAGCCTATTACAGATCCAATTAGTAACTTACCTTCTACAGATTGGTGCGTAGGACTGCAATATGAGTGCAGGTGAACCTATTCTGAACTATTTCGAAGAGCTTGGCATTCGGGATCTGGAGAATTTTTAGAAACGCTGGTAGACTAAAGGCTACTGTGGAAAGAGAGAAGCAGAGAGAGAGAGAGAGAGAGAGAGAGAGAGAGAGAGAGAGAGAGAGAGAGAGAGAGAGAGAGAGAGAGAGAGAGAGACAGACAGACAGACAGACAGACAGACAGACAGACAGACAGACAGACAGACAGACAGACAGACAGACAGACAGACAGACAGACAGACAGACAGAGACAGAGACAGAGACAGAGACAGAGACAGAGACAGAGACAGAGACAGAGACAGAGACAGAGACAGAGACAGAGACAGAGACAGAGACAGAGACAGAGACAGAGACAGAGACAGAGACAGAGACAGAGACAGAGACAGAGACAGAGACAGAGACAGAGACAGAGACAGAGACAGAGACAGAGACAGAGACAGAGACAGAGACAGAGACAGAGACAGAGACAGAGACAGAGACAGAGACAGAGACAGAGACAGAGACAGAGACAGAGACAGAGACAGAGACAGAGACAGAGACAGAGACAGAGACAGAGACAGAGACAGAGACAGAGACAGAGACAGAGACAGAGACAGAGACAGAGACAGAGACAGAGACAGAGACAGAGACAGAGACAGAGACAGAGACAGAGACAGAGACAGAGACAGAGACAGAGACAGAGACAGAGACAGAGACAGAGACAGAGACAGAGACAGAGACAGAGACAGAGACAGAGACAGAGACAGAGACAGAGACAGAGACAGAGACAGAGACAGAGACAGAGACAGAGACAGAGACAGAGACAGAGACAGAGACAGAGACAGAGACAGAGACAGAGACAGAGACAGAGACAGAGACAGAGACAGAGACAGAGACAGAGACAGAGACAGAGACAGAGAGAGAAGCAGAGACAGAGACAGAGACAGAGACAGAGACAGAGACAGAGAGAGAAGCAGAGACAGACAGACAGAGACAGACAGAGAGAGGCAGAGACAGACAGAGAGAGACACAAAGACAGAGGCAGACAGACAGAGAGAGAGACAGAGAAAAGGAGGAGACATACATACATAGGCCTACAGACTTAGAGGTCTTATGCATAATTGGAATAGTATGACACCGGAAGTTAGGAGTGGCAAGTGGTTAATTGGTTGCTTTCAATTTGTCGGCGTCATGTCGAGTATCAATTCATTGCGGTCTATTTAAAAACAACAATGGCTACAATTGCACACTTGATTAGGCCTACTATAGCCCAATGACTCAAAATGACTCACAGTCAGTACGTGTAAGGCCTAATTAAAAATCAAGCTACAGGTAAGAGTTGTTTGCAGCAGAGGGGAACTTCCAATCGCTTACACAGTAGATATCTATTTGTAAGTCAAATTTCCAAAAGAAAGAAACTTGGAAACGTTACACTTTAAATTCATCGACGTTCAGATTAGTTGCGAAGTATTTGTCAGCATGGGCGTCCGGAGGGAGAAGGGGGGCATTTGCCCTCCCCTTGGATTTTGAAAATATTTTTTTTAAAATAATTTTTTATGATTATTCCAACATTCCCAACACGATTTTCAATGCTAAAACACACTTATTTATTGAGGTTAGTCAGCTATTCGATGTAAAAAAACTCTGTTTTGCCTCCCGCAACAAAAATTTTACCCTCCTAGAAATTTTTGTCCCCCTCGAAAAATTCCTGCGGACACCCATGTTTGTCAGTGGTCTTATTCATAGTAGTTTTGGGGATGCATTTCGTGTTGCTTCAAGCAGAACTGAGCTGATCGTCATACCTGTGACGTTTAGCGCATAAATGTCTGTTTTTTTGTGAAGACCGCCGAGAATAGACTATAGGGCCTGTAAGCCTCTACGTATGAGAATCTTCACGTGTTTCTACCGTGGCACTGAACGTTGAGATCAGAAACAATCCTAGTAGATCGTTTTATACTTGCATGCACACGGGTGGGTTACCTTGGGACAGTATATATTCAGTGCATCGATCACCATTGTCGCCAATACTTAGCCTTTTACAAAGCATAAAGGCCCACGGTCATTAAAAGAATGCCTGAACTGCGGGCCGTCTATTAGTCTCGTGTCTTTTGAAGTTTTTTGCTGGTTCGATACAGGTGCACGCAATACTTTTCTAGCTTATGAGCTACATGAATTGTCGCTAATCGTACAGTGGAGCTAAAGAACTCGTCTCCGATCAAATTAGGCCTATAAGTCCTCCTGCTTCTTGTCATTATAGGCCTAAAGGCAGCCAGCGAATGACGTGGCCACTGCCGGCGATCTTGTTTGACAGGTGGAGGACAATTTAGAACTGATCTGGTCAAAAAGAGATTTGAACTGATCTGCTCAAAAAAAGGTCAAAAAATGTTTTCGCGTAAAAACTGTTGACCTTTTTCTGGTGTTTCTTCAAAATATGGGGGGGACAGATGTTTGGTGTCCCCTCACTCTTAAAGGTGGGGTCTTATCCCCTTAGCCCCTCCGGATCGCCGCCCATGGACGTGGCTGATATTTCAACCCTCGTCACAATAATGCAAGACAGAGCTAAGCTTTCGAGTGTTGCTTTAGAAAGTTGGAGTTTACGATTATGACTTTCTAGTTGACCTGAGATAAATGAATTGGTCTCATAGACGTCGGAGTGTAAATAACGTAGGCCTACGATAGGCCTACATTAAGTATATAATTCCGCCACTGCCCGCATAGTGCCAGTCCAAAGCCTGGAAGAAGGAGGAGGAGGAGGACGTTAACCATCTTTGTTCTGAAATAGCTTCGTTAAAGAGAAAGTACTACTAGGCTATACTACTAATACAAATATACGTGTAGGCCTATAGTCGCCCAGTTATAGTAATAGTTCTAAGGTCGATGGGTCTGTAAATTAGGTCTATAGGCAGAGCTGGTGTTGTCCTGCACCCTCATTGGTAGCGCCTGAATAATAAGTATTCGCAGTATTGAATGCATGCATTTGACATGCTTCAGATTTCCCAGTACCTTAGGGCGGCTTTCCTATCTAGGTCAGTTCATTCGCCTATACAGTAAAGGTCGTGTTGATTCACTGCGTCTCTATTGTACTGTGTGTGCTTTGTTAAGTAGCAAGCTGTTTAATTAGTCTCGCAGTCTTTCTCGTTCCGCCTCTGTGGCGCTCGCACTTCGGTCTAGCATGCCCAAGTGACAGCTCTTCATGCATGTACACGGGGGTGAGTCAGACAACATGCCTTTGCGCGTGATTCTCTCAACTCCTGGCGCCACAGAAGTCAACCCTATGTCTGTATGTGTGTGTGAGCAGTAGGCCTAATACAGCGTCTTTCTAGATAATTCTAAGAGTACTCCAAACTGACCTATATATTATGACCCTCGTGAGTATCTGAACTTTAGACCATCACACGATTTATTCCACGTTATATTTTACTATCAGCCTACGGCTTCAAGTACGGGTTAAAATGGCCAAAAGGATATTATTGAAAATAAGTGCTATACAAAGACATTTACTAACCTCAATTTAAACTCTAGTAGACACTCTAGTAGACACTTGACGACACTTAGGAGCTCCCGTAGGCCCATCCAAGACACTTAGCATCTTCCCTATCTCTATCTGTAATTTGCTGCGTTATTGCCAGCAAAACTTGATTTCAAGAATTAAACGAATTATACATAGAAAGTAAATAACTGAAAATGGAAATAAGTTTGTAATGATATCTTTGGCGACTTGGCAAGTTGGCCAAGTCCTGGTAATTTAGCGCGGGTATAGTGGCCAAGCAAATGGCTAAATCTTGTCGATTTGAGGTAGGCCTATTTAGGCCTACTATATTGTCTGCATATGTTTTTTCGCAGACATATTGTTGGCAAAGGCGTGTTTTTCAAGCAATGGCCTCAACAATTTATTGTATCGCCAATAATAATCAAGTTCGATCTGACCAATGTGATCATATCGGATCTAAATTGGGTAGATCCACTGCTTCAGTAGACCTAATCTATTGCGAATTCTATCGTGCTGTTATGGTAACGTGCGAGGTATGAATTGGTGGTAACCTTAAATGATAAGGCTACCATAACAGCACGATAGAATTCGCTATAGAATAGGTCTACTGAAGCAGTGGATCTACCACAGCATCGTAATTCTTAATTAATTACAGTATTATATAACCTGCAATAATTTATCAGGCTATGCCCTTCAGAGAAACATTTTAAAGAGCAAAGCTCAGCTTACATAATATATGCCTATGTTGATTATGGTAATGCCATGTATACATACATACAGGCCTAACGTTAATCAGTTGCAATCTGTTTTAAATGCTGCTGCTCGCCTGATCGTTGGTATTCCTAGGTTTCGGCATAATATATCAAAATTCACGTGGGACGAACTGCATTGGTTACCCATGCAAAGAGCTCTGATTTGAAGATCTTGATGTTAATGCGTAATTGCCTGACAGGTTGTGCAGACTTGTGGTCCATCTAACCTCAAGGATCTTTGTGGTTCAGTATCTTCCTTCCACGGTGGCAGATTCCTGCGCTCTGCAACGCTTGGCGACTTGGTTGCTCCACCGGGCCCGACTTCCACGGTCCAGTATAGAAGTTTCGCTGTAGTCGGCACATACTCCTGGAACAAGTCTCTTTTCCGCAAACGCTTGAAGACCATTTTGTTTGATCTTGGTTCCATTGTTTTCGGTCGGAACCGCCTCTGATGGGTCTCTCTTGAAGTGGCGCTATATAAATTACAATTACAATTTTATATATATATATGCAATTATCTTGCGGGTGTGGTGTGTATATATATATATATATATATATACATATATATATATATATATAATCAGTGGCGTAAACTTGTCCAAAATATTGGGCGGGGATTTAGTCATTCATTCTACATTTGTTGCATTGGTTGTACAGAAGGCTCAGATAGCCTATCATGAGATGGATGGGAACCAGTGAGTAATCTAGACGTCTTTGGGGGGGGGGAAAGTTCCCCCCCAGGATTGATGTTTCCCCCCCCCAGAGGCTAGGAATATTACAATGTACAGACCATCAGGGGAGGAAAAATCCCCCCAGGATCGATGTGGATACTTGGTTCCCCCCCCCCCCAGAGAGATGGATTCCTAAAAAAAGGTCATCACTTTTTTGACAGAGGAAAAAAGTAAAAAATTGGGTGAAGGACTAAAAAAAAAGGTCATCAACTTTTTTCGAAGATGAAAAATGGAAAAATTTGAGAAAAGTGTGAAACTTTTTAAAGATGGAAGACAAAATTTTGTGTCAATTGTTTGCTCCCCCCAGAAACCTGGTTTCCCCTCCCAGACGAGGGGGACTAGATTAAACACTGGATGGGAACCTCTTTGCCAAGTACATTGAAGACAAAGCCAATCCGATCATTGGAGTTCTGGAACAAATATGTAGGCCTACATAGGAAAATTTGACTGGGCACAGTGCTCAGCTCCTATTTTCATTATGAATTTCTGACAGTAGGCCTTTTTCAGTTCTTTGTATATGTTTTTCTGTTTTTGAAGAAGTCTGTCTATATTGAAACATAATATTTCAAGAAATTCTCCTCTCGATTTTTTTGCGGGGCAAAGCCCCTCTCCTCAATTATTTGGGGCACGTGCCCCGGTCTACGATAATCGGATCGACACAACGCAACTACTTACAAGAAAATTGACGTGCAACAAATAGAATCACGCATGGCAGCCTGTTAGTCGCCCATCCAAGTAGATGTAAAATATTACTGTCGTTAGATCAGAAAAAGCCCAAAATGGCCCGTCAGTTAATTGGCAGTTAGGCTACTATATATGAGCGCTTCTGGCGCTCGCTTCAAGATGGTACATTGTTCGAAGAATGGCGAGTTATTGGTAGCCGATGATGCATATTCGAAGTAAAGTGCCTGATAAGGCTGCATCTGCGATATTCTTGGCAACAGATGTTGTGTTGCTGGACCGGTTCTGAAGGCTTATTGGAGAAGCACGCAGAATTTCCTTAATTCTCGCGGATAAATCGACCGTTTGTCCCCTTTTACGCATCGCTGACTCCCTCAGTTTACTCCTCAAAGCCCCAAGCAGTGCATGAAGCTTTGAACCCCATTACTAAAGACCCGCCTGTGGCTAGCTAAAGCTGCCTTCAACGTTCGAAACGTGTTATGTGAAGGGTTGAATGCTACGGGACGGGATTCCTTTTCAAATAATATCGCTGTGGCCGGTTTGGTGAGAATCGACCGGGAAGGTCTTTGTGTATTTATACAGGTGTCCGCGTTGTATCCAATGCTTGATATATGATATAGATATATGATATAGATAGAGACATAATTATGTCCATAGATATAGGGCCTAGATATTGATGTGCTGTGCAATGAGACATCATTTATACACTAGCTATAAGCTTATGCATGGATGTAAGTATGCATTATGTATCTGAATTAATTACTTTTATAGCGCCGTTGTTTCTTAATGCATCAGTCGAAGATATATCTTCGAGTGAGATCATAATCAAGAAGACTCATGATCCGCTGGAGAAGGATTAAGGTCGAAATTCGATAGGTATGAAAAAACCATGAATCCAGCTGCGTTGAGTAAGCAAGTATATAATCTTAATCTTGGACTTGAATGACATCCATGAAATGACAGAATGAAGAAAACTGTTAATTCCAAAGCTTGGACCAGAATCGTTTTGTGCGGGGTAGACATACAGCAAGGATCTAAGTATCCATTGTTCGAGTGAATTAGTCAAGCGAATTAGCTGGTGCCCAGTGCTTGGCTTTCGAAAGGCGCTCTAGAAGTGTGGAGATTACGATTACAATTTAGGCCTACTGGTATGACGAGTGTATAGAGAGCAGAAATAGTTTTTTCTGCGCAAATGTCTCTGACGCTAAGAATTAGAATTTGGTTACGGAAAGTATAAACAGCATGCACTTGCCTCTTGTCAAAGACCTTGGGATGATGTGTTCATTGGCGGCTCAAGGCAGTCTTGTTGTCAAGACCTTAAACCTCAAGACCAAGACCAAGACCAAGACCTTGAACCTCAAGACCAAGACCAAGACCAAGACTTTGAACCTCGAGACCAAGACCAAGACCAAGACCAAGACTTTGAACCTCGAGACCAAGACCAAGGCCAAGACCTTGAACCTCAAGACCAAGACCAAGACCCAAAAAATCGCAATCAGGTCAAGACTTCTAAAAATTGTCAAGTCGGAATATTCGCTATTTTAATGAAAACATGAGTCTTTTATTTTATTCAAGCAAATTAACTTTAAATGCAAACTGCAGAGAAATCCGAATTTGTAAACAAAAGTCCTTCATGCAAACTATTATTCCAAATGCCTTTTGTATTTTATAATAGCCAATTCGCTCAGAATTTTCTGACCAAGACTTGTCTGGTGGGCCTCATAAAAATTCCGCCGTGTGAAAAAAATACGTTCTACAGATGCTGAAGTCGCTCACACACACACATACACACACACACACACACACACACACACACACACACACACACACACACACACACACACACACACACACACACACACACACACACGCGCGCGCGCACAGAGTAGCTTTTCAAACACTGGATGTAAATGTACAGATAGTGAGTCCTTTTGAAATCTTCCCATGGTTTAGCATACCGTCTGATACAGAATAACTGTTGCTGCTGCCAACGGGTTTTCCTGACCAACAAGACTTGTATCCAGGCTATTGGTCGTATGGTGCAAGCAGGCTTGATACAGAATTCTCGAGTTCTGTTAAATGACTGTTCATATTGACAGCCGGTCTTGGTCTTGGTCTTGCGAGACCAAGACCAAGACTTTGAACCTCAAGACCAAGACCAAGACCAAGACCTTGAACCTCAAGACCAAGACCAAGACTTTTGGTCTCAAGACCAAGACCAAGACCAAGACTTTTAAAAACGAACTCGAGTGCACTCGAGACCAAGACCTTGGTCTCGAGGACAACAAGACTGGCTCAAGGACAAACGCAGACATTTAGTGCCTCTCCTGTGTTTGATTAGGGATATAGTACCTTTTCCAGTCTTGTTGTCAAGACCTTAAACCTCCAGACCAAGACCAAGACCTTGAACCTCAAGACCTTGAACCTCAAGACCAAGACCTTGAACCTCAAGACCAAGACCAAGACCTTGAACCTCAAGACCAAGACCAAGACCCAAAAAATCACAGTCGTATCCAGACTTCTATTCCTTACTAAAAAATTGTCCAGTCGGACTACCCGTTATTTTAATGAAAACATGAGTTTTTTTCATTTTTTTCAAGCAAAACAACTCTAAATGGAGACTGCAGAGAATTTCGAATTCGTATTTACAAAAGTCCTTCATGCGAAATGTTATTCCAGATGCCTGTTGAATTTTATAAAAACCAATTTGCTCAGAATTTTCTGTGGGGCCACATAAAAATTCTGCCATGTGAAAAAACACGGTCTACAAACTTAGTGCTGAAATCGCTAGCACACAAAGCAGCTTTTCAAGAACCGGATGTAAATGTACAAATTAATCATGAGTCTGTTTTGAAATCATTCCATGTTAAATAACCGGAAGTCAAAAATAATTGTCCAAAACAACAGTGAAGCCTCATTCACATAGTGTAAATACTAAAGCAATAACTGTATGAGTAATTATTGGATAAATTTTTAAAATTCTTGCCGTTTGCTAAAATTAATGACTGTTCATATTGACAAAAGTCTTGGTTTTGGTCTTGCAAAACCAAGACCAAGACTTTGAACCTCAAGACCAAGACCAAGACCTTGAACCTCAAGACCAAGACCAAGACCTTTGGTTTCAAGACCAAGACCAAGACGTTTAAAAACGAACTCGAGTGCACTCGAGACCAAGACCTTGGTCTCGAGGACAACAAGACTGACCTTTTCTCTTATATATATAGCCTATATATATATGTATATATATGTATATATATGTATGTATATATATATATACTCTGTGTGAATGATCTGGTGTTGTGGACATTGCTGTTGAAGGTCCGGATGAACCGATTCCGGCGGATGACGTCGTGACCTGGATTCGAGAGAAGAGTGTGCGTCTGAGGATGGAGGAAACTGGTCCACTCGCAGAACCTCCTGTCTCCATCATCACGGTCATGGAAAAGACGGTCGAGAAATTCGGATCAAGGAGGGCCCTCGGTAAGCGAAATACGGTTAACAGAGCATGTAGCTTTAGCATATGACTCGTATACTGTGGACAGTTCCCATCGCAAAGCGAGCTTCAGAAGCGCTTATTGTAGTTTTTCCTGATCCAGCCACTGTCACATTTTACATAAATTTTAACTGTCAGTTTTGAAAAACGTGAGCCTTTGTCTCACATTAATAATAGGCTACTTACTTACTTGCTACTTAACAAAATTACGGACAAAGGCAGTGATGAAAAGTGCCATAGGCTAGGGACCAAAAATTTATAGTTGCAATATGTTATATATACATACATACATTGTGGGCCATTAAAAATAAGAACGTCGCGTACAATCGTGTTTAATACAACATCAAATTGTGTTTTGAGTAAATCGTAAACACCTAAATTATTTCATGATGTGCTTACGTAGCAAGATTTACAACTCAAAGCGTACAAAGGCATGATGGGGCAGGTTATAAACAAAGGCTGTATATTAAAACGCCTGCAACAAAGTCAGTAGTACTAAGTACTTTAAATGTTTCCTAACGAGAGAAGTGTACGTAACATTTGGTTCGCAGATGAAAAGACATTTACAGTTGCCACGCCAGTTAATTCTCAAAATGATCATGTATATTCTGATGCAAGAAAGAAAAAGCAAATTCGAGGAACAAGACTCGTACATTAACATGAACATTTCACTCGCAGCACATGGTTTCGGTTGGTGCGTCTTGTATACGGGAAAAACCAGTGTAGTGTTTGTTGGACCCAGAGCCAAAGTGAACAGTAAACATCTATTGTGATCACGTTCTAGAAAAAGGTTTACTTCCTGATATATTCGAGCAAGAAGCAAACGCCACAACTGGACGTTGCAGCAGGATGGGCTCCTTCACACACAGCAAGAAACACTCTACTTCCTTCATCAGGAGAATGTCACCTTCATCGAACCAGACATAGGGCCTCCAAATAGCCTAGACCTAAACCCGGTAGACTAACTAAATATTTGGAGTGCCCTTCAACAAATGCCTCCATTCGTCGTAAATTTACAATAGAGCAACTGAAGTTGACCATTGTTGAGGAGTGGCGAGAAATGTCCCAGCGATTTATAGACAGGAGCATTACCGAGTGACGCAGGCATTTAGATAAAGAATTTGATAACCGAGGCGGACACAGAATATAATTTAAGATTTTTTAAAATTACGATTTAGCAACAAATTACTTTCATTTTGACAAGAAAAATATATTAATTAAATAAATAATTCAGAGTTAACGATATTTTTAATGGCCCACCCTGTAGGCCTAGGCCTATATGTAGGCCTATATTAAAAAAACAAGGACATCGATACAAAGGTCCAGAGGGTCAAACCCCACTCGCATAAAATCTGAACGGAGGTCGCTCGGCAATGTTCTCGTGGTGTGGTGTATTACGTAAACAATAGAGGTCGAAGCACGGAACCTTGCGGGACGCCATGACATGAATAATTAGCCAACCACTTACATGCATACTGATTGAGTGCGTGGACTAAATTACTAACAAACCAGTTAAATGCAGATTCAGAAAACCCAAACCAATACTGAGAGTAAAAGAGAGAACAGTCCACAGTATCGAAGGTAGCAGACAAGTCATGAACAACAAGTGCGGTGACCCTACCCTCGTCCATAGAGCACGCGATGTCATTATGAACAGCAAGAAGTGCTCATTCTGTTGCAGAGTCGGACTGGAATTATTTTGGAGGCCTTACCATTCCAATTATGCAAGGGACCCCAAGCTTTGGGAGTTTGTATATTTAGAATATATGTTTATTGACATATAATTACTTCCTTTCTTCCCTGGGGCACCGAGCGCTGAAACCAGAGGGGTCCATGTGCCACGGCACGCGGGCACAATGGCGGACTCGCCACTGTTCTGTTAAATGAAACTTACTGTATGCAACTGAAATGAGGAGTTCAGTGATTTGGGAAATAGATGAATTTGTATGCGATTCAAAAATTTCAATTTCAAAGTTGATTTGGGTATGTCATTAGACAGGTGGCCAGGGCCATGGGTCAATGCAGTCCTCAGGAATACACTTTGGATCTCCTGAATAAAGAGAGCAAATATAGCTTGCTGGCAAATACGAGGTGAATTAAATATTTATTCTACATCAGCTTGACAGTGTTTATGATCTGTCTCCTCACAGTGCACAAGGTCTATCGGTCGTCTTCAACGTAAACAATCCTCTGGGCCTATTTTTACTAGGCCTACTCAACTGAAAAAGAGAGTAACAAATCATTCAGGACGACCAAATGTTTCGTACTCAAGGTCAAATTAAAACAGAGTCAAAGTTTAACAAAACAATGTAAACGTACATCTTCGAAATTTCTGAGCGCCACACAAAAGCCACGCCAGGGAGACCATCTTAGCACTAGCGCTATATCAAATCAAGTCCGCAATAGCCAGGCTGCCTTGTCCGTTCCGGTGCCAGGTTAGAGTCCGGGGAGGTCAAGCCGAGGAGACGGCATGGTGCTACAGTGGTAATCGTGTGGTGGCGCAGGAATAGAATTAAGGTAGGAACCGTAGGATATATTTGAAGAGTTGGGTTTTCAGACGCAGGTGGAAAGCAGCGGAGGAGAGGTTAACATAACTGGCGAGATAGGAGGAAGAGCAAACTGGCGGAGATCTTTTAAGGACAACAGGAAATAGTCGTACATATTTATAAAGCGATAATGATGCATGCAGAAAACAACAGGTAGGTCCTGTCCAATTTAATCACTCCTATAGCACTGCTTTAAACGAAGCATCGATCGCTTCGTGCACGATCGCACAGTAACATTACTCAGCCACATAGGCGTAATTTCTGGGGGTTACGAGGGGTACCCATACCCCCACGTTTTGGACTGGGGGTACCGTACCCCCTTTTCAAACGATGCCAATGAATATTTTATTATTGTGCCTTCCCAGAGATCGCAATCTCCGCCTTGCTTCGTGTATGTAAGAAGTTGGTACCCCCACTTTTTAGACCAAAGTTACGCCCCTGCTCAGCCACAATGTCAATGACGCATTCTGATTAGAAACCGGAACGCAGAGGTATGCAGCCGACCACCATGGTAACCCGCTATGCCATGCCATCAACGATCTCAGCCGTTATGCACTTAACCATTACTTTTATACCAACTGCCAGAAGATACGAGGAAAGCTGTTAACGTCTTAGAAATGAAACTGAACGTAGTTCATATAATTGTATGACCATCGCTCGATTTGTTTGGCAGCAACCAAAGTGGGCGACGAGTGGAAATACTACACCTTTCGAGAGTATGAAGAGAACGTCCGAAGAGCCGCCAGGGCCTTTATTAAGGTACGGATATCATCGCATTGGTTGTTTAAGTAGGAGATACAACGTCGGCTCTCTTTCTCACAACTGGAGCAAGAAACGCGTGCACAAACACACGTAGGCCTACAATCCATAAGAAGGCGTTGTTAAGCATCACGCAATATTAGCCTGCTATAAATAGGATTCATACGTTGACTTATGATTAATAGGCCTAAACATTATGTTGTATAATATACCACAGGCTGAGGGATTCTAGCCCTTGTTGCACCGCTGTAAATAGATAGTTCTACACCTGGAATGAATCCTCCTCTTGCTCTTTCCAGAGCAACACTACATGTCTCTCGATGACCTATAGCAACGGAGCACACAGGCGCGTACTGTACCGGGATTTAGTATCAATAAGGTTTGTGCGTGTGTGACATGCTTAGGGCGCATGCATGCATTCAATGCATGGTGTATATGCATACGTATATATACATATATATACATATATATATACATATATATATATATATATACCCGTGCACTGAATGCATGTATGTATATATATATATATATAGGCTGTATATTTTTCGTTAAAATGTACATGTAAATAGATGGTCCTACACCTGGAATGGCCTTAATCCTCCTTCTCTGTGCACTTTCCCGAGCAGTAAGATGCCTAATGTATTGTAATTGTAATTAGTAACTTCTATTGCGCCGGTGTCTAATGCACAAGGCATCAACCGATGGCACACCAAAACCAAGCCGTAATCAGGTCAAAATCCGGAAGGTCAGTCCGTAAGACAGAGAGGCAGCCTATGGTGGATAAGCAATTTGAAAGAGGTAAGTTTTAAGTTGAGAACGAAATGACAAAAGCGACTGAGCAGAGCGGACAGACACAGGAAGATAGTTCCAAAAAGTAGGTCCAGCAACCGAAAAAGCTCGTTCGCCAAGAACAGTTCTGGATTTAGGTATGACCAGACAAAGGTTAATCAGATGACCTTGTTGAATAATGATAAGTCTGGGGAGTAAGAACTGATTTAAAGTATTGTGGCTGGCCAGAATTCAAAGTTTTATAAACGATGAGCCCCAATTTGGAAATGATTATAATGTATAATGTATAGCCTAATATCACGCAACACTAGGCTATATCCGTGGCCTGCCTTTGGGTTCGTTACTTTTCCTCACTTGGTTTAGGTTCAGACGAAACAACTCATTAAACTCATTGCACGCAATGTTTGCAGAAGGCACTTTTGACAATAAAGATTACGATAATGATGGCGATAACAACAAAGACAACGACGATGACGACGACGACGATGATGATGATAATTGGATATGTATAGGCCCTAACACTTTAATCTTCTGCTTGTTTCATATTTTTCTCTGTGTGTGCGTATACAGCTTGGTCTTGAGGCTCATCATGGCGTCGGCATCATTGGCTTCAACGCACCCGAATGGCACATCGCGGACTTGGCCGCCATCTTTGCCGGGTATTGTACGCATTCTGTATGCACAAGTTACGTACAATGCGGCAGCGCTATACATACGTTATAGTGCATAGTGTATAGAGTTTATTGAGGCCTTCACACCTAGACTTGTATAGACCATGCGACGACACGTTGGTCTCTTCGCTTGAGTGTGGCTGGCGCTGGGTGTGCCTAGAGACTGCCTAGTGAATTACGTATAACGATCCTGAGCAAGTGACCTGCGCACACGCAACTGTAATGGCAGATTTATATAGCGCCTGTCCAGTTGAGAATCAACAGAGGCGCTCCCGAGTCCCGACCTAACGACAAAACAGGGATCGAACAAAATGATTCTCAAGCCAGTGTGGGAATTGTAGAAAGAAGACTGTATTTTGCAAACTGATGTCAACGAAATTTGAAAGCATCTGATTTCAACGAGAGCAGTTTTGCAAGTCAGACTCGAATAAAAATCAATTCCTTTGTTCTCTGTAAGAGAATTCAAAAATGCATAAATGATAAACCATGGAAATTTCTTCTCTTTTTGCCAGATAATGCTAAATGATACCAGCACAACTGAGGGGGTTGGAAACGACCCTCGTGGGATGTGGAATGAAGACTTAACTGGGGATCCTAAGAAAGACTAGGGCTTGAACCCGACCCCCCCCCACCCCGACAATTCCCACCCTGTCTCAGGCGCTTGAGGAATGGAGGTAAAGGAATACCAAGGAGTTCATGTCGTAGGATGTTTGGCAACCTATTCCAGATAGCTGAATCGATAGCAGCAAAGCTTCTGTGCAGCGCTGTGGAAGTTCCGGCTTTTACCTCTGTCGCCAAGGGGTACAGTGGTAGTCGTGTAAGCTGGTAAGTAAACGGTGAGTCCTGCGATGTACTAGCCTCGTGTCGAGAACCTCTGGACTCATCAATTGCGTCTTAGAAGCCGAAGAGTTGGAAATTGGGGAAATGAGTGCCTTACTTTACTTATTTAATTGCGTAGACTGAAATTAGCAAAACAATGCACCCAGTCAACTTCTGCGCACGGATCTGAACCGGTTGTCCTTACAATACTACTCAGTTAACGACTGAACCCAAATATATGAACCTCTGCCACTGCCTACTTCTGGTAGTGCCAGTCCCAAGCCCGGACGAAGGAAGAGGGCAACGCTAATTATTTTTGTTATGACACTGCGTCGTTAAACAGTAACTAACCAAATATTTATAGCGTCCGATTATAGATGCTATATTATACGATGCCATTAAATCAACAAATCACAAATAAATCATAAATAAATCATAAATAAATCATAAATAAATCCAGTTAATTCAATCAGCTAAAAATAGTCTAAGTCCGTTGCAGATATCGTATTTGCGCCTTAGTCGAATTATCGTTTGACCCTGAGACCACGCATCCATAGGGAATCTCTGCTGAGCCTGCTGAGGCGTTCATTACCTTTACATTTACACGTGACCTTTACCTTTGTCATCTTTTATCTTTACCTTTTTATATATTACCTTTGCATGTTACCTTTACCTTTCCATATTACTTTTACTTTTGCCTGTTACCTTTACATGTTACCTTTATCTTTGTTATGTTATACCTTTACCTTTACCCTGTTACCTCTAAATTTTACCTTTATCTTTGGTGTGTTATACCTTTACGTGTTACCTTTACCTTTGCATATTACTTTTACCTTTGCACGCTACCTTTACCTATGTATGTTACCTTTACCTTTGTTACGTCATACCTTTACCTGTACATGTTACCTTTGCATGTTACCTTTTATCTTTGCATGTTACTTTTACCTTTGCCTGTTACCTTTACCCGTATGCGTTGACTCTTTCAGTGGTTTTGCCACTGGTATCTACTCGACGAATAATCCGGAGGCGTGCCATTTCGTGGCTGAGAACGCCGAGTGCAACATCATCGTTGTCGAGAATGATGTCCAGCTGCAGAAGTTCCTCGAGGTTCGAGATCGATTGCCACACCTCAAGGCCATCGTCCAGTACAAAGGTCAACCGAAACTACCCTACCCGAACGTCTACTCGGTAAAGGTTCTTCCTGTCCTCCTCTGTGTATCTATTTATCCTCCTCTGCATTATCTATTTATCCTCCTCTCTGTGTGTTTTTATCCTCTTCCGCATATCTATTTATAAGGAGATTGAAACAGAGCTACATGTCAATCATTTCTCACAGAGGCTTAAGTTAAAATACGGAGTCAAAGGTCACATGCTATGCAAATCCACACACTTTGGCGGAATATAAACTCGCGAGAATATCTTCACTGCAACCAGATTTTGATTTCATGGTAGAGCCATTTTGTGCTGCAAGCCAGGCCGCAAACTCACGGTTACTCTGTCACGAATCACGAATCATCATCTTTCGCATCATCATCATCAGCAGCAGCAGCAGCGGATTAAGAATATTATTCTGCTAATTATTCAATTATTTCAGTGGGAAGAGATGATGGAACTGGGTACAGATGACCTCGAGGATGAACTCCAGTCACGCATAAAGGCGCAGGCGCCTAACAAATGCTGTACTCTCGTCTACACCGTAAGTCACCACTTTCACCAATCTTACGCACCTGAATGACATATGATGGACCTCTGCAGAGACGCCATACAGAGGGTTCCTTATCAATGTTCAATCGATTTATCATAGGGTTAAGGGTTAGCTGAGTTACGGGAAGGTAAAGCAAGGTTAGAAATTGCAAGGTAATTTTACAGGTAGTAGGATAAGGTAAAAGATGGTTAAGACAAATAATGTAATATACGGTATAAATAATGTAATATACTGCATATATAAATAATGTAACATAGGGTATATGAGGTAATTTCACAGGTAGTAGGATTAGGTAAGGGATGCTTAAGATAAATAATGTAATATACGGTATAAATAATGTAATATATGGTATAGATATGTAACATACGGTATATAAATGAGATAAGGCATTCGGCGCTATATCAAATCAAGTCCGATATTGCGGACTTGATTTGATATAGCGCCTGTAACTGGTCTCTTTGACGTGGCATTGTGTGGCGGTGAGAAATTTCGGAGATTTACATTACATTAAAGTAATATGAGGTAAAATAGGGTGAGATAAGACAGGGTGAGGTAAGGTAAGGTACAACAGGGTGAGAAGTTAGTCGTAACGTAACCTCCAAATTTATTAAGTGCCACACGAAAGCTAAGCACATGGCACCAGCTTATTCACAAGCGCTGCGTCAAGTCAGAGGGGTTTTATCCAAAGGATAGTCAAAAGGAGATCCAAGTCCGTTTGCCAGGGGTCAGTTCAACAGAGGAGGCAGAGTAGCTGCTAAGGCGGATGTCGTTTAGGTCGAGAAGAATTTGAAGGCGGAGGATCAAATGGGTCAAAGTAGGAGGTAGAGTGAGGTGAAGTAAGGCAGGGTGGGGAAATATAAGGAAAAGTAGGCTAAAGTAGCATAAGATAAGATGGGGTGAGGTCAGTGGCGGCGATCTTGTTTGACAGGTGGGGGGACATCTTTGAACGGATCTGGTGAAAAAAGAGTTTTGAACTGATCTGGTGAAAAAAGAGGTCAAAAAATGTTTCGCACTCACGCACCAAAAAATTTGATGACCTTTTTTGGTGTTTCCTCAAAATTTGGGGGGTCCGATGTATGACGTGTCCCCCCGCTGTTAAAGGTGGGGTATTGTCCCCCTCAACCCCCCGGGATCGCCGCTCATGGGTAAGGTTAAGCATGGTAAAGTAGAAATGGGTAGGATGAGGTAGGGTAAAGCTGGGTAAGATGGGGTGGTGCAGGTATTCGCACTATTTATTTTTGCGGTTTGAATATACTAATATTTGGAGTATTTTAGGCATAGTTCGAGAATTCGTGACTTTCGGTTTTAAAATTCGTAAAAATTCGCGAATTTTTGGTCTGCTTTAAAATTCGTAAAAATTCGTAAAAATTCGTTGGACCGTTGTTGGGCCTTTTTTTACATTGACAGTGGCGTTTTGCAAACACAGCGTAAGCAACAACAACAAATGTGATGACATCATGATTTGTTGTGTTAAGCTTCTGCTAAGAATTTAATATAAACTTCAATATAAAAGTTTATTACGTAACGAGTTTATTTAGTCAAAATCTAATTTCTTAAAGATGAAAGAACATGGACCGGAGTGGAAGTATGTAGTAATTTTGGATGAGAAGGAAAGGATGATCCAAAAATACAGAGTTGTTTTTGTGACAAGGAATCTATTGGTCTGCCGGAATTCGGAAGCATTTGCATGGCGAAAGTACAGAAACCAGAGTCGAGTGGGAACATTGGGCTGTTTCTAACTCAGAATCAGAGGAAGATGCAGAAGACACAGCTCAGTGAACGTTGCCAACCTCAACTATGTTTGGTTGCAACTTGCAAGCTGTGTCTACTGGAGCTGGGGCACGTGGTTTTTCGTTCTGCTGACTGACACTCACAGCCACACACCCCAGCTATGATAGAAATCGAAGTTCAAGATTCCAAGTAGAACAGTAACTGAATATCAGTACTATTGTGTTGCTAGTCAGCTATCTTTTACGGCTGATTGATTGCTAATGACACTGACATTTACTTGCTTAAAAAGTTCAAAAGTAAATAAATGATAAAAGTCGTTGCCATGGCAAAGAATTCTATTATTTTATTATTTCACGAATTTTTACGAATTTTAAAAGTTCAGTTTTAAAATTCGTTAAAATTCGTGAATTTTAAAAATTCTTAAAATTCGTAAAATGCGAATTCTCGAACTATGATTTTAGGCTTCATCGTAGGCCTATAAACAGACGTCACAGGACTTGGTGCAACTATTGTCATGTTCTTTTTTTAGTCTGGTACAACTGGAACTCCGAAGGGAGTCATGCTCAGTCATGACAATGTAAGCACGACAAGAAATCGAACCCTAGCCTATCTAGATGTTATCTCTAGTCAATTCATTTAGGAGAGTGCAGCGTTTGTTCAAGTCATAAAACTTCGTTGTCGACATCGCTGTCACACACCTTCACGTTCATCATCGTTTGCATCACCGTCGTCGTCGTCATCATCATCGTCGTCGTCATCATAATCATCATCGTCGTCATCATCATCATCATCATCATCATCATCATCATCATCATCATCATCATCATCATCATCATAGTTGTCGTTGTCATTATCGTCGTTGTCATCATCGTCGTCGTCGTCGTCGTCATCATAGTTGTCGTTGTCATTATCGTCGTCATCATCGTCATCATCGTCGTTGTCATCATCATCGTCGTCGATTTCATCATCGCTGTCGCCATCATCATCGTCGTCGTCATCTGCGCTCTGTTTACTTACTGGCGTAGTTTTTATTCAACATCATTTAGGCAGCACTTTTGTTAGGTATACCTAATGAGGCGCTATATTAAGTATCTAGTTAATGAACTGACCGTTAACTGACCGTTCGTTTCGTCCTGTTTTCAGTTCACGTGGACGTCAAAAATGGTCCAGTCGGCTTCTGGTACTGAGTTCGGTGCCGAGGAACTGATCAGTTACTTGCCAATGAGCCACGTAGCGGCTCAACTGCTCGACCTCCATGTACCTCTCTTTCTCGCCGCCACGGTCTACTTCGCTCAGCCCGACGCCTTAAAGGTAGGTCACGCTTCATTTGCTGCCACTCCAGGTGTAATGTGCATCACTGTTTCAATTAGAGCTATCATGGCATTCGATGCTTCAAACAAATGTGCAATTAGTCAGCACAAAACAATACAATACAACTGTATTTTGATATTGTCCTCCTTTCAAAGTTCAGAAGTGCACACGGCTGAACTTTGGAAGGAGGGCAATTTCGCTGACGACAGAAAATCGATGGCGCAGGGTCGCTATGCGCAGTGGTTTGGTTTGAGGTAGATTCGAACCTGTGACCCTCCGGTTACAAGGAACATACCGCTACACCACCGCGTTCCCCAAATGTCAATGACTACAGGCTTAAATAGCTACAGATTAATGACTGCTATTGCTTGGAGTGACTGTTATTGACTGACTTGTGAAATTGATTAAAATCGCCAAATGTTTAATCAAAAAATAATATATTATGTCAAATAATGAGGAATTTATCTAACGCCGCTATTTAAACTCGAGAACCTCATTTTAAAATTCAAACTAAGCTTAGTTATGCCTCTAAATTAAACATCTGCGCCATTTGATTTGAATAATTCCATGTCGCTGACGTGAACTGACACGTAGTTTGCAGGTGCGTAGCTACAGGATGCAGAGGGATACTTGTCGCCGGGCTCAGGGCTGAGAGGGCACTGAGAGAAATTGTGGCAGTATCATACCTCAACGTTACAATAGTACTGTGTATGGTGTATGCTTACGCGAGAAACGTATTTTACACTAACATCGTATGTAAGCTTTGGTTTTAGTTATGTTTTTCTGAATCGAAAGTTAGGTTAGAGTTTGTGAATGCAGTTGTGTCATATCCTCTGCGTATAGAAGACCTTAGAGTCGTTCTTCGTCTTCTGTAGGGTTCGCTTGGTACGACGCTGAAGGAGATTCGTCCGACGGTTTTCCTTGGTGTTCCGCGAGTCTGGGAGAAGATGCAGGAAGCGATAGTGGCAGTCGGAAAGTCCAACGGATTCCTCAAACGATCGATTGCATCTTGGGCGAAGAACATCGGGTTTATGGGCAATATCTCCAAAATGAAAGGGTCTGTGAACATTAACGCCGATGTCTGTCTGTCTGTTTGTCTATCATAGACACAGTCTGTCTGTCTGTCTGTCTGTCTGTCTGTCTGTATGTATGTATGTATGTATGTATGTATGTATGTATGTATGTATGTATGTATGTATGTATATCTTCTATCTGTGTGTTTGTTTGTTGCTCTGTTTGGCTAATGTCTTCAGTAATTGAACTTGTATGAGAAAGTCTATGTGTGTGCGACGGCCAGCCAGTTGTGACTTGTCTGAAGTTATCTGCGCATCGTCGCTTACAGATTAAGTTGTGCAGAACATTTATATAAGACTTTAATAGCTCTCAGAAACTATAGATAATCCGTGTTCTGTTCTATTCTCTTCGAAGCTCTCTTCGAATCAGCTTTGATCTTATCTCCTCTCTCACTATTCCACCCTATCAGATCCATCCCTCTCCTATAATCTGCTCCTCTATGTGGTCCTTATATTCGTTCCGTTCTTTGACTGTGCAGAGAGAACAACTTACCTCTGTGCTTCAGCGTGGCCAATCGCCTCGTCTTCCAGAAGGTTCGAACGGCTCTCGGCTTCGACCGCTGCAAGCTCTTCATCAGCGGAGCAGCTCCGATCATGAGGGACACACTCGATTTCTTCCTCAGTCTCAACATTCCCATCATGGAGGTCTACGGAATGAGCGAAAGCTCCGGTATGTATGCCTGCTAGCTGTACTAAATCTCAGCAGGATCCAGTACTTAACGATATCCCATCGCTGACGTCGATATTATACCACTTACCATTTTGTTCGACCATGGTTTGCGTTGTGAGGTCGGAAACGCCTGTGAGGAGTTTCTCTAGAAAAGGCGCTAGGTAACTACCCTGCAACTTTGACACACGTGAACTTCTGTACACATTATACATGTGGTCATTCCTCATGCTCAGTTCAACATGGACCAGGAACTCTGAACACATTGTCCACTAGGCCTATAGCTGAAAATCTAGTGGCTGAACTCTAGGTGTGTGCGAGGGCCAGCCAGTGGGGACTTTTCTCGAGTTATGATAGCATCAGCGCTTACAGATGAAGTTGTTCTTAATGAACCTTGGCACAACTCAGGCTAGCGAACGCAGCACTTCTGAGAGGCACTTAAAAGGCGCTATATGAAGCGTCCAGATACAAGCATATAATGTATACAATGTCACGCATACATTCTGTACATACATGTGCAAACATACATAAACATGTGCATCCATAAATGCATACATATACAAATAAAAAATGCATACATACACAACTACATACACGGACCAAAGGGGAGGTGATTCCACACTGAAGGGCCAATACTAAAAAAGGCTCGAGACTGGGCCAAGGCCGTTCTCAACTTCTCACACGAGGAACAAATAGGTCAACGCGATCAGAGGTGCGAAGTGTGCCTGTGTGTGTGTGTACAGAATGTGTCTGTGTATCAATTTGTAACTATGATGTGTAGGATAACCGGTTCCTGGGATCCACAGTTCTTTGGCTGTAAAAGAATTTTCTAATGTCTAATCGCACCCGCTTATGATACAGTTTCAGACTGTGTGTACAAAAAGACAATGAATGTCTAGAAGAAATACAAAAGAGAGCTACTAAATTCGTCAGCTGCCTTGCTAGGATGCCCTATGAAGAAAAACTTCAGAAACTGGGTCTCATTTCCTTGGAAATAAGAAGAATGAGAGGTGATAAAAAAAAACTTCTTCCAGAAGCCAAGGGCAGCAACTTGAAATCTGTGAGGATGCAATCTGAAACTGTATCATAAGCGGTTGCGATTAGACATCAGAAATTTCTTTTTAGCCAAAGAATTATGGATCACTGGAACCGGCTAACACAGGATATGGTGCCTGTACCAAGCTTGAGCACTTTAAAAAAAACTGGACAGTTGGGTGGAACAATATAGGCACTGAAAGCTTACTTCGCCTAGTAACTGTAACGGTAATTGTAGGGCCGCAAACGATTTGTCTACCGGGTTCATACTACATCACAAGTGTCGGAAAAGAATTTCCGGGTGCAACGACTCTCTTGGCCGACCCAGACAGCGATGGAAATGGCGAGGTATACATTGTCTTTTCATCTAGCTTCTTTTTCTATTCGTCTGCAGACGTTGCATAGACACGTCTCATATGTTCACTGTTTCTTTAAAAGCAGTTGTGTTATCGTCGGTTCAACAGCTTATAATTATAGTCCTATGTATCCTCTGCTTATCCGAAGAGATAGCCTATAAGTCATACTTGGCCTAGTTACATAGTCCTTAATGCGACGAAGAGAGAATATCTCATCTCATTTACTTCACACTATTGCTTCAGCTATCATTATTACCACCGCAGCACCCTGCTGTCTCCTCGGCTTGACCTCCCTCGGACTCTGACCAGGCACCGGAACGGCCAAGGCGGGCATGGATATTGCGGACTTGATTTGATATAGCGCCGGTGAATAAGCTGGTCTCCCTGACGTGGCTTTTGTGTGGCGCTGAGAAATTTCAGAGATTTACATTTACATTACATTTACATTTTAAAAAGGGCCATGCTTCCCTCCATCCGACGGACGCCAGTGAAAGAGCAGAGTACTATATAAGCGTTGCAAGGCAGATCTATATGGCGCAACGTCGGTTCTATCACCTATCCCGAAACTCAGATCGATCCGCCTATATGCGTGACCATCCAAGAGACCGGTTACCGTAACGGTTTGCCCAACTGAGAACTATATATCTCTGGGTTATTGATCGACAGATCAGGTGGATCGGGCGACAGAGAAGTTAGTCACAAGACATCGAACAGGGAAAAGAGTGATTGCATCGTTGGGTAACTTGGGTTCCTGGATCTGTCTAAGAGCACCGAAGCAAATCTCTGCACTTCAGCCGAATTATATTCGAGGTTCCAGGACCGCGCCTCTTTAAAAACCCTCGACGACTAGTTTCCTCGAATCGTGTAATAAATAAACTACAACCTTACCCTTACATTAGATCGTCTAAGCGAGGCGCTGTGGAAGTCATTTGAACAGTCTGTCTAAGAACAACATGTAGTCAGGTAACTCTGTGAGCGTTAGATGCGGATAGTTCTTCAGCGTGACATGAAATCGCTTTGTCTGTGTGCGTCGATAGGTTTGTATGGGCGGTCGTCATGTATTCATGGGTTATCTGAATTCTGAAGAGAAGACGCGAGAGGCGATCGACGGTGACGGTTGGCTACACTCAGGAGACATCGGCAGAAAGGACAAGAACGGATTTCTCTACATCACCGGAAGAATCAAAGGTCCTATGCGATTCATTTCACGATGATGACGACGACGACGACGACGACTATGATGATGATGGTGGTGGTGGTGGTGGTGGTGGTGGTGGTGGTGGTGGTGGTGGTGGTGGTGGTGGTGGTGGTGGTGGTGGTGGTGGTGGTGGTGGTGGTGGTGGTGGTGGTGGTGGTGGTGGTGGTGGTGGTGGTGGTGGTGGTGGTGGTGGTGGTGGTGGTGGTGGTGGTGGTGGTGATGATATTATATTATTAATGTTGCTGTCGTTGTTATTCTTAAGTATGTGCGTTTGTCTTGTGTTAAATAAAGATTAATAACTTATTTATTCAGTTACTCAATAGTTACTCACTTATTCGCTTACTCGTTTACTCACTCACTCACGCTCACTCACTCACTCACTCGTTTACTCAATGCAGAGCTGTTGATAACTGCGGGCGGAGAGAACGTTCCACCGGTTCCAATCGAAGACAAGGTGAAGGAGGTGTTGCCCTGCATCAGCAACTGCATGTTGGTCGGAGACAAGCGCAAGTTCCTGGCGATGATACTCACTTTCAAGGTCAGGGCCTGACCTAAATCTGACTTCATAACATTTCACACCGTTTGTTGCAAGTGTTGTACTGTTGTCTTTAAAAAATGATAGTGTTGTTAAAAATTGATAGCTATTGCTTCACTGCATAGGTGAATATGTCCGGCTATTTTTGGGGACGGGAGATAGAGTACTGGTAACATACATCGCCAGAAGAGCAGCAGGAGAGCAGCTGCAGTACGCGGTTCGATTCCATCAACCCTTTTCGGGCGGGCATCTTGCTTGGCTGCCATAATGTGTGTTTGGTTAAGATATTGATAATTGTACTGTCATGTCTCAATGTAATCTTACTGCGTTTATCGGTTTGAATTAATAAAGAAAAAGATTATTATATTATTATTATTTATGTACCGCCTGGAGACCTCAGTTGAACTGGCGCAAACTGACCTTGGTAATCTAACTAGCCTTCCCACCCTAATCATCCCCTAATCTTTCCCCTCCAGGGGCAAAAGAATGTCTTTGAATCATGCAATGGGTGCAAGAATCAAATTTCCAAACCATTTATCAGGTTTAGTTATTAAAAATATTGGAGTAAACTTAATTCAGGTTTGGCACGCTTAATATCTACAATATTGGAGATCCTGTAGCTATAATAATAATCTTCGTTTAATATCTTCAAACTGACAATAACGCAGTATGATTACAAATCAGTATGAACGGATGATCACGAGTTATTACAGGAGTCGAATTTAACTGTACACGGCAGCCATGTAATGCGCCCATCACGTCCTACATCTCATTTGAACAACGCGCCATCTCGCGAATGAAAGGCTGAGTGGACCTAAATTTGGGGAGATTTCGGGAAGCGATCCCGCTACCTCTTGCACTTCACGCCAGTGATGTCACAACTACTCTATGGACCCCCCACCCATAGTTGCCTTGTAGGCCTATAGGAGAAGACGCCTCTGCTTCAATGCATATTATATATATGCGTTCAAGGATTGCGTTACACTTACAGCATCTCACAATTGCAATCATAATTGAAGACTCAAACATTTATAAAACACTTTAAAGGTAAAGCGTAAGGTACCAGTATATTCACGAGCGCTTAGTCAAGTCAGAAGGGTTGTCGAGAGATATCGTATGAAGAGCAAGATCTGATGGCAGAGCGACAGAAAAACAAACAGAAGGGAGCCGTTATGGTTCGTTGATTGTTGGTGTTCATCTGTAGTTCCACTGGCTCTCATTCGGGTTCTTCGATTTAGCCTACCTCTATCGACTGATGTCTTGCTCATCATGATTACGGCGCTATAGAAGTCATTTAATCAGATCAAATCAAATCAGATTAGATTAGATTAAAGGACTTCCGTGTATCCAGATGTGGACTGCAGTATAGGGAGTGTGTGTTTCTTTCTCTAGTCGGTAGTCGAAGCGGAGACGGGTGAGCCGCTGGACGACTTGGCCCCTGCGGCCGTCGACTGGTGTCGAAGCGTCGGCAGCTCAGCCAAGAGGTTGACGGAGATCATTCGGTCGAAAGACTCTGCCGTTCTCAAGGCCATCCAACAGGGCATCGATGCCGTCAACAAGACGGCAACGTCCAGGGCGCAGAACATCCAGAAATGGTCGATAGCACCCAAGGATTTCTCAGTCCACGGTGGAGAACTTGGTATATACCAGTATTCTATTGTTCAATCGCCATCGTCATCTACTTCATCGTTGTCTGCATCATCGGCGTCATCATCTGTATCGTCAGTAGCAGTATCATCATCCAGGGGCGTCTACACCATAGAAACCTTGGAGCAAATGCTCCATCCAAGAAATATGGGGGAGATCTGTCAGTGTGAGTGCCACCATTTTAGGGGGGAAGGAAGGGGAAGGGAAGAAGAAGGGGGGAAAGGGGAAGTTGCTCCAATGACTTAGGGGGGATAGACGCCTCTGTCATCATCATCATCATCATCATCATCATCATCATCATCACCTTCTTCTTTGCATTCTTTGCATTCTATCTCTTCATATTCTTTGCATTCTTCTTCTTTGTATTCTTCTTCGCATTCTTCACAATCTCCTACTTCATTTTCATCATCATCTGCATTTATATCATCATCATCATCATCATCATCATCATCATCATCATCATCATCATCACCTGCATCATCATCATCATCATCCGCATCGTCAAATCGTCATCTGCGTCGTCATCATCGTCATTATCATTACCTTCGACATCGTTATGAAAAAAGCGTCTTCGTCAGGAGCAACGACACATTGCTCTCAGCTGCACGTCTTGAGTTATTGTTTGTAGCGTTTGTGATTTTATGACGTCCTGATTTTGGCCCAAGAATTTCAGATGGGTGTGGGATTGCCCAAGGTCATTTCAGATTATGAAATATTGTCAGCTGTGAAAGATGAATGGATTTATGGGACCAATTACAGCGCCTACTCAACTCCTGATGAATATGTCCAAACAGTCATTAACCCATTTTGTTGCCAAGTGTTTTTGAATGATTGGCCAATTATAATGTGTTTACAAATTTGAAATGCAGTCGCAGATCTGAAGAATTCTAGTTGGGGACAAATGTAACAGTTAAGTGAATGTCATTGTTTCTCTGTTGTGCAGGACCAACGCTGAAGCTGAAGCGACCGGTTGTCCAGAAGATGTACAGTAGCACCATCGATTCATTCTATGCAGATCCTGAGTGATCAGTTCTCTGCACCATTTAACCATCCACCCAACCATATTCATACATCCATTCATCCGTCAATAATTCATATCCCTTCATCCATCCATCCGCCCATCCATGCATCCATGCATCTTTTATACAATGTGACTAAAACCAAGAACTATGTTCGCCCAACGTTTAATGCTGTATTGGGACAAAGCAGGGAGTACGACGCATTCAGCGTTTTGAAACTGGCACCGTCCGAAAAAAGCAGTGGTGGTCATCCATGTCTGAATCCAAATTAAACCTTCTGTAATATTGACTTTTCCCGCCAAATGACGGTCTCAAACTTTCAACAGCTCATCACACTCAAGAACAACAACGATAACAACTATACGTTAGGATTTCTTACCTTAATAAAAAAGATCAGAACTCATATACTTTCGAGTACCGGTATACCATTGGTTTTCATTCGATTTACGACCTGTCTTCCCAGTCGGAGTTTTCACTCTGTTGGGAAGTCTTCGTTATTTTAAAGGATTCGACCGAGTTCCCTATTGAAGCTGAGCGTCGGTCGGGTGTTGATAATGTAAAAAATTCAGTAACACCCAGAGAAGTAGAGAACCATCGTCTGCTTATAAATGTATACACACGCTTTTCTGTAGCGACCGTCGGCTGGGGTGTACCGCGCTATATAAATCGTCATATTATTATTATTATTATTTATTATTATTATTATTATTATTATTATTATTATTATTATTATTATTATTATTATTATTATTATTATTATTATTATTATTATTATAATTATTATCATACATGTGTGTATTCTGCATTCAAGGGAAAACCCCGAGAACGTGTGTGTTTCAGAGTTCATGAAGACAGGTCTAGTAGAACTGAAAGGGAAGCATAAGATGGGTGTCGAGTAAGAAAGATACTCCTTTGGGGTTACATTTTACTAGTCGTCGTACGGTGAATACCATCGTTGAATTGATGACGTTTCGACTGACAGATGGACTATATGGTCTGGGCAGAAATTGTCGGTATACTCCTCTGCGTAGAACGGCGCTGGCACGTCCCGACCGCTATACTCAAATTATACTCACCAGGGATTGCGTCTTCTGAATCTAAAAGAAGCCCGTGGACAAATGTTACCTGTGCAATTCTGCATTCTTTGCATCTGCTAGTGGAACGGATCTCTCTGTTCACAGAGGTTAATCTTATTTTGGAAGAAGACAGAAAGAATGACCGAATGAGTCGATCTGTACCCCGAAAACGTTAGTGTACCCACGTAGGGCCTTAAGAACGTGCCGTGTCTGGGTAGTCGAGGCTTTATGCGGCGTCTTTCACGCTCTGCGGCGTGTTTTTCGCTCTGATCGTCAATCTCTAATAGACTGATGATAGCATAAAGCCATTCCGCATTCGAGTAAGTTTTTGTAAGCCTGCTTGAAGCTAGTTTACCCGTCTATCTGCTCTGCTTTTATAAGCACGCTTACCGCTTCAAAGCGATTTAGCTATTTTCGTTGGCTGAAAGAAATCGAAATGTTCAAACTCATGTCTGGCATAAACAGCCACACTATAAGATGTTTAGAACTGGGTCTACAGGGTGTCTGGTACAAATTTCTTCAATCATACCAATCCCATAATAAATACTGTATACATATAGTTTTAAAAGTTATTGGGGAATGTCAAATCCATACTGCACTTAATGGCATTTGAACATACGGTTATACGGTTAGATGGGGTGGAGTAAACTCTAGTCTGAAAAGTGAGGATACGGTAATCTCGACACTGGTGATTAATTTCCAGTCCAAAACGTTGGGACGCGGTGAAATTCAAAACGTTTGGTCGCAAACGTCAGTGTTTGAATGTATGTAACGTTATAACGTGACCACATTAACCAAAAAATCATTATCCAAAGCAATTGATTTCGTATACAGTTACAATGACGTAATGACGTTTCCACCCTTATTATTGACATTACTAGCTGTAACCCGTGAAAAATCACGGTATATAAACCAATTATTAGTGCAGTGATAACAATTAAGCTTACTTCCCCGTTATATTATGACGTCATATTATAGGGCCTATAGCCGTTGTCAAGACATCCGTCGCCAATGCGGCAGTATAGTGACGTCACAATAGTGTTTGTTACGGGACGGACGTACATCGGTTATTATGTTGTTTGATTATGACGTTTTAATTAAATACACTAAGACAATTGTTTTCTTCAGTAGTTCTGGATTCGAGTAGGCCTAGGCCTAGGTTTATATTAAATGATGATCTGTGACGCCACTTTCATAATAATCACGACATAGCATAATCGGTGAACGATCCAAAATTCGAGAATGATACCAGCCGATATCCAGGACAAGTAGACACGGAAGCAACCTACGGAGGGAAAGTTTAGTACAGTACTGGATCAGATTTTAGGGTGGGTCTAAAGACCAACACAGGCTTTTCAGAACGAAATGTTATAAGAAGAGTGAGAGTTCAGAATCTAGCGTCAGATACAGAAAATACGCACCCAACGAGATCTGTCCTTGCACACGGAATAGTCAGAATAAGATAATCAAGAGGACTTGGCCGATCGAGTAGAGGCAAGACTTGAGAGTCAGCTCAGATTGAATCCAAAGAGAGTGGGGACACGGTTATAGTTCTGAGGGGATAAATGTCCCAGGGCAGCCGTTCCGCTTGATTGGTGTCACCCTTGATCAACACGCTAAATGCCAGTGAAAACTCTGCTTCTTTTCCGCGCATGCACCGGAAATTCTTGCAGTCTTTAGTCGTGCGCACTATCTGTTCCGGTGTGTGTATATCCGGAGCATTGTCGTTCAGGTATTGCTTTGCTTTGCGTTGTTCGTGTCTGCCTCCTTTTTAAGAGTGCCAACTTCTACCAGTTCTTGAGTAGACGCTTTGATGAGCCGATTCCAGGTCAGACATCGATACGTCTCCTCGACATTCTCAGCAGTGTGTCACAGAGTTGATATTTTTATGACCTTCTCTTCGCATCAGAAGCTGTCGGATGTTAAGCTTATTAATTGTGATCAGATCAGATTAAGACAGTTGCACTCTCTTACAAGAGTTCTTGTGAGACTGTTTACCCATACGCAACAACTGTACCGATACACTGGTTAAAGCGTAAGGCCTACATCAAGGTGCCTCTAGGAGCATACGGATCGCGGCGTATTTCAAAGATTTTAATCTATGGCTAGTACGGTCCGACCTTAAATGTCGTCGCACCTATTCAAACGGGTAGTGGTGATGAAGGATCCCACCCGATCAACTTATTAAAATATGAGCAGAGTCAGGTCTATCTATACATATAATATCCATATAGTGTCCGTCTGTCGGGGGACGCTACGTCACAAACGGGTTCTGTTCTATTGTGAAACATAAACCGGTTGTCTTGACGACGGCGGTCTTGACGACGGCGATAACCAACGATACACATAGGCCTATAATATGACGTCATAATATGACGGGCAAATACACTAGTCGCTATATAAAAACGTGTCAATTTACGTTTAGGCCTAACTGCGGCAAAAAGGCCATAAGGCTTATCTACATAAAGGATACATAATAATAGCTTTGTTTAAGTATTACAAGAACTATATGTAATTGATTTTTTCCCCAGAGGTACGTGTAATCCCTCAGAAGTCTAGAATTGGCGATGCTGCCATTCACGCACGTAAGTCGATGCAGCTGATATTGCTTGGTTTGTGATATTTACAGTGATAGACTGAAATTTAAGTTGTTTGGTTCGTTTAAGTTTACTTAGGGGCTCCTATAAATTTTAATCAATGATCAAGTCAATGTAAACGAATGCAACCTCGCCGTGCAAATATCAATCACCGACGCTAGGTCAAAGCGACGCCAGCAGTCGTATGAGGTCAATATATATATATATATATATATATATATATATATATATATATATATATATATATATATATATATATATATATACTAGCTGGATTACCCGGCGTTGCCCGGGGTTATAAGTTTCACACCACCACCGAAGCCGAGGCCGACACAGCAGTGAAGGTTTGGAGTGAAAAGGTGCAAAATTGTAGAAGTTAAGCCCGGTCAAACAGACAGACAGAGGGACACACACACACAGAATTCTCGCTTTATTAATATAGATATATATATATACTAGAGCATTTGCCCGTCATATTATGACGTCATATATGACGGCAGTGTATAATTATAGGCCTATATGTATGGTTGGTTAAAATGCTCTGATAGCCGTCGTCAAGACCGTCGTCAAGACGGCAGTACTGACGTCACAAACGGTTTCTGTTTCACAATAGAACAGAAATCGTTTGTGACGTAGCGTCCTACGACATACACTCGCAATATGGATTTTATATAGATAGATATAGGCCTGTATATAACCACGTACATGAAAAATTTCGTCAAAACATAGGCCCTACATACATTCACACTTACCAACACATACCAGCATCTCTGGAGTCATTCAAATCGCACCTGCAGACATACATTTCTGGACTCTCGTACTGCTGTCATCGACTTTTGTAACTCATGTACAGCCCAATTTTCTTCGGCTTCGGCTGTGCTACGGCGCTATATAAATCGTCTTATTATTATTTTCATCATCATTATCATCATCATCATCATCATCATCATCATCATCATCATCATCATCATCATCATCATCATCATCATCATCATCATCATCATCATCATAATCATCATCATCATAACTATTATTATTATTATAATAATAATTATAATTATAATTATAATTATTATTATTATTATTATTATTATTATTATTATTATTATTATTATTATTATTATTATTATTATTATTATTATTATTATTATTATTATTATTATTATTATTATTATTATTATTATTATTATTATTATACATACTTGCTTCCAACAATCAAGGGAAACCCCGAGAACGTGTGTGTTTTAGAGTTCATGAAGACAGATCTAGTAGAACGGAAAGGGAAGCATAAGATGGGTGTCGAGTAAGAAAGATACTCCTTTGGGGTTACATTTTACTAGTCGTCGTACGGTGAATACCATCGTTGAATTGGTGACGTTTCGACTGACAGCTACTCTATACTATGGTCAGGGCAGAATTGTCGGTAGTTCCAGTGCGTGAAACTCCGTCGGTGGGTATCCCTACCGCCATAATTAAATGAATTCACCAGGGATAGCGTGCTTCTGAATATAACTGAAGCCCGTGGACAAATACTACCTGTGTTATTCTGCATTCTTTGCATCTGCTAGTGGAACGGATTTCTGCCTACATAGGCTAATCTTGCTTTGGAAGAAGACAGAAAGAATGACCAAATGAGTCGATCTGTACCCCGGAAACGTTAGTGTACCCACGTAAGGCCTTAAGAACGCGCCGTGTCTGGGTAGTCGAGGGTTTACGCGGCGTCTTTCACGCTCTGCGGCGTGTTTTTCGCTCTGATCGTCAATCTCTAATAGACTGATGATTACATAAAGCCAGTCCTCATTCGAGTAAGTTGTTTGTAAGCCTTGTTGAAGCTAGTTTACCCGTCTATCTGCTCTGCTTATATAAGTACGCTTACCGCTTCAAAGCGATTTAGCTATTTTCATTGGCTGAAAGAAATCGAAATGCTCAAACGATCATGTCTGGCATAAACAGCCACACTATAAGATGTTTAGAACTGGGTCAACAGGGTGGGTGGTACCAATTTCTTCAATCATACCAATCCCATAATAAAAACTGTATGCATATAGTTTTGAAAGTCATGAGGGGAATGTCAAATTCTTACTGCACTTAATGGCATTTGAACATACGGTATATACGATTAGATGAGGTGGAGTAAGCTCTAGTCTGAAAAGTGAGGATACGGTAATCTCCACACTGGTGATTAATTTCCAGTCCAAAACGTTGGGACGCGGTGAAATTCAAAACGTTTGGACAAAACGTCAGTGTTTGAATGTATGTAACGTTATAACGTGACCACATTAACCACAAAATCATTTTCAAAGACAATTGATTTCATATACAGTTACAATGACGTAATGACGTTTCCACACTTTTATTGACATTATTATGACGTTTTAATTAAATACGCTAAGACTATTGTTTTCTTCAGGAGCTCTGGTTTCAAGTAGGTTTATATTAGATGATAATGTGATAACGTCTGTGACGCCACTTTAATAATGATCACGACATAGATACTATGCATAATCGGTGGACGATCCAAATTCGAGAATGATACCAGCCGCTGGCAGCCGATAGCCAGGACAAGTCTCTGACAAGAAGACAAGGAAGCAACAAACGGAGGGAAAGTTGAGTACAGTATTTGATCAGATTTTAGGTGGGTCTTTCGCTTTACACAGCGAAATGTTTTGAGTGTTCAGAGTCTAGCGACAGAGACAGAAAATACGCACCCAAGGAGAGTTGTCCTTGTGCACGAAAGAGTCACAATAAGATAACCACAGGACTTCGCCGATCGAATAGAGGCAAGACTTGAGAGTCAGCTCAGAGTGAATCCAAAGAGAATGAGGACAGCATGCAATGACTGCTTGGCTTGGACATCGTGGACATGACTATAGTTCTGAGGGGCATAAATTGCCCTGAGCAGCCGTTCCGCTTGATTGACGTCACCCTTGATCAACACGCTAAATGCCAGTGGAAACTCTGCCTCTTCCTTGGACATCGGTTTCGATGCATAGCCGCGCATGCGCCGAAAAGTCTTGCAGCCTGTAGTCATGCGCACTACCAGTTCCGGTGAGTGTATACATCTGGAGCACTGTCGTTCATGTATTGCCTTGCTTTGTGCTGTTCGTATTTGTCCCCTTGGAAGAGTGCCTTGCAACTCATAGCAGTTCTTGAGTAGACGCTTTCATACGCCGATTCCAGATTGTCTCCTCGACATTCAGAACAGTGTATCACAGAGTTGATATTTCATGACCTTCTGTTCGCATCAAAAGCTGTCGGATGTTAACCTTGCCAAGTGAGGCCATCGGGAATAGGAGAATACGATTGGCAAAGTGAAATATTACACGAACGGATAGAGCAGCAGAAGCAAGGGCGTAAACTTGTCCAAAATATTGGGGGGGGGGCATGGGGCCTGGACCAGAGGAGAAAAAACAAGTTTTTTCAAGATGAAAACTTGCTTTTTTAAAACAAGTTTTTCAAGATAAAAAGTGTTTTGTTTTGTTTTTTTGTTTTTGTTTTGTTTTTATGGTTCTTGTTGTTTTGGTTGTTTTTAAGATTTTCGGATTTCGAATCATAAAAATCATGAAAAATGGCATGAACAAGAGCTCCAACTCAATTTAATTCAGTTGCGATTTCCGAAAATTAAAAATCATTAAATCAATGTTATTAAAATAACTTCTACAAAAATGGGAAAGTTATTTTAAAAAACAAATTTTGTGGTTTTCTTTTTTATAGAAAAATATCCGAAAAAAAACTTTTTTCACCTCTGGTCTGGACAGTCAGCAGAGGCTTCCGGTGTTAAGTTAATGCGTATGAAATGGGCGTTTTGCTTACATGCAAATTTGTTTCATATTGAAGATATTGAAGATAAAAATAAATTTTTGTTTTCATTTCAGATGAATATCTGATAGTATTTCAGTTCTGTGTCTCTGTTTTTCTGTTTCTGAGGAAATTTGTCTATATTGAAACATAATATTTTAAGAAATTCTCCTCTCGATTTTTGGGGGCATTGCCCCGGCTCCTCAATTATTGGGGGGGCACGTGCCCCGGCTGACCCCCCAGAGTCTACGCCTATGAGCAGAAGAGTAAGACAGAGAATGCAGACAGGCCTCGAAATTAAACACGTGAGTCGCCGAAGAAAGAGCAATGTGCGGCGCGGCATCTTGGCGACGTTAGGTTTTCTGACGTTAGGTTTTTTGAGTGAAACAGATGACACCGAGCAAAGGATGCTGCTGGCAGATGCTACGATGTCCGCGCTTTGCCATGCTCGTAATTATATTCTCTTTCCACGAGTCATTTTTCAATGGATAATATGCACATTCACTCATGTTTATCAACAGCAAGTGACTGACACTCCCATCTGAAAAATTCTGATCCAGAATTTCAATTCGCACCCTACAATGAAAGGAATTTCAAAAATGAAGGAAAACTTAGTTTAAGTCATTGGCCGAGTAATACGAATCAAAAACGATACCTTATCGTCTACCAGATCTTTAGTTCTGACTAGTTCGTATGCCTTAGGCCCTATATATTGTGTTCAAATCAGCTTAGGACATCTGCACTCTCTGAGACCGTTTGACTTTTCCGCCAAATGCTCTGACGGTCTCAGATTTTCAACAGCTCGTCATACTCAAGAACAACAACGATAACAACTATACGTTAGGATTTTTACCTTTAAAACGAATATCAGGACTTATATACTTTCGAGTACCATTGGTTTTCTTTCGATATAGGATCTCTCTCCCCAGTTGGTGGTTATCACGCTGTTGGGAAATCTTCGTAATTTTAAAGGATTCGGCAGAGTGCGCTAGTGAAGCTGAGCGACGGTCGGGGGTTATTGGCAATATTAACGTAAAAAATCAGTAACGCCCAGAGAAGTAGAGCATCAGAGTCTGCTTGTAAATGTACACACACTTTTTACTATAACGACCGTATGGCCTTGACCCTGCTCAGTTGTTTTTAATGGATTGATCGGGTGACCGAGGTGAGATATATCCTTCACTACCGCTGCCCGTTTGTAGTTTCCATTGGTTAACGACAGCTTATGACTGCCAAGGCCGTTGTCCGTTGACGTCGCCCTCCTCATTTCCCAGGCTTGGGACTGGCACTAAATGGAATTAGATAAACTACTGGCAGTGGCGAAGTCAATACCTGTTTGAATGGGTGCCACGCCAATTAGAGTCACCCGGTGTGCGGAACGTGCTGGCCTGAGATTTAAATACCTGAAAGTGTGCACTATCGATAGGCCAATGTGAGATTACACATCCTCACGCAAACTTAGCCTACTAACTGCTGTCGTTCAACATTGAACGGTCTGACCAGACATAAATATATGGCAGGCCTAATATGACGTTAGTGTCCGATGTTGAGCTTATGGTTCTAATGCAATTACCGGGGAAAACACAGCCAGACGATTCGTTTTGTATACATAAAGGTCGCAATCAATATATCCAGGTAGGCTTTATTTCCAACTGTTTAGGCAATGATGAATATAGGACTATTATATCGATTTATTGCCAGGTTATTACGTCTAGCCACTATTATTTGGGAGTGCTTAGTGTCTATGAACGTAAAATGGTGTGACGCCTATGACTGGTGTGTTATGGTTTGCCTAGCCTATATATGCACACGCACACGCACACACACACAACTCACACACACACACACTCACACTCTCACACACACACACACACACACACACACACACACACACACACACACACACACACACACACACACACACACACACACACAGGCCTATATAGACCCTATATACTTCGTCGGTGTGTGAAGTGAAATGTAAATGACATCAAGAGGAGTTATGTTCACCAAGACACCAGTTTTTATCGGAGTTTGTGAAATTATTTTGTTCATATTTAGATGACACAATCGTATCTTACCTATTTACACCACTTCGGCAGCACAGCAGTTTTTGCCATTGTTGGCCCTGTAACCCGGTATAGTCTTCCCTTTAAAATTACAGAAATGAGCTAATCATTTTGTCGCGTTCCTTGTTCTGCAAGTCCTTGAAGTCTGTTCTGTTTGATCGTTGCCCTCCCTGCTTGGTCGACAGCGCTTCTGAATTTTTCCTTGCAGTGGCGCTCTACAAGTTTTCACTTAGGGCCTATGTTTATACGTACATAGGCCTATGTATGTATATAAACATATATAGGCCTATATTTAGGCCTATATATATGTATACATGCATCTATGTATGCATAATATATTACATATAGGCCTACACATATAAACAATTATATAGGCCTACGCATATGCTTATAAACATATATAGGCCTACATACCTTATTTTTTTATAGAGGCAGTCCATCAAATACATATAAACCTATTTATGCAATACGTTCCGAAGCGAGGTTAATCATTTTTGCGTATAAGCGAAACTTCCTATACTCATGGGCGGAGTTTATCAGGGGCTAGGGGGGGGGCTAAGCCCCCCTATGAAGCCACAGACAGAAATTTTTCTGAGACAAATTCCTAAAAAAGGTCATCAAATTAATTTTTCGGAGACGAATTCCTAAAAAAGGTCATCAAGGTTTTTGTAAGGTATGTTTTAGCCCCCCCCCCCCATGAACTAAAACCAAACTCCGCCCATGACTATACTGTGGAGTTCTGTGAGCTTTGTCGAAGCTAAGAAAGCTTACACGAAGTCTGACGTTGCAGTAGGCCTAGCTTCCTAAAATCCAGTCCTTATAAGTCGGTCGTTAGAGAAGTGTAGCCTATAATTACGGAGACAATCGGTGAGCATCAGAACAGTTCCTCGGATGTCCAAATTATGATTCACACACGATTTCGAAGACGACAAGCAATTAGAAGCTCCACGACTTCGATCGATCAATTTCAACGCGTTTCACGCCAATACTTCGAATGCTATCGATATATCTTCACGACGTTCACGTAGGCCTAGGCCTATACGTTCACTTTGACTATATCGTAATAGGCTCTATAGTTCCTACAAACTTGATGGCCGAGCTAACATTTGATCACATTAGGCCTATGCAACAAGTTGACTTCGATATATCGTGCATCAGGCGACCCATTCTTCAACTCTCTTTCCATCGATTCGGCTCTGCATTTTAATTAATGAGCTTCTATGGGGACCACTCATCATCTTCCTTATCACCCTCTTTAGTTCGAATAATAGATTATCATTCTGTCCTATGTATGAATAGATCTATTTACATTTTATGCCTAATTATATAATAAAATATTCTGAGAGAAACAGTGGAGTTCTAGTGTGTAATCGCTGCACCCATTCATAAGGGCAGCGGCGGAGAAGAACCTCAGTAAATATAGACCTATTCATTGAAAAATGAGCAATGTCGAAGCCGTACGGGAAAACGTGTAGGCTACATGCACAACAGGCCTACATCTAGGCCTACACGCATGCTGTACAGTATGACAATGTCGGTTCGTATCCACAGCTTCAACTTCAAGTACAAATTCGATCTGCATATCTTTATCGCCATATTGGCACAGAGATCTAGGCTAATTAAACCGAATTTCTTCAGACAGAGGTTCCATAAGTAGACCTATTCAAGATAAAACCGTCCTTAACATTGCAAGCCTCTGTGAATAGGCCTGCGTGTTAATGAATGCACGAACAGAGGAAGAAAATGAGTGCAATCCTGACAGATGAAGAAAGCGAGTGCAAATCTTATCACGCAAGCATTCATCAGCTATAGTTAAGCATGCATGTAGGCCCCTAGGCCTCATGATGCAAAACGCACTCTACGACCAGGTCTGGCAAAGATTAGTGTGTCAGGTCAGTGCTTTCTAAATACTCATCGTTCGTATAGCTTAAAATTTACGACATTTATAAGGCAATGGCCAGGCGCTGTTCCAGGTCGATCAAGTTGGGGTCCATATATACATATACACGGTGCACGCCGCGAGTGTGTAGCATAATGTGTTCATTAGGGCCTAACGATGCTGTGTACTAACGAAGATGATTAGGGGCGACTATAAGTTGTCCTCCCCTTTACATGTACACGTTTTTGTGTAACGACCATGTGGCCTAGACCCTGCTTATTCTTCAATGAATAGCTGGGGTGAGATCATTCACGTTAACATACCGGGCCTATGCTGCACTCTCACAGACAGCACCAGGCCACTATCGGACGACCCTGATAATTGGCCCCGTCTGCGATCATCACAGTTCGCTAATGTAGGCTATTTGTACCAGTAACTAGAACTAAAACGGGCGATTGGGCCTTTCGGGTCGCTGGCCAACGTGCCTAGAACGGTCTGCCTATAGGCCCGACATATATTCAAGACTCAGGAGGCCAAAAGCATTCATGTTTTCAAAAAAAGTTCAAACTGTAGGGCAGTGTAGACCCCTACTTGCTATATATGGGGTGGGGGGACGTGCCCCGGCTGCCCCAGAGTCTACGCCTCTGCCCCTACGAGCCTACATAAGACGTGCAAGACATTATACTTCCTAGTTGCTACAAACCGCGTCGCTTTGCTTTGCTGAGAATTACCTTCAGCTACATTACATTGTCCGATATTACGTCAAGTTACATTACAATTAAACTATGTCTCAACAGGCTGCTTGCTGTTAGGCAATATACAACCCACGACATAATTATACGTTCTTGTTCTTCTTTGCCTCCATTTTGTCTGCGGTTGAAGACCATTCTGTTAGGAGGTGGTCTTGCTTCGTTAGGTCAGGAATCTCAGGATCACCTCGAAGGAGTTTTCCACTGAAAGAGGCACTATATAAATGTGCATTAATGATTTCGGATACAGTACAATAATTACAAGTCATATGGAACTTTTGGGATGGGGAATAACCTCGCTAACACTACTTCTTAACCCACCTTATTCTATCAAATCTTAACTTCGGAGCGTCCTTGACTAGAAGCGCTACATTAATTTTCATGCTTAGCTTCCATAAACATTGAAAAATGGCTAAATTCTACGTTACATTTCAAAATCTTCTGCCGCGCTTTGTTCTTACTTACTATACGGCAGCGCTGCTGTAGTCTGACAGACAACGAAACGCCCTGGCTACGGTGGCGTCACCTAGCGCCGATGCCTGAACATGGTCAATAAAAGACGGCGCTGGTGGATTCTAAGCAGCGCGTTTATTGGACTGCATATCAAAATATCAAGTCGATATCGAAATAATTGAAACAGCTCAGTGTAGAATTAATTGAATTAACAGAAATAACCGTAAGGAATTTGACCGAAGGAGCGTGAGCGGAGCCGCATCATCCCAGCAGTGCAGTACTTCAGCTGCTAAGGGATAGTCCCTCTCTCCGTTGCGTACGCACATCGGGCGTTTGCATGCCATTTGCCTTCTGCTGTTTAGTACAGCATAGTACGCCATATAATTATAACTTCGCAGACGTGTATAGCTGTGGCCCGTGTTACAAGTTTTTCATTTGGATCTGGTACAGGCGGCTCGGGTATTTTCATAGCGGTTATAGAAACAAGAACTTCGCTCACCTGAGATAGGCCAAGTTGTATGCTGAAACGTGCAAATCAGGATTATTCGCAGGCGGTCGTATCTGTTAGCCGTGTGTGCATTGTGCACTGTCAATATAGCTCATTGAGCTGTTGGTTGTTTGAGCATAACCTTTGTCTAGTTAGATTATTCTGAGCAAATTAATTTGCTAAAGAAGATATTTGCTACTAAGCCTGCAGGACAGACAAACTGTTGATATATTTGGGTAGGTCTTGAGAAAATTTTATGTACAAGATACTGATGTGTACAGTAGCATAGTTTTTCGCAAAGCGTATGCTGGTACATGTGGTTCCATGAACGAAGTGCAGTATCCTTCCTCATGTACCATTCACAAGGAGTATGATGGCAGATTTCGCCTTCCTTGTCGGTTTATGCTCGGTTTTTCTGCAATGGAATCTCGGCAGTGCGGATTATTACACCGATCAGTGGGCAGTTCGGATCGAAGGTGGCGAGAATGTGGCACGAGATCTGGCACAGAAGCATGGATTTGTGTATGTGGCAAAGGTAGGTGAAAAGAATTGACTAATTAAATGTCTTATTTGACTGATTAGTTAGTTAAGTCAGACAGGTAAGAGTTCAGGTAATTGGTTTAATATTTCCCATATTTTGAATCATCAACAACAGATTAAATACCTTATTGAACAAGTTAACGAGTTAATCAGTTTAGTAATCTTGAAATAACCCTAATACTAACCCTAACCCTGAATAGAAGCCAATTCGAAAAAGCAGCCTCGTAATGAGATCTGGCCTTATATTTCATTGTGTGACTTTTCCTCTTTCAGTATGTGTAGTTTTTTAATATGTAGGGTAATCTTGAATTTTCTTATGTATTGTCAGGTTGTTCTCTGATAATTAATCAAGCCCTTCAGAATCACCAAACTCTCAGAACCAATGGGCTAGAGCTGTTTACTTAAAATACACCTGCATTTGACAGGCTGAGAATTGTCAGGGGTTTGGGGGTTCAACCTCCTAGTCTTTCTTAGAATACCCAGTTAAGTCTTCATTCACACCACAGAGGGTTGTTTCCAACTGCCCAGTTGTGTTAGTGTGATTATATTGTGCATATTTTAGCATTTTCTTTCACAATTCACTTTGTGGGTTACTAATAAAGTAATGCTGTGGTTTATTTTGAGATTTGTGACCATGTGAATTGTACACGAATAAATTTGTTGATGTCATCACTTTAAGAAGTTTAAGCTTTCTGTTGCATTTTTTAATTTTCCCAGAATTTTGCAAAATATGGATAAAATATTCAACTCAACAAAGATCATGTGGATCAAACTGATCAAAGTCTAATCCCCCAGGTCTTTTTTCTACAATTCTCACACTGGCATTTGATATTTTAAAATATCAGGGAGCTGTAAAGATGAGTTTATCTAATGGTTTACAGGCATGCTTATAAATAGGGCTTTTGGAAGGTGTTTGAAAGGCACTGTGACTATATAAATCTTTTATTACATTACATGAAATGTTGTATGGAAGAGTTTGGCCACAGATGGCTGTAGTGCAAATGAATGATTTGGTTTCATTATCAGATAATTTGCCAAATGACTGTAAATTGCCTGGCAACACACGACCTTCTGCAGTCAGTCAAATGAAAATAGAAGCCAATGCAAAAAGCAGCCTTGTTACAAGATCTGGCCTTATTTGTCATTGTGTGACATTTTTTCTTCCAGTGTGAGTAGTAATTTAATATGTAGGGCAAATCTATGACAAAAGTGAATCAGTTAGTTAATTGCGCCTTCACCTGCCTGTGGTTTATAGGTTACCATACAGGTATAATTTTCTTACTGTGCTATTTTCTTTCCTGATATTTTCTCAAATTTCGGCTCTTATGATATATTCTCCTCAGATATTATTTTCTACCCTGAGCTCATTTTCTCCTCTATGTCATTTACTCCTTGGATCTCATTTTCCTCTTGAATTTCATATTTGTGCCTGATGCCACTTTTCCTGTGGTACTAGTTTCTTCTGGATGATATGTGTTTCCAGCACTCCTGTTTCCAAATGCCATTTTTTCTTCTGGTGCTATTTTCTTTTCTTTTGCGAGTTTCTCCTCTATTAAATGCCATTTCCAACTGTGCCATTTTCACTCCAGTGTTACAAAACTAGTGTAATGGTAGCAGATTGCATAGGCATACTTTGGTTTCTGAATGTATAAGGTTTGCTTTGATGAGTGACTGCATAGGTGTACTTTGACTTTTGACTCCATAAGGTGTGCTTTTGACTTCTGACTGCTTTTGACTGCATGAGATATGCTCTGACTTTGAGTGTACACAAAGATGATGAAGGACTCGCTGGGTGAAGTGTTTATCTAGGTGACACTGAAGGCTGCCTAGGATGCACTTGATTCTGCACTTAATCCTGTTGGTGAACTGTTGAAGATTCCTCTCACACTACACTTGGCCAAATATGGTGTGGCGCATTGGTGGAAAGAAATATGTGTTGACCAAACTACCAATTGACAGGGCTTTATGAAACACCTAGCATAAACAATTTTAAGTAGAACTTGTCTTTAACTATCCTTCACCACTACTGAATTTAACACTTTAAAGATGAGAGTACACTAAAATGTATAGAAAACTAACCCCTCTCGTTGTTAAAGGGTTAAGGTATTTTGTTTTTGATCTAGGTTCTTTGTTACTATGTATTTAGCTAGAAATTTAGTTAGTGCTTTTCGAGAATTTCTCAAAGCACTTCTTGGTAACTTAAATGGTGCTAGAGTTTGTTAAGTGTGACAGGTTTGTCCGCAAGTGAATAATGGTAGTGACTGAACAGCTGCAAGTCTTTATTTATTACTGCAAGCAGCTGTTTGCAATATTTGCATTTAACTGCCGATTTAAAATGCAAATGTTGCAAACAGCTGCTTGAAATGTTTGATTTCCCATTTATTTCTTCTAGCCTTCTACTGTCAGTAACCTCTATATAACGAAAAGCATGTAAAATTAAAAATATGGCTCATGTGAATGAAATTTTTTATCTTTATAGAACTCATTTTTGTGCAGATACGAAATGATGATCAGTTATTTCCTTTATAAGTTTGAAAAATTACAAAAAATGCTGTTTAAATTTTAATGTATAGTAAATATGCAAAATCTTCATTATCCCACTGTTACAGCAATGAAATAAAACATTCAGGTGTTTATTCAGGTCAATGAGAACGAATTTTTCTGCTCAAAAGTTATAAGCTGATGTGGTGTATACATAATATGTATAACATTGTATACATAATATGTATACATCATGTATACATGTGTATAATCAATCATGTATAATATGTATGCACATAATATTTATACATGACATCAGCTTATAATTTTTATAAGTGAAAAATTACAAAAATCTATATTAATAAAGCGACAATTCTGTGTGTGTGTGTGTGTGTGTGTGTGTGTCTGTCTGTCTGTTTGACCGGGCTTAACTTCTACAATTTTGCACCTTTTCACTCGAAACCTTGACTGCTGTGTCGGCCTCGGCTTCGGACACCCAGTGGAGGGGTTCGCGTACCCCATTTTCACCCCTACCATGGTGAAAATGCCCCAAAACTCTACCCACCCGACCGTCCATAACGCGCAAGCTCGCCTATTCCACTGCCAAGCGGTTCTATTTATGGCGCCGGTATTCCCCAACGTCATTAATAATGAGTAACGACACCGCGGTTCTATTTATGGCGCCGGTATTCCCCAACGTCATTAATATTGCGCATAAGTTGTTTACTTTCGCACAAAATTTAATGACGATCGATTCGAAGTATATTCATCGTTTTACAGCAAACTTTTAACACATGTATGTTCAAAGACAAAGATCTAAATTATTTACAGTATATGAACAACAAGTCTGCTTTACTAAGGGCGAGGCCGACTACAGACCGGCAGTGAGGGCTAGATTTCTGGTGTTTTCTTTAACACGCAAACGCCCGGTTCACCCTCTTCGACTGCGAAGCAGTCAGTCCACGGTCGCCAGACGCCACAAGGGCCTCCAAGACTGCGAAGCAGTCGCCGCCAGAGGGCGACTGCGAAGCAGTCACTCCACGGCAGAGGTCGCTAGACGCCAGAAGGCGTATACAAGACTGCGAAGCAGTCTCCGCTGTACGCCAGAAGGCGCAGTCTTGGAGGCAGTCTCCGCCAGAGGTCGCCAAACGCCACAAGGGCCTCCAAGACTGCGAAGCAGTCGCCGCCAGAGGGCGACTGCGAAGCAGTCGCTCCACGGCAGAGGTCGCTAGATGCCAGAAGGCGTCTACAAGACTGCGAAGCAGTCTCCGCCACAGGTCGCCAGACGCCACAAGGGCCTCCAAGACTGCGAAGCAGTCGCCGCCAGAGGGCCACTGCCAAGATTGCCAAGCAGTCGTTGTTGTTGTTGTTGTTGTTGGTGGTGGTGGTGGTGGTGGTGTGAAACTTATAACCCCGGGCAACGCCGGGTAATCCAGCTAGTGTATAATATCCAACTTGTAACACATATATATTATATTTGTGTTACAAGTTGGATATTCCAGTTGATGACTGACAGCAGGTCATTTTAGGCAGTTTGTTTCAATTTCACTCAATTTTCAAATAACTTATTTATTATTATTTAAATATTAATTTATTATATCTCTAGAATAAGCCAGCTTAATTAGGTGGCACCATTAGGTAAGATGATTGACACCCTAGCAATAAATACAGATATTGTATAGATGTAGAGGCAGCTTATTAAATTTTAAACTCCCATGGATGGTAATGACATTCGTCACCATAGCAATATGAGATGCTGCCATGAATGGGACTATAGAGCGTTTTTGAATTTAAGAGAAATATTAAAACAAACGGGAGTCTTGTGAAGAAGTGGACAAGAGACGTGTAAACAGATCAGTAGTCCCTGGCGGTCCTTTTGAAGTTTACTCATCTGACAGAGTAAATTTAACTCTGCCACTGAGTTAAATTGAGAGCTACATTGTGTACAGTAGCAGATATCATTCATTCATTCATTTGAAGATTTATATAGCGCCCCTTCAAGGTAACTACTCAGAGGCACTCCCGACTCCAGCGCGTTCATATAAGACAGTTTTCAGATTTGCAAGAAATAGGCCAGGGGTGGCCCCAGGGCACTTGCGGAGCTCTAAGGGAAGTCTATTCCAGACTGCCGGGCCCACCACTGAATAAGCTCGACTTTGCATAGTCGTGAAACGAGCAAATGGAACTAAAAGTACCCCTTTTCCCGATGAGCGGAGGGAACGTCGACCTTGGGCACCTGAAACTGTGCAGCAAAGCTCATGAAGGTAAGCAGGGGCACGGAATAAGGAATAAGGAATCTTCAAGATGCTTAGTTGCTACAGGTACGAATAGGTGATTGAGTTGGGATGTTGCTTCAATACGTAGTCAGACTGTGGAAACTTAACGAGTGGATGTATGTGATGTAGATATCAGTTGATTTATGTCTATTTCCGTAGTCAGTGCATCGAACCATCTTCACATAACTCGATTATTTGGGTTAATGCTAATACGAATTCCGTTGAGACATCTACAGAATTTTAAGCTTGACACCACCATTGGACTTGTAAACCGCAATCAATATAAAAAGTCGAATCTTCGAGACAAGTGTTCTGCCAGACTTATTCCACTTCTTGTGAGTCTAGCTACAAGAAAGAATTCCTGTCTGACTTATTCCAATGGGTGCAGGAATCAGAGCTTTATGCAGGTCTTCAAAAGGACAATCCAGAGATTCCCTCAAACTATCAAAATAAGGCATAGTAATTTATTTTTGGAGTAATTGGTGCCATATAGGTAGTTAAGAGTTGCTTTATTTATTTATTTATTTATTATTATTATTATTATTATTATTATTATTATTATTATTATTATTATTATTATTTATTAATTAACATTTATATAGCGCCCCATTAAGGCAGTCTACCTAGGAGCACTCTGAATATAAGCAAAATATCATAACTATGTTTAATGACTGATGTTTTAAGGTCTAAGTGATATTACTCATCTCAGTTTGATGTAAGATTTTTGTTTAATAACGTAGTTTATGATGTTTGTGAAATGGCTCTACGGTCTCGATAAACTTTCTTGTAACTTTCTACCGTGGCCTCATTTGAGTTTTAAGGCAGCATTATATCATCTGTATAGCTTTCTTGTTATTAAGTACTGAAAAGCACAGGAAAGTTTATTTTATCAGCTTCATACTAAGCTGTAATATTTAGCATCTTTCCAAAGGAAATCTGCAAATCTAAGCTGTTCTCTTGACATTTAAATTGTGTGCATCAGTCATTGACACTAACCAGTTAGAGTCACAGAGGATAAGAGGTCAGCTGAAATTCAACAGAAGGTGATTGGACACTATGTGAGGTCGTGGAACTGCTAAACCTGAAATCTAGCCAAGGGGCAGCTGACCTTTGAACTATTCTAGAGTTTGGTGCAGATTGAAACTTACAGGATTGATTACTAGCTGTACAGAGAGGTGGTGAGACCCTTAACGGCACCACAATGCTGTCTGAAAGCCTAGGGTTGTTAAAACTGCTTATTTATTTGATGTTGAGCATAATCAGGTATTGGCTCTCATATCCAGTGCTATTTGGTTCACATAGTGCAACATTTTGAGTTATTTCTGTTTGGTATTTTAGCCCAGAAGTAAGATGTCTGGCTGAAAGGCACAGTGACTTTCTATTATTATGTCGCAGTGTGTGTGGTTTATAAGATTTTTAGTAATTTTTGTATCTAACTGTAGTGGAGACTGTTGGAAATGTATGTTGTTTGCACAATAGTCTCGTGGTTAGGGTTAGTAGGTTTTCAACCCAGAGGTTGAAAACCTCAGATCTCCACCAAGGCAGAATGATGAACATTTCAAGATTTCTGCTCCACTTGTGCCCCATAGGTAACCCCGCTACACAATGAGGACAGTGACTATCCACTTTGTGGCACCTGGGAAGATTGGGTTGTGAAGGAGAGGTCTGGTCACATGTGCCCATGCCAGGGCATAGGAAAATGACGAATGCTAACATTTCATATCCATGACTGCCTCTTGAGGTTAGAAACTGCTCTCATTCTTTCTTGATAAGGCATGCAAACAATAGCTGGTGCAGGCTTTGCTATTTGTTTGTGGCCAAATGCTTTTGTTGTGAGGCTTTAAGCCGACAGAAGTGCACTGGAATATTTTCCTGCAATTGTTTTTGTAGATTATGGACAACCATTATCTGTTTCGTCATCGTCATGTCTCAAAACGTTCAGTTACATCAAGCAATGATCATCAGGAAACATTACTCGAAGAACCTCAGGTTGGTTGTCTCGATGGGTGTCTGTTTTAAGGAAAAAAACTTGTATCATGTAGCTTCTTTGTTAAAACTCGAACGGAAAAGGATATTAGTGACTTTTGGCAACATCATATGAATGTCCAGAAACCAGCCACAACATCTTTCTCCCTCTATGATTTCTTGCCTTTGGATTGGTAAATGATTCTTTCAGAGTGGCTGGAAATCGTCATCCATCATGAAATGACTCTCTATCTTCTTCATGAACTGATCAACACAGCCGAGTTTTACGGTTCAAATTGCAAGTATTGTTTGCATAGAGTCAAAGTGCTCTGTTGCATAACTAGTCCCTTGTTTATGAAGTCGTTATTTTTGTTTTGGTGCTGTTATGATGATGGTTGCCAAGTAGTTTTGTGGAAATATTTTGACGAACTTGCTGATATTTATGCTTGCCTCCATAAGCTTGGGTTTGATGGTTGGTGTGACAAAAGGGGAGTAGGCTACAGGTATGTAAGTACAGTGTAATTGTAATTGTAATTGAACATTTATAAAGCGCCACTCAGTGACTAAATTTAATAAAATGAGCCACTACTATTGGGTTAGTTCACAAATCCAAAATCTGGGTCGAACCAAGGCTACTAGTTGTAGTGCATTTTCATGTCGTCATGTTTGTCGATATTGCACTTTTTATTTTTGTAATGAAAATAACGATGAATTTTTGTTAGTGTTATTTTAGTTGTGATATTTTAAAGTTACAGTTTTAGTTATTGTTAATGAAATTATTATTTTTCATTAGCAAATGTTTTAGTTACCATTATCGTTAACGAGAATCACACTGGCGCTTGTGAAACTGAGGGAAGAGAGACTAAGCACTGAGCAGCTCTCATATATAACTGAGATCATTAACAGGATGTCACCAGTAGGTTTTGCCATCAGTGTTGGAAGCATTACTCATGTACAGGTGCATACATTGAAACGATTACAGTGAAATTGCCAACAATACTACAAAACAAGCCTGATACATTAGCAGAACAGGTTGCAGATGATAGCCACCTGAAATCTCTCAATGCTCTGAAGTGGCATCCTTTCCAACTTCAGCAGCAGAATCAGCAGACGCCATTTTTCGTGGCTATTCGTTTGGTGGATGGGAGCATCTGCGGTTAGCCAGACGCTAATGCAAGCAACCGTTGTTGAACATTTGCCTTTCAGAGTGAAACGTTAGCGCTGCTGTCCTCGATTCGTGGAAACTGGTGAATGGCGGCGGGTCTTGGTAGCAATTCTTAAGTCCTTTTAAGCTGCTGTCAGCTGTAATGACAGCCGGCGCTGACTTGGACAGAGGGGTCACGAAAGACAGATAGTGGGAGGTGGAGAACGATGATTGGGAATGGTGAAGGCGCTGGCTTCTAGGATGGATAGTATGGCACATGTGCTGCTTTGCATGCCACTGCGCATTGAGGAGAGCCAAACTGGTGGCAGCGGCGGTGGAGGCCGTGGCATGAGAATGGAATTGTTTTGCATTCTCGTCCTGTTTGCTCTTGTCTGGTTTTATGGCATGATGGCACATTGTTCTATAACTGTTCGTCAGCTCTAAGACATATCTTTTGAAATGTTGTCATCTTGCGATGTTAATTACATTATGATGATATATTGTTTCATCCGTGAAGAACTGAAGATGCATTCAACACATCATGTAATGTGATAGATGATCGTTGCTATTAGCGTGCCAGAAATTGATGGTTGTGTAACACGTTGCGGTTGTGTAACATGTTGCGTTTATATTGCTTGGCAAAATGTGGTGCGGCTTTTCGCAAGTCCTTCACAAAGTGACTCGAAAATGCAAAGCTATTGATGTTACTGTCAAATGTTTTTTATTGGAAAACATGTAACAGGCTTCAGCAGACCATGCAAGCATACACTTCTCATGGCTTCCGCTTTTCTTAGAGCAACTGTGCACGGTATCAGCTATCGATTGGACCAAAATCACAGTGACAAACTGGTCAGAATTGTGGCAGACAGCCTGGAAAAGCAATTCTGGGAAATCCTTATTCCGTATCATGAGCTTATATGTAATTATAAATAGCACACTGTGTGTATATGTATATATGTATTTGTATAATTTGTGGGATTCAATAGAGTGAATGTAGACACTGGTGTACATGTATGTATTCATATTTTGGTCTCCCTGGCTTATAATATGTTGCGGCCTTTACTTTGCATCTTTATGTATGTCTTATGAGTGCTGGTGTATGTCGCACATATTGTGTATGTTCTTCAATGGGAAAACTTGGTTGTTGGCCTAATTTTGGATATATGTCTGCATATTCATTTGACCCAGCCTAGCAGGTGACCAATTGACATTTCCATCCCATTAATTGTTCACAGTCAGTGGGTGGCAAGGCCATTCAGCTGGAATGCCTAACTAGAGAACTTTGTGGTCCATTTGGCCAGCTACTATAATTGAGTCTTTCATGTGGAAAGAACATTGCCATCTCTTGCTCATCACACAGGCAGGCACACACACACACACACACACACACACACACACACACACACACACACACACACACACACACACACACACACACACACACACACACACACACACACACACACACACACACACACACGTGTATGTGTGCGTGCTTATGCTTTTCAGGTGGAATGGTGAGTGTGTTCCTTTGTAATGTGTTGATAACCCTTCCAGATAATTTACAATTTGTCTGGTAGAAGAGTTTGGTTTTAATCTTTCCTCTGTGGCTAATTTCTAAGCAAAATTTCTTGTCTGAAATTTTCTCGTCTTTCCTGCATTAATGCTACTAGGGAATCTGCAAAAACAAATACAATCGTGATTCAGTTCTTTCTGTCCATATAATTTTTTACACATAGGTCTGTCTGTCCAGCATGACAACTGGAAAGAGAGCGAGTTGGTTTGTACTGTTGCAGTGAAACTGGCTTTTATGGTGATCAGTTCAGGACTTTCATGATACCACTTAGAATCCTAGTTGTGCTTGGAGGTCCGTCAGTTCACTGTGGAATAGGTTACAGGTGGATGCTTTGCTGTGATCTGTTTAACTGCGTTTCAGTGGCAGTCAATATTTTCAGGCCAATTTAGCTGCCATACTGGCAGGCAATCAGCCAATATGTTACCATACTTTTCCACGTTTTACACATGATTATGATAATAGTTCGTGAAATCTTAAAAAATAAATTTCCATTGTATGTTTTCATGTATCTGGACGCTTCGTATAGCACCATTTAAGTACCTTGCAGAAGTTCCTTGCAGAAATACCTCACAGAAGTACTGCCTGCATATACTTGCAGTATTACAGTAGTGTGCCAGGCAAGTGGGCTGGTTGCATAGTTGGATTGGGACAGTTGCTTTGACTTTGTGGTTGTGTTAAAGAGACCAGTGATTAAATCAATGGAGCTTACTTAGCAAGGGCATCACTACACAAAGCGGGTCTTGCTGTTAAAGTAACATAAACCTAACAATGCAGCTGAGACTTAGTTTTAAGGCGAAGTGTCAGTGTTTAGTGTTGTAGGTGTAGTAGTTGCCAGGTCTCTAGTCTGTCCGGTGATTTTTAAATTGTTTTCAGTGAGATTTCCAGGAATTGTAACCGTGCAGCACTCGGTAAGGTATACACAGTTTGTGTATCCTTTCACGTGATTTAAGGTCCCATAGTGGCTGATTGCATGGTTGTGTATAGGCACTTAGACTTTTTGTAGCACCTTGTGAAAAAGCTATGTACGTGAAGGTGATGCTGACTAGCGTAACCAATCTTAGAGTTTGTACGAGCAGTAAATCTGTTTGAGCATAGTTCAACTTGGTGTCTGTTTTGCAAAATTATGGACAAGCCAAACTTAGAAGCTGAGATTGAAGAAGATGTAGGTAAAGGATGGGCATAAATGTTGCTGTTTAGTATGCTAGTGATTATCCAGTCATTGGAGTGCTTGTGCTTTAGTCAGATGACTGACACTGGTTCCGAAACAGTGCTTCTTCTTCCTCTTCTTCTCTCCTCCGCCAGGTGTGTGCCGACGATGAGTCTTGAACAAGATTTCTCCATTTCGTTGTGTCTCTAATTGCGTCAACAGCAGTTCTCATATTCATTCCTTGCGCTTTTAGATTGTCCATCCATGTCTTTGTTTTTTTCCCAGTTCCGTGTTCCCACCACGTGACCATAAAGTGCTCCATGGCCGGTAGTCTCCTGTTGTCCATCCTTGTTACATGTCCAAACCAGGTTAGTCTTCTTTTTCTAATCTTGTCTACCACTGTCTCTCTCTACCTGACCCAACTTCTTCCGTATCACCTCATTGCGAATCCTGTCCCGTCTGGTTCTACCCAGTGTTCTTCTTAGCCATCTCATTTCCATGCAGTGCATTGATCAACAATTGTTGCAGTGCAGTTTTTATGAATTTAAACGAATCCATGCAGTGTTGCCCAAAACTTGGTTATGACGGAACTGAGTGGACCTAGTATTAGGATTACAATTAGTATTGCAAGTGTAATTAACCGAAATGGGCCCACCAATTTGACCCTGTTGCAATACATTGTGACTGTAATGTTGTATTGATGTAGGCTACAGAGCCTAGGTTATAGGTGGCTGAGAAAGCTTCAGGCACTGTGGACTCTGAGCCACTAATTGCTTTGAGCAGGTGAGTGTGTTGCTCTCGTGGCTTGGCAGTAATTCCAATACAGTGCTCAGAGTAATGTAGGAAGCCCAGACACTTGCATCCAGACACTTGCATCTTAATCATTACTTGTCTGCTATTAAAGCACAGATGCTGTGACAGGCAATGCTGGGTCTTTATTTATGATAAATTTGTAAAGAATAACTTAACTGACATGAGCTGTGGTTTATTGGAATGGCAGTTTAAGGGTAGACCCAAAATGCCTCAGGCTGTTGTAAGTTCTAACCACATTAAGGTAATGTCTGCTGTCACCAGGCATAGTTGTTCCAACTGAACTGACATGTTGCTGTAGATGACAGGAAGACTGCTTGATGTTTTAACTGCTGGATCTGGCATCTTTCCACAGTTTAATAAGTAGATTGTTGAGTATAATGATATATTGTTTATGTCACTTACTTCAGAGTTTGACTGCTGCAATAAAATACTATGGTATGAAAACTGTTGTGCCATGTATAATTTGGTAAGTTCTTAAAGAGAATTTGAGTAATTTAGTATTTTTAATAGCTGAACTTGTATGGATGTGTTTTCTAGAGCATCGTAACTTATAATTTAGTTTAGTGTAACTTCTATGCAGAGCCCTTTCAATAATGACAAAAATACTGGTTAATGTTCTACAGATTTCAAGCTGTTTGAACATCATAGATGTGCAGATGAGCTACTGTTATTCTTAACAAACTTTGACACCACTCAGGTTGCGATAAGTGCCTTTCAGAGTGCTTAAAACGTGCTGTAGGAATGTTCACTTATATCCATACATTGCATAGATTTATCGAAAGCAAAACCAGGTGAGTTGTATTTGGATGAAAGTGGTTAACGCTGGATGTCTATTAAGTAGAATTTGTTTATGCCAATGAATAAACACAGTCTCCTTGCTCGGCATGTGGAAGCGATGAACTGAGGTAAAACCTCTGAAACACATCGAGTAATGATTGAGTACATAATTGCTGCTCAACTTAGGTCAATCTTCTCTCTGCAGATCAATCCAGTAACTATGTACACGTCTGCAGTCATAGCAACCAGCACAGCCTTAGCAACCAGCGCTCTCTAGAGGTTGAATCCATGGCTGTCCAAATTTCAGTTGTCTACAACATACCAGTTAGTTTGCCATCATGTTCGATTAATTGTGAGCGTCCACAGTGGTTGGCTTGGTCTCATTGCAGTAGTGTTACACAACCCAAAGCTTACAAATCATTCTATGTCAAAGTGCTTGGAAAAATTTCACTTTAATTAGAGTGTTGATCTACCAGCGCTTTGCTGGCTCTGCAGTTCCTCAATTGATTTGAATTCTTAGGTTTCAACTTCAGGAGCGCGACTGTCTGGAGTAATTATGAGACTTCGTATATCAAACATAGACTTTTTGTAAATGGCGCCAGTCTTGTAGCTGTTTAGTTCTTGGTGTTGTTGCTCTTTTACCAAAGGCTATCTGCTTCAACTTTGAACATGAATAAAAGGTTGTCCGTGAAGTGATTGATTTATTCTTTAATTTTAAAGATATACTAGACCTGTTTCTGCATTTGTGTGATATGGTTAAATCCAGCTTCTTAGTTTTACTTAAAATGTTTTGCAAATCTGCACACACACGCACCACACACTTACACATGCTTACAGTACAGAGTCAGACATGTATACAAAGACATTTAAAAAGAAAGTCCATTGGTAATCTTTTGTATGCAGTTTTGTGTTATAACATTGTCAGATGAGTGTGTGTTGTGATCTTAATAGTGGAGGGAAGGGGGGGGGTTGAGTGTCACTAGCTAGTGTCACCTAACAAACAAAATAATAATAATTTTGGGAAGTAGTTTTAATTTTTTTTAACAAATAATGATAATAATTTGGGGAAGTAGTTTTATGTTTTAAACAAAATAATAATAATAATTTAGGGAAGTAGTTTTGAGATTTTGTGCCATCGCTGCAGGAGTTTAGATAATGAATAGCATACGTTGAAATTAAATTTTAACAGTGGAATATTTTGGGAGTTGATGTTTCCTGAATTCTCAGTGGCATATTAAGTACATTTGTAGACCACTCTTCATGACCTTTTATTTTCTTTTTATTTCTTTTACCTGTAACCCATGTTTCTTTACCAATGTTTGCAAAGGTTTTAATAGCAGTGATAGACTGTGACCTAGATCAGCGGTTCTCAACCTGTGGTCCGCGGACCACCAGTGGTCCGCGGTCATCTGCCTGGTGGTCCGCGAGCAAGGCCTACAATTTATATTTTTTACAATTAAGAACATGCAAACAGACAAACTGTGTTAATTTTTTTAAATGTTTGTTTTATTTCAATCGTTAGAATCGGTTAGATGGCAGCATGAAACTAATAATACGCAGATTTATGGCCAAAAATCCGTTTGTATTAATTTGTTTTTGGCACAATTTTTAGTGGTGGTCCGCTACCGAGACACAAAATTTATAAGTGGTCCTTGAGTCTCAAAAGGTTGAGAACCGCTGACCTAGATTATTGCATTTTCAACGGGGTGTGGTAGCCTTCTTTTGTGCTTCTGGTCAGGACTTACAATTAGATGTTTGGAGATGAGTTATGGAAATGAGTTATGATGACTTTTATGAAACCCTGGGAGGTTTATGCTCTGATCCCTCTCCTTGTGCTCCATTATCTAATTTATGTACCTTGGCTCATTGAGGGGCTTGGTTGCTTCATGGGCTCCTGCTTGGGCTCCTCCTGATTGCCTTTAGCCACTCTCCAGACTAAACAATTTGTTCTCTACCATCTGTGCCTCTCTGATTCCGTGTGTAAGCGAGGCGTGTACACTTGCTGTCCAAGTGTGCCGGTCCAGTTGTGCTGCCGTATGGCAATGATGTGGAACCACTTGACCTGTGCTTAAAGGAGCGCTGTTGAATGTCGGATGGATCACGATGATGGTCCAGTCTTCTGCTGAAGGAATGCTCAGTGTGAAATATTGCTTCTGTTGTTAATGGGCGTCTGAGTGCAAAGATGGGAAACGACCATGTGCAGATCAGTTGCCGTAGTGACTTGCAGAGACACTGTAATCAGTGTTTAAGGGGAGGGGTAAAGGAAGGGAAATATGTGTACTTCACCAATTTTCAAAATTTTGCCTTACTGGGGGTTGATTAAGCAGAAACATGTCCACTGATGCCTTTTGTTTCAAAATTTATATGACCTTTTCTTGCTTTACCAGTTTCTTCATGAGCTTTTATTTTCCAATAAGGTAAGCCTAAAGAGTTTGATTACCAATCAATCCAGCTATTCTCCCAAACTGAGGTGGGGCATCTATCCGAATTTAGCCCCTGAACATACCCTGAAATCATGTAATACAAGACTTATGGAGCCGTCTACTTGGAAGCAATAAGGCAGGAGGAAAGCAGCTACAGAATTGTCATTCCTTCAGCCAGCAGTTGCGATTTGGCGAGTTTGCTGAAGAGAACAGCTGACAGAGCACGATATAAACGTCAACTGTGGTTACATTGAGCCAGGTCGAATTGATGCTCGTTGCTCATTTTAAAGGTTTCTGTAGCTCTTCAACTCTTCTATTTATTTAGCTTTCCCGTGACGACGATGGTTGCTGTACTGCATGCAAAAAACCGAGAATGCGTCTTCTTTTGACTTGCAGACTAAACAGACATCAAAGTGTGCATTGCTTCCAGGTAGTTTTGCTCGAAAGCGATAAGAGCTTGTCTGATATGTAGAGCCGGCAGCTGGATGCGATTGCCGGGTTTCGGGAATTGCCCTGTCTCTTGGTTGGCGATGGCAGTCTGAGATTCCGTCCTGCCGATTATGGATTTGTGGCAAGGGATTTGCTGAAACGTGCGGTCGGAAGACGTGGCTGCCTTCCGTGCTGATTGACTTTTACTTGCACCGGTTGAGTCGCTTTCCTGAGAGCCGATGGTTGAGTTTGAGTTGTTTTCTTGTTTAATCTGGACAACTGCACTTGATGGCCTGAGATGTCGTATGCATAGCAGATATGAACTGATCATCATGGCGTGCCTGGTTTCGACCCATTCCGGATGTGATTTTGATTGAAAATCTGATCGCTGGGTCGTGCATAAGAATGGATTTTGAGCAAGTAAGGCAAAGCAGGCAGCATTCGTGTGTGCCAAAGTACTGACAAAGGTCGTGTAGGTAATTGCAAGTTGCATTTCAAATAAGGACTACATAATATGCTCGATATCACTGTGTTACATATAATATGCTCGATATCACTGTGTTACATTATCCCAGAATGGAATACACTCTGGAACGGTATAAACAGATGGAACGGCCAAGGGATTGGTGTGCAGGAGTCCGTTATACTTTAAATTGTTACTCCAAATGTATAGGAGACCCTCTTAGCGGAACCACAGTCCCTTTGGGTACTCCTTTTGCTATTCGTTGACAACCATATACATGTACATGTAACCAATTATCCTGTACATCACCTGTGACTTGTCTTCCGTTTCAATAAAGCTTCTTTGATTGATTGATTGATTGAATTCTTGTTTATTATGTGACTTAATTTCTGTTTCATGCAAGCAAGCAGAACCTGCCTCCATTCCATTTTAAATTCCTTCATATTTTTGTGTGTTCCATTGTATTAAAAGATATTTTTTTGTCTAAAATGCTGCAACTTGAAGTTAAAAATTTTCATGGCTTTTTAATGCTGTGCTACAGTTTTCTAAGTTATTTTGACTTGCACAAGTAAAAAAGGTACGTAGGGAGGAATGAACGCACATGATAGTAAGACACTGGTAGTAGTCTATATGATATCAAAGAATATCTTTGGAGAAGACTGTTGGTGGTCCGCAAATGTGGCTCAACTGGAAAACTGTCTTTCAGGTCTTTATTTGCTTTGCAAGGTATCTGCCTCTGGCCTGCTGTCCAGTTGAGGTTTTAACGTCGAAAGCTGGGTGGTGTCTGTTGAAAGCTATGCGGTGTGGAGAGACAACCATCCACACTGCAGAGCAAGTCTGTGTCTGTGTTTAAAGAAATTCTTCCAAAGGATTTTGAGGCATTGTGTTTAAGGTACTGATGAGCCATGTTCTGCTGTAGGTAATCTAGTCTCTGGGTTCGGAGTTCTAAGAGCTGTCACGTAAGGACACATACGTGGGCATGCACACACCGAAGCACATAGAGTCATAGACGGGCAGAGAACAGATATCACTGTACATGGTCCGAAAGCACAGACTCGGTGATATACACATACAGACATGCAATCATACAAACACACACCCACTCACACACAAACAAGGCACCATAGGTGTAGGTGTGGAAACGTGGGAACTTGGACACAGACAAACAGACAGACAGACAGACAGACAGACAGACAGACAGATGCACTTGAAAGCTGCAAACGTCGTGGTATTCCATTTTGAATAAGTCCAGCACAGGAAGGGTTTCTAAGAGTGGGAGGGAGAGATCATATTTCGACTCAAGAGCAATATATCACTGTTGTCGGCGACGGCCTCACTCCAAAGAACCTGTCAACTGGTCCTATAGAATGACAGTTATGTTGGACTATGAGACCAGGTAAAAATCACGATCTGCTTTTAATGTCAGTTTAAGAGATGCTGTCAAAAGCTTGTCTAAATTGATTCTAAACTGCCTGAGTACCAGTTGCCTAGATAAATACACTTGTAGGAGAAACATTGCTAACTGCACAGTCCATATGGTACGCTCAATTTAGCCCATGGGAAAGTGGCATTTTGTGGTATTCACATAAAAATACCCGGTCACTTTAAATTGCATAGATACTAGTTCAGGTGCATTGTAGTCTAGTTGTTAGCATGCTTGACATTCAGCCCAGAGGTTGGGGTGGGGGTTGTATCCCTGCCAAGGGAGAAAGATGTTTAGGGATTTCTACTACACTTCCTGCCCTTATGAACTCAGCTATAAAATTAGTAGTATGCTGTCAATGGGGAGACAAGGGAGAAGCTTAGAAAAATGAAATCGCTAATACTTCATGCCCATGAGTGCTTCTTGGTTAGCTCAATGGACTGCTGCTTTTCTTCCTAGATGCTAGTTTAATTGTTCTCGCTGTCCTGATTTCTGGTGTCTCCATCTGGTTCTTGAGGTTTATGTGGATTGTTTCACCATACATGTCTTTCTCTCCTGCAATGTATGGTTAATATTTTGAGTTATTCTTGTTATCAGTGTGATATGACCTGTGCAAGTGCTACAGCCCTGCAGTAACTGAATGAAGTTGGGTTATCACGAGATAGCTTGATCCTTTGGCAGTAAGCCTGGGTTTGATGTTCACCATTATCTGATAAGACCAGTGGACCATTGAAGTTTAATCAGATTTGATTCAGCAGGGAGTGATGGGAATTGACTGGAAGCACTTCCAAGTAGATTACTCAGACTGTTGAGTCAGAATTAATTGACTTTGAATTGAAAATTAAAACTTTGAGTGGTGAACATCTAGCATTGCCATCTTGTATTTATTGTTCAAACTGGGTTTAAAAGAGGCAAATTACCTATGCTGTGGTGTGACACTGTGGATACGAGGCAGGCTGGTTTACTGCCGTTAAGCAATATCAAGCGTAGTTAGTACTTGGATGAATGACAATCCATGAAGTGCCATCTTGGGATTGGTAAATGAGCATCAGTGCAAGTTTGGACATTAAGTCCGCATCATGTTGTTGGATTGCACATTTTCTAGAGACATGTCTACAAATGTGTTCTTTCCCGCCCCTTTATGTCAAAGAATACTAATTCTGTTTTCAGACATGATTTCAATGTCACAATCATATTCTTTGGCTGGTAAACACAAATAGAGTTTAATGGCTGTCTTGTTCATATGTGCTTCAATAGCCCCTTTCTTTTTTACATCTGAAGGTAAAGATCTTATTTTCATCATTTCTAGGAACCCAGTGTGTGACACAGTGGCTGACTGATAAGTTGAGTGCTCCTGGTAACATGATGTGTGCGTGTATGTGAGTGTGGGTGTGTGTGGGTGAGTGGGTTTCTGCCAAGTGTGGGTGTGGGTGAGTGGGTTTCTGCCAAGCATAACAATGTTATCAATCTTTACAACACATCAGTTCAGTGCCACTGAATAGTGTTGTTTTTATTCCTATACATGGAACAGTGTCACCTAGTGAAATAATTAGTAAATAAATAAATAATTAATGTTTTAAGTGAAGTATGCTTATAAGATTTGAAATACAGATGGCTTTAAAAATAGAAGTTAGATAACAGAGGAAGGGAAAGATGAGGAGGTGGCAGAGGAAGGAAAGTGGTGGAGGAGGATGAGGAGGTGATAGAGGAGGTCAGAAGGGGCTTGTTTTACAGAACTCATTTATTTTGTTGTGATGCTAACTAACTACTGATGACTGGTTGGCTGGTGATCATTCTACATAAACCCAACGACACAAGCACTCAAATGCATGTATACTTAATTGCACAAATAGTGTTGTGAGGCGGAAAAATTGTCCGGAAAATTTCATATTTTTCCGGAAAATTTCGGAAAATTTCCGGTGTATTTTTCCGGAAAATTTTCCATATTTTTCCATCAGTATAATATTACTGAATAAGAATTTAAATTCATCATAATGTTTTAACATCAATCACTCTAAGCAATCTTATGTGTATGTTTATTCAATAGATAGCATTGTTAGTGCTTACTATTCAGTGTTCACAAGCTCAACATTCAACAACGACAATACATTTAAGAATTAATTGCAATTAAACTTGACTGTTACTTTAGAGAAAATATTTTTTATGATTTAGTCTCATTAATACTTCTTAGTTATGAAAATATGAGAAAAAACAGCAATTGGTAGATTGTTTCATGTTTATTTTAATTCTTTTAAACATTTCCTGCAACAGAGCAGACTGCAGACATACAGGCTACAGCTAGTTTGAACTAGGCTACTCTAGTCTGAAACGCTAATGTAGGGTTTAATGTTTATTGTAATTCTTTCAAGGTGAATGTTGCCTGCATTGACAGAAATACTGTAAATAAAATAACTTAAAAAAAACATAAATTTTCTAGTGTTGTGATATAATAGACATGCGGAAATAATAATAATGCGGAAATTTCTGATGCGGAAAATTGGACATTATGAGTTAAATGTATTTTTCCGGATCTACGGAAAATTTCCGGAAAATTTCTGGAAAATTTCCGGAAAATTTCCCGCAAAATATTTTTCCGGAAAAGCTACATCACTATGCACAAACACATTCAGTTGCTGTATCCCTACGTGAGGGGAGAATTTAGAGCCAGCTTCGCTTGCTTTGTGCCTTAGTTACATGACAATTTAGAGCGAGCTTCACTTTTTTGCCTACATTAGAGTTTAGAGCCCAGCTTTTATCATGAGATACCCATCTGTAGTCTCCTATTATGGTATTATATACAATATATAGTACTGGTGATCCAGTTCTGCTGCTTGATGACAGCAACAGTAGTAGCATCTAGCTGATGTCCCACAAGTTCCTCCATGGGTTATGTGGCTCAGTTTTGCATACAAAGATTCAAACTCGGAAGCTGTTGTGGTGATAGAGACAGTATGATTTCCGGCTGAGGCTCTCACTGGCCGTACATGAGACCATTTGTCATACTAATGGTGTGGTATAACACATGTTAGCACCTGTTGCTGGGCATGAATCATGTTGAATAGCCACAGTATTTGTTTGCTGCTTTTCCTGGCTTGAGATGCATTGGATAAATATCATGTGTCACTTGAGTGTGAATCCTGTAAGAAAAGAGCTTGGGTTGTTGAATTGTGTTGCTGATTGAGGATAGCTGGCAATGTAGTGTGCAAGATGCCAGTCTTTCATACCTTACTCTCTTCTTAATTTTACTTGCTTGAACTTCCTCCATTGATGTTCAGAGGAACCGTGATTTATCTGTATATATGTAAATCTCTGTGTCTGAGTTGAGGCTTCTGTGGCTTCTGTAGAGATGGAAGATAAAAGTGATCTGATCTTAGTGGGCCTCAGAACAGCACCATGGTCCCATTTGTTTATCTTTGCTGTCTCTGTAGCAATTTGGTAGTTGGCCATGTCACATGACCAGTGAAGAAGATGCAGGACGTGACTGTCTTTGTTTGCAGCATCAAATTACTGATGCATAGCCTCGTTTCTTAGATGTACAGTTAAGCCTCAGATTGGCAAGTACTGATCTGAGTCTCTGGTCTATGCTTATCTGTTTTTCCTGCCTTCAAGAGAACCATAAAGTAATGCCACATAACAGCAGACACTGATGACATTTTGTTAATTTTTGTCTGGTTGTTGCTTGTATCATCATCATCATCATCATCATCATCATCATCATCATCATCATCATCATCATCATCATCATCATCAGTCCCTGATGCCAGCCATTTGGCGGCGATGGGTACGAATAAATGATCTCCATTGTCCTCGGTCATTTGTCAAGTCTATTGCCCCCTTAATGTTAGTCCAAGTGATATTATGTCATCAGTTATATTATCTATCCAGCGTAGTCTTGGTCTGCCTTTGTGTCTTTTCCCTTCGAATCTTGCATGCAGTGCATTGTGTGGGATTCGGTCAACTGGCATTTTCTCTACATGTCCAAACCATCGGAGTCTTTGTTGAACGACTTTGTCTAGCAGAGTTGTTTTGATGCCTAATGATTGTCTTATGTCTTCGTTTCTTATTTTCTGCAGTCTTGAAATCCCTGCGATCTTCCTCAGCCAGCTCATTTCTGCTGTAAGAATTCTTCTTTCATCTTGTTTTCGCATTGTCCAACATTCCGATCCATATAGGAAAATGGGTTGTATCATTGTCTCGTATATAGGTCTGTCTAATTATTTGTCTATGTGTTTCTGTCCGTCTGTGCATATGTCTGTCTCTGTTTGTGTCTGTGTGGTTACTATTGGTGCTTGTATTGTCTGGAGGTGTGAGAATAGATTGCCGTCCTCATAAAGTTTGTCCTCACTGTTGTCATGGATTTCTGAATTTCTGTTCTTTGTGGAGCTTCAATTATGTAAGCACGCTTCACTGAGCTCTCTGTTCATCCATGCTTCACTTTTATGCAGTTCTGTAAATAGCTGTTAGTCCATAGAGACTTTGGTTGGAGCAGATTACATGCACATACAATACATGTACAAATGTACATGTATCATACACACACATACACACACACGCACGCACACACAAACAACCACACACCTACCGGTATATACTATGTGTAATTGTGTGTAATTATATCAGTGGATATATAATACAAAAACCATGCATTGAAGTGTTCATACTTGTGATAAGCAAACATCTCATTTTACAATGTAGACATAGTTACAGGCACTTAATTAAACACACTTAATTACACACACCTAATAACATGCCATGTATGAGTGCCTGCAGATATGTCGCTTGATAACTGAGTGCTAACGAAAAGGCATTTATTTTCTTATCTTTGTTCTGGATTTCAATCTCAGTACTTTAAAGAGCAGCAGTATAATTTGTATCATGATATCAGTAATGATATTTTGTTTGTTTCTAAGATTAATGGTGTCAAAATGTTAGTACCCAACTTCCTGTACCTGTCCCTCTCTCGTAGGCTAACTACTTTAAGAACTATGAAACTACGAAATAGTTGCATGCTACTGTGGACTGTATGTACCGCAGTCGGCTGTTCACTTGCTAGTCCTTAATCACTACTAGAGGTGCAAAAATTTACCAAAATACAGCTGTGGGTCTTGAATTGCTACTTGACTATAGGCCGTCGTGTCATTAGATAAAATTATTACTCTGATGTTGAACCTCCAATGTGCAAATTTCTCATGGAAGCAGTAATAAATGTGTTTTCTAGCGAAGGTTGAATCATCTAGATATAAGTCTTACCTGGTAAATACATTTCTGTGTGGTAAAATTCGGTTGAGGCAGGGCTGTTCCAAGCAGGTGAACTTTGCCATAGCTGCAGAATTGATAAACCAAGACCTGAAGAAGGGACCAGGTCTATGTGCAGCAGTATAACTAACTAAGATAAATTAGGGTAATTGGGTCCCCATCTGCGGTAGCTAATCTAGTCAGGTACTAGCGTGTTGAGCCTGAGCTCAACTGCTGTATGGGCAGAGGCATGAAGACCTAAATATGAAGAGTATTTAGGAGTCCTTGGCAGAGGTCATAATAGATGTTGCTGGTACATGCCGGGTGTTTCTGGCTCTTCAGACGTAGAAGTAATGCCTATAAATGGCTCGATATCGGTATTGCTGGATGGGTACTCGGGCCTCCGGGTGTCCTTTTACAGCCCTAATTCAGATGTCTTTTATGTGTCTGTGGTTTCTCCAGCTTAACTGTCTTATACTTTGTTCAGCGAAAATGTCCGACAGGACTTTGGATGTATGCGTGTACTGTATGTATGTGTTTATTTATGTGGGTATGTATGTCAAGATAATTGCTACAGCACCTGTAAGTATCCGTGAAAAGTGCTGGAATGGCCATCCTTTCCTTCAGAGTTCAGTTCTTGAATTAGATGGTAATTGGAATTCTACAGATAGCTGTCCTCGTATTTCCTTACTGTTTCTTTGCGTTTGTATTTTCATGTTCTCCGAGAACATGTGATGAATTTCTTTTCTAGGCTATGACTGGCTTTTATCAGTGTTTTACGGCTTATCTGTCAGTTATTGACCTTTTCTGTGTGTGTGTTGTAGTCCCTGGACCACCGCTAGCAACTAAGTAATACAATTAACTGGGATTATGATTTATACTGATGCAAATGTATTCTTGTTGCATGTTGCTTATTGTTTTGCCTGCACAACTGAAGGCAATTTTCTTTGCACACTGGATACCAATGCATATTGGCTGATTTATTGAAGGCCTTTTGGCCTTCTTTGTGTACATTCGTACATTGGATGGTTTATTGCAGGTTTTCTTGCCTTCTGTGTGGCTCTCCTAATAATTTCTTTCCAGATGTTGACATTTGATGTTCTTGAATGACTTGCCACGGTTAAATGATAGCTATCCTGATTTTCTCTTGGTTGACTGTGATTCAGGTGCGGTGGGCAGAGCAACAGGTGGCGAAGAAGAGAGTAAAACGAGACCTTCAGCACACTGCCTTCAGTGACCCAAAATGGCCGCGGATGTGGTATCTGGTGAGTTATAGTTCCCTTGTCTCCATTACCTTGTTTTTGCTTTATAAACATTGCAGGCATCTGATCATTGCTGCCTCCTATTTGAAATAACTTGCTCATCAATAAATTAAGTAATTAATCAACAAATGAGTTAATTGCTTAATTATTGAATTAATTAATTTATTAAATAATGCACTTATTAATTCATTCATTGTTCATTTATTAGCTGTAATCGCAAAGTTGTGTTTGATTGTCTGAAAATATGTGTGTATATAATTATGTACGTGTGCATGCTTGCGTGTATGCTTCCATACTTAGGTATATATTTAAGTAAACTAAAGGTGTCATCTTCCTCTTGCTGGACATGATGGGAATAATTCCAGGTGGTAAGACCAGATGGTACTGTCTTAAATGCATTTTCATCTGTTTGGCATCCGTTAAGTTTTGTCCTGTGAGTCCGTAGTGACGTGGTGGTTGAGTGCTAGCATCAGATGGTGAACTCAGGGGGGAGTGAGCTGTTGTGGGAGTGAGTTGTTGGTGAATGGGGTTGGGTTAGGTATCCAGCTGGTGAATATGTGTAGGTTGAATTGCTAAGGAATAGCCTGTCCTTGTCTTGCTGGTCAATATGCTAGTACTTAAAGTTGTTGCTGGTGAATGGATTTTCCATGAGTTGCTGGTGAATGTGCTTTGTGTTGGTGGTGAATATGCTATTGACTATTTCTTAGTGAATAGGCCTGCTTTGGGTTGCTGGTGTTGGAAGGTGCCAGGTCTCTGGTGAATCTTTGGAGTAAATTTACTGCATTTACGGAGCATAAAGGTAAAGTGAGTAGGAGGACACGTGTAAACACTGCGCAATGGCTGGAAAAGGTATTTAGGAATGAGACTAAATCAAACGGAGATTGAAGGAGGAAGCACGGTTAAACTAGATCCAGGTGCATGTGGTTTGTCTGAAAAGTGTTTGGGACTTGAAGACAAGAGTAACAGCCAGATGAAAGACTTGGGAATTAAAGATGCTCAAGGTTGGTGGGCTTCGGAGGATGGGCGAGAGGGGTGGGGGGTGGGGTGGGGTGGTATAGTAGAAGTTCACAAGCCACTGATCTAATGCATCCAAGTCGTTTGTGGCTTTTAGATTTCTGTTTTGTATTAGGGTTGTTGTTGTTGTTCTGCTTTTTTTCTGTACAGCATTATGTAGTGCACCATACGGTGGGTGGTGCACCAGCAACTGTTGAAGACACCTATGGACCCCACCTCAAAGGTGTATTGCATTTGCTAATTCAAAGGGCAATCAATGTAAAGGCCAACAAAACAGGAGTTTCCTAGTTTATAATTTGACTGGTATACAGCCATACAAGCAATTGTGAAATGGTTTAATAGTGTGTTAGTGTTAGTGTGTATGTGTGTAGGTGTGTGTGTGTGTGTGTGTGTGTGTGTGTGTGTGTGTGTGTGTGTGTGTGTGTGTGTGTGTGTGTGTGTGTGTGTGTGTGTGTGTGTGTGTGTGTGTGTGTGTGTGTGTGTGTGTGTGTGTGTGTGTGTGTGTGTGTGTGTGTGTGTGTGTGTGTGTGTGTGTGTGTGTGTGTGTGTGTGTGTGTGTGTGTGTGTGTGTGTGTGTGTGTGTGTGTGTGTGTGTGTGTGTGTGTGTGTGTGTGTGTGTGTGTGTGTGTGTGTGTGTAATGTATTTATCTCTCTAGACATTTAATATAGCACCCGTAAGTACCTTCCAAAAGCGCTTGTATATGTATATGTGTATATATATATATATATATATATATATACATACACATGTATATTGTATACACAATATAATCATTTGAAGGTGATATATTCAGTGGAGTGACCAAATTAAAAATCTTAAATCAAGGAATGGAACTGGAGTCTTTAGCCCAAGTCCTGTGTGATGAATTTCTAGTAATTAAAATGGCTTTGCAGTTAATAACCAAGTGTTAGGTCTCACCATTACCATACAGGTGAAGTTGGTGTGACATTTGTGAATGATATTTTCACATTTGCACTGCTGACAGAAATGAGAGTCTTAAGTGTTTACAGATTCCAAATTCTCTGAAGCTGCTATTTCCACAGGTTTTATTTCTTGGCAACGTTATGTGACCAAAATCCACATTTTTGTGGTCTTGAATAGGGATTTTGTTTGTTTGATTTGAAGTTCTGGAAAATTAATATCATTTCTAATTTCTTGGGTGCAACAACTACTCATTTGCATAATTGAATTATAAGATAGGCTGAAACTAGGCATAGCTTTCTAAATAAGATTTATAAGGGAATTTCCTGATCTCTGTCAACTGTCATGCTAATCACTCAAGTATGGCCTCTTGACTTGCACACGCTTCTGCTAATATTATTTCCAGCAGGCAGAGGTGACCAGGATCATCTGTTGCCTAGGGCAACAGTAAGCAAGCACACTGCACCAATAATAGTGTGTACCACATATGCCCTCAAGCCCATGCAGGTATTTGAGTTAAATTGATTAATTGGTTTTATGCCCTTGCTGCCTTTCATCAAACTCCGTCAAATGGCATTTGATGACCCAGGACTGCTGCCATGATCACAGGGCTGCTAATGCCCCCCAGTGATTAGCTTGCTGGAGTAGCAATTAAGAGGTCTGTGGTTCATGCCCTTCTCAACAAGAGTCTCCTCCTTTGTTTCATGTGTTTCTCATATTGTTATTATGTAGTACTTGCTCTGATACGAAAGGTGTTGCAAGTTTCAAATCCAGATTCTGTGCTATGCGTGTACACTCAGTGCAAACACTCATAAGGTGGAATGCCTTTGGACCATTTCTGGATATATTTTGAATCAAGAGTTCTGCGAAGGTCATGTCTTTGGAGAAGCGGAGATCACCAAAGGCAAAGACACACCAAGAGCTCTAGTTGACAAAGAATTACAGTGTGGCTTCCGATGTTGGCAATTCGGGCACGGTCAAGCAGACATTGCATATGACGGGTCTTTTCTGCAAGCATTTGAAGACCATTCTTTTTGATCATGGTTTCATTGTGTTAGGTTATAAACGTCCCTGATCAAGTCTCTCTTGAAGTGGCTCTATATAAATTTGCAATTACGGTTGCCATTGGAGACAAGGTAGTGGTAGAGGATGATGGAATCGATAACCCTGGAGTTGTTGAAGGTAATCGAGAAGGGGAATATCTTGTGAGTGTATTTGTATCATTGTCAAGGGGGTTGGCATTGGTCGGGTCAAGAGCAGCTGCCATTCAGTACGAAAACCTATTTGAAACTATGGCCGATCCAGTTCCAGGAAACTCTAGAGGCATTTTCAGTTTCAATTACACTGTAAGGAACGAAAATGGCACACGTTCTGGATGGACGTTGAACATGAACACTTAGCCCAAGACTTGCTGCTGTGAACTGTGCAAACTATTCAGAATTTGATTGTTTCAGAGATGTTCTGACTAATGTTTGTGACATTTAAATGTTCCATTTCCCCTGGGGTGGGGAGATGGTTGAACCCTGACGTGAAGATCAGAAGGACATGGGTTCGATGCCCACTAACCCCATTAAGGTTGACTCAGCCTTTTCAATCCCTACACTTCCTAGTGGGCAACTGTAAATTGAGCAGGACAGATGGGCGCCTTGCAGGCTGCCACACAGTTAAATTCGACTCCTGTTAAACCTGTTATCATCTGTTACTACTATATCATGTAATCTTGCTGTTTGCATCAGCTACTTGAGTCTTTCTCTCATCTTAATAGTTGAAAAAGTGGTTGGTTATAAATTTACATTTTTATACCTGTACATACTACATAGTCCTCTTTTGCTTGAGCAGATAACCACTTAATGCAGTGACAGTATTAAACAGATGTACATTTAAATCTATATAAATAAAGCCAGCTTTCTGTCTGTCTGTCTCTCTGTCTGTTTGACCGGGCTTAACTTCTACAATTTAGCACCTTTTCACTCGAAACCTTCACTGCTGTGTCCGCCTCGGTATCGGACACCCAGTGGAGGGGTTCGCGTCTCCCGTTTTCACCGCTAACATGGTGATAAGGGCCAAAAACTCGCCCCACGGCATAGGAAATTTCCACTCCCTGCTACAAATTAATTATAGCACAATGACGTTATACCTAAAAATAGCACCAGGGACGCGTACGGAAGATTTGGAAATTTCAGGCGCCGGTATTCCCCAACGTCATTAATAATGGCCATAGCGTCGTTGTTTACTTTCGGAAATAATTTAATAACGATCGCTTCGAACTATATTAATCGTTTTACACCAAAATTGTAACACAGGTAGGTTCAAACACAAACAGACTGCGAAGCAGTCGCCGCCACAGGGCGACTGCGAAGCAGTCACTCCACGGCAAAGGTCGCTAGACGCCAGAAGGCGTATACAAGACTGCGAAGCAGTCTCCGCTGTACGCCAGAAGGCGTCAACAAGACTGCGAAGCAGTCTCCCCCACAGGTAGCCAGACGCCACAAGGGCCTAAAAAGACTGCGAAGCAGTCGCCGCCAGAGGGATACTGCGAAGCTAGACGCCAGAAGGCGTATACAAGACTGCGAAGCAGTCTCCGCTGTACCACAGTTTAAATAATTACACAGTACGTCGACTCTCATTGATGGCTCTTGACAAGTTTTTCTGGTCACGTGATTACGACGCCACAGGTCGTCTAAATTCCGTCTTCTTAAACTGTTGCAACCTATATTATTCACTTCACGAACAAAACGATTCATAACTGTATACTCTTTTCGTTATTATAGGCTACTGCTTTTCTCCCCTTCATTTCGACATCTCTCTTTGCAGAAACATGGGTCGAAAGAATAAATCCACATTCACTTCCTCCGAGGCAGCAAGGAGTAAACAAAGACGAAGTAAGGAATCTCCTGCAGCTCATGAACTTCGACTTACTGCTATGGCTGCCATGATCGCAGCATCCAGGGCTGCTCAATCCCCCCTACAGAGTCACACAAGGCGGGCTGCAGATACTGCTCGACATGCAGCAGGCAGGGCAGCTGAAACACCCCAAGTCACACAGACCAGACAGCATGCAGATGCTGCAAGACACGCAGCATCCATAACTGTGGAGCCACCCCAAGTTACACAGACCAGACAGGCTGCAGATGCTGCAAGACACACAGCATCCAGAACTGTGGAGCCACCCCAAGTCACACAGACCAGACAGGCTGCAGATGCTGCAAGACACACAGCAACCAGAACTGTGGAGCCACCCCAAGTCACACAGACCAGACAGGCTGCAGATGCTGCAAGACACACAGCATCCAGGACTGCAGAGTCCACTCAGGCAAGTCATGAACGCAAAGATAAAGATGCGGCAAGACATACAGCTACTGCCTCCAAGGTGTGGACTGTCTTCAAAGGTGCAGCATTCCAATATGATCCTACCATTCACTATGAGGCCCATAGGAAGGTCAACATTGGTAACATGACTACGGAATGTCCCAAGTGCTCTGCTCTCAAGTGGCCTGGGGAGCCCAATGGAATGTGCTGCAAGAATGGCAAGGTATGCCTCCCACTGCTCCCAGTTCCCTCTGAACCCCTTAAGACTTTGTTGTCAGGTGCCAATGAGGGTTCCACTGATTTCATCAAAAACATCCGCAAGTACAATTCCTGTTTTCAAATGACCTCTTTCGGAGCCACTCATATTGAAACAGACCTATACATGTTTGGAAAGTTCAAGATTCAGGGCCAGGCATATCACACTATCGGTTCATTGCTGCCACCTGCAAATGCAGAACACAAATTCCTGCAAATTTACTTCATGGGGGAACAGCAGCAACAGGCCAGGCAACGTCACCAGCACTTTCCAAACATCAACTTTCATGTTATCCAAGACCTCCAACAAATGCTCCATAGCTGTAACAGTTACATCAGGTCATTCAAGACTACTCTGGAGAACATACCAACTGATGAGTTCAGGGTTGTCATCAAGGCAGATAGGACACCTGCAGGGGAACATGTGCGTCGCTTCAACGCCCCAACTACCAATGAGGTAGCAATTCTCATTGTTGGGAATGACTTTGAACAGCGAGACATTGTCCTTCAAAAGCGTGTTGCACAAGGACAACATCAATACCAAAGAATTCCAGACACAAACAGAGCCTATGACCCACTGCAATATCCACTCATATTCCCCCAGGGGGGGGATGGGTACTGTTTCCAGGAAATTCAGGGACATAAGGTAACTGCTCTTCAGTTTTATGCCTTCCGCATTATGCAGAGAGGTCACACTGACTTCAACATATTGCTGCGTTGTGGCCAACTCTTCCACCAATTCCTGGTGGATATGTATGCCAAGATTGAGAGTGAGCGCCTACGTTTCATCAAGCTCAACCAGACCAAGCTTCGTGTTGACAGTTATGAGCACCTGAAGGATGTCATGCTTAGTGATGGTGATGCCCGCAATGTGGGACAACTTACCATTTTACCATCCTCCTTCACTGGTGGTCCTCGCTACATGCATGAGCGAAGCCAGGATGCAATGACCTATGTCCGCAACTATGGTTCTCCCGACCTCTTCATCACATTCACCTGCAATCCCAACTGGCCAGAGATTAGGGGAGCCCTCCTTCCTGGACAAAGAGCACAGGATCGCACAGATCTGGAAGCACGTGTCTTCCATGAGAAACTAAAGGTCCTTCTGAAGCTCATTACTCATGGCAAAGGTGAAGTTTTTGGGCCAGTTCGCTGTTGGATGTATTCGGTTGAGTGGCAAAAGCGAGGTCTACCTCATGCACACATTCTCCTTTGGCTTATACAGAAGCTTCGCCATAACCAGATTGATCTGTGCATCTCTGCTGAACTTCCAGACAGGATACAGGACCTTCCCCTCTTCAACACAGTTTCCTCACAAATGTTGCATGGTCCATGTGGGATCCTTAACCCCAAATCTCCATGCATGCAAGATGGCAGGTGCAGCAAACGCTACCCTAGGCAGTTTGCTGAGGAAACTCGAACTGCAGATGATGGTTACCCTCTCTACAGAAGAAGAAGTCCCCAGCAAGGTGGCTTCCAAGTTACTAAAGGTGCTATCTCCTATGACAACAGGTGGGTTGTCCCCTACTGTCCACTGCTGTCCCGGATCTTTGATGCGCACATAAATGTTGAGTTCTGCAACTCCATTAAGGCCATTAAATACATTTGCAAGTATGTAAATAAGGGCAGTGACCAGGCAGTGTTTGCAGTTGAGAAGAGTGGTCCTGTGGTAGACAGGAATGATGAGGTCACCATGTACCAGATGGGCCGGTACATAAGCAGCAATGAGGCAGCTTGGCGCATACTGGCGCTTGATATTCATGAACGCTACCCACCTGTGACACACCTGAGTGTCCATTTGGAGAATGGACAACGAGTCTTCTTCCATAAAGGCAATGCACAGGAGAGAGCTCAGATTCCACCACAGACAACACTCACTGCCTTCTTTCAACTTTGCCAAAAGGATAACTTTGCAAAGACCCTACTCTACTCACAAGTGCCCAGGTATTACATCTGGAAAACAAACAAGACCTGGAAGAGACGAAAGACAGGCACTGCTGCACTTGGTCGGGTATACACAGTTCATCCCGGGAATTCTGAGTGCTTCTACCTTCGTCTCCTACTACACACTCTCCATGGACCCACCTCCTTTATTGAACTCAGAACTGTCAATGGGCAACTCTGCACAACATTTCATGAGGCCTGCCAAAAGAGAGGACTGCTTGAGAGTGATGACATTTGGGAATATACTCTACAAGAGGCTGCTGTGTCATCTTCTCCATCTGCACTCAGAAATCTCATGGCCATTATCATAACCACCTGCGGTCCATCAAATCCACGTTTACTGTGGGATAACCACAAGGACAGCATGACAGAAGACATCCTCCATCGAGCCAGGCAGGAAAATCCAACCTTTCAGTTCGGATTTACTCCTGCCATGTACAATCAGGGCCTCATCTATCTTGAGGACAAGGTCATGACAATGGTTGGAAAGTTATTGTCAGACTTACAGTCTGGACTTCAATCGCCACACCGAGGTGCTGACAGTCCACTCACCACGGATATGCTTCGTGCCACAAATTATGACCCTGAGCAACTGGCAAGGGAAGTGCTGGAAACTCTTCCTCAATTGTCTCCAGACCAAACTGTTGCCTTCCAAGAAATTGCAACTGCGGTAGAAAGGGAAGCAGGTCAACTCATCTTCCTCGATGCACCGGGAGGAACAGGAAAGACCTTTCTCATCAACCTCCTACTGGCCAAAGTTCGATCGCAGAAACATATTGCAATTGCAGTGGCCTCCTCTGGCATTGCTGCTACACTTCTCCCTGGTGGTCGAACAGCACACTCTGCATTCAAGCTGCCATTTGACCTCCATCGTGCAGAGGCTCCAGTGTGTAACATCAGCAAGGGCACAGCTCTTGCTCAGGTCTTAAAGCAGTGCAAGCTCATAGTGTGGGATGAATGCACGATGGCCCACAAGGCCTCCTTTGAGGCCCTAGACAGGACTCTGCAGGACCTCAGAGGCAACAAAAAGTCCATGGGAGGAGTTACCTTGGTTCTCTCAGGTGATTTTCGACAGACCCTACCCATCATTCCCCGTAGTTCCCCGGCAGATGAGCTCAGAGCATGCCTCAAAAACTCATACCTATGGCCAAAGGTGCAGAAACTTAGCCTCACAACCAATCACAGAGTACGACTTATAGGTGATGTTGAGGCTGGTGCCTTCTCTGAACTGCTGTTGAGCATTGGCAGTGCACAACATCCAGTTGATAAAAATGGCCAAATGCTAATTCCTGCAGGTCTTTCCACTGTTGTTGAAACAATACAGGAGCTATATATGAAGGTTTTTCCTGATCTCACACAGCATAGGAATAACCCTGACTACAGAACCTGGCTCAAGTGGCTATGTGAGCGTGCCATCCTTGCGCCAAAGAATGACACTGTTGACTTAATCAATTCCCACATTCTTAAACAACTACCAGGGGTTGAAACATCCTATACATCTGTAGACACAGTCCTTGACATTGACCAGGCTGTTTACTATCCAACTGAGTTCCTCAACTCCCTACAACCACCAGGAATGCCTCCCCACAAGTTGGTCCTAAAGGAAGGCTCTCCCATCATCCTCTTGAGAAACATGGATGCACCAAGACTGTGTAATGGCACTCGGCTTTGTGTGAAACAGCTTTTGCCCCATGTCATTGAGGCCACCATAATGACTGGCTGTGCTAAGTTTCAGGATGTCTACATTCCACGAATCCCAATGATTCCAACAGATGTGCCTTATCAGTTCAAGAGATTGCAGTTTCCCATCAGGTTGTGCTTTGCCATGTCCATCAATAAAGCTCAGGGACAATCACTTCTGGTGGCTGGTGTCGACTTGAGCACACCGTGCTTCTCTCATGGTCAGCTGTACGTTGCCTGCTCTCGAGTTGGGGCCAGTAAGAATCTGTTTCTGCTGGCACCAAATGGCAAGACCACTAATGTTGTTTATCTCCAAGCTCTACAGTGAAATCTGAAATAAAGTAACGTTAAACAAATAACTATTGTGTCATTTCTTTAACCCGGCAACGCCGGGTACAGCAGCAGTCGTCGCCAGAGGGCGACTGCGAAGCAGTCAGTCCACGGTAGAGGTCGCAAGACTGCGAAGCAGTCTCCCCCACAGGTCGCCTAAATTTCTTCCTTATTCACTACACGCATTTAAACTTATACCTAAATTTGTGTGTCTGTCTGTCTGTTTAACCGGGCTTAACTTCTACAATTTTGCACCTTTTCACTCGAAACCTTCACTAATGTGTCGGTCTCGGTTTCGGACACCCAGTGGAGGGGTTGGCGTCCCCCGATTTCACCGCTACCATGGGGGAGGCGGGTGGGGGGTGGGTGGACGGTGGGGGAGGCGGGTGGGGGGTGGTGGGTGGTTGGGGGGTGGTGGTGGGGGTGGTGGGGGGTGGGGTGGGTGGTGGTGGGTGGTGGTGTGCAGGGATTGAAACTTATAACCCCGGGCAACGCCGGGTAATCCAGCTAGTAAAGAATATGTTCAAAGGTATTATGCTTGTCTCCTTTTACTGAAAATTTAGTGGCCCTAATTTTTGACATCGTTCTGTTTCAATCCTGACCAACAGAAATCCACTGGGAAATTCTTTTTCACTTCCATTATTGCTTGGATTACCGGTGCATTTCCCTGCCTATAATGATGTCTGCAGGTTCACATGTTTGGTCCTGCATGTGAGTTGTTTGAGATGGCCTCCCACTGTCTATATACAGGTAAGTGCTTCTATATAGCATCCTCTGAGAACCAACTGCCATTGCCTTGGGCTTGGCTCCGGGCAGAAAAGCTGCCAAGCAGATGAGACCAGAAATGAACTCCCACTAGTGCCAGGTGTATACACACCAGTTGCACCATCTACCTGCCTTCTTATGTATGCTCTTACCTTTTGTTATTCACTTTTGGCAAGAAATGTTTAGATTATTGGACTGATTTCTTTAATTGGTTAGGTGTAACTCAGTAGGAAGCAGTTATATTTTATTTTAATTATATGTATGATTTTGGCAATTTCTTATGTATGTTAAAATCTGAGCTAAGTATGACTATTTGGCCGAGGCTTTTGTGACTTTAGAAGTTAAATGAAGTCGGTTTCAGATTTCTATGCAATTTCAGCAATTGTTGTGTGATGTTAGTAAAATTTTAATTTATAATTAACCGCGAGGACAGCTTTAATAATATTATTTGCTTCATATCCACAGTTTTAGTGACAATAACTAATTTAGTTTGGAGTTTTTAATTGCCATAAATTTTAGTAATAAACTTAATGTACACGGAAATGGGAAGATTAGTGAGTTGGAATGCATTTATGTTATTTAGGTGTGTATGTATGTATGTATGGATGCATGTATATATGGTGGATCTATGCATGTTTGTGTGCATAAATGGATGTATGTAAGTATAAATGTATGTATGGATGATATATGTATCTGTATGTATTTTGTATGTCATATATGTATATATGCATGTGTGAATGTATGTATGTGTGTACCGTATGTATGTGGGCATAATAAACGCATTAATGATAATGATAATAATAATAACAATAATGATAATAATATAACAATAATGGTCGTGTATTGTTAAATAAAAATCAATCGTCTAAATGACAAAACTAATGAGTAGGAAAACTGTTATGACTAAACGATGATGAGTAGTTGAAAGATTGTACTAGAACTGGAAGTGGGAACGCGGAGCAGTGTTTCTCATGATATTCGATGATGTGTGGTTGCCCAGAAAGCGCGTTGTTTGTATTCTTTTGGCTAAACATTTCTCCGCCAACTGCAGGCGTTCGTAAATGCTTTGCCTTCTCTTGGGATGGAAAGCAGTTCCCAGTCTGCTGTGAAACTGAGACCACATTGGGGGCTGCTACTGTTGCTGTAAAGGCTGCAGGCAGGCAGCCAGTGGGGCAACCGACTTAAGTAAGACTTATCCATTTGCATGCTGATCAAAGTTTATATTCTACTGATCCCAGGGAAGCCTTATTTTATATCCAGGCAATGGAAGTGTATATGGAGCTGGAAAGCAGTGCATTTATGAAAATGCTGCTGGCTTCCACACAGCCGTGTGGCATATTGAGCTGGCTCTGTTATCTTATTCTTCATAAAATTTGTCCTCTTGCAGATAAATTATGACGTATTCCATGCTCGTTACTCTGTTCCTGAATGCTAACAGGGCCGTGCAAACCTGGATGGAATGCTGAATTCCAGATGAATTTGGGATGCAGTTCTGGTGTGCAGAAAAGATACTGTCCGTGTTAAGAGTGTACTCCTGGAGGTTTACAGGTGCTGGCAAGGTTCTTGGGTTGCATGCTTGGTTAGGCCGAGATCAGATTTCCCAAGATCACCTGTCGGTAGATTTTCAGATTTATGCGTTTCTCTTGATATGAAGGAGGGCAAGGATACAAGGATATTGAAGAAGAGAAGTAGTGGCTCATGCCACTTCCTTTTAGTTGGCATTTTTATGATGTTGGAGAAGGCTGTTATACCCTTGGCCTGTCTCCAGTTTCTATTGCTTGTTGTTTTATTTGCTTAATAAATGAAGACAAATGAAGCACTGGTTGGAATGTCTGTCTGTCTGTCTGTCTGTCTGTCTGTCTGTCTGTCTGTCTGTCTGTCTGTCTGTCTGTCTGTCTGTCTGTCTGTCTGTCTGTCTGTCTGTCTGTCTGTCTGTCTGTCTGTCTGTCTGTCTGTCTGTCTGTCTGTCTGTCTGTCTGATTTTTCTTATGCTTGGACTCTGTACTTCTTGTTTACAGACAAGTTTAATTTGTTGAGTTGTTTTAAAATGATTTGCTGATTTAAATTGATAGATTGTTTCTTTTGATGAAGGGTTGATGGAATGTTTTGCTGGTTTAAGTTGTTCCATTGGTTGGAATGATTGACTGGTTTAAGTTGTTCCCTTGGTTGGAATGTTTGGCTGGTTTAAGTTGTTCCCTTGGTTGGAATGTTTGGCTGGTTTAAGTTGTTCCCTTGGTTGGAATGTTTGGCTGGTTTAAGGTGTTCCATTGGTTGGAATGTTTGGCTGGTTTAAGTTGTTCCCTTGGTTGGAATGTTTGGCTGGTTTAAGTTGTTCCCTTGGTTGGAATGTTTGGCTGGTTTAAGTTGTTCCATTGGTTGGAATGATTGACTGGTTTAAGTTGTTCCATTGGTTGGAATGATTGGCTGATTGATTGGTTGATGTTGATTAGTTGCTTCAAATGACTGGCTTTTTGGTTGGTTGAAGCTGATGGATTGGTTTAAACAATTGGCTTTTTTCATCCTTCCAGACTTGATTGTATAGATTTTAGGGCAAAAATTTTGTTTTATGTCAAATAATTAGGAAATGGGATAACATACTAAATAAAGGTAGATGTTAGCTTGAGCTGACTTAGTCCCTAATTACGTTATAGATTTTTTTTGTTTCGCTGTTTTGAAATTACTTCTAAAGCAGCATTAAATCCCGTAAGTTGTGACATTTCAGTTTTATTTACAGCCTTACATGCCTCTTTCAGGCAGTAGCAGAGTACGAGTATCATGTACTCCGACACTTATTCCCCCTTCGTAATCACCAACACCATCTTTGTAATAGAACTCACAAATTCATTTTACCAAAAAAGACAACAACAACTATATACCCGAATACTCTATAAGAACTCTTACTAATAGAGCAAACTGTCTCTTATAATGTAACAATTTTCTGCATGTCAGCTTGTTTTCCTAAATAAACGAATATTGTATTGTATTGTATCATATGTTTAGTTTAATATTTTATACATTACAGAATTAAACATTGGCAGCAAGCTTCTGTCCCCTTACTACCTGGGTCTTTAATGGCTAGTAGTCGCATCTTCCAGTTAGTTTATGCAGGCTAGTCCTCCTCGGCCAAGAAATTCTTCCAGATTAATGATGGATTCACAGACAGTTTCGAGTGCTTTAGAGGCAGCGAAAAGTCTGGAGGTTTGTGCAGTGAAAGCTGAATGGTGGTCATGATCTCCATGACCGTCTTTAGCCAAGTGGCTGATTGGTCTTAGTCGGCGGCTGTGCACTCGACGAGCGCCGCGTAACTAGGCTTGAAAGTTGAAAGTGAAGCGGTCTGATGTCTGAAAGGTAGATACCGCGGCGGCGGCAACAGCGCTGCCATGTTTGATCTCGTAGGCGAAAGTGAATCCAGCCAACACTGCTGAAAATTGGTCTAGTGTTATGGCTGCAGTTGCTGCCCTTTCTGGCCAAATGGATGTCGATCATTTAGTGTATTTATTTATTTTTCTGTTTATATATTTCAAAGACTTGGTGCACATGTATGAAAATCTAGTAATTTGAGGCATGGATGAACGAGTTTTTCAAAGAGTGGATCTATGATGCTATCCTATTACTATATACTCTGACATTTGGATGCATGATCTGTGTTATCTTGAGCCAGGATACTGTGTAATATCAAGCAAAAGTGATAGATTACTTGTAGTTAGAGGTGGGCATAAATTACTAGTTTATTCTAAACTGATGATTTAATTCAAATTTTTATTGTTTCAATAATTGCATAAAGCATGGAGGAAGTAAATTTGATAAATTTGCAGTAACTGTAAAAATTAAAAATCAAATGATGATAATTTGTTTATAATATAATTATAAATCTGGAAACGCATTTGCAATTTTACAATATATTTGAATAAAATTTATGTTAAAATTATTCAAGATTTTGTCAGTGTTCCAGCTTTCATAGTTCTGCTTTTAGGTAGACGGAGTACTTCTTCAAATGGTTAATGGCAAAATTGTCTGTAATTTTGTGTATATTTTAAACAGTGTGAAAATCGTAACATAAAAATTATGCTGATTTGTCCATAATATAATTAGAATTTGGGCAAAACTGTTTTCCAAGAATGTTACAAAGTCAAGGTTTTTGTAAAGTTCATGCATTCATCCAGAGATTTTATATAGTGAATATTCAAAATAACTAAATTCAAAGGTGCTCCCAGCCCAACCCCAGCAGAATGGAATAATTTTCAAGTTTTGGTAGAAAGCGAGTGTAGATTCTCTAGCTAAGACAACACACATATCAAAAGGGGGGGCTCTTCCAGGTGAACAACCCAGTCACTGAAAAAGTGCTACGCTGTGCTGTCAAGTTGTGTGCAAACAGAACAGCAGTTCACACCAAACAGAGTGATGAAGATTTAAAGAGTGCGTTCTGAAGTTTCTGAAAGCTCTGCCAGTGGTACAATCCAGACAATAGTTTTGTCAAGTTTGCTTTTACCACTGTAAGGGTCACACTGCAGTTTTTTCACGCTTTATGACCAGTTATTACTGTTGCTTTAGCAGAGAACTGTATAACCGAGTTTCAAAAATTAATTTTATTAAAATTGTAATTGTGTTAACATTTTAATGCACTGATCTTGTTAGTGATGCTTTAAAAAACCACCTGTACATGTGATCTGTTCTTCTGAGCATGCACTGGATCAGCGTAATTTTAGTTGCCGGGTAGTTAGGTCTGCTATAGATGTCTGGGTGAAATTGTGTTGATTTCGAATCCTAAGCAGTAGGGTAGTTGAAATCCTTGGATCATTTTGTTGAGTTTCAACTCCTGGACTGTAGGGCAGTGTAAACCAGTGGTACATTTTGTTAATTTTCGAGTCTTAACACTTGAGCGATTTTAGCATCATATTCTCTGGAAATCCGTTTAGCCTTCTGCTTCTGGCGTTGCGTACTTCCGGTACATTCATCATTCGGAGTAATTCGGATATTCTTAGCTGTTTATGGGTCTAATATGCATAGGTCATTCTTAACATTGCAGATTTGCCTGCGGGCTTTTCGGCTTTTCATGTCTGCCTACGAACCGCTGAAATTAAATTTTATGGGTCACCGATAAAACCGCACCAGCGCAAATAATGCTGTTGCCGCCGCGGCACAGACGACTGTGTTTTGCGCAGAAAACTGGAAGGGCCTTTCATAAATATAAATTCATCCATTTATGCTCGGTATGACTGCACGCGTTATATAGAGCACGGCATTTGTGTCACGTGTAGTGTAAAAGTGCACTTAATCACTTACTTTTAATGCCAACGGTGACGGGCTTCTCAAGGCACCGGCACAGGCACATGGGCTGTTTGTACAGTGAAGATGCAAGAGAGGATCAAGTTGTTTTCCTGATGCACCAGTCGCCAGCATTTTATAGGGGGCTGTGCCACTGGCCAGCATGTTCTTGGCATTAACTGTAAATTGGGAGACTTTTTCTGGGTGGATAGCACTAATCCGTGAATAGGAGTCAGTTGGGTGGTATGGTAACTCAGTTAATAAGCAAGGGTAGGCGAAATGAGGTCTGAGATGATTTAAGCTGAATGCCTGAGCAAGTTCTTAGCGGTTGTAAATGTGACAGGTTTAACTTTTATCTCTGATTTATGTGATAACTACTTGGGTTTTTCCTTCATCGTAATCACTGTTGAGCATATTTGCAGTGGATTGATTTTCTGTTCTGTCTCACTGCTGTACCGAGTTATTTGTAAGTGTGCTTGGATTGTGTGTGTGTATTTGATGCAGGGCCAGAGAAAGATAGACAGTGCACAAAAATGTTAATGGGAGGTTTGAATTAGAGTTGATTTGAGTTGTGAGTTAGAGCTGGGTTGCGTTCTGCTGCCATTCTTGAAGGAAGGTAGATTTATCAGTCATTTTAGTTTTGTCTAGTTGGCATTACTGTTAAAGCTTTGTGCTTATCCAGATGATCTACCTCAGAAACTGTGAGTTGAGTTAGTGCTTAGGATTTTTTTCTTTTTTCGATAGGAGAGCATGAGTTGTTTGCTTCTTGGGCTAAATATTTATATTCCTGTTGGTTGCATTAGTTTCAACATTGTTTCCATGACTTTTAGACCTGTCTCACTGTTGTACTTTCTCTTCTGATTTGGAAATTGTGTGCTGAAAAATTATTATTATGTTGAGACAGGTCTAGAAAACCAGACTTGCTGATAAATTGTTATGCTGTGCTGTTCATAATATAATTATTATTATTAATTATTATCAAATTGAATTTGTAAAGTGCGCACAGTCACACCGAAATGTGAATCTGTGGCGCAGATAGTCAGAAGTATGTGATGTGTCAATTAGATAGTCAATAACAGGAAGCATGTCCTTCCACAGTTTTTTCCAACAACCCAGCATAATCACTACCACCTCCACAACCTGCCAAGCAAAGACGACCGAAGTTTTATTTCTGGTGTTTTCTTTAAGAACAGATATTACTGTATCGATGTAAACAAGTTTCATCTGTGACAGCCTGTATTTATCTAATAAATGAACATTGAGCATTGAATGTCCTGATTTTGAGTCTCTGGGGAGCTATAGTGCCATCACCTGGGAATTTCTTTTCATCCTATAATCTTCTTCTTCTTTTTTTCCTTCAGGCTCGAATTAATCCCTCATCCTATAATCCAAGTGAGAAATAATCTTATTCATTCCTGTGAGTTCTGCATATCCCCTGGTAGCTGTTGATGACACTCCAAATTGCTGTCAGACTTTAAAAAGTAAAAGATTAAAATGTCAGTCATTGAAAGTTGAAACTGAAGAGATGATATCCTATTGTCATAGTATAGTGGAAATCCCGTAGAACAGGTGTGTTGAACTGTGAACAGAGAGTGATAGAATTACATCTCCCACTAAACCAGCCGTAACAAGTAGGCTGATGAAGATTTATAGCAAATATGTGGGTACCCTTAACCCCTCTTCAATGGAACTTCATGTAACAGGGCTAGTTGGAAGGCCATACTGCATGGTGATGTGAGACCTGGGAAATTCTGAAGCATTTTCTTTGATTTGGATAGACTCATCTGTCATTGGATGACTTGCAAACTGATCCCTTTAGTTCCGTGTAAACAGCTGTATGACCAACTCTTAAAGAGCAGGACGTATGTCCTATCATGTGTTTTGATTTTATCCAAATGCATTACCCAGTTTCTAATACCCAAGGCGCACAGCCTCAGGAATGTAGAATTGCTCATTTCCCAGTGGGGTGTGTGAGAGGTGATCATTTCTTTATCCAATTTCTTTGCCAGCTAAGGACACATTCCAGAGTGCTGGATGTATCCTTTAATGGATGGTGTGTCACAGGTCTGGTCCCTCCCTGGTTGGTGTGTCACAGGCCTGGTCCCTCCCTGTGTGTCACAGGCCTGGTCCCTCCCTGTCTGCTTTCCCATTCAAGTACCTACCTCTGTTAATAGCTGACGCAAGGGCAGTAAAACCAAGTGGGCTGAGTTGGACCATCAATCATTAGGTGGGAGAAGAAGTGTCAGGTGTGTCACTTGAGAGAAATTATGGGCTTGATTAGGTGGTTGGTATTCTCCTGGGGTTTCCTGAATAAGAGATTTGCCTTGACCTGTCTGGGCAGGACATCTGCTGGGGCTGTGATTACAGTGTCCAGTCTGGGGTCTATGATGTATGGAGGATCCTGCCCTACAGCAGAATAGACTGTGGCACTGATTGTTGCCATTAAGATGTTAATCACAGAGTTATCTTTGTATCAACTGAGGCTAATAATGATTACATCATGTCGGTCCAGTGGCCTAGTAAAAGTGGCAGCGTTTTGTTGAGTTGGTGTAACATTACCTGGACTAGGAAAAGTGTGTTTCCTCTGTTTAACAAAAGAATTAACCTGGGACATCAGTATGCCATTACCTACCTGTCCTGTTGTTGTAACACGTCACTGGTGTGCCAGGTGTGGTATTCCTTACACTTCAGTGTGCTGTGTCTGTATCATTTTGTCACATGTTTTAGGCATTACTGACTAATCAGTTGGTAATGGATTGTATAATGTGAAACGAAACTGTCCAATTTGAATTCTGCTTAGTACCCGGAACCTAATCTTATTTCTGGGTTCAAGTGGGTTGCTGTCAACTGCATTTGCTGTGTGACAGGAATGCCTTTCTTGCTGTTGGCATGAACATTTGTGGGTTTATGTGTGTCTGAGATGAGTGAGTGAGTGAGTGAGTGAGTGAGTCTGTGTGTGTGTGTGTGATGAGTGAGTCTGTGTGTGTGTGTGTGTGTGTGTGTGTGTGTGTGTGTGTGTGTGTGTGTGTGTGTGTAGGTGTGTGTGTGTGTGTGTATGTGATGAGTGAGTCTGTGTGTGTGTGTGTGTGTGTGAGATGAGTGAGTCTTTGTGTGTGTGTGATGAGTGAGTCTGTGTGTGTGAGTGAGATGTGTGTGCATGCATGTGTGTGTGTGTGTGTGTGTGTGTGTGTGTGCGCGCACGGAAGTGATGCTTAGCAAAGGAGCAATGGATTGGCTATCTTAACAGCCACCTGTTCGCTGCTGACACATGGGACAGTATCTCTTTTAACAGGTAGGTCTTTCCTTCATCCAATCAGCTAATATAAGCCGCCTTTGATGATGTTAAGACGTCCATCATTTCAGTGGTTTGCTTACTCACATGGAGCACCTAGTCTGCTCAGCTGCTCGTTATTTGGGTGAGGTATTTGTGCCTGATGATCTTACAGCCACCTGCAGGTCATCGTATGGCTGAGTTAAGAGATGTATTCATAGTTGACACTGCAGCCACTCCAGTGGTTCTGTTGCCACATGCGTTGGCTTTGAGTCATCTCGGCAGTCCTTTTAGAAACAAATTATCTAAATTGCTCCCATTTCAGATTTTCTTTGGGAGGGGCCATTTCTGCTCTGCAAGCCACATCACTAGTTGCCTAAATCACTGCATTGGCTTTCTATGGAATTGGCATTCTCCCAAATCTCCCTAGGCTGTTATGGTATCCGTTTGCCTGCCTGTCGGTCTGCCCCTGTCTGTCACAGCGGCAGTGAATGTCTCCCTTTCCAACCTTCCTTGCTGGAATTGGTCTGCTATTTTTGCAACCATTGTGACTTAGCTGAGAGGCGGTTAAGAGAACTGCAAGACACTAAATGTGGCTAGAATGCTTGTAGACATTTTTCTTGCAATAAAGTATGCTGTGGCCCATTGTCTCACAGTTTCTGTAGCTTTTATGATAGCTGGACAAATATGTCTGAATGTGTGGCACTGTGACTATGTCTAAAAAAAGTGTGTGTTTATATGTGTGTGACAGTGTATATGTGCATATCTTATAAGGATTTTAATGCACCCTAACCATTTTAATAGCTTGATCTTGTTAATAAAATAAGAATAGTCAGACCACTCGGTTAAGATTGTATTGTATTGTGGGTGTAGAGATACAATGGAAGCCATGGGGTTGGCTAGGGGGTGGTGCATTTGTGTAGGACTTAAGAGGAGGAGCATGTCTTTCAGTCTTATCCTGTTAGAGCAGTGTGGATCTCTGTCTCCTATTCCTTAATTCTACCACAGAACAAGTCCTGACCCGACTCCATCCGTCTGTCCATCTATTCATCCATCCATCCGTCCATCTATTCATCCATCCATTCGCCCATCAAACTGTGTTGTCTGATATGTTTAGAGCTTGTGGTCGGTGGGTTACGCGGTCGTTCCGTTAGTGGGCTGGTCGGCAGTTGAGCTGTTTTGGCGTTTTTATTGCAAATGGAGTCTTTCATCTCCTCTGAACTCAAAGCATTGCTGTCTTTGGGCTGGTTAGTTTAGACAGTCGGCTTCCAGGCTTACCAGCGCTCTCTGATCTCGCAAATGAACTTGTTCCAGCTTTTGTAGTTGCTTGACATAGCAAGACAAGACAGGCGGACCAACTGCTGGCATGCGAGGAACACGGACAGATGACTGTGTACATATAGCCAAGTCCGTTTGTCAATAAATCAGTAGGTCAATTTCTGAATCGATAAGGGTTTGGATGGAAAGACGGAAAATGAGGTACAGGAGGTCATGAGGGTAAATTTGGAGGAGGTTAAGAAGAAGGTAAAGCTGAGAAAGCAGTTAGAAGCTAAGATCAGTTGGTAAGGTGAAATGCCAGTTGGGTGAATGGAGGGTTTTGAGTCTGAGGTTTGATGATTACATTGGTATTACTGCAATAATTCGTAAGGAGTTGAGTGTCTTTTTAAATACTTAACTGGAGTGCCTAGACTTAACCCAAATTGTTAAGGTCCTGTAATGTGGTGTACCCATCCTCTGTCTTGACAGTCTTCATGTGGTGAAGATGATTTGGTGGGAAATTGGTCATTGTTGTGTTTCTGTTCTTGATTTATGTGAAGCGTGTGATTGTCTAGTGGTTAGCATGCAGGTCCATCAACCCAGAGGTCAGAGGTTCAAATCCCCACCACTGCAGAACACTGTTTTGAGGTTTCTGCTCTAGGGCATAACCGGGTAGACATTTTCCACCGAGTACCGAATCCGAGTATTTCGATATGTACTATTTGCCGGATCCGGATACGAACCGAGTACCATGTGTTCCATATGCGAAGCTTCACATTTTCATGTATTAAAAAAATTATAATTATCAAAAAAATTTTTGGACTTGTTATAACTGACTAATACATTTTGAATTTTAGAAATAATCAATAAAATGGACTTGATATCTGTTGTGGACTTCAGACATTGGTGTTTTTTGTACTTTTCTTCTTCAAAATTCAAATGTTACATGAAGCTCAAAGCTAATATTATGAGCCTACAAATTCCGGCATGTGAGGCAGGCAAGCAACTATTTGCGTGTACAGTATTTGCCGAGGCAAATAGTGCCGAAAAACGGGATATTCGGCCGAGGCAAATGTCCGAGGCGATTTCCGGTTATGCCCTATTCTGCTCCCACTGTGCCTCCTAGAAAAGTCATGCACAAAATGAGTACACTGGTCATATTGCAAATGGAGTCTTTCATCTCCTCTGTGCTTTTGGTGGATGATCAGGAGGGAAAGGAGAGGCAATGATGATGGAATGGTCAAAGGCTGGTTATTGTTCTGCATTGTTCTTTCTCTGTACAGCTATACTGAGAAATTTGATGAGATCTTGGCTCACTTCCTATCCATCTTTTCCTAGAGCAGACTTTCTCCGGTCCGTTTGGTTTTGTATTTAATTCTATAGCTATTTTTATACTGTGTATCCTGGATCAGATACTTTGTTGCTTATGAATGGCTGCCCAGAAATATCTCAATTACGCTTCTGGTTTTAATTAGCTGACATAGTTGAGTTGCCCCACAGTTATCGTCTTACATTTTTAATGAATATGTGTTGTATACATAATGTGTGTCGTTTGCATATTATGTTTCCGTTGCTTTTGTGTATGTTGCAGTGACTGCGCCAAACACAGCTGGCGGTGCTTGTCCAAGATAATAGGTGTAGGAAAATATTGTTGTCACTCTGCTTCGGTGGAATTTGAACCCGGAACCTTTTGCCCGGCTGTCGGCTTCCGAGGTTGCTGGAACAATCCGGCTCTGGGATCTGGTTTTTGCAGGCTTGTTAGAGAGAGAGAGAGAGAGACAGCGAAAGAGAGAGAATCGGTATTTACCTGAGGGCCTTTGCTAATCAATTACGTGGCCTTGTTCACGACTCACGTAAAACGAAGTCGAATGAGGAACATCTTTTGATGTGGCCCGTGGGGTACTATGGTGGTTGAGCCAGTGCTTCCTGCTAAGCAGTCTTCAGCAGCTGCCCTGTTGCGGCTGCTGGCTGCTGCAACTGCTGCTGATGCTTATGCTCAGTGATGGCTTGAAGAATTCTGTTGGCAGGCGCAGCAGCACTGACGGGAGGCAGCACTTACGCCTGCTTTGTCGGATGGGTTGATGAGGGAGTTGGCTGATGGAATTACTAGGTTGGAACTACGTCCAAGACGGACAGGAGGAAGCTGGAGGAGTGGGATAAGGAGGAGGCTGTGGAGGAGATTAAGAAGGCTTTGGAAGGAGAGGAGGAGGAGGAGGAGGAGGAGGTGGAGCCATGGAGATGGCTTTAATGGGAAACAGAGATTTATGGGAGCAATCATCTATTCATATCTGTTGCTTGTAAACATGTATTGGTAAACCATAAATGTGGTAGACACCATGTTGGCTGTGGATTGGGCTGCCTTCAATTGGGCTGCCTTCAATATGCCTTCGATTGGGCTGCCTTCAATTGGGCTGCCTTCGATTGGGCTGCCTTCGATTGGGCTGCCTTCGAGCCTTCGATTGGGCTGCCTTCCATTGGGCTGCCTTCAATTGGGCTACCTTCGATTGGGCTGCCTTCAATTGGGCTGCCTTCGCCCACTGAATGGCATCTTGCCAAACGTCACTGTGTCCAACATTTGTAAAGCTTCTTTTTCTAGGATGGCCTTACATATATTTCCCATATTTTGTACGTCATGTTGGGCACAGGTTGGGCAGAAATCGTGAACCAAATTTCTGCCCTGGTGGAGAATTGAGCCCCTGACCTGTCGATTGACAGTCCAGTGCACTAACCACTACACTAGCACCTAGAAAGCTGCACTCTGTCATAAATATGTATATGATTGAATATTCATGGCCCTGATCTTGTAAATTTGATCTGTTCATGAACATTTCAGGAGAGAGGTTGTGGCATTATGCGTGGGAAGTCATTCACTATCCAGTTCTCATGGAAGATGCCTTTAGCAGCTGTATGTTTAAGTGACTAGTATTTATAGTATAAAATTCCTGTGCTTTGTCTTTGACTTGTCATTGTCATCACCTTCGTCATCACCATCGCACCATTTTCTTGTGTGAATGATTGACCTCCTTTGTTTTTCATGGTAGACAGTTAATCGTTGCTTAAGAGGGACTGATTCAGCCTGTACAACTAAATGCTAGTGATCTACACAACTCCTGCTTCTCACCACTGGAGTATAACAAGGACTCTGATCAGTCACATAATTCTTTGTCTGACTTTGTTTAAAAGCATCAGTCTAGAGAAGACGAGAAACCGCTTCATTATGCTGAGGCTTTCTTAGATCTTTTTAGCAATTCTAGATCGGCTGCACTTGACGTCACGGCCGACTTAAGCACCCGGTTGTATGTGTCTACGTATATATGTTTAATATAGCTTGTTAACACGCCTCACGAGACGCTGCACTCTTGACATCTAACTGATTTAAAGAAGTTCAGCAGATTCGTTTGGAAATAAACTGTGATCTATCCAACGTATTTTTCAATGTCCGTGACAAACTGCAAAGACCGAAGCGATCCTCTGCAGCGGTTACTGCCTGTGAAATATGGACTCTTGGAATACTTTTCCCTATGTGGTAACTGGTCAGATAAGTCATTGGTCAGTTGGTTGTCTGTTTTGGACTTCGGCTGGACTTTGGAAGCTTTATTGGACGTGGGGCACCGAGGTGAGAACTGTGCTGTGGCAGAAAGCGCTTCCAAAATAATCGTGCATGTTTCTGTGTCGGTCTTTGCAAGGATTAGTGTGTGTCTTCCCATAAACCATCACTGTACGGGTTGAGTGTCTCTTTAATTTAAAAAAATTTAGTATGTCTCTGGCTGAAAGACTGTTCTTCTCTGACCATTTGACCTAAAGCAGGTTGACTTTTGTTTATTATGAAAGGTGTTTGTATTGTGATCGAGGCTCTGAATGCCTTAATTTACATGATTGTGTAAAACCTAATGTTTAATCTTGGCTGATGTATTATTGTTGATGTGATAGAACAAGTGTAGATTTAACTTGGCATTGTCGACTCTTGCTTCTTGTCCATTTGTTGCTGATTTTTGTCCCTCTGTTGTCTACCTGTGGTTGTTGTCGATTTGTTGTTTGTAGTAGTTGTTGCTGTTGCTGTTTGTGCTACATCATCTTCAGAAGTTGTATCATTTCTAATTGAATTTAGCTGGCCATATACTTGCATCCATTTACACTGAAGATGATTTAGTTGTTGGATTTTGACTGTGAGCCCTGCCTTGGCATTCTCAATTAATATAATGCTACAATATATATATATATGTATATGTATATATATATATTGTAGCATTATGTGGGGCGTGGTGGCTCAGTGGTAAGTTCGGCGCCTTGTGACCGGAGGGTTGCAGGTTCGAATCCCACTCTAGCCGCTGCGTACGGACCTTGGGCAAGTCCTTCACTCGCAATTGCTCGTGGCGCTTCGGCGTGAAAATTCCGGCACAGTATCAAATGCTGTAGTCGGGAGCGCCTCTGAGTAGTAGTTGACTTCGAGAGGCGCTATAGAAATATCCGGAATAAAAAAATAAATAAAAAATTATATTATATATATTATACATATATTATATTTTAATATATATATTGTAGCATTATATATATTATATTAAGAAGAGCAGTCCCTTAATTTAGCCCTGAGGCAGCCATGGCTATGAAGTGTTAGTGACTTCATTTGTCTTAGCATAGGCATATGAGGGCTGGTGGCCAGTCCTCTACCTCACCCTCTCATCTTCCCACTAACAGTGTACAGCAAGTGTACTCATTATAGCTGAGTTGGCTAGGGAGCGCAGATGAAGAAGAATTATCTGCTCTGGAGGGGATTTGAACCCTTGACCTCTCTAGGTTGACAGTCCAGCACACTAATCACTAGAAGAAGAAGATGAAGAAGAAGAAGAAGAAGAAGAAGAAGAAGAAGAAGAAGAAGAGCAGTCCCTTAAGCTAGCCCTGAGGCAGCCATGTAGATGAAGTGTTAGTGACTTGATTTTTTAGCCTGTTGGGGGCAGTCCTCTCCCTTGCCATCTCGTCTTGTCATCTGCGTCAGTGTACAGTCATTGTACTCATTTTAGCTGATTTGACTAGGGGGACAAGGTGAGGCAGAAATCTTGAACCAAATTTCTCCCCTGGTATAGATTTGAACCCCCAATCTGTCGATTGACAGTCCAGCACACTAACCACTACTGTAACACCAGCATCCGCACAGCTACACTTTGGCATAAATATGTATATAATTGAGTATTCATGGCCCTGCTCCTTCTGATGCCTTTATAGACCACTGACACCTGTTATCACTGTTCTCTGAGTAATGTGCCCAGACAAATGGGCACAATATCACGTTTCAATTTACATTACAGCTGACATCCCTATACATTACAGCTGGCATTTGTTTCCAGTATATAATAGTACTGCTCACTGGCGTAAACTTGTCCAAAATATTGGTGGGGCATTTGGTTATTTATGCTACACTTGTTGCATTAAATGCACAGTCAATCTCAATTATTGGGGGTGGGGGCACGTGCCCCGGCTGCCCCCCCCCCCAGAGTCTACGCCTACTACTGCTGTATTTTGTAATATGCTACAACAGGTTTAGCCTTATTTGCTGATCTGATATTTCTTCCATCTCTGATTGTCATTCGTCAGTTCAAGGATTTAGATAAAGAGGCATATGCCTGACTTGCGTACTTTTGTAGTTTGCCTCTAAAATGTCAGACAGTCCTTCGATTGATAGAATAGAACTGTAAGCCTTGTAATACATAATTTACACAGTTTGATGTCTTGCTGTGTGTATAGCAAAGCTCTGGTGTTAAGCACTGGAGCTGAATTAAATAGGGGTGTGTGTGTGTGTGCGTGTGTGTGCGTGTGTGTGTGCGTGTGTGTGTGCGTGTGTGTGTGTGTGTGTGTTTCTCTGTGTGTGTGTGCATGTGGTATAATTTTTGCCCTGTAGCAGACAAATACCTGTGGTAGATTTATGAAGTAGTTATCTGAAAACAGAGCTGTGGAGCCTATACACTGATATTTTGTTTGATCGTAATGTTATTTATCGTCTAGCCTTATCAGTTGTGAACTTCTTGACTCTCGTGTTTAGGTCTTTATTTATTTACTGTGTAGTTAAGTCTTTGATTTTGTTAGTTTTCATTGAGCAGAGTTTATGATAGGTGTCGAGCCTGTTGTTTTTGTTGTTGCCTCTGGTTTTTTTTGACAACTGGCTTGGGGCGTTTAACATTGTCATTTTTCTAGTCTAAAACATGTGCAGAGTATGAATTTATTCAGAGTATGAATTTATTTAGAGTCAGTGATATACTTAATTTTAATGTTTGGCAGATTTTCTACATTATTTTTCTTCATCATTCTATAGGTTTTTGATTGAACAAATTTAGCACCATTTTTCCCCAGCAGTTTTAATCAGTTTGCCTTGTGGTGTTTGATTGAAGCAAGGGCTATTCACACGTCTATGTTCACACGTCTAATCTCTCTCCGTTGGATGGCTACGTCATTTAAGGATTGCTGTCTGGACTACTGTAATGAGATGCCACAAGTGGACCGTGTTGTGCTTCTTTCTGGATGCAGCTGTTTGAGCTTTTGTTGTAGGTCATCTGGTATCTCTGCCTACATGGGCAGTTCCCTCTTTGACTGGCACTCTGTTTCTTTGAATATACTGATTCCCACAACTTTTTTATTGCTGAAGAAATGTAGAGTTTATGATTATAAGTATCCATGTGACTTTTATGGCTGTTTAAGTCAGCTGCTCTTCCATCTTATCCTCATTATCCTTTCTCTTTGCCGGAGCTGTCAGATTTTGTAGTCGAGTACATTTATCTGAGGATATAGGATAGGACCCTCATTTTGATGACTTCTTATGGCTACAAAGGCCGTTGACGTCGGTGGAAATTATCTTGAACAGTTCTCACCATTCCTATGTGGAGCGTGGTGGCTCAGTGGTAAGTTCGGCGCCTTGTGACCGGAGGGTTGCAGGTTCGAATCCCACTCTAGCCGCTGCGTACGGACCTTGGGCAAGTCCTTCACTCGCAATTGCTCGTGGCGCTTCGGCGTGAAAATTCCGGCACAGTATCAAATGCTGTAGTCGGGAGCGCCTCTGAGTAGTAGTAGACTTCGAGAGGCGCTATAGAAATATCCGGAATAAATAAAATAAAAAAATGGCATAATACAGCTCTTCATTCTACTTTTAACTGACTTTATGCAGCAAAGGTCTTTGTTGTGATGGGTCCAGTACTTACTCTTGCTCTCTGTGCGTTCTTCTTCTGCAACTTTCTGCTTCTCAATGAGTACTGTGACCCAGTATGAATAATTATATATCTCAAAAGTCAAACTCTACCTTCCTCTTGCAACTCACAGGCTGGATGCACATCTGAGAAGGTTGTGAAATGGCTCTATATAAATTCTACCTTTACATAATTACTTTAAATGCACTTAGGGCTGTTGATGAGTCTGAGACTGGCTGTACTGAAAGGGGATGTTGTGTGTTGTACTTTCAGCTGATTTCTTAAGGCTTAGCAGATGATCTTGGAGCACAGCCAAGGTAGTTGGTGGGTGGTTGTACCAAGCAGCAGGGTTGAGGGAAAAGGCATGACAACATTGGGAAGGGAACTCTGCTGGGCCGGATTGGCCACCTTATAACGTAGGCGGTGTCTTAGTACATGTTCTCACTTCAGAAGTGATCCTCCAATTGATCCTGGTATAGCAGGTGATAATAATATTGTTTAGCTGATATTGGGACACGCAGGCCGATGGATAGATGGAGGAAGGGAGGGAAGGACAGGCGGATTGATGGAAGGAATGGTAGATGGAAAGATAGATGGATTGATGGATGGGTGAATGAATAAACGAATGAATGGATAAACCAGTGCCTAGATTGGCAGCAGTAATGTCACAGAGGCTATGAAGTGACAATATATATATATAAATATATATATATATATTGTATATATATATATATTTTATAGTGCTAAGTGTTCATGGTGGCTATGGTTTGTAAAGCTGTAAACAGTAATGATATTGGCTGGATAAAATAAATTAATCAGTAAAATGTTATTTAGTACAGTTTGAAGTCATTCCCAAATTGCTTGGACAATCCTAGAAGAAACTGCTCAACACTTAGGCAGGCCCTTAGCCAGAAATAAAAAGTAGGGCATCCAAAAGCATTCAAAGTCGTGAGCACCTGATGTCGTGAGCATATGAAGTCGCGACCGCCTGATGCCGCAACCGTACGAATCCGTTTGCAGAAGTCTGCAAAGCCCCTATACTGAATGACTTTTGGGTTTTGATCACAATTGTAACAGTTTTGTTTTATATACAATGATACAAACAACAATCTGTTGACTTCAGATTGTAATTTTTAATTCCCTTATTTTATTATTATAGCCTAGGGAACAGACGTTACTTGAGCATCAATCCAAACCCTATTATTATTCAGAAGGTTGAGGTTTTTATATAGTCAAATCAGTTACAAATTACCACGAAATAACCTCATCTAATTGGCACTCAATTACACGTATCCTAGATCATAAATAGCTGCTAGAGAAGTGTATCTTGTGTGGGAAAAGGAACATCGTTACACAGATGAAGGGGAATAGATTATAGCCTATCATATTTAGTACGTCGCGTCCGTGCACAATTTATGCCCGTCCAAAATGATTTTCAGCCGTCCAAAGGACGGCTGGAGGGTGGCTGGCTAAAGGCCTGCACTTAGGGCTGGATTTGGATTGTGCTGTTCCAGAAGGTAAATCAATCAAGCGCCTAGAATGAAGGTAATGTTAAGAAGAGATGTTGAAGAAATGTTATAGAAGCGATATCCTTCACAGAAGCTAACATGCTACTTGGTGTAGCGGTTTATTGGTAATGTGATGTGTTCTATGCCCTGTAACCGGAGGGTCGCAGGTTCAAATCTCCATGGAACCACTGCTTAGTGACCCAATGCCTTTGATGTTCTGCCGTATGGTCATGTGCGCTTCTAAGCTTTGTAATGAGGGCAGTATAAAAAATGTAGTTATACTTACTCCTTCTATCCGTCGAATTAACACAGAGTATATATATATATATCATTAGATAGCTGGATATGTATATATATATCAGTAGATAGCTGGATATATGTATACATATATATATATATATATATATATATATATATATATATATATATATATATATATATATATATGGAGTGATATATATATATATATATGTATACATATGGAGATTTTCTAGAGCAATATTATATCGTACTGTTCGTACTTAAGACGGTGCCTAAGACTCTTTGGTCTGTCTTTACCGCTATTCCGTAAGCACTTGAAAACCATTTTGTTTGATCCTGGTTTTAGCGTCGTTAGGTTGAGAGCATCTCTGAAAGACTCCGATGCGTTTCTCTTGAAGAGTTGCTATGGAAATCAGTGATTACATTACATTACTTTACATAAGACACAAAGCCAGTCATTGCATTATGACGCAACTTGATTCGAAAAGTTTATTCGACCGTTGAGCGCTGTGGAATATCAAACTGAAGGGTTTGTTAGTTCGATGGATGGATGGAGTGAGTAGCGTGTTTGGTTCTGTGGAGGACGTGCAGAAGTCGATACTTCTGTTTACACAGTTGGAACTCGCAGTCGGCCACAGTTGAGAATGTTTTGAACTTGCCTGGAATTCTAGGCATGTGAACTGTGGCCAGGTGAAAGTGGAGAAATTGTAGGAAAGACAATTATGCGGAGCCTTTTTCTGTGCTACATTTCTGTTGCTGATCAATAGTATTTCTGGCATGTCCTATCCGTTTGCATGGAACCTTTTTGCTGTGCCTGGTTGACTTTTAACATGGAAGCGTATTGTGCCCTGTTTATTGGTAATGTGATGTGTAAGGTGGCTTATACTGAAGTGTATGGGGTGAGCTCTTTCTGAGGCAATTGTGTGGTAGTCTGCTGTTTGGTATATACTGAATTGTCAGGGTTCAAATCTCCATCAACACAGAAAGGTTTTCTGCACTGGTGACCCCTAGCTTCGCCTTCTATACCCGGGGTCCTCGCCCCTAGTGAAGAAGAAGAAGAAGAAGAGCAGTCCTTTAAGCTCGCCCTAAGGCAGCCATGGGTATGAATTGATGGCGACTACATTTTCTCAGCCTCCGCATATAAGGGTGGGTGGCCAGTCCTCTCCCTTGCTGTCTCATGTTTCCACTGATAGTGTATGGTCAGTGTACTCATTATAGTTTGTCAGGGGGCAAATGTGGAGCAGAAATCTCAAACCAAATCTCTGTCCTGGGCTGTGGAGGATTTGAACCTTGACCTCTCGATTTACTGTCTGGCCCTCTAACCACTACACTATCGAGCACCCTCCTTAGCTTCTTCTTCTCATTCTTACAGGGAGACTATGCATTTGCCAAATTAATATCGTGAAAGTTTAAAATGTCCTCATGGTGGTTCTTGCTAGTGAACCTTTAGCTTTCTGTAGATACTGTGAGGCTTGGATGCATTAGAACTGAAAGGAGTTTTGTAAAACGGGTTTCTCAGTCATCGATTTTTGATATCTTGGAAATTCTTCAAAGCCTACACGTGCATGCTGGGCTTGTTTGCACGTAAAATTACCATGCGCAGCTTTTGGGCGAAATTAGAAATGGGAATTATTGAATGTAAATATGGGGATATCGAATTATTTTTCTGACGAACTGCACGTCACTGATTCTCTGACCTTGTCTTTAAACTGGAGATCATCTTCGGAAACAGACACACACTTTCTGTGTTTACTTTCTAAACATTTCCTATCTGTGGCAAAGCAAATTCCCTTCCTGCGGTCTGTAAACCTGATTGTGTTGCCATAGATACCAACCTTAGGAAAACAACAACGTCATAGAAATTTGATGGTTTAGCTGCAGTGAGGTATGAGTGGATTGGGTCAGCATGACTGAGACTGCTGGCTGTAGAGGTCAGAAAATATTATTGGTGAACAAGACTAAGGTAGCAGAGAACAGAAAGTTATCTGTAATAAAGTTCCTTTGAAGCTTACTGATCTGACAAGGAAATCTCTCAACGGTTTGGCAGTGTATAGTCCCTAGGCTAGTTTTAGTTGTTGGTTGCCTACTGATTGAAGGAGCCTGATGCTATCCAGTTCAGTTTATGATTATTCCGGGCTATTAAAGAGATTTGCTTCAGGACCAGTTTCTAACCCCAAACTCAGTAGCTGGTATCTAACCCCAAAATTAGCATCTAATCTTATATTCCGCAGCTGGTATCTGACCTTGTGCTCGGCAGCTGGTATCTAACCTTATACTCAGCAGCTGGTTTCTAACCCCAAACTCAACAGCCAAAGTTCAGGTCAGTTTTACCGTATGAAAACACAATGAGAAACCTATCATGAACAGAACTGGAAATAGTGATATTTACTCTTAAGGTAGACCTATACTAATAAACAAATTTATAAGTTTGGGATCAAGATTGAAAGTAAGCAGTTGTAAGTAAGTACAAAACATCATAGCAATATATATCTTGTTTCATGGAGCAGAAATCTGCTTGGATTCGTGAATTTATAGCTTTAGAGCACTTACATAACAGCTCTTCAAGATGTCTACCCTGAGCGCTTCTACCTGAACTTTGAGAAATGGAGATTGTGTCTGGATAGGTGTGAATTTTTTTTATAGAAAACTGAGGCTCCAGCTCTTTCTCGTAGAAAAGTGTAGCCGAAATCAGGTTTCATCGTCCATTTTTCATATCTTGTTATGATTAGCGTATGCTGGTATGCATCTTGCTAAAACTGCAGTACAAAAGAAGGCATTTATACTGTTGTGTCCCTTGTGATGGTGGAGACAAACCAATGCAATAATATTATTCCCACAGGGAACTTGTGTATGTGTCTTGCCTCCCAGCTTGCACGTTCTATCGATAAATGTTTGCTTTGCTTGAAGTCACAGTTTTTAGACTTGGTCAGATTTGTAGAACAACAGAAAGCATTTAGCTTATACTTATAGTAGCACAGAAGCTACTACTGACCTAGTCTAGTCTGTTGACCTGGCTACAGGCTGTTGCATGGTCAACACAGGGCATGCTAGGGCTTGATATGCTGTGCTCGAGGAGCACATGTTCTAAATTCTAGAGCAATTCTAGGCGATTGGAAGATGCCTTTGATGCTATGAATCTGTACAGAAGCAAGTGTTGCCTACCTCTTTGTTCTATTCTGACAGAATTATTGGTAGGGGATGTGTGCTCTTCTAGCAATTGCTTGCTGGACTGCCAAACCAGAAGTTGGGGATGCAAATCTCCACTGTGGCAGAAAGGCATTTTAAGATTTCTGCTCCACTTGTGCCCCTAGCAGTCTTAGCTATAAACTGAATACACTCATCACACAGTATAGTGTATAGCTCTCAGGGAGAAGATAAGGCGGTAAGGGAGAGAACTGGCCAGCATCTCTCATGTGCCCAGGTTAACCAAAATGATGTTGCCAACACTTCGTGCCCATGGCAACGTCTCTGGGTTAGCTTAAGGGACTTCTCTTCTTGTTCTTTTTCTTCTAGGTCTCATTTTCTAGCATCTTCTTGTGGAGCAACTGCTTGGGCTGGAACTGTTAGCCATGCATAGTTGCATACACTTTTTATGCTGATTTGCCCACACAAGGATTAATTCATGTTATGTCTCCATGAGGGTGGGGTGGGGTAGGGTGGTCACTGTGCCATTACCATAAGCAAAACAGCTTGAAGATGGTCTTGCTGAGTTGCCATTGATCTTAATTGGTAAATCTGGTGTGTTCTTGGTGTTTGATGAGCAACAGGGATGAGTCTTTCTTGCTCAGCTTTACTCAGTTGATACGTCATGTGGACCTTTCGAGTTACGGTAAAATAAAAGTGACCTTTTACGGGTGACCTCATATGCCACCTGTAATGTCAGAAAGGCGTCATTTGGAAATCTCAGCTTTAGTGAATTCTCAGTGAGCGTTAGTGTATTGGTTTTTCATAACGGAGTTGTTTGCCATCATTAGTCACTTGCCTGTTTACTGCAAAAATCACTGCATGACACTGAAATTCCAGAAACCCAACTGGGCTAACCCAAAAAGGTTTTGGAGCACAGTAGCCTACTGTCCAGGTTTGGGCTGTGATAAAACTCAAGCTGTTGATTCTGTGGAATATTGATGAGCCCAATGTGGGGTGGGGGGCAGTGAAACGTATTGGTATATGTTTGTCTGAATAAGCTCATGTTTGACAAAATAAGTGTGAGCATTGGTGTATCAGCTGTCATTAGGTGATGGTATAAAATTTAATTTAGCCTAAATACTGGAAGTCATAAAAAACTCTTGTTATCTTAGTGAAATGCCTATTGTTGTAAAATGAAAGTTTTCAGCACATAATATGTCTGCATGTAACCACGGCCAATTATGCAGTTTCGCCCTATGTAGAAATGAGATGTGTTGATTCATTTACGATTTCAGTCTTCAAATTACCACTTGAAGCTGTGCAGATCCAGGCTGGAAACGTACCCAGAAAACTCTTGCTAAAACATTTTCTGATAGCTTGTGTGTGACATTTGGTGGTTGCTGATACAAGTGAAGTTATTTTGCAAGAGCTCTCCTGTCCATTTCTTTCATTTTGATTATTTAGCGCATTACACTTGATTAATTGCTTGACTGCTTTGTATAAACTGTTGTAGATTTGTTCTAATTGCAAATCTGGTTTCTGGTTTCCAATTAAACAAACAATGGTCAGAGTTCTACATAGAAGTGTTGAGGCATTCTTTGTTGAAATATGGAGTGCTAATTGAGAGTTTACGTTGAATATGTAGTGTGCCCAGTAGCTTGTACCATCGAAGATTTAATTAAATGTGTAGCTTGCCCTTTTTTTTTTATTCTCTTAATGTTAACATCAAAGCATTTTTAAACTTGATCATGAAAAGCCTTGATTGATTGATTGAGCCTTGAATGTGTTGCATAGAAATGAGCCATGAACCATTCTGACTGACTTTTATGGTAAAACTTAACTTGTATTCACTGCAGGAAGCCACATTGCAGGAGTGCACTGAGCATGACAGTTGTCTGAACAGTCACGTAACGTCATTGGCACTGAATTTGTTTATGGTAGCTTTTAGCGAACGGCGCAACGACAAACGCTTGACGATGTGGCTTTGTAATTTTGCTGCAGAACCGAGGCCAGGGACTCGACATGAACGTAATGCCGGCCTGGAGACGCGGATACACGGGCCGAAATATCGTGGTGTCAATACTCGACGATGGAATAGAAAAAGACCACCCTGACATAAAACGAAATTACGTTAGTTGTATGAGGCTTTCTCTCTTTGTTTTCCACTGAACTGATCACTTTTGTATATAAAACGCCGTGCTTGCGTAACTGTATGTGTTGTTACCAACAGTGGAATCGTCCTCTAATTAGATGTGCTGTATATTGTGTGTGTCTGGTATTCTGGAAGCGTGCTTTCATTGTGTGATTGTCACCGAGTCTTTTGTTTGAAGTTTTGGCAATTGCCAAAGTTGCATTTTGTGCCCTGTTTCTGTTTTATCTGTGATGTCTGCATTACTGCAGACTGTGTATATAATTTATTAGTGCAGCGGTTTTATTCTTATGTATATAAATGCGTAAATGTCATCTGTGGCTTTTATTCAGTTAGCTGCTAATTCTTAATCTCCTCAATAAGTTTTATTTGCTCCATGTCAGTCTGTGTGTTTACTTGACCCAGTTTGTCTGACATGATCATTCAGTAGTGATTTCACTTGTTCAGTTTGACGAGGAGATTATCTAATAACCTGTGTCATTTGGTATGCGAAGGTTATCCTCTACCGTCTTGACCCATTTGGTATGACGTCATTCTCGGCCATCTTGACCTATTTAGAGTGACAAGGTCATGCGTCTTTCTTGTTCCGATAATTGATGTGAGGTCATTGTCTGCCTGCATTGTCCAATCACTGCAGCAGGGTCTTTCTGTAAGGTCGCGGTTGAGGAGTTCGGAGCATTCGTGAAAATTACTTGACAACCAGACGCGGCTTCAGTTAACGTTGATTAGAATGGAGGAGAGCGTGTCAGTGATGGACATTGTTCATCGTGGCATATATGATTTCGTTTGGCACTCTGTTCTGATCTATGGCGCCTCCATTGTGCGTTCCTTGCACCCATTGTGTGTGCGGCAGTGCCACCTAATCAAACCTCAAATGGCTGTACAGAAACGGTGCCATTCGATCTGTATGGACGATAAAACGTCTACTCCTGATTTATGAAGACGACCACTCAGAGGCTGGATGGCTTGTTCACTGTTATAAGGGTCATATAGAGCCAGAGCTAGAGCTGGAACATCGAAATTTCAGGGAAGTGACTGTGTGATGCTTGTCACCATGTGAAGGCGAAATTTGCACTGACCTTTGGCTTGAAATCATGTAAACATGAGATGATGGTTGGCCTTGACTGCAGGCAGCGTGACTTTTGACCCCTTCACTGAAGGTAACTCAGTGGACCGTTGACCTTAACTGTAACCAGCATTTGCATTGACTGTTGGTCTTAGCCAATAAGAGGACAGCCAATAAGAGGAAGGCTTATAAGAGGAAGGCCACAGGTGGGTTGACCTTTACTGCAGGGTAAAGCTGATGAAATGACTTAGCCTGATTTTGCCTGATTTGGAAACACTGGTGATTAGGGATATTGTTAACCTTACCTGAAGACAAGAAATGCATTGATCTTTGGCCTTTGTTGTTTCTGTACATATTGACCGTTGGCCTTAACTGAAGGCAGTTTATGAGGTGAGCTTTGGCTTTAACTAAGGCCACAGATTTTAATTATGAAATGACTTGGCCTTGAGTTGGAAAAATGTGCGAATCCTGATATTGTGGTCTTTAACTGAGTGCAGTTCATGGTTTACGGTAAATTGGAATTAAGTTTATTTAGGGTTTATTCCTGTTTCGGTGACTTTTATTGTGTAAAACGTTTGTTTACGAAACTTAGTTAAATTGCCTCTTTCTATTTGTCTCGTCCTACACTTCTAGCAGAATAGAAATGACTGCATTGCAGTTACGTTCCAATTTGCTAGTCATTGCATATGCATTGGAGGGATTAGAAAGCAACATAAATTGCTTTTGGATGGGCGTTGGAACAAGCACAAATACAGAGTGACAGACAGACAAGGAAACACTTTTAGAAATACAATCAGGAAGACTTGAATTAGAATAGCCAGCCAGGCTTAAAAACTGTACAAGAACCAAACCCTGCCTATTGTCACGGAGATTTGACTAGAACCTTAACGAAGCCAAAACCGAGGAATTCTGTTAATTGGTGTAGGTTGGAATGAAGCGATGGAATGATGGTGCCTGGGTGGCTGGTGCCGATATCTCTAGTGACTTCAGCATGTGGCATGCCACAAGCCCACAACTGGCCTTGCTGCAGTAGTCCCCTTAATTGGCTATTAGTCCTAATTGTGCATCCTGATGCCCAGAAAATTGCAACCTTTCCATTTCTTTGTAAAAAATTCTGAGCTGCTTGGATTGAATGAGTGTACAGTAGTTGCAGGGTGCATTATATTAGACCCGTTTTCTGGTTGTTTTCTGTTCCATCCTGTATTATCCCCGTGTTTCATCCGCTACAGATGAATTTTTCTCTACCTGATTTTTCTGGTTTCTTCTGCTCTTTAAGGGTTATGACTCGTAGTGATGCTTTTATTCAGTCCAGAGTTGTGCATCTACTAAACAACTGTACAGCTCCTATTAAATTTAACCCACGAACAGCTCGTTAAAACTGTGTTGTAAGTTAATGCTGTTACCTGTGTACATTTATTGCCTGCCTTCATCAGTAATTATACGAAATCTATACAGATGGGGCCCGTGGCAGAAGGATCTGTTGCCTAGATGCGGATTTGACAGATTGTGTAGTCCAAAAGCCATGGAAACAAATTGCCAGTTTTAGACGATGCAGAGGTTTAAACCTCAGATGCTGTGGTTACAGGATGAGATGTTACTGAGGGGTGACCCCGTGGCACCAAGTAGTCTGCCGGCGGTGATTGATTTTTAAAAATTGAAATACATGTAGTAGCTGCAGGGTGGAAACAAAGAGATGCAGAATGATGAACGTCAAAGTCCAGAGGAAAAGAGGAGAAGATAAGGAAATAGATGAAAGCATCTGAAGTGATGAAACTGGATCTGAATTTGGAGGATGGATGCCTGTGGTCATCCCACGTGCAAACGTTTAATTTCGGCAAATGCGAGCCAGCCTTTGTAAAACTGGAAGCCAAGTGAGTGGACTTGTTTTCAAAACAAGTTAGTAGACATCTCTTGGATAAATTTCAACAATGAAGCTGATGTCAATTCTAGGATTTGACTTGAATAGTCAAAACCTTGCTAACGATACACAGTATGGTATGAGCATTTGTAACTTTAATCTGAACAACAATGAATTATACAACATTGTAAGTAGCCATTTAAATCTGGGATCGCTACAGAGCACAAATGAAGACTCCGAACTTGTTGTGGTGATTCGGAATGTTGTTCCATTCCACAAAAGCCGTCGGGTTAGACATCCCGGCTATAAATTATTGTTTAAACTCTAGTCTAGATCTGGCTAAAGATAATTAGTTTATGTCGTTAGCTTTCACATCCTTTGTTTAGACGTCTTGTTCCTGAAATTAAAATCAGTGTGGTCACAACAGGTTGTTGATATTCGTGTAAATTATCTCGTCTTTGGCAGCTGCAAATGGATCAGTTTAGCAATAGCAAACGGTGGCTTTGTTTTGTTGTTTTCATTCATCTGAGGATTGCTCTTTCTGAATGTCATGCCTGTAGCCACACAGAGGTCTCTCCATAGCCAGCTTGGCCTGTAATCTGCGATCAAGCCTACTGTCTGCTTCTGTGTAACTACTTCATGTACACTTGTCTGTACTAAGCAGTACAGTTTGATAGCAGCCTAAGCTGGGAAGCAGTAATCAGCAAGTCCTGCTATGTACTGGTGCCTTGTCCAGGACTTTGGGATTCTTCCATTGCCATCTCAGAGGTTGAAGAGTGGGAAGTGAGTACCTCTTGATGTTTCACAAAGGGCTTGGAAGCTCTGTGTTACTCTATGCATGTAACGGATGAGAGAGAACTTGAAACAAAATGAACTGATTGTAAGTTCGTGTGCAGAAGTTAAACTGTTGCTCAGAAATCGTATTTATATATGTTCAGCTTAAGTAGTAGTCATGTTTATGGCTTACGATAAACCGATTGGTTAGAGAGCTCACCTTGTAACGTGAAGAGTACTGGTTCAAGTCTCCCCTGAGACGATTACTGTATAGGGCAGCGGTTTGCAATCTTTGGAGACTCAAGGACCACTTATAAATTTTATGTCTCGGTCACGGACCACCACTAAAAATTGTGCCAAAAACAAATTAATTCAAAAGAAATTTTTTGCCATAAATCCACGTATTATTAGTTTCATGCTTTTCTAGCCAGTTCTAGCAATTGAAATAAAACAGAATTTTAAAAAATTGACAAAATTTGTCTGCATATTTTTAATTCTAAAAAAATTTAATTTGTATGCCTTGCTCGCAGACCACCAGGCCGTGGACCACCAGTGGTTTGCGGACAACAGGTTGAGAAACGCTGGTATACGGCCTTGAACAAGTCCTTCACTCACAATTTCCCAGCACCATCGATTGACGCTTGGTCATTAGATAGTGGTGCAGAATAATAATAATAATATTATTCTGATTTTGTATTACGTAAAGATTGTAATCTCTGATGTTGGGTCAACTGCAGCAGCATCTGCTTGGCTGGCAGATACGTCTGTTTGCTTTGCTTTTTTAAAATCATCTGGCTTTACGTCTGTCCTTCGGCTGCATACATCAAACAGCCATTTGTGCAGACTGTTGTGTGGCTGTCCATTCCGTCCTCTATATAATGATTGAACAGGATTTGTTCTATTTTTGCCTTTATTTTCGTTTGTTCTGTTATCTTTCATTTCTGATCTCCTTTCTTCCATCCGTCGTCTCGTCCAGTTCCTTGCATCTTTCGTTCCTCCTCATGACATCTGTCGTTTTCCTTTTCTTTATTCTTCCTCCTGTCATTCATAGTAATGCTGATTGCTTCTGCTCCTTTCTTATCTATTCAGACCTATTCTTTCTGCCTTCTTCCTGTGTAAACATATTTCTTTTTCTGTAGTTGGGAGGAACACACATCTTCCTGACTTGGACCTGCTTCGTGCAGATTTTGGCTGATAACTATGCAGTTCAAAATCCTTGACTGCCGTATTTAATTCCTTTTTATGCCTTTTTTGTCTCTTCCTTCTTTCATTCCTATTCGTCAGTATGTGTATTACTTCCTCCTTCTTTCATTTTTGCCATTTTTCTTTATTATTTGGTTTTTACTCCTTCCCTCTTTCTTTCCTAAATATATCTAGCTTATTCTATTCCTTTTTCATCTTTGTCGTATCTTGATTTTTTCTTTATGTCCCTTGAGTTTCAGAGAGTCACTGGGTTCAAGAGTTTTATTCTTGTGTCATTTCTTTGCTGGAGTTTGTAAAATTACTTCCAATATCCAGCATTATGAGGTGTTCTCTGTCATGTGCATGATTTTAAGTGATGTCTTCTCACGTTGTATGTCACAGTTTATCTTGTGCCTGGATCATAGTTTCTCCCAACAATATCACATTATAAGTAATAATGCTTTGAACACACTTATCATTCACAGATCAGACTTGGCAAAAGCCATGAATGATTGTTACATGTTACATATCAGATCTTGAAGTATCCAAAATTCAGAAGCTCAAAAGCGTAATAATATCTTACTTAGCAAGTATCTAACATGGCTTATGTGTTTTAAATGTGTTGCAATTTATGTTACAATTCTGCAGTCTTAATTAATTTCCTGCAACATATATGTATTTCTGCTCCAATACATTTTGGTTGAATTTGTATGTGCTGTTGCTTTGTCAGAAAGTGTGTGGTATTATGACATGTATTTAAATTTTGTTGTCTTTTGATACTAATTATGGCATTTATCTTTTTATTGTTATAGATATATCAATTGGATGTTATGGATGTCTTTTATGCATCATGAGATCTTTCAAATAACTTGATCTGAAAGTGGCATTATATTTGAAATGGCACGATTTTTAAGTGACGTTATCTTTCAAATTCACTCATGATGTATTTGAGTGACATAATGACAATAAGTTTTTATGGTTTGATCATTTGAATTAAATTCTGGCTGTGATGTGTTCTTTTGCAATAGGATGCACACGCAAGTTATGATGTCAACGACCATGACCCTGACCCACAGCCGCGATACGAATACTCAAATGAGAACAGGTATTTGTTAAACATCATCTCTTCGGACTGTTTGGTAATTTTACTAAACTTAACTACTAAACTTAAATCATGAACAGGATTTCCCGTTATTGCATTCTTCCTCTTGGTTCCCCACAGAGAATTTGTCTAATGTTAGTTTGATGCTCGAACTATATCTCTTCCGTTATGAAACACCTCAAAATTCAATACTATTACTCTTTAGCCTTCAAAACTCTGGACATCTAACAGCCCTTCACCTGGCGACTGAATAACCGCGCTACAGATTCACGCTTCTGTGTGACCTTGCAAGCACTAAAAATTATTGTAATAATAATAATAATAATAATTAATAATAAATTTTAGTACTAGTTTTGTGCAGTGTCTTCACTTCTGTGGTGAAGAGCCTTCATTTCATTCATGGCTTTTGATAAGCCTGAAGCTGATGCCTAGGTGCTCTCTCTCAAGCCCAGCACCAGCTGTAGCGCAAGATAATGTGGTTGCTCATGGGAAGAGGAATTAGCCCTACTGCAGCGCAACTGTGAACTGTCTTATTATGAGTTTTATGTGGTGAGAAGTATGGAAAATGGTGTTGATAAGGTGCCTCTGGGGACACCTAAATCTGCCCTCATCTGAAAGGGTGTTTAAAGGTGCTATAAAAACGTCCAGTTATATTCATGCGCACACTCGTAAGAGTCGCTTTGACTTCAGTTCATTATGAGCTTGCGTTCGTTCGTCCTGCCCATTCCCCGTACAGCATTTATCGAAATGTGTAGGCATGATAACGTTGGGTTATATATGGTGGTCATGGTCTGCAGAGTGTGCAATGCCATTGGTAACTTACAGTATTGTATAGTAACTTAACATTGCAAAATTACAGGTAATAACTGGTAATTATGGTAATGTTATATTGAAATATTAGACATTTTTCTTGTATTTAAGAAATTTCAACCTGAAGGATATTGCAAGGAACTGATGATTTGTTTGTCCTCTATATGGGGGGTTCTAGCACAGGACCATCGCTCATAGGACTATTGCTCATAAGGACCATTGCTCAGGGGGACCATTGCCACCTAAGTGAATTAGTTTAAGCCTGTTTTAAGCCGTTAGTTTAAAAGAGCAGCCGTTTATGGTATATTATATTTAAATATTTTTTGAAGTAAGTGTGAAACAAAGGTCCCTTGAAATGTCACCATTTGTAAACAGTGACGTCATTGGTCATGAATATTCATTAGTTGGAAGTAGCTAATGAGAGGAGCATAACAAAAGAAGTTGACTTCATGACATTTCTTTTCGTTTATATTGTTAATAACAATACTGTAAGTACAAAACGAACAATACACTTCAAAGAAGAAACGTTTTCCCGGGTGGTATAAAAAGACAATGAAATGAAAATGATAGCCAGACAAACATTTGCATCGATGGAGTCAAGTGTCGAGAAGAAAGCTTTGGTGCGTCACTGCATGTAAAGAAAAAATCAGAAGTATAGTGTAATAATATAAAAAGTGGAGTGCCGCTAAGATACTTTTGTGAAAGCAGATTTTGTAATGGATATGGAAGGTGACTTCAATGGCATCTCAAGGTCAGGAAAACAACTTTACTATTTGCTATAATTGATCACACGGAGCATGAGCGATAGTCCTGTGAGCAAAAGGCCCTATGAGCGATGATCCCTATGAGTGGTAGTCCTGTGAGCAATGGTCCTATGAGCAAAAGGCCCTGTGAGTGATAGTCCCCATGAGCGATAGTCTGTATTCCAGATTGGGCATGAGTGTCAATTAATGGATTTAAGTCACTCATACCAACTCTAAAGAGTAGTACATGGGATAAGTCAAATCCAGGTTGAACCTGGTTTTGTTCTAAGAGGTTGGTTTGCAAGGTAAAAGCATTGGCAGGTTACGAAGTGACAAGACACCTAGCATTGTGGCTGGGAGGGAAAATGGAGAGTGGTAGTCTGGCAAGCAAGTTGTTGTTTGGGATTTGTAACAACACCATGATTGAAGGTGTCTGTAGTACATTTGATTGAAGTGCATGTATTAAAATTTTGCACTGGGAGGTTATGTTTGCACCTGTCCCTCTGAATAGGTGACCCTAGAACATGCAGTTGGTCTTACCAGTCAGTTAGTCACCCTGGGACTAGTTATTCACAAAGACTAAAATAGCCTCGCTGGAGTCCTAATGGTGGATGTTACCTACAGTGGTGGTGAATATGGGCATGTCAGGCTTATTTCATTTGGTGGCCTATTTGTTTTTTTAACCAATGTGGTTGAAGGTCCTTGACTGAAGCAGTAAAGTTAATCAGCTTTGAACCTGGTTATTTCTTGGGTGGGTGATCATCCATGGTATACCACACCATCTGGTGCCATCTCATCCCTCCAGGGGTGGTAAATACATGCAAATGCAAGTTGAAAGGGTAGAAAGAAATTCCCTATTGTTGGATTGCTGTATATTTTTGTGTTTGTGTCTAGCCAGTAGTTGCTTGAGGACCGTGCTTCTGCAGCTTTTAAGGCATTTTTTAAACCAGTAGTTTTCCGCCTTAATTTGTTGCTTTCAAAGGTACTTTTTACGACTAGCACAAAGGTACCTTTTATGACTAGCACAATAGTTGGGAACTGTTGATAAAAGTACCTTCATGTTTACCCTTGCTTTTCCCCATTGCCTCACCCACTTCATCCCACATTAGTCTGCCTCATCAAGCCATGCCTCCTCTCTTCATCACCTCATCTGATCTTAGAACTGCTGAACACATCTCTGGTCGTACCTTTGTTCTGCTTGATCCAAAATCGGTTTCCTGGGGCTATTCCGGGTACCTGATAAAACTTGCTGGGCTGAAACCTGGACAGATAGATTACATGTATAGATTGCTGTTCAATCCTGTGGATGGCGTGAAACTGCAGAGCGTGTTGTAGGGCGGTAGTGCAGAAAGAGTGAGACAGATACAGATAGTGCAGAGACAGATGGACAGATAGATAGATACAGACAGACAGACAGACAGACAGACAGACGGACAGAGTGTATGTGTGTGTGCCTGTTTGTGAGAGAGAGATAGTGAGTGAGAAAGATATATAGATAAATAGAGAGACAGAGAGACAGAGCCTGTGAGTAATTTTAAAGATGATGTTGGTGTCAGCCAGAGACTGTTGCTCGTAAATCTGCTCAGATTTTATCACTGGCTTTGAAAGATAGAACTGTGCAGCAGTTCTTGTGCCTTTGAGGCCAAAAATTTTAGCTTTCTTTTAACATTTGATGTAAAATCTTGCACAATGATGTGAGACAGTTCTACAATGACACTCTGATTCCTATTATATGAATCCTGTTGTCATGACTTTGTTGAAACTGACCGTTTCTGCTTGTGACATTCTGAGAATGACTTGTCGTGCAGAAATGCTTTTAATGGAAGAAAGAAACAGCTCAAACCTAAATTTCATACAAAAATCGGTTGAGTGCATAGGATGATGTGCAAGTGCAGATTAATAAAGAACACACTGATGAAGCAACAATTAAGCAGCAATTTGCCATTGTTAATTAACTCGTCACTTTATTTAGAAGAGGCCGTGTGCAGGGTGTTCATAGAAGGCAATATATAAATATTTGTAGATGCATCGATACAGTGGTACATATGTAGTGACATGCATGCAAGTTTAGTAATTCATAGTACAAATTAGTATTTTTCAAATTCAAAAGTAATTGTTGAGGATGTTGAAAGACGTAAAGATGCTTTAACTTTGCAGCTCGTAAATGTCCTTGTCAAGTTTTGAACATGTGCACCAATTGAACGAATGTGTTTGTGTGAACCAAATTGGTTCATTTTCTTTATGCTGTGGATGTCTTCAGAGCCTTTGATCTTTTTACAGAGACTTTACATGAAAACAGTTTCAGGCTTAGAATTTTTAATCGGCTCTCGTAATCATTGCCACTTCTACAGCTGAGAGAGAGACTTGACCTGGGACTTTCTTTAGTGCAGGTAATTAATGCTGGCGGTATACTGCCTGTTGTTTATGATAGAACCACATGAAAATGTTAGTAAAATCCATGTAGGCCACAATCAGACAGGCCTAGGAAGCATTCTGCAGATGTATGAGGTGTAGAGATAAATCTCTAGTGGGAGCTGATGGGTGTTTAGGAAACAATGACTGGAGAAATAGGGAAAATGAAAGCCAGAGGATGTCTTAGCAGAGCATTATTGCCGGTCTTAAACTGCCTGTTTTGACAGTGAAATAGGAAGAAGCCCGTGGCAGTTGCCAGAATGTAATCCGCTCTTCTCTAGATACGAGTAACCCAGAGCTGGTAATATAATGGCCGCTTCTACAGAAACACGGATCCAAAGACATGAAAGACTAGTTTTTGACAGGTAGATATAAATCTCTAGTTGTCTGAGATAACTAACTACTTGATGTTGCCACCAGCACCTGCTTCTCTGATAGCATCAGCTGCTCCTGAGTGACATTTCAATGTGCTTGCCACTAATGACACAACTCGTTGCCTCTCGCGTTGTCGTATAACGCTGGGGCCGTGATGAAGGTCTGTATGTGAGATGCTGAAGCTGTGGTTCGATCAGAATAACAATTGTGAGAGTGCACTGCAGTTGGGTGAATTGTTTGCTTGTCCTTCTGGAGAATGGACCGCTGCGACTGATGGGGCTCTGTGTCGTTCAGGATTCGAAGGCTTTAACAACTGCTGTTAATGCGACAGCAGAAGCTTACCGGTAAATGAAATGCCAGACAAACTTAACTGCCCTCAACAAGACTTTTCAATGTTCAGTGAAGTATTGCGATCATGACTCTGATTGTACAGTCAATAAAAATCTTACAGTCTTCAACTGAATGGTTTAATTGTCAAAAGTTATGCTGACAGTTCCTATTGTAAATCAACACAGACATGGCCTCTGGTGCTGTGTGAATTGTCATAATTACTTTATGTTCCTTTACATTACAGTTTAATCAAATCCTCATAAAATTCATCCAGAACTATTTAAGTGAAAACGATGGTAGAGTTATCAGTACATTTAAGTCCTTAAAACTGTCGGTCAAAATGTTAAAAAGTGAAGGCAAAGAGCCTTTGACGTTTTGCAGGAGCTTTGCAATTCCCTGGTGCAGCAACTGCACTATACGTGAAGGCTTTGTGTTCATTCAACGCTGTAGAAACTGGTGTTATGCTACATCATTTGCTTTGTTACGTTATGGCCTGTGCAGGTGCAGAGCTTCTCATTCTTGTTCAGCCTTCTTTCCTGATAACCAGGATTTGTTTCTGTTGCAGACATGGAACTCGATGTGCAGGGGAGGTGGCCGCAGAAGCCAACAATGGTATCTGCAGTGCCGGAGTAGCATTCGAAGCAGGAATTGGAGGTATTGGCTGTTCAGTCCTTGCCACATCAGTACTGTTAACTGAGTAATTCTGGCTTTATGTTATTGGCACTCTGGTTGTGCGGTAAGACCTACCGCACAAACCGTGTATTCAGATATTTTTTAGTGGTGGCCGAACGATAGTTCCCCAGGTATTTGCCACCGGCAGCATTCTGGATTCTTATCGTGGTATGCCTCATGGAGATAATCGTGTAGCCATGCACCTGCTAGGTATCCAGTGACCAATGTGACCACCGTCTATGCTTCTTGTTCGTTTTGATAGAGTAGTTTGTTTTGTATGGAATTTAGTCGGTCGTGTATGTTCGAGTCTGTATTAGAGTTGTTTCTTAGGTCTGCTCTGGATTCATGCAGTAGCTCACGATCCAATTTTTTCTGAGCATTATTAGCTTACGTATTAATTCATTGTTCATAATAGACTTTAAAGGCACTGAAGCTAGCGAATGCAGTGGTTTGGAACTCGACGCACTTGAAGGGAATTTGCTTAAAATAATTTTTATGTCTTGTGTGGTGCTCTGTTAAATCTAGATTCAAACACAATACATATTACAGAAATGAATAATATAAACGAACAGAAATGTCATGAAGTCAACATTTGCATGTTACGCTCCTCTCATTGGCCGCTTCGAACTAATGAATATTCATGACCAATGACGTCACTTTTTATAAATGGAGACATTTCAACGGACCTTCGTTTTGCACTTGGTTCAATGTAAATTTTAAAATACCGTAAACGGCTGCCCTTGTAAACTAATGGCTTAAAATTGGCTTAAACTAATTTACTTAGGTGGCAACGAATGACCTTAACGGGTTTAAACTGGCCAATTTACTTACACCGTGCGTACCAAAAGCAGTGGCCATTCGTGAGAGAGATTTTCACAAATTTTTAAGCTATGAAGGTCATAATAAATTTCACACACATTGGAAAATACATTTCAAATTGTTTTATAAGCCTTCTTAGGATGGGCAATAATCATTTAGTACATACACATCCAGTAAGAATGGGTTCATGTCTCTTTATCTCTTAATTTCAAGGTCTTCTCCACCTCATTGATGTTGTGACCTACGTCTGAGCCGTATGGATTTTATGACGTTCCATCGAGCCTTCTGAATGTCAAGGAAATTCAGTGTCTTCTTGTCAACTTTGATATATCTGTCGACTGTGTGGTGGGCGAAGCAGATGGCAGTTCTTATGACGTCATTTCAAATTCATGAACGTCGGAAGACTGAGTCATCATCAGTCTGTTGGATGTCTTAACGTTTGTCTATATGGTCAGCTTTTAAGATGATCATAACTCACCCAAAAGACGGGCTGCTCTATGCGCTTCCAGGAACTTGCTTAATCCTCAAATATAACTTCCGCTGCTGGGGACAGTCCGTCTACTGCACATTAGTGCCATTTTGAATGCCCATCTCCAGAGACAGGAAGACAATGGTGTCTGTCTGAAGGTCAGTCTCTGTGTCCTGTCGAGTCTTTCTGCGTACTGTTGTCTTCAGAGGATGCCTGGATGCACTCCGTTCTGTGGTTCATTGCAATATACGACAGTCCACTCGACGCTAACATTCGTCTGGTTTTTAATTGCAGTCCACTGCAAAGCTGCTGCAATATTCAACGGCCCATAGTAAGATTTGCTGAATTTTGCGTTTTTATTTATACTATCTACAAAAATGTTGTATCTGCTTGTCATGCCAAGTATTATTTGCTTGACGTCTCCTGAGGACTTTTCTTTGTCTTGTGATTTCCAGTGATTTCCCCAACTGTACTGATGCAATCTTTCAATATTTCATGTTTAAAGTCGATATCTGACACTCAATGACGCACGTGCACATTTTCCAAATGGAGTCATCATGTCTAAATAGCCATCTGCACAGACGGACAACATTCGTTATCATTATGAAGTCTGTTTCGACTGATGCCATTGTCCTGTAACGAGGCAGATGTGGATGCAATAATGATCAAGAATAGCCATTCTACCCATCGGTTTATCGTTTATTCCACTGAGGTTTCGTCCCTAGAAGGGAATATGTTGAAACTAGATTACTTTAGGCTACCTACGACTCTTGTCCTCTCATAAAATTATTATTTGTTCAAGGAATTTCTCTGAATGCTGCTAGTAACCATTTCATGAGCATTGAAATTTGACTGGCTCTTGTCCTTATATTACTGGTTTTAACTGTGTAAAAACTACTTAAGAACGTAAAACCTAGTTTGCTTATCCCTGAGGGTTTCCTGAGTGTCAGTCTGCAAAACACATGCAAGTCTTGTGGGCTCAGGAAAACCAATTGGACTTAGCGCTTCATGGGTTCTCTGTGTTGTTTGTTTTCATTATCCGTATCTAATCCTTTCTTTGCATTTTCTTATCATTACCATTTTGTTTTTCTCATTCCGTCTTAATTGACTGCTTTTCTGGAAACCAAAACCGACTTGAAGGCTTTGCTTTTTGACCATTGGGTGATACCCCTTGCATCAGACATCAGCTGCTTAGCGTAGAACTGTAAATGTACCACTTTCAGCTGGTTTTTCCTTGCTTGGCACTGCCATTTGATGCCTTTTGCTGTAGGTGGTACCACAACAGGAGTCAAGAGGTTAGATCTGTCTGCAGCTTTTGAGGCATAATAGAAGTTAGATTAGGTCGGATTTTAATTCCATTAAATTAGCTGTAATGAGCTATATAAATTTGCAAATTATATGGAAGAGATCTAATTAGAAATCTTCTTTGCCTGAAAACGTCTAATCAGATACAGTTAGGGTATCAGTACTGAGTAGGTATCTCCGTAACCAAGAGATCAGGTATAAATTGATTCAATCAAGTCAAAATCTACTTTAATATTATTATTATTATTATTATTATTATTATTATTATTTTTACTATTATTACTATTATTATTATTATTATTACTATTATTACTATACTGCCCGGAGCCGAGGAGCGGCCATCTCAACATCTCTAAACCATTCCAAACAATATCGATGCTTTTATAATAATAATAATAATAATTATAATAATAATTATTATTATTATTACTATTATTATTATTATTATTATTATTATTATTATTATTATTATTATTAATATTCTTTAATTGAAAAACCAAAAGCGAACTGCACATTGGTGTACAAGTGGAGAGATAATATAAAACACAGAAATAATAAGAAGATAATCATTTTTGGGAAAAACAAGTAGAAAAATAATACTAATTATGCTACATCAAAAGCATCATAGTAATGGAGATATTATCAACTATTACGGTGCAGGATATGTCCTTTTATCTTCCACTACCGTATCTGTTTATGCCTGGCTACTATGCAGTGTCTCTCCTCTTGTGATGGCTTTCATCTTAAGTTTTTGCCGTCGTCGTGTAGAACTGTGCCTTGTTTTTACTGAAGATGTTGGCCATTGTTGGGCCCTAAACCTTATTGATTATATCCGGTCACTGACCGCATAAAAGAAGGATTGAATGGAGTGGCTTGCATTAGCCATCTCTCACGTCTTACGACTGGCTTAGATTTGTCTTTACATCAATTGTAGACTGTTGTTGTTGTTATTACATGTTGACAGTATATTTTTTGGTGTTTTCATTCTCATTTTCATCAATCCTGAGCAACTTATTATTATTTCATACCTGACATTCTCTGCCTGTGCATATATGTGCATATATATGCCTGTGCATATATATATATATATATATATATATATATATATATTATATATGTATATGTATATATATATGCATGTCATGTATATATCAGTCATACATATATATATATTTCATAGGTGTGTTTTTTCATTGTTCAGCATCCTAGAAGTGTGACCTAAATAGATGTATGACTAATATAGGTCAGCTTATCTCTTAGTCTGGTGTAATATAATGTAAAGCAGAGCATTCCTTCTATAACAAAAGCATATTCTGGATAAGCACATCATTGTTTAGAAGTTTAGGGCAAAGCAGTAATGACGAAAACCAAGTTAGGTTTGTGGCCTGTTTGATTTGAAGTCGTGGCTGATGGGAAATATAATAAAACATGGACTGAGGCTGAAATCTGAAAGGGCCTGGAACTTAGAACACATTAATTCTGGAGGATCACCGTGAACCATGTGCACTTACCACTCATCATTCTGTGCATGTGATGCAGGACTCGACGGAAGCGCTGTCCTGCTGGTTCAGTGCCTAAAAGCCCTGATTAGGTCATATTGCAACGCACTGCATTCGATTTTAATGCAGTTTTGGAGTGCTCGTTGTGTGATGGCTTCTGAGGGTGCAGATTTATGTTGCCCAATAAATCAGTTGTTTATGCAATGGTATGAGGGCTGCATAGTGTTTGGGGTTTCTTTAAGGGCGGTCCTTTTATGCAGAGGTGGTTGTGGGATTTAAGTCTGCAAAGACACAGCCCGTGGAAGTTCGAGTGGAACCAAACTTTTCAATTTTATGGAATAATGTAAAGAAGTGGAAGCATATTAGTGTTAGACGATGTGGCCATTGCTTATTTATGGTTGTTCGTCTGATGCAGTGTGGCTTGTTGTAAGCATTGTGCCTCTCCTTGGTTTCCCTTTTATCTGATAGCAATCTACACAGCAAATATGAGAGATTTAAAAAATGTGCTAGATAAATATACTGTTGCAGTGCATTGCAGAAAACTATGAATTTTCTCAGACTTATATGTACGGTATCTTAGTATGTATGTATATATGTTTGTGTATACATGTATGTATGTTTATATCAAAGCACATACATCGTTTGAAAACATTGCCATTTGAGAGCTCATAAAATGGTGAGACACTCGCGTGCTGTTCGTCTATTAAAAATAAAGTCGAAACCGAACATTATGCAAGATGATTCTTGATGTGCATATGCGTTCAACATCTGGTATATGTGTTCATCGTTCCTCTGAAATTGCACCAAGAGGACTTGGCTTAAAAGCAGCAGTGATGTGCTGTTGCTGACTCGTTGTTTTTGTTGTTATGGCCGTTGTAAAATTAGGAGTGCGGATGCTGGATGGAGATGTAACGGATGCTGTCGAGGCGCAGTCGCTCAGCCACAATCCGAATCATATCCACATCTACAGTGCCTCCTGGGGACCAGACGATGATGGACAGACCGTCGATGGTCCTGGGCCCTTGGCACGCAAAGCGTTCTACGACGGGACCGTTTATGTGAGTCCTAGCCTCTTCCACGAAATATTTCAATTCCGTCTTTTGTTATTGTCTTCCTTTCTGTAGACTTTCTTTATTGTAGTGAAACATCAGTATGAAGTGAAATTTGGGAGCCATGCAATGTCCCGTGTTGCTGTGAGGTAGGAGTTATAGCGAGGCTTTCAAAAGCATGCATATATAAGGTTTTGTACACTTATCGAGATTTGGAAGCCACAATACTTTGGGGATATGTCGAGATCTATACTACATGGCTTTCTGTCAATTATACAATGGCATATCAATGAAATTGCAAGTATTTAAGATAACTTGTTAGCTTTAGGGAAACAGAGTTTGGTCATTCCCCTACAAGTTGTTCTTTTAAAAAGACAATACATTGGTATTTTGGCAAATGTTTGTTGTCATTTACAGTATTTTGATATAATTCTTTCTGTAAACATGATGAATTTTTCTTTTTCCTCATTTATTGACTTTTGTGCAAATTATTTGTTTATATGTGAATATGTTTATGTTGGTATGAACAGATTGAACTGATGATTTCTTGGCTGCTATAACTTCCTTGAATAAAGAATAAAAATAAATGAGTGCACAGCATGTCTTGGAGTGGTTGTTGTGCATTTTTTTCCAGTAATTTTTGTCCTGTAAGTCAGGAAGTTGCAAAATGAGGTGTTGGCAGACATGTGCATGAAAGGGTTTAGTGCAAAGCAACGTGTGAACTTGCAACAAGATCTTTATTTTTCTTTATGTGTTTTCAATGATAGCTACTGCCTTTTTGTATGCGTCTGATCGTTTTGTCTGTTGTGTTTATGGCGGGTGTTATTTTGGACAGATGCATAAGCTCAGACAGGTTCCTTGGTGTTACCTAGTGTAGATTTCGCTTATGCATGTCGGACAGAAGTTTTGTTAATCTGATTCTAAATAAGAGTTTGTGCACTCGCCATGTTTTGTACTGTTTTCGTCTTTCATTGGTGTTTTCCATGTTTTATTTTTTTCACATTGTTCATGAAATTTGTACTTGAGTGACTCTAAACTGTTCAGAAGCCACTGAACTATGGGTGGAATATTGGGTTGTTTTGCTAGGAGCTGGGCAAGGAGCACTTTGGGGCGAATATCTTGAAAATGCAGTGTATAAACTATGTATAATGTTATCTTCTTTTTTTCATTACGTTTAAAGACTTTGAAACTGCTGTCTTTTGGCCAGGGCTGGGCAAATAGAGTTCTTCTGAGTAGGTATGTTGAGGGGTGCTATATGAATGAATGGATGGATGAACTTAGGAATTCCTAGCAGCAGCTGTGATGACTGGACTGGTTAGCAATGCCTTGATGTGTGCTGTGTTTGTTGTCAGGGCAGGGAAGGCCTTGGTTCAATATTCGTCTGGGCTTCTGGCAACGGTGGTCGAGACGGAGACAGCTGCAACTGTGATGGCTACACGAACAGCATCTACACCCTGTCCATCAGCAGCGCCACAGAGAATGGCCAGGTACCCTGGTACTCGGAGGCCTGCTCTTCAACCCTCGCTACCACCTACAGCAGTGGCTCTGGATCAGAACGACAGATCGTAAGTCCTCCAGCTTCTCCTTCCGCAGCTTACCCGTCCATCCCCCAACATTCCCCTCCATGCAAAGATGTCATTGAACTCTTGCAGACATGTAGCGTTCCAGACAGAAATGCTTGACAGTTGATAATGATTTATTCTAAAACTAAAGCGTGCAGAATACATGCTGTCTAGATTGATCTGCGGTTGTCACCCATTTAGCAGATATTGTGCTAGTTATATGAGGAAAACGATCCCACGGACGATGGAATCAAATGCAGCTTGTCCAGGAAGTTGTCTCCAACTGACAGAACCAATTCCATGGTTTTTATGGCAGACGTCATTAAGTCTGAGGTTGCGATGCACGAAGACTGTTATGAAACACGAAACATGCATGTCATAAGTAATGCCTTCTCATTTGCAGCTTAAAATGGCCGCTGATCGTGATACTTGGCCATGTGTGCTGACAAATGGCTGTCAAAATACAGTTTGAAACATTTGGCTTCAGAACCCTTAAGTAGGTTTTGAATTGTCTGAGGACTGAACATACAACAAATCGAATTTAAGAACTTAGATGAAAATTAACTGGACACAGTATCTTTGAGAGTTTCATGAAGGGTGCTATGTAGAAACGTTTTGGTACATATATACTTATTGTCAATGCATCATCCATTAATGCACTAAACAGAAGCACTTTCATAGGATGTGGGACAACTGGACTCTGGTAGTGACAGTCCCAAGTCTGGATAAAGGAGGAGGGCAACGCCAGCGTGGCAGCTGTAAGGATGTCAATAAACACTGGAAACTGGAACCACTGTATTAATGCACAGATAAAATATATCCAACTGCACAACTGGTTTGGATGAAGTGCTGCACCTTGGACAGCATGATTTACCAAAAATGGCATAAGTTTACTAGTAACAGCTTGGTGTCGATGGGAAAACTAAATCAGACTAGCAGAGGATGCTGCCTGACAATTGACTTATCCATGCTGCAGATTCACACCACTTTGTGACTTTACTCGCATAACAGAATTGACTATTAATAACAGAAAAATAATAAAACGGCAACTAAGATAAATTATCTTACTATTATTCCTATTATTATTAAAAGTATTATTAAATCATGCTACATGAACTCGGAACGATTTGTCTGTCAAAACTTGCTGATGTGCCAGACAGAAAGACTGTGGTGGCATGATAGTAGATGAAAATCATGAAACCACCCAGCATAACTTGATCAGTGTTTTTGCTATGTTGCTGATGCCACGTCAGATATCTCTGTTATGTGTCTAGCGTTGATCAGTGTCTGTTTTGCTGGTCTTTTACCTTGAAGCTTTGTGCCATCTGAGCCGAGGCACCATCTGTTTGGGAATTGTCTAGCCCTTGTTTTCTGCCTGCTCTGATTCCCACAAGTGTCACTGGCATCTTCACCCTCAGAGCTCTCTAAGACTGTTCTATGCTACCGGGCCGAGCTTAAAGTCCAAGTGGATATCTGGAGAGACTACTTCAATGTCATTAAATTACATTAAACGGGTTCGTGAATTCTGAGATTGATTAATTGGCTTGCACTCAAATCTTCAGTCAACACATATAAAAGCGTTTAGGAAAACAGAACCTTATAATGCGATTGTTGTTGTCATCTACAAAACACAGATCTCACGGTTCAAGGCTGGTTTTGTTTGGGTTTGCGTTGATGAATGCTGGATTGTTGTTGAAAGGAAGCTGTTTGCGTTGTTGTTGTTGCAGGTGACAACGGACCTGCGAAAAGGTTGTACAGAGTCCCACACTGGTACATCAGCGAGTGCTCCGCTGGCTGCCGGCATCTGTGCCTTGGTTCTTCAGGCCAAGTAGGCATCTTCTCAGTTCCTCTCTTGTCTGTCTGTTCCTCCTTCTCGGTGTTTTCCTGCTTGTCTGTGTGCTTGTATGTGTGTATGTGTGTCAATTTGATCTTCTCCGTCTCTGAGAACTCTACCTTTGTGTTGTTCCAGTTTGCTTCCTTCTCCCTCTGCCTGCCTTCATCAATCAATCAATCAATCAATCAATCAATCAATCAATCAATCAATCAATCAATCAGTCAATCAATTAATCAGTCAGTCAATCTTTTTATTGAAACCATTGTACAAGGTACAAGGCATTACAACATAATATAACTATACAGGCAATAGTAGGAGACCCAGACGGGGTGAAGACCAACTAAGAAGGGCCACCTATGATAACATTTTCATCATAGTCTTGGTGGCAGCATAAAGTCAATCTTCATCATTATCAGTCATGTTCATCGCATGAACAGTTATGATGATGGTAATGGTGATGATGATGACAACGACGATGATGATAAAAAGGTATGACGTGCACTGGCGTTAGCAGTCTGGTACCGTATGGCAGAGTGCTGTGATGGTGATGTGCTGAAAGGAACTGATCCAGGCTAATTGACAGATTATTTTTCCATTTTGCCTAACACACGACGACGTTTTGCCCTCTGCCTGCTCTTCTATTTCCAGTCCATATCTGACGTGGCGTGATATGCAGCACATTGTTGTTCTGACGTCACGCCAGGGCAACCTTCAGGGAGATGACTGGACAACAAACGGAGTCGGACGACGAGGTCAGTCAGTCCATTGATTCATTTCGCAGTCGCACGTCAGGAAGTGGCTCTCTGGGCCAATGGCTTGATAATTATAAATTGAGGCGTGCTTGGCAGATTGCTGATGTGCTGGAGAAAGTAAATGGTGCATTGTTGGAAAAATAAAAAACCTGAAGGCTTATTGAGATGTAAATGTGGCTGGAATATTGATTCAGGCACTGACGATTTTTTTATATTATATAGATCTGTTAATTTTAATGCCTGTATTGTTCTTTTTAATGAAATCTGCCTTGAGCTTTGATTTTCATTTGCATTTTTAGTAAGCCACCATTTTGGCTATGGATTGCTTGACGTGGCCGCAATGGTTGACCTTGCCAAAAACTGGACAAACGTCCCTGCCCAGCAGCGCTGTGAAATTGTTTCAAAGCAGGCATCCAGGTCAGAACTTGCAATCAGTTGTTTTGTTGGTGGGTGTAGCTTTTTGCTGCTTGGATACGTAAAAAAGCAAGCAAAGCAGGCTTTTATTAATGTAATTATAACACTTATTTCTCAAAATTGATGGATGGTTACTTTCAGGCAAGAAAAGCCCATCTACAGCACTGCTTCCAATATCAAGAAATGATGAAGAACAATGAATGGCTGTATTGACATGAATATTAAAGTCATCCATAATAACTATTTCAGTAGGGAGGAAATTAAATATTCAATCAATGACTGAAATTTGCTCCAAAATTCAGTCAAAGATTAGGGTGGTGGCCAGTGCTTCCACTCTCCATTCTCATAAATCCCAAGTTAGGGGTGGGGGTAAATTGTGTAGATTATGGAATCTACAGAATCTATGGATGAAGAATGATGTCATGTTATTCACAAGATAAGTGTAGGCCTAAGTAAGGTAAAGAAGTAAATGACCAGCAGCCGTAGACACATGGCCAACAAGTCAGTGGCCAACAAGTCAGTGCCACGAAACGACAAGTCAACAAGTGATTTATCAATCCATATTAAATGTTATGAAGGTAGACCTTAGTAAAAAAAATCCCCAGACTCCTATGGGAGATCCCCAAATCCCAAGTCGATCTGCCTAATCCAAAGATCTTGGGAAAAATCCGAAGGAGTGGAAGCTCTCGTGGTGGTCAATAAATGTTCACAAGCTGTCTCTGCTGGTTGCCAGGAGTGAGAAGCAACCAGGACCTGAAATGACTTGTAGCTCAAGTGAACCTATGCAGTAAGAGATATGATTGTAGAAGGAAGGCATGTTCCTACCTTTACCACTGCTCCAAGGTTCATTTAGGATGGATAATGGATATAGATGCCAAATAAGGTAAGATCACAGTGAATGCCAATGTGTCATGAGGTTGAAGCCAAGTCACACAAAGAGCAAGTATATGTAAGGAATGCTGACAAAAATTTATGTAGAGCTGCAGTTTAATCCAGAAAGAGAACAAATGTTCAGTTTGGCAATGTTTATGTTGAGGATCCTGACCAGTCGTGGATTAGTTTCAGAATCACCAGCCAAAAGAAACAGCAGGCACAAATACCTTGACAATGCTTGATGGGTAGTAGAAGGTATGCCTAACGAACCTGGACTAAAGTTTAGGTTAAAACAATCGTAGTACACAATGAGCCGATATTAAAAAGACCTAAATTGAGGCATTGTATTGAGGCCGGATGTGGATTTTCCTCAGCATCTCCTGCCAAACGTATGTAAAGGAAAAAATTGGATTATAGTGATAATCTTATTGCGGGAGCTGTTATGTTTGTGCTTAGCTGCAAGATTCTCTGACACTAGAACTGGATCTCTGAGGACTATGGACTTCAAAGCAAAAAAACAAATCAATGGCCAGATGCCTTACATTACATTTCACTTGTTGTAGTAGCTTGGTGTTAGTAACTGGAATCTGTCTGCCAATTTGTAACAACCAGGTGGACTTCAGTGCAGAAGGAATGCTTTGCGCTTTCTCAAAGTCGCTGCCTTTGCATTCACTGCCGTACATACCTAGCTGCAGAGGCCACTTTGATGTGAGACGGACTCCTCTGATCTTCTAACGCTTCTTCAGATCAACAACTGAACAGACAGTTTGGAATGACGTAGAGTAAAAACTAGACAACATCTTACTATGCATTGCTGTCAGTAGTAAGCGTTCTCCATTCCTTCCCTCTGGCTGCTGGTGCCAATTGCCACCATTACGAACATGGCTCAATGAAAAATCAGTGGCACTTCAGGTTCATTTCTGGCTCATTTGTGTTGTGTGCAAGTAGGCCCGTGTGCACCATGACCGCATAACTTCTAGTCCCATAGTAATTCTGCCTTATATAAGTAAGTAGGTAAGTAAGTACCGGTAAGTAAGTTTATTCTTTATTAACCAGTTGCTAATCGCACTTTGGTGTACAGACATCTAATAAATTCAATATCTCGTCTGAGATTATGCCAGACTGCAGGCCTGCATTAAGGGGGTGCTAAGGGTGCTGTAGCACCCGGGTCCGCAGTTTTGAGGGCCCCGCATTTTTTGGAAGTACATTAAAAATGTTTGTTGTACTTGTAATTGGGCAGTGTGTAATCTAGTCCCCCTGTTCTGGGGGGAAACAAGGTTTCTCGGGGGGAATTTCCCCCAAAAAAGGTCTCTGCCGTACAATATTGCTGAGTTCTGGGGGGGGAAACTTCAATCCTGGGGGGGAAATTTCCCCCCCAAAAGATGTCTAGATTAAACACTGGTAATTGGGCCCGCGCTGATGGCTACATAGGTAATCACAGCACCCGGGCCTTAATGCGGCCCTGCCAGACTGTGACATAAAATCAGTGTGCACAATGAGATCTTTGTGTGCTGTGCCTGGGCTAATGCTAGTCCAGTAGGCTTGCACGGTGAAAATAATAAAAATGGCCACTGTCATAATTTGTCGATACGACCAAGTTTTTTTACGTCATTGAGCATTTAAGTGCATAATGCGATGTATTTAGTTATATTAACTTGTGCTTTATAAATCTTCATATAATAATAATTAATGACTGTCAGACTGCACTTGACTCGATCTCAAAAAATAGTACTAACGATAAAACTCAAAAAGTAATGCTTTTAGCATATGTTTAACTAAAAATACTGTGAAGAAATATCATTTGTGTTGAAATGATCACCTCGGAGCCATGATGAATTTTAATATATTATAATAGAGAACATGAATATATTTATGTAGCACCAACACAGTAACTTTTGCACATGTGCAATCAACAAGACCAGGTTAATGTTGGAAAGCCCATGCATCTAACTTGAGCCCTACTCTTGCTTATGGGCCCTGGACCCCTGTCTGTCTCTAACTGCAAGGAAGAATTTGCCTTTGATCCACACTGGATTGTGAGCGACGAGCATAGACTGTGAAAGTTCTTTCCTTGACTAAGCACAAGGTGCATTCATTTTGGAATTCAATATGTCTCATCTGTGATTTATACGGACCTACACAAAGCATGATTGGTGATGCAATGAAGCACGAGTTAGACTGCATCTTACGCGTACATACACATGCATGTATATACTTATAATGTATGCACGTATGTATCTGAGCTTTTGCGTAACGCCTTTTAAGGACTTAGGTATGTTATGGTGTTTAGTATAGCAGGCATGGTAAGGACCTAGGAGGTTATGTTATGTTTGGTATGGTAGGCATGTAGATTGGTTATGGGGCTCCTCTTGAAAATGCTGAGTGTGCAGGTTTGATTGTCCACTGAAATGGCTGAGGGACTTTGGCCAAGTTCTGCTACTAGCTGTGCAAATAAGGAGATGTTTTACTGCATTATTTACCAGGTAATGGCTCTTTTATGTTGCTCTGCTCCATAAAATCACGGTGCTTGAGTGTTTTTATTGCACTTGAGGAGTCACTGTTTCACAGAAGGTAATAGGAGACATTTTATCAGGACTAGTTTCTTTTAACACTTTGTTCCCATATATCAGTACAAGAGGTGAAATAGTCTGTTGAAAGAACATGGTGGGCTTGTGAGGCTGAGGTTTAATTTCATAAAAAGGCAGTTTTGTTAAGTTATTAGTCAACATCTTTGAGTGATAGGCTTTTGTTCCTTTTTCTCAGAACCCTTTACAAAGAACTAGTTCTTGAAATTTTCCTGTGCAAAAGATTTCTTTGTTTGTATTATGGATTTTAATTAATGCATTTTCAGGGGAATTCCAATCAATGGTAATGTGGAGGTTGCCTTGGAGAGTGATGGTTGTCGAGGAACACACAACCGAGTCACTTACCTGGAGCACGTCCAGGCGATCATCACCTTAACGGCCTCGCGGAGGGGTGAGATCGAGGTTTTCCTCACCTCCCCTCAGGGTACGCGATCTACCCTGCTCGCACGACGTGTGCGAGATACATCCTCAGAGGGTTTCAGCAACTGGGCATTCATGACGACGCACAGCTGGGGTGAAACAGCGGGTGGAACATGGAGGCTGGAAGTGAGAAATGGGGCCAGTGTTTGTGAGTACTTTTCATGCTAACTGTACGAATAAATAATGGATTCGACTAGTAATGACAAGATGGGACATTTGCCCCCCCTCATGATTAACTTGTGAACATTTCTGACCCACATAAGGTGTGATCATACATCCCACATGATCCCAGTTTTATCTTTTGTCTCTCCTGCACAAATTTAGAGGCTCATAATCATTTATATATTGCACCACTACTTCTGGAAAACTTATCAGTGGTGCTACTAACAGTCTAGCTTCAGACTACTACCGAACTGAGTGAGTTGAGGTAAATTGAGCCTGCGGCGCTTTGGTTTTAGAGCTGCCAAGGCAACATGCTTGAAGTTGGATGCCTAGCAACCTTTAGGATGGATGTAGAACTGTTTTGAGTTAGATAAAGCCATTGCAGATTTATTAAATTATTGCTCAGAATTCCTGCTGTGTGGTTGAAATTCTTTGATAGCAATGCTGCAGCCACATAGCACTTTGTTTTCCATTTGAAGTATTGTGTGTACAGTTTGTACCAGTAAAAACTTTGAAAGCCCAAATGCAGTGATGAAAGGTCAGAATTTTAATCACTTGGCCATCTTTTGGAGGTATTAGATTGCAACTGGTAGGTTTGAGTTTGCGGGGGGGGGGGCAGTGCTGAATTTGATTCCTTCTTCTCTGCGCATCAGTACACAGTTTGTGTGGCTAATGTCCGACAGTTGTTAGATGGGCTGGTTATAGTAAAACAAAGAAGTACAAAATTTTACAACTTTGGCTTCAAGGGGTTGATTTGCCACATGTTGCCATTGAGTAGAGATCCCTTGTCCCAGAACAGGACTTTGGGGAGGCACTTATTCGTTGTCATAGGCGCTTGATCTGACAGTGGAGAAATCCTAAAGTCCTGAACATGGGGCCATTGCATAGCAGGGACTTTTACTTCTCATCTCACGCCTTAAGCAAATTATAAGTAAGTAAGTAGCCTTTATTTGCATCTGACAAGTGCACTTGAATTAGTGCATGGTGACAGAGGCAGCAATTGCCCAGCCTCTGAGACTTGATGAAGAATAATGGGCCCAGGTACTTAATATAACAGTGGTTCTAATCTGCTTGACCTTTAAGGTCATCAAACTCTATGCTTTATTTACACTAAATGAGAATCGTGGTCATCAGTAACGTTCTGCACAATGTTGCACGTTGCTTTAGACTTCTTGAACATGTAACCTGGGAATGCATTTCTGAATTATAGTAGTTTGAATTCTAGTCTTTAAATGATAGTCTGTTTCTTTACGAAACATTTTCTTTATCATCTGCTTCTTTACGTGTACTAAATTTCGCAGTAGATTTATACGAGTTTTTTAATCGTTTTGATTTTGCAGCTACGCTGAAGAACTGGGTGTTGGTTCTCTTTGGAACGACCACGCCGCTGCCCAACCGTCGTGAGCGTCCGTTGTATGAACCAGTTCCCCATCCCGATATGCAGACGTTAGTTAGCGGTGCCTGTCCCGCCGTGCCCACAGTACACTGGCAGCTGCTAAGCGTGTCCTTTTTTACAGTAATTCTCTGGGCGGGCACCACACGCTTCTGCACGTAGTGACGTGTGTAGTTGGGTGATGAGACAACTGCATGCCTCCGTACTTTCCAGCCGATGTTATCGTTCAGCGTTGGATTCGTCGATGCTGTCAACCGCTAGCACACGAAGAAGAAGAAGTTGCTCGTTGCGTTGTACGTATGCGTCTTGTTATCGTTGTCTGGTTGCCAACACATCCCACAACCCACCAATTTATAATGCCGTTCGTGCAGCAGTTTCTACGCCTGGTCACGGGACGGAACTGCAGTCTTGCGATCTGCAGAGAAGAACTTATCAGAGTTTCACTCAGTGTTTTTACCTCTGCCTCAGTATCCAGTTATAACAGTTATCGTAGTAATTTAAAGAAGTATTATTTATGCAGTCAGTCTGTGTTGCAATGTTCTGTCGTCATATTATCGACGCGTGGTACCGTTGTTTCGGAAAAAACTCTGCCGAGTTGGAAATCCTGATCGGAGTTTAATCGCATTTGTTGAACGGCTAGTGCATAGTCATTGCTAAAATTCTCTGTCGAAGACTTTCTTTGGTTAGACTGTTAGACATCAACTGTGTTTTTGCCTGCACAGAATTAATAACTTGATCTGGTTAGATGTGAGTTGTCTTCCAAAGGCACCCTACAAATTTGTATTGTATGATTAGTGCATTTTTAGGATATTTTAGGACTCTTTGGCAGTTCGCGGTAGGCATCGTAAAAAAGTGGTCCTAAGATACATATAGTGTACAGCTATACTGAGGAAAGTTGTAGTTTCTATTTAAGCCACTTGTAGTTTCTAAAGCCACTCTAAATCTACGAGTGGTTTTATGCAGTTAACTGAGTTTTTGCTGCTGCTGATTCCATAACGAACTGTATATGCCAGAAATGTGTGTTGGAGTGGTACATACATGTTGTAATTAATTTGTACGAATGTTTCGTGCTATTACCAAATTAGAGGCAGCACTAGGTCTTCTGTCTAAATCTTTCAAGCCATGCTCGTTTTCGAAATGAATTTTAAGGCAGTTTAGTGGTCAGACACAACGTGGTTGTCACACTGACAGTGTAGTAGACAGACAATAGAAAAACAATGGTTGTCGTTCACGTATTCGCAAACAGTCATAATTAATTAGCAGAGACCATTTGTTCCTCCAAAGTTGGTGAATTGTTATGTATTGTTCTTTGGTGTTATGCAACCAAAGTGCCAATCGTTCAGAGTTGTTCTGAGCTTTGAACAGAAACTGATTACTGAACTGAAATTATCATTCATTGTATACTCGGAACTGATATAAGTTGTGTGGTAGTATTTGGTTTTATCAATGTTGGGGTTCTTGAATCTACATAATGTTAGTGAGATTTACCTTGAAAACTTGATTGGAGAGTTGATTAACTGCTTCAGTAAGCTTATACAACTTCTGGCTCTGCATCCATTGCTAGCAGACACTGTTTTCCCACAATGTAATGTAGTGCTGACATTTATATAGCACTACGGATCCTGGCCTGAACTCGGAGAGAAAACATTGGTTGAGTGCCGAAACATTGGTTGAGTGTGCACTGCAGAGTGTGGATGTTGTAAGAAAGGCAGTTCAAAAGAGTCAGGCCTATCCAAGCAAATGACTTGTGTTGTGTGACATAGATCCTAACTGAGAAGATGTTGAGAGAGGTTATGTGGAGCAAGAGACCAAGGGAGCAACCGCTTGAGCGCAGCTCTGTCAAAAGCAGTTTTAGCAACTTACAGACTTATGGAAGTGTTGCGTAAGTTGTGATGTAAGTATGAAAGTTGTGAAGTATACAAGTGTTTTCTATCAGTTGTGAAGTTGGCTTAAGGATTGATCAAACATATACTATGCAGTCAATATAGCTAAGAGATATTTCTGTCTTAAAATGTCCGCTGAGACCAAGTTGTATATCGCCAATTATCGCTGAGGTGACTCATTTCGTACACTGACAAGCTGTAAAATCTACAATTATTACTTGGCAAGTTACCCCAAACTGTTGGAGAGTACAGGCAGGAAGATCAGAACTTGCTGCCAGATGCCTTGCCAGAAGTATTTGTGCTTCAGTCTGATTTTTTACGTAGGAAGCTGCCATCTTATTTGACCATACTAATCTACTGAGGTCATGACAAATTAACTTGAAGACTTGATATTAACAGTGATGCAGAAAATGGTGGAATTGATGAGATTATAAGGTCTGTTAGTCTGTAGTCATATCCGCAGATTGTGGGATTTGGCGGCTGCTGATTATATGTGACCTGCATTTCCACAGTTCCTCATATTTTGAAGTCATATTTAAAACAAAATTGCCTCTAGCCAGGATGCAGCTGTGCCATACACAATCTTCTGTTGGAATTAACTTCTGGGAGGTAATCAAATAATTGAGTCAACTGCTGTCAAGGGTGGTCTTTGATATGTCACAAGTACCAACAGATTTTTAAATGAGTTTGAAACTTGGCCATGGGCGTACGGAGGAATTTTTTTGGGTGGGGGGCAAAATGATTTTTTTGCATAGAATAGCTAGTGCTATTCATGAACACAGAACACACAACAACTTTAAAAATAAGTAATGGTCATGGACTTACCTAAATAATTAAATGTTTTTCGCACTGAAAATCGTGTTGGGACTGTTGTGATAAGCATAATAATCGAAAGATTTTATTTGTAAAAATTTGCAAAATCCAGGGGAGCAACATGTGCGGACACTCGTGAGCAGTCCAATTTTTAGCCCAATGCGGTTAGTTAGGTCTTAAATTCCTTGTCTAACACTACAGTATGCTGATGACAATTGTGGAAAAAACTGAACGCAGAGCAACAGGTTTATACTGGTGGGCAGAATGCTTTCAGAAGCATTAGAAATATTTTAAGGAGTCTAGTGTGTGAGCACCGCAGATGGAATGTACGAATTGTTGAAAGCAGTGTCAGATGTTGTGATGGTTCAGTTTACTCTTTAATACGTTGATCTGTCAACATTTGTATTCTTATTTTTTCAGCTCACTGTGTAACAATGTTATTTGCTAATGTAGTTCTCATCAGTTTAGGAAATTTTGAAGTTTAAGTCTAGATTTGAAGAGAATTTACTTATGCAGTTTGAGTATCATTTTGAAAAACGTGACTTTGTACTTGCAACTTATTAATGTCTCAGCTGACCTGATTTGTTTTGAGATTTCATTAACCTGCATTTTGTTTAAAATACGTGTCAATGGAATTTAGGTTTGATGAACAACATAGGACAAAACTGAGTTCTGGTTGAACACGAAATGAAACCACAGCTGTGGAGTGAGATATGCTCTCAGATCCCCCAACTGATCGAACAGTTACATGTATGTGGCCACGTGCATGAAGTGCTCAAATGCATGGAAGCCAATACATTCTTAATCTAATACATTTAGATATTAGAAGCAGCAACATAGGGCTGTTAGAATCTAACATTTTTGGTGCTTCACAATAAGTGAAACCAGTTACTTTGTCACAGATACACTGCAGAATAATCTTTGCTTAGTTCGTTTCCAAAGAGAAATTTTAAAGTACCATCAGATTTTTGCCACTGTCCTCGTTTCCAACTGTCCAAGAATAAAAACTTTCAAGAATTTGTGTAGGATAAACTGAAGTCGGTCAAAGTATTTTAGAGTCTTTGAAGTTCATTTCTGGCGTGCTTTTCCAAGATCCTGTCCAGGTTTCCTCCAGTTTCAAATGTCATAATGTTCTGTTTTAAATTATCTTTAATGCCTTTGTTTTCTGCGATATATTCATTGTTTTGTTGATCATTTTATACGTTGACAGTCCCATGCAAGTATTATTTCTTTGAGTTTTGTGATGTTGAGCATTTAATTGTGCTGTGTATGCATTGGCTGCAATTCTTGTACTCACTGCTTATCGATTTTCCTCTAATTGCTTGGAATTTTTGTTGGCTGCAAGTTAAGCTTATGAAACAGTGCCTAGAGCAGAAGATAAGGCTACTGGATTTATAACTTGGCCAATTAGCAGGTGTGAGTTAAGTGAACATAAATGCACCACCATTGCTTAGAATATTGCATCAACGTTCTAAAAATAGCTGCTGTGTAAGAGGTTGACAGGAAATGGGAGTCATTAAAGAAAATTGGAAAATTTATTAATTAAGACGTCTCGCTCATCGGTTATAAACGTCATTCTAAAGCACGAGAAAAATCTTAAACTATTAAGGCACAGCAGTAGCAACTGTATTCATGTTGTCGTTAATGCTGTTGGCAGTTCTTTTGTCGGTGAAGAACCAAAGCAAAAAGGGCTGATACTGTGTAAATTTTTGGGCTGTATTTGTATTGTATACACTGCGTTGATTTTTATAAGACTGGAGGGTTATTTACTCCTTGTGACTAGAGTGTCAATTAGAGCAAGGAGTTGAACAGCAAGTAGCTCTAACATGGACACAATAGCATTAGACAGGGACAAAAAAAAGAAGTGGGGAATTTAGGACAACAGAAACAAACAGGAGAATTAGAGAAGTCTGAAATCAGAGAAAGAAACAAGAAAAAATTAATAGGTGGTAGTCAAAGTGAAGGCAGAGAAGATAGAAAGAGGACTGTATAGAAATCAGGGCAAAGATAGGGAAGGAAAAGTAGGACTGTATAGAAGAGTAGGGAAGATCAAATGTTGTCATAGAAATTGAGAAGGGAGAGGGAAGCAAAACTGCCAGGAAAGGGAATGGCCAAAAACAAGTTGTACATCACAACGTAATGAACACAAAAAAGATTATCAACTATGGCACAAGACATAAATCACTTGATGAACGAAAACGTACCACTGATAAATTACACAGACTGCAAAAGAGTGATAGAAAGCGCAAACAATAAGCAAATGCTTGAGGTAGTCACAAGTAAGCAAAACTAGTTGCAATAGTTCTTAAGATGGTTTGTCAGTAAGTCGTTTATATTCTGCTTTTAAGTTTAAATAATTGGCATCTGTCGTCTGTTAAGAACTTGTTTATGTGAGATTCTTGAAGAAATACATGTATGGCTGTTGTACGTATTGTGTCCACGCAACTGATTTTGTATTTTTTGTTTGCTTTGTGATCTGGACTCGAAATTCTTACCAATTAAAAACAAGTGCACAGTTACGAGGTTGTTAAACTTTCGAGCACTGGTGACCACGATATTCAGGAGGCTTGTACATAAAAATAGGACTTCAGTTACTTTGCTCTGATCTCGAAACTGAGTTTTGCTGAAACTGGCGTTGTACATGACAATTTTCAGTTTTGTTAAATTTCACAACACTCATTTGTAAACATTTTTACAGTAAAATTTTGAAGTTTGTGTTTTGGTTAAGCAACTGTTCTCTGTTCGTTGTTGGGTGAACTTGACATGTATGGATGATGGCACAATGGTAGATATCAATGCATTTTCTTTAAACCTGTGCATCCAATGCCGTCAGTAAACGTGAGCATTGATACAGGAAGGTTATTCCATTGTTGGATTGCTGCAGCTCTATGCAGCGCAAATGTACTTGAACCATGCGTCTGGACTTCCTTTGGAAGCAAGAAATTAAAGTCACGCTCCCACTGTATGTATGAAGACACTTAATATAGTGCTTTGTATCTAGCGCTTTGTTGGCACTTGTACCTCGCAAAGCACTGCACGCACAGCCAATCTGACTGATTTATACAAGTGCATTTCAAGACAGTTACCTTTAAATTGTAAGCAGTTACCTAAAAAATTAGATCAAACTGAGTCAGATGTTACATTACATTTACTTATGGGAAGCTGTACACACCTTTAGTTTCCTCAGGTTTACAAAAGCTGTACTCTGCTTGATTTTCTCAAGTTTTAATCAAGCAATACAGACAAGATAGAAAACATTAACACAGACAAGAACGTTAACATTGATCACAGTACTTTGAGATTTTAATCTTCTAGGTGCAGATTGCGTCGAATTACTTCGGGCAAAGGCAATGCCTGTATTCTGTTGTAAATGCTTTCTCCAATAGCAATATTTATCAGATGAGTCCTGATCGCAGCAAGACAGGCAACATACAGAGTGGGAGCCATTTGAAGTCGATAATACATTCTACTGTTGGTTAACAATATCGAAAGAGTTCTGAAGGTTAATAGCAGCTTCTTTGCTGTGGGCGAGTCGGTGTTCAGGCTGTTCTGTATTCCGGCACGGTCCAAGTACTTGAGAAGCTGATCATCTTGAGTGTTGATCACAGCCCACTTCAAGGCTTCCATCTCGAGAGTCTGCGTTGGAAGGCTTCCATGCTGTATTAGGCATTTTGTTATCGGAAACGTAGGGTGCAGCATAAAGTTGCGGAGACTGAGGGCTAGCGGAGTGTTGCCAGAGCGATCTTGCATGTTAAAGAGAGCACCATTCCTGAGCAAAACTCCGACCAGATCAGTGCTGTTATAAACACTTGCGGCAGCGATGTGTAATGGCGTCTGCATATCCGAGTTCTGAGCATTTACATTCGCTCCCAACTGTACCAGCAGAGTGGCTGCATCCACGCTGTTTGTGCGGACAGCTATGAACAATGGCGTTTCATGTAAATGGTCACGCCCATTAATGTCGGCATTATTCTCTATTAGCAGCTGAACAATTCTCGGGTTGCCACACCTGATTGCGACATGGAGGAAGCATTCGTGTCCAAAATTTGCATTTATGTCGACTCCGAGAAGCAGCAAGTCATGTACAGCATCAATGTTCTGACGTTTTATGGCATGGAACATCAGATATAGCTTCAGCCGGTTACGCAGGTTTGTGTCTGTGCAGTAACAGAGCAGCAATCGCAGGTACTCTATGTTACGATCTGTGTCGATGGCAGATGTAAGCTCTTGTCTTGCATTCAAAGTTGTTTGTCTGATCTTACAGGTAGTTCTGTGGTAAGCTTGCAGGAGGAGTGTCAGAATCTTGAACCTCTGATGCGTCAGTGCCATGACGAGAAGTGAATCGTAGCCGCCAAAATATTGCACACCAGTATCTGATTCTTGCTCCAGTATCCCCTGTACTGTGTTTTCATCCCCATCACAAATGGCGCGTGCGAGTGGAGTCAACTCCACCTGCAGAACAACAGCCTCTGCCATGTCGTCATCGTCGTCCATCAGAGTTCGTAAACACTGCATCAGTTCCATCGTAGTGACACGTGGTAAAGCCACAACTGCAATGTAAGACACAGATGAACAGTCATGTAGTTGACGAGCATTTTTAAACAATGCCAATGTACCAAATTCGCATAAAGTTCAAAACCCATCTCCATCAGCTCTGTACTATCCGCCACTGCCTCTCCTCTCATGCTGGACATCACTATTTTAATTCATGCTCTTATCTGCACCCGTGTGGATTTTGGTAATGCCATCTTTGCTGGACTATCACTAACTGATATTTTGAAGTCTGTTCTTAATGCCGCTGCCCATCTTATCGGAGGTGTCCCCAGGTTTGGCCATATAGCTTCCTTCATGTGGGCACTCATTTTAAGATCCTGACCCTTAAGCACAATGGTCTTGTTGGCTCTGCTCCATCATACCCCAGCGACTTCTGCACTTCAGTCTCCGCAGTCCAGGTTGTGGCACCATTCGGTCAGTTGCCCAGCGTCCTGACTGTACTGCTACAACTTGGTCCAAAAGTTTTGCCATGTTGGGCCTGCCAGCTGGAATCGCCCTTCTCGAGAGCTGCAGCTCAAGCTCCTCCGGTTATCCCTTCCACTGTTTCACAAGCACCTAAAGTCTGTATTATTCTACAGTAATTTCAATGGTTCAGGTCGGGAGCACACTGATGATTTATTCTTGAAGTGGAGCTTTTATAAATTTCAGATTACAATTCCAGTTACAACTTCCCTTTGCAACAGCAGAGGTGACACACTGACAGTTTGAGCAGAAAGAGGTTGTTAAGCCTACACTGAAGGCATGCAACTACTAGAAAAAGAAAACTCCACAGCTTCAATCACTACTAACTCCTTCCATCCCTCCTAGTCTAATTGCTGAGCCACGATGCAGAACAGTTATGCCTTGCGTGCATTCCATGCCTCCGCCCCCAAGGAATGGAATCGACTGCCACTCTCTCTTCATGGCTCAAATTCACTTCCCACTTTTAAAAAGCAGCTCAAAACACACTATTTGTCCTTGGCTTTCAAGCACTTGGATATCTAACCGTGATTTTGGTCTGGGCCTGTCCAGTGGATTATGCGCATAGATGTCCCTAAGATACTTAATACAGCACATTTTAAGCACCTAACAAAAGCTCTGCCTACGCTAGCCGAAGTGGTGTTCCAGTTCACTAAGAACAAAACATTCTTCTGCTGGAAAAGTCACCACTGATGGTCTCTTACACGCATGTAGAGCCCAACAAACAGAGTCCCATCCCGAGTTACAGATGACAACATGGTTCAAGTTCCTGGTCTCTGTTGCATAGACAATAAGAAATGACAACAGCTGAATGAAAGTCCACAGCACATGGTTACGCTCACAGAAGGGCGCTCCCTTGCAGACGATGGTAGAAGACACTGCATCCAAACAAACCTCAGGCAATCGGGTCCAGCAGTCTGGACAATTGGTCAATAAAAGTAAAAAAAATAATTAAGAACAAGGCAGTAACTTCTATGGCATTCGTGTTTAACGGTTTAACGACGAGCTGCATTGGTTTCCCAGTCGCTTTTAGTACACCCTTGATAATGTAGAAGGCATCAGTTGATGGTAGATCAGTTTTCAGAAGTTCAGTCACTCATTCCGCTGGGTCAAAACTCGGCCAACTGACAAAACGTACTCGAGTCTTAAGGTTCAAAGAGATACTGTACATGAAGTTGTACATTAAATGCAATGACAGGGTCGATATATTTTCATCACTTAGTCGATTTAGGTAAATCATCCGCACAGTCCACCAGTCGATTCCTTCAAGGACTATAATCATCTTAACATTTGCCTTTAAAACTCGTTGTTACTGGAGCAACGTAGTTTCTATAGTGACCGATTTAAGAATAGCTCCGTTATCGTCTTTTTACGTGTTGTCTTTAGAAATAATGTAGTCATTCTCCTTCTGCACGAATGCCAAGGCAACGATTACATTCATGACAAAATTCTTCGTACCCAGTACTAACTTAACCTTGTAATATTAACTGGTTTCTTGGCAAGCCGTTTCAGGAATATTTTAGTTTAATATGCAGTTTTCGAATTATGATAAACACATATTACACATAAACACAAAACTGCTGTGGCAAGTAGTTGTATTTTTCCTGCCAGTTTGGCCATATGAGATTATCTTGGATTAAAATATTCCCATCTAAACGCTGGCTAGCCTGAGTATCAGCTGATTAGGCTTGTCAACAAAGTGCTCAAAATGTGGAATCCTAGTTTCCAAAATTCTCGTCAATATGCTTCTTAATAGGAACAACCTGTTCCCAAAGTACACCTTGCCAGACCCTATATAAATTGGAGCACCCAGCAGATTTAGTAGGCCCACAGTTATTTGTCCACAGAAAAACTGAAAATGCCTTGACAACGTCAGGCAAAAAGTGCATATATAGTTATGCAGCTAAAATAAATGTTTTGCCTTTTTATGCTTCGAATTAATGATGTCTTAGCTAGTATAGAAAAATGGGCGCAACTAATAAACAGAAATTTAAAAATTACCGAGTCCACACAAACAAGTTACAGCATTAAAGTTGCTGATCTGAAACTGGATGCAAACACTAGAAAGGGCTGCAAGAAAATAGGTCAACAAAGGTGTCTTTTCCCAAAATATCATAGTGATTACAACAGTGTTCCATGAATTCCTTTTCGATTTCAAACATTTCATCACATATCGCACAACCAAACGTTCTCAAAACGAAAGGATTAATGTCAGCAGCAATTGTTGACTGATCTCCACAGAATTGATTTTCCTTCTGATTTGGATTCATACTCCGCAGTGATGAAAAGTCTAGTGAGTTCTCTCTTTTGGTAACTCTTGTTTTATCAACGCAGCTGCCTTCACCAACAACTACAGTGCATCCCTTAGAAGTACTTTCGTGGTATCTCTTTGTTGCACTCAACACAGCACCCTGACATAATGCACCATTCTGTAGACCTTGTTTTCCTCTATGGGTCCTTGTATGGTTTTTTAGCAGACTGTTCCGTGAAAATTCTCGGTTACACAAGTGACATTTGTATGGCTTTTCTCCAGTGTGGGTCCTTATGTGCCTTTTGAGATCATGTCCCTTTGTAAATGCTTTGTTGCATAAGTTGCACTTGTATTGTTTTTCTCCAGTGTGGGTCTTTATATGGGTACACAGAACAGACCTCTGAGCAAATGCTTTATCGCATAAGTTGCACTTGTATTGTTTTTCTCCAGTGTGGGTCCTTATATGGGTACAAAGAACAGACCTCTGAGCAAATGCTTTGTCGCATAAGTTGCACTTGTATGGCTTTTCTCCAGTGTGGATTCTCATATGGGTATTGAAATTACCTTGACATAATGCACCATTCTGTAGACCTTGTTTTCCTCTATGGGTTCTTGTATGGTTTTTTAGCAGACTGTTCCGTGAAAATTCTCTGTTACACAAGTGACATTTGTATGGCTTTTCTCCAGTGTGGGTCCTTATATGCCTTTTGAGATCATGTCCCTTTGTAAATGCTTTGTTGCATAAGTTGCACTTGTATTGTTTATCTCCAGTGTGGGTCTTTATATGGGTACACAGAACAGACCTCTGAGCAAATGCTTTGTCGCATAAGTTGCACTTGTATGGCTTTTCTCCAGTGTGCATTCTCATATGGGTATTGAAATTACACCTATGTGCTAATACTATTTTGCATAAGTTGCACATATAGGGCTTTATTCCAGTGTGAGTTCTCATATGGATTTCCAGAGCAGACCTACGTATAAATGCTTTGTCGCATAAGTTGCATTTGTACGGCTTTTCTCCAGTGTGGGTCCTTATATGCCTTTTGAGATCATGTCCCTTTGTAAATGCTTTGTTGCATAAGTTGCACTTGTATTGTTTTTCTCCAGTGTGGGTCCTTATATGGGTACACAGAACAGACCTCTGAGCAAATGCTTTGTCGCATAAGTTGCACTTGTATGGCTTTTCTCCAGTGTGGATTCTCATATGGGTATTGAAATTACCTTGACATAATGCACCATTCTGTAGAGCTTGTTTTCCTCTATGGGTCCTTGTATGGTTTTTTAGCAGACTGTTCCGTGAAAATTCTCTGTTACACAAGTGACATTTGTATGGCTTTTCTCCAGTGTGGGTCCTTATGTGCCTTTTGAGATCATGTCCCTTTGTAAATGCTTTGTTGCATAAGTTGCACTTGTATTGTTTTTCTCCAGTGTGGGTCTTTATATGGGTACACAGAACAGACCTCTGAGCAAATGCTTTGTCGCATAAGTTGCACTTGTATGGCATTTCTCCAGTGTGCATTCTCATATGGGTATTGAAATTACACCTATGTGCTAATACTTTTTTGCATAAGTTGCACATATAGGGCTTTATTCCAGTGTAAGTTCTCATATGGATTTCCAGAGCAGACCTACGTATAAATGCTTTGTTGCATAAGTTGCATTTGTACGGCTTTTCTCCAGTGTGGGTCCTTATATGCCTTTTGAGATCATGTCCCTTTGTAAATGCTTTGTTGCATAAGTTGCACTTGTATTGTTTTTCTCCAGTGTGGGTCCTTATATGGGTACACAGAACAGACCTCTGAGCAAATGCTTTGTCGCATAAGTTGCACTTGTATGGCTTTTCTCCAGTGTGGATTCTCATATGGGTATTGAAATTACCTTGACATAATGCACCATTCTGTAGACCTTGTTTTCCTCTATGGGTTCTTGTATGGTTTTTTAGCAGACTGTTCCGTGAAAATTCTCTGTTACACAAGTGACATTTGTATGGCTTTTCTCCAGTGTGGGTCCTTATGTGCCTTTTGAGATCATGTCCCTTTGTAAATGCTTTGTTGCATAAGTTGCACTTGTATTGTTTTTCTCCAGTGTGGGTCCTTATATGGGAACACAGAACAGACCTCTGAGCAAATGCTTTGTTGCATAAGTTGCACTTGTATGGCTTTTCTCCAGTGTGGATTCTCATATGGGTACTGAAATTACAACTTTGTGCAAATACTTTGTTGCATAGGTTGCACATATAGGGCTTTTCTCCAGTGTGAGTTCTCATATGGATTTCCAGAGCAGACCTACGTATATGCTTTGTTGCATAAGTTGCACTTGTATGGCTTTTCTCCAGTGTGCATTCTCATATGGGTATTGAAATTACACCTATGTGCAAATTAACATAAACATAGTGTAAAAATAGTGAGTTTTGATACTTCCTGAAGGAAAAAAAGAGTTCGAGCATTGGAGAAACATTGGTACATTCCTTCCTTGGTGGCAACAGCATGGAATCAACAAGAGCTGATGACAGTTCTACATCACGACTCAGCTAAAAGACCCACACCTGAAGACCTAGGGCTGCAGGGAAAGATGTCAAGAGACTGTCTAGTTGTTGAAGTAAGGTAGGAATGCTTGTCGTTAAGATTTTATATTAGGGCTGTTGATTAATCGCAGTTAACGCATGCGATTAACGCGTTAAATTTTCGGGACGATTAACGCGATTAAAAAATTTAATCGCGATTAAATTTTAATCGCAAACAAACAGTTTTGTATAAAAATTTACCGAACACTGCAATGCGTGAGGTACTGCCGAAGCCAAAAGTCTGACCGAGATTGGGTTTAATTCACTCAGTTGTGTTGGGCGAACTCGAAGGCAACCAAAACAATTTTCGGTTAATGGCGGCGTAGACTAGTTATTCAAATTCGTCCTTTATGTGAAATTTTCTGAGCATGTAGTTTAATCTTCGTTCGTATTATATCTTGTAGTGGGTTATTAATCATGCTATTCTATAAAATGTCGGAGAAAAAAGTGACAAAGAAGTCGAACGATCTATTATGAATGGTCAGTTTAAAACGGCAGATACGAAGGTGCACCTAAGACACTTGCAAAGTTAGCACAGAAATATCTAGGGTCGCCAGCAACTACTGTCCCATACGAAAGACTGTTTTCTGCTGCTGGAAACATTCTTGATAAGAAACGTTCAGCACTGTCACCTGACAATGTGAACAGGTTAGTTTGTCTCAAAAACTGGCTGAAACAGGGCTTATGAAAACAGAAAGTGGATGAACTTTCGTAATTCTACATATATGTTAATAACAAATGGAAAAACAATGACAAGTTTTTCTGTAAATTTACTGCTGTTTACTATCTGTAAACAACATTATGCTCTTGATGCGATTAATCGCAAGATTAATCGCGATTATTTTATTTAATCGTAAGATTAATCGCGATTAAAATTTTTAATCGTTGAACAGCCCTATTTTATATGTCAGTTTAAATCTTATTCTGAATTCTACAGGAAGGCAATGCAGGTGACCGAGTAAAGCTAAGAAGCATGTATGAGAAGGTGCACTCAGCCCACGTGAGCCAGAGAATTTGGATGTGTAGAATTCAAGATCTGAGATACCAGTAAAAACCAAGTAGGTATAATCAAGGTGAAAGCAAATATGAGAGCAGGCTATGGTCTGTGAATTGTCTCTGGTAAGAGCAGATCTCTCTGACAAGAAAGAAACAAGATTTGTAACTTTAGGTTTGTTATGCAACTTTTGTGGGACTGAAATGTAAGATCGCTTTCCAGATTAACCCCAAATGTTTTCAGTTTTGACAGCAGAACAACAGTGCCAGCCAGCCAATGCTGGAGTTAGAATGGAAAAATGCACGTGTTGGCATGAGCAAAATATGACTGCCTCAGACTTATATGGATTTATGGCCAGACCATTAAAGCAGAACTAGATGTACACCGTAAGAGGCACTTCTCAGGGTTACCTTGCCAGACTGACCTATGGGTGACGGAGCACTGTAAAGCTGAACATCACTGGCATACTGCTGCAACTGGACTCCAAAGTGATTGGCTCTGCAGCTGATAGTTGAAGGCTTTAAATAAGGGGATGAGAACAGATCCCTGTGGGCCACTAGCAGTGTAGAGAAAAGGATCGAATCGAGTAGTACCAATGCCCAGTTGCTGAGACTGAAGCAGAGGCAAGAAGCTACATTGTTGACTTGTTAGAGCAAGGTGTTGGCAGAATGCCTTATGATACAGCCGCTAAACTAGGCTGCACATAAAAAGGAATAATGCTGAAAAGAGCCACAATGCAGTTCTTATAATAATAATTATATTCTTTATTATTTCAAACCAACAGACGCAGTAAGATAACATTGAAACATGAAAGTACAATCAATATCTTAATTAAACACATGGTTTGGCAGCCATGCAAGGTGCCACCCTAGAGGGGGGTTACGGGAGTCAATCCGCATACCTTATGCTCTCCTGGCCATGAGTGTTACCACTACTCTATCCCCTCCCCTTCAGGGTAGAGTAGTGGTAACACTTCAATAACTTCAAAATCCACTGAAGAGGATTTAGGGAGAACATGATTAAGAAGAGACAGAACTTCAATGTAAGTTACAGGTGCTGTGTCATTAACACTTTCATGACGAGCGTGTACTAAAAGTGACTGGGAACCAATCCAGCTCATCATTAAAGTGTTAAAGAGAAGTTTTAGTAGAGCATTAGGTCGTACGTTGTAGATCAGTGTGTAGATTAGCAGTACACAAGTCTCACTTCATGCTGTCACTACACTCATCCGCGCTCTGATCTGCACTCGGGTCGAGTTTGGCAATGCTGTGTATATTGGCCTTTCCTCCTCCAATATGCACAAACTCCAGACTATTCTTAATGCTACTGCTCGGCTTATAGGTGATATTCCTACGTTTGCCCACATTTCTGCCTTTATTCGTGATTCCTTCGCTGCTTCCCTGCCCAACAGCGAATTCAGTTTAAAACCCTCACCCTCAAGCAAAACTGCATCACTGCTCCGTCTTACCTAATGAATTTTTGCACCCTGGTTTCTTCCTTTCCTGCGAGGGCTTCCTTGCGATCCTCGGCCTTGTGGTTTTATGCGCGTTGAGAGCGCCGCTGATCTGAGTGGCGCTATTAAAGTGCGGTTACAATTACAATTACTCTGAACAACTTATTAACGTTTTAGATTGTTATTGCTAATTTTGTTAACAAAAACTGAAGCAAAGTTGAAATATGAATGATAAATGTATAAATATGCGCAGTGAAGAATATTTTAAACTAACGTAAAATTACATTCAGACGTACATTTCATTTTTCGTTATAACCGAGTAAATTCTGAGAACGCATCAACATTAAATTTATCATTTACATGCTACAGAGTATGTATTCCGAGGTGGTTCTACACTGAGCAGACGAAGACTGAAACGCCGCTTACACTAGTTTAATTTCTTGGCGACATTCTGTACATAAAGCGGCGTTATTATCTTTGACCCATGACAGGTTTTTGTAAATTAACTGGTTTTGACACATCTTTGGCATTTAAAATCAAGACTGCATCATTGCAACTTTACAAGTGCGAAAAATCTTGCAGGCTCTCTAGGAATCTGTATAGGTCCACAGTATAAATAATTACACAGTAAGACGACTCCCGGCCGATGCTGCAGTCAGAATGTGTGAGCAATCGCCATTTTGAATCTGAGCCGCTAACACGCCAATACACCGGAACCCATCACATCAAATATTATTAAACGTTACAACAACATTGAGGACTACACGCCGATACATCGGAATCCATCACATAAAATATTTTTAAACGTTACAACAACATCGAGGACTTCATTAGAATTAACAATATTATTTTTAACGTTAATTTCAGTTTAAATCTATAATTCAAGAGCTCGGATTCAAAATGGCGTCGTTTACTTTGCCGTAATCACGTGACCAGGTGTCGTAATCACGTGACCAGAAATATTAGTCAACAGCCAGCAATGAGAGTCTACGTACTGTGTAATTATATATACTGTGATAGGTCCTTGGCTTTCGTCTCGATAACAAATGTGAGTGCCTCTTGAAAATCAATGCTCACATACGAGGCACTACGCATGGCACTACGCCGTAGTCCTCCTAAAGACCTATATTACACAGGACTGGAAAGTTATTATTTACTGTCGCGTGGCTCGTAGGAGCGCAGCCATCTGGCGCACAGGAAAGTTTCGCGTCTTGCTGACATGCATTGCAATAGCTCATATGTATCAAAGAATTGACGAAAATTATTTTATCGGAGTACAAAATTAACTATGGAGCATAACACACCATATTTATAACCGGTGTAAAAAAATTAACCCGAGGACATCTGTGGGTAAGAAGCAACCGGATATGAAAGTGTGTGCACTAGTTTTCATTTCTCTATATATGAGTTCCGTGTGGCCCGCTTAAGCAACCGCTTTCCAGCAAATAAACAGCAAGTTTTATTTGGACGTTTATATGATGCAGAGTATTTTAAAGTAATCTATTTGCAGGTAATGTTAGTTTAGAACATGGAATTAGTTTGTCTGGTGTTTCATTTATGCATTTCTGGATGTAACTGGCGCTTTATATAGTTATTTAGCTTTTTACGATCACGATAGGGACAGTTTCTTATACTCACGTGGAAAGAACAGGCTTTTGTTTGGATATTGTGGCTTCGTAATTTGAGCACTTTTGAAACCAGAAGATGTTTCCCATTATATAAGCAGTCTTCTGGCTCTTTTTATGAGAAGAGTTTGCATTGTTCCGCTTCACATACCTAGACTATTTCATTCATTCATTCATTCATTCATTCATTCTGGACATTTATATAGCGCTTCTTCAAGAGACCTACTCAGAGGCGCTCCCAGCCCAGCCACGGCTAAACAGATAGGTCTTGAGTTGTCGTAAGAAAACAGGTGAATTATTCCGGGGGAAGCAGCGTAAGGATATCGGAAGACCATTCCAGGTAGACGGGCCAACAACCGAGAAGGCTCGGCGTTGCCTGACTGCGGAGCGGGTCCGAGGGACCAATAGCTCCCCATTAGTCACAGAGCGCAAAGCTCTGCGAGAAGCTAAGTCAGAAATCGGGCAGCAGAGTTCAGACAGGTAGGATGGGGCGCTACCGGAGAGACACCGCCAAACTAGTGCTGCTATCCTGTAGGAGATGCGCTCAGAGGCAGGAAGCCAATGTAAGACGTCGCGCATATAGGCAGAGACTGGGGCATATTTTGGAATGCGACCATAAGTCTAGCAGCAGAACGAAGGACCCGGTCAAGTCGCCCCATTAGGCCCTTGGAGTGACCAACAAGGACCGAGCAACAGTGGTCAACTCTACCAGTGACAAATGCATGAACTAAGATCACTGCAGCATCATGGGAGAGGGACCTCAGTACAACACGCAACTGCCGGAGCTGATAATAACAGTTCCGAGTGACCAAGTTAACGTGCTGAGAGAGACTAAGCTCTCGATCCAGCGTAACACCTAGGTCACGAACAGTAAGGGAGAAAGTGATATGGGGAAAGGTTTCAGTCAATTGGTGTAGGTCAACCCCCGCCAGCTGTCTACGACCACCAAGCCAAATGAACTGAGTTTTGGACGGGTTCAGAAGCAACCGGTTTGAGGCCATCCAAGATGAGAGGGCATCAATAGCGCGGCACATCAATCCAACAGAAGCCACTGCATCAGCTGCGCGGCAGTGGACATATGCTTGGATGTCGTCAGCATAAAGCTGATGAAGCAGTCCACATGACTGTAGCAAGGAACTAATATCAGAAGTAAACAAAACATAAAGTAGCGGGCCAAGGACGGACCCCTGGGGTACACCAAAGAGGGCGGGGACCCAGCGGGACCTGGAGGAACCAGCAGTAACACAGTTAGTGCGACCAGTAAGATAGGATGATAGCCAGTCTAACGGTTTGCCAACCAGCCCAAAGGAAACAGAGAGGCGCTGTAGAAGTATAGCATGGTCGACAGAGTCGAATGCTGAGCTAACATCAAAAAGGGCTAAAAGGGTAATCTGACCACAGTCCATGGCGCCATATAAATCCGACAGGAGGCGGACCAGTAAAGTTTCGGTGGAATGATTCCTCCGAAATCCCGACTGGAGGGATGGGAGTAAACCATTCATATTTAGATAACCAATTAGTTGATTTGCAACAATGCGCTCCAATATTTTGGAGAGGAATGTAACATTTGCAATCGGGCGGTAGTTTGCAGGATCAGTTGAGTCCAGCCCGTCTCGCTTCATGGCCGGAATGAGAATTGACCGCTTCTGAGAAGTAGGTAGATGGGCCTCCTGGATCGACCGATTGCAGAGCAGGGTGAGGAACGGCAGGAGGTCGTCGACAAGTTCCTGGACAAGGAACGTAGGCACCGGGTCCAGCTCACAAGTCTTTGGTGCTGCGGCTAGGATGAGCGCCAATTGCGGATTTCATAGAACACAGTCACAAGATCTGCCCAAATTGACAATCCGGCGCACATGTACAATCAGGGTGCCTAACCCTAGCTCTGAATTTTAAAATACAGCTTCCACTCGCAGGTATAGCTTTTTTTGTCGCACAATACATAGGCTATACTGACCCTAAGTCCTAACCGACCCTCACGGCGCTTACCCTGACCCTAACCGACCCTCACGATGCGAAGACACCCACCCAGATAGTAAATAGGCACCCCGATTGTACATGTTCGCCCACAATATTTACCTCCATCCAATGTTTTAGCACTATACTGTGAAAGGTTTTTATGCCACTATGCAGTGAACACCATGCACGTTGTTACTGAATACTTACTTACTTGAGCGCCAATTGCGGATTACACGTGTCGCTTGGTCAGAGGCATTACCCATTGACATTGGCACATAGCTGGACTGGCCGTTCACAAGCAGTAACACGCTTTGCTAAATGCAATAACTAGCTATTTACAGTTTTTTACAGTTATTATATTGACCAGTGTAAACTTAACATAAAATTCCAGGTCTTGAGGCCAAGTGCAGCTGATGTAATCTGGTTACAGTTAGCTTAAGAAAGAAAGCAGTTAGGTAATATTAACATTCTTCACTTTATGTTGATATATGTAGCATTAGATGTTATTGTATATATTTGCAGTTGATTAAAAAGAACTTGAGATGCCTGTTGACAATAAGAGGTTGCCAGTGCCAGATGATAGCTGTCATCCGTCATTTTATGCCAAGGAGAAGAAAGCGGCTTTGGAGACTGATGTTAGTATTCCAAACAGGTTTCATCCATAATGCTCGTTAGGTACAGGAACTCGGTGATGTTAGAATGATAGATGTTTCGGTTACGTGTAAAGGAACTTGCTTCAATTTTAACCAGTGGTAGAATTAAGCTTTCAAGTAAACATTCTAATGCACGTTTGTGTTCTATTTTTTTCAGATCAGTAGTTCAGGATTAGCACAAGCCAGCTATAATTTCTTTGTGTTTCCCTAGCAATTTATGTGTATGATATCTTTCGAGCAGCTGAATGCAGACTTCAGTAAATTTACCCAGTATCGGTTCCAGTCTTGCTATATTTTCAGTTGCAGATGATCGCATAACTAAAAGAAATTAAAGATTGAATGTACTTGTTAAAATGTACATTCTCACTGTGGATGAGTGCACCTTCACCTTGTCTTGTGTCCTATTGTTTGGCAAACCACTGACCCATATACCCTGCTATAAAGATTTTAGAAAACCTGTTTGTACATTGTAGTGTGTAGACTGTGCAGTTATATGTTGAAGCTAAATCAGTTCTTATCTCTGTTGCTATAATTTGCAGTTAGTGGGTTGTAAAGTTAAAATGTTTTCTCAAATCTGCAGATTAAGTTAACGAAGAGACCTGATGGAAGGAAACCGAAAGATGTAAGACCCATCTGTAAGTGCATTTGCAAAATTTAAACATCTTCAGTAATGCTTATGGTAGATATACTGTTTTGGGCAGCATCTGATTCATTAGCGCACCTGAGACCAAATGACTTTGTAACTGAAGTGTGACATGACTTTCATCTGTGCCAATTAGCAGTGCCCGTTATAATACTGGTAGTCCACCTGTCATAGTACTGGTAGTCTGTGAAGTGGAAATGAACTATTCCCCATTATGACAACGGAGAGAAGCAAAATGAACAAGTTTCTTTAGCACAGTTATGTTAACATTTTTTTTCAAGAAAATCAAGGCACTGCAATATTCAGTTTATTTCAGCTGGCTTAAGAAAAAACTAAAGGAATATTATCAACATGTGCTGGTAGCTTTGGATGGTAGGGTAGCAAGGTTAGATTATTAATATGTGATTTGCAGTTCTGCATCCAGGCTTTATAGCGGATCATATGAAATTGACACTATATATGTAACTTTCCTAGTATTCCTCTTTTGCCTGATGGTTTGATTACTGTGTAAATTGATTTCTCTACTGCTGAGAAAAGATATTGAGCCTGAGAATTTGCTTCTGTTGTTTAATAGAGGTACCGGTATATAATAAACTAGCAGTTACCATACCTTAGTTGTAATACCTAAGCTGATTATTTGTCACAGATGTAAATATTGGTATCAACAGTGGGGCACGTGGTTCTGCCTACATTGAGCTCGGCAAAACAAAGATCCTGTGTACAGTGTGAGTCAACAGATAAGTTTCATTTCTAGGACCTGAACTCTCACTGAAGCTTTTCTGTATGTTCCTATGTCAGTGCTTTAAAAAATTTACCGGTATGTCATTTTCTATATATCTATATATACATAAATGTAGGAGTCAGATTGGTGATTCATATTTATGATATGTGACCTTGGCCGAAAGAAGGGAATGGACTTGTTAGCATTTTCCACAAGCTTACACCTTAGGTAAAATGAAGGAAAATTTCAGAGTGTTTGGCTCATAATTTATGCACTTTTATTACAAAAATATAAAATATCATTTGGCGGGAAATCGCATAAAAAATTCTCTGTGTCTCTACCCAATGCATTAGTGCCTCAAGTAGCATAAGATTAGTTGTAGTACAGCGAGTCCGAGCTGCAAGTTGATTAAGTAGACGCAAAAATCAATATTCATGGTCTTGCGTAAAAACGCATTTTCTGTCTAATCTAGTAAGCGACAAGTGGTCCCTTCTCTCGGCAAGGTCACATATATGATATTTATGGTATAAGATGTACATGTATATATCAGGTAATGTAATATTTTGTAGTTGCATATATATCATGTGGCAGGTAGCATATTTATGAATGAGCGCTTAACATATTTAAGATTTAGGAAGTTCAAGAATCAGGACCCTAGCTAAAATCTCATTTTTTGACTATATGTTGTCTATAGCCTTTCTTCCATGTGTTTGTGGTCGTATGGATTTCAGCTTGTTCTGTCTAAGATGGTGTGATTCCTTACCACTGACTGATGGCTTGTACATTTTGATAACATCTGTATAGAAGTATACAGATTAGATTATTCATTGCTAGCATGTATCCTGTTAATTGCTTTGGCAATGCATGACAAGAAGTTGTTCAAGCATGCTTTCTGTGCTTCTTTATTCTGAGAGTGTGCTTGCTTGTATTTTCGGAATTTCATGTATTCGTTTTGCAGACATGGGCCGAGAGAAGTGACAAAGCGAGAGGAGTTCAGTCTGAAGGGTCAGCTGCAGTGCGAATTCAAGTATGCGCCATTTTCCAGAGAAATAAGGCAGCCGCACATTCCAAGCAATGAAGAAAAGGAAATCGGCCGAATTTTAGAAATGGCTTTGGAGCCAGCAGTCATGCTCGTGAGGAGATATGTTATTTTACATTTTAAAGTAGGGTAATTACTGTTGCATGATTAGTTTTCTGAGCTGCACTTATATGCACAATTTATGTAGCACCTTTTGGAAACGTAGTATTCATCTCTATGACTAACATGTTGGAAAATTGTGTTAACTTGGTTTGTTATAACATGAATCCAGATATAACATGGTCGAGACATGGATCCCAACTTCAATCCACTGTAGAATATGAACTTATTTAAACGTTGTCTTGTAATTATTAGTTGGTTCATGGTGTGCGTCCCATGGACTGCATTATAACTTGTTTCTAATGGACTTTTAACTATAATAACCAGTATTTAATGATGACCTGTTAAGGACCTGTATTTTTTTGGTTCCAGGATCGGTTTCCAAAAGCACGTTTCGATGTCTTTGTACTGGTTCTGGAGGATGAAGGAAGTGGTAGGCTTTTCTGAATGTCATTAACTTTTAGCCTGTATGTTCATTTGCCAGAACCTCTCTGATCGTCTTTCGTTTTTGTGTGTGTATGACTGGTCATGGAGTTTATTAAGTACGTAAACTTCAAACGTTGTGCTTTTATCAATTTTTCTGAATCTGATTTGTTTATATTATATTGTCACCATAATATCTGTTGCCTTTCATTAGCACATTAAGCTCCATCCTACCCTAGAGAGGTTTATATTTCAGTGTCATCCTTACCCTACCATCCTTACCGTTTTGTAACACTGATCTGGTTGTTATCCTGTCTTGTACTGCCACACGGCAACACTATTGCCGCCCAAAAGAAATTGAACCGATTACCAATATTTATCTGATGCTTAAACTCTTTTCTTCTAAGAAATGCCTCAAACTCATTTCCAATTGATTTTCCAACATCTGGATATCTGACTGCTCTTCACCTGGTGACTGACTAACCGTGCCTCAGATTCGCATTTCTTGTGCGAGTTTTTACACAATATAATATTAACGTGGATGCTTCCTCGTGGTCGGTGTCTCATTTTTAAACAGGCTTCCGTGCAGTCTGCAACATGAGCTTCTTCTTGTGTAACTGTGTTTTGTATTCAATTGTGGTCTTGTATAGTCAGTTTGGGAGCACCTATGATGAGGTTTTTTGGTGTGGTGCTATATAAATGAGCACTTAAGATTACAATTAGCAGTTATGAGAATTATTTAAAATTATCATTGGAACAGCTGAAATTGTCATGTATTGTTATTCTTATCATTAAAATTATTATTCAGTTGTTTAAATTAGGGCTGTACCGAATAGTGATTTTCACTATTCGGCCGAATACGAATAATTGGACCAACTATTTGTGGGGCGTGGTGGCTCAGTGGTAAGTTCGGCGCCTTGTGACCGGAGGGTTGCAGGTTCGAATCCCACTCTAGCCGCTGCGTACGGACCTTGGGCAAGTCCTTCACTCGCAATTGCTCGTGGCGCTTCGGCGTGAAAATTCCGGCACAGTATCAAATGCTGTAGTCGGGAGCGCCTCTGAGTAGTAGTTGACTTCGAGAGGCGCTATAGAAATATCCGGAATAAATAAATAAATAAATATTCGGCCGAATACGAATACGAATAGTGTACAAAATAGGTCTACCGACAACATTCAAAATTTCAAATGTAAGCAAAAGTTTCAGTTCAGTAAATTTGATGCATAAACTAAAAGTAAACAGTTAACTACATGTAATTTTTACATCCTTCTGCCAGTCTGTGTAAATTAGGAATGGAACTAATTTAACTAAACTTAGAAATTGTCACTTACTTAACGTTCACTCCACTCGCTATAGCAGTCGCATATGCAGAAACAGATGTCACGTGACCACTATTCGTATTCGGTCCGACCGCTACTATTTGGCCGACTACCGAATAGCTATTTGGCTCACTATTCGGCCCCGAAGCGAATATTCGGTACAGCCCTAGTTTAAATATTGTTACTGTTGTAAACTTGATTATTTAGTAATCATAATTATTATTTAGTAATCTGAAATATTGTTTGTACCTTGGTTGTTTTAGCCATTGCTTCCGCTATAACCTGCAGCTCTATGGCTCTTGTAAATGCTGGAATTCCGATGTATGACATTGTGATTGGATCTTCACTGGCGAGTTTTATTTTCTGTTGTGCACATTTTTTGTTAGAAATAATAACTGGAAAATTTGAAACATTTGAGTAGTATATAATAACATCAGGTCTTGTGGGTTAACTTGGCTCTTCATGCTTTAGGATTGGTAATTAGGAACAGTGCAAGGTGAGGGATTGAAAAGCATTCTGTTACTGCACTGTTGAGTTTGCACATAGGCTAAAAGGTCCTTCATACCCAAGTTGTGGTGTAATAGATTATGAGAATTTGTATGGAAATTCTGTAGAATCAAAGTTTATGTAGATATTTTATTATTGTTTGTAGTTAGTTGTCGATGACTTGGTACTTTTTGATCCTAATTCCAGCGAGGAATCAGTCAGATGGGTAAGCACTTTTACTGTGTCAGCTGCTTTTCTGTCGTTTTTATTATTGTTGTATTTGCGTTACAAACACTTTCTCTCCTTTTGTAGCTACAGTAGTTCTTCATCCCAGTGCTGTCTTCATTTGGTTACTGGCTTGTAAAATTCTGTTTTCGAGTGAACTGATTTAACATATGTATGCACAGTTTCTGTTTAATTGCAGCACAGAGAGTTACATGTAGTTTGTTTAAGTTTTAAAATTTCATGCAGAAATAGGGGATTATTTTTTTAAAGTCTTGCTTATAAATGCAGTTACTAGAGTTGTTTAATAGGGTACTTAAATAAAATTATCTTATTAGCTATTTAAATAGTAAATTATTTCTAATATGTTCATGCAGTAAAAGGTTATATTTATTCAGAAATCGAAGACAAGTAACAATGGGTTGATAACAATTGGCTTTATGCCAAGTCTCAATCAAGTTTCGGCCTGTGACCAGAAGGGAATTCTTGAACTGGCAACACTACAGCAGGTGATTTTCATTTGACATACTATGTGCAGTGTGTGCAAAGTACTTGTTATAGGGATGGAGCTCTTCGAGGTCTGTGATAAAGTTGAGTAAAGTTAATGTAAATCCATTTCTCCCTTGAACTCATATACACTGGATTTGAACATTTACTTTAAGTTTCTCTACTAAAGTAATGTTTGCAACATTCTCAAAATGTGCTATGTAAATGTTCAGAAACCTACATGCATACTTGCATGAAGTATTAAAAATGCTTTAAAGCACGGGAAGCAATAGGCTTGAAAGGGATATGCAATCACTCGTTTGCTAGATGCTTCCATCAATCAATGTTAGACCCAGTACATGGCATTGCACAAAGGTTGAAGGTTCTATCATTGTAAGAACAAATGCGGCAATGGCAGAATAGCTGAACAGCCTTTCCTTTTAATTACATGGGTCAAAAACAAGTTTTCAAATTCGCTCGACATCTGCAATCCAAACTGTCGACATTCTTGAAAGATTTTAGCTGTGTGCTGCATTGCAATTCCTTGTTTGTCTGCTTTGTTTATTAAGGGAGATGGTGATGTTTGATGAAATCTAATCATTTATAAGCACTTATACATGATGGAAGATTGTGGATGGATAATCGTTGTGTGATGTTGCACATGTCCAATCTGAAAACTTGTATAGTGCAAAATGGTGCATAAGGCATTAACTAGTGGTTGATTAATATGTTCACTGGCAAATTCAGGGCATCAGTATTTAATGATGCTGTGAAATTCTTTACATAAAATTGGCATATAAGCCAGTTGTGTTAGTTAAATAACAACGTCTGCATACAATGGTGAGGCTGCAGAGTGATTCCTTTCATGTCTGAAGAGTTTTTTTTATTTTCAGGGCATTTCATACGCCATTGAGATCTGCCAACAAATTCATCCAGTAATCGAAGGACGATTAAAGAACTCTGTTAGGAAAACATTGGACAACGATTAAAGAACTCTGTTAGGAAAACATTGGACGAAGAAACTGTCTAGCTGAAAGTGACTTGTATCATTGCCAAACAGTTATCTTGTGTTTTTCGTGTGGATTCTCAAAAAGATGATCGCAGCCTTGATGACGTAGATTGAGGTGCAAATGTTTAGTTTCTTGCTGTTCAGAATTCATCTAGTTATAATGATGTGAATTTGAGGACCAAGATTCCTAGATGTACCTAGATATTTTGACAAGTTGTGTTTAATTTCAGTTGGTGACGTTCTTTTGTATCCATCATTGATCTTCATTTCTGTTTGTTGTCGTTAATATTTGTTTTTCTTTACTCCTTATCATTGGGTGGGAGCCTGTTTCATTCAGTTACAACTGTATTTTTATTCTGTCTAATTAGTATCTTTTCATTTTCCACTTTGTGGTTCTCGTCTATTCCTTTTCTTTATGACTTCATATGATGGATGTAGTATTTGCATTTCCTGTGTCTGTAACTTAAACTTTCCATTTGTATGAAAATGTAGGCACGTGTGTTGTTTTCACATACCATAAGATATAGATATGTAACTTCATATGATAGAAAGATGCCTATTATGAGTGTGAGCGCCTGGAGTCATTGACCACTTCAGCATGTGCATGTACAGTAAGAGATTATGTTATCTGTCACTTAGTCATCATAAGACGATTGTAGATTTGGTGTGCCTTTAAAAGCATTCCTAAGCTAAAGAACTAACACTCTACTACTCCTCTGCATGGTGTCGATCATGCTTTGGTCCAAAGAATAGGCAGGTTCAGTTGATTTCGGTTGTTAGTGAAATGAGACATATTACAATTCATTCCAGTTTTCATTAAACCACGGGTTTCTCTGGAATGTACTCCTCAGATCATGCGGTCGCCGGTTCGACTCCGTGCAACGACCTTGGGCAAGTTGTTTGCGCACACCGTGCCTCTGTCACCAAGCAGTATAATTTGGTACCGGCATAAGCTGGAAAGTAAACGGCAAGTCCTGCGATGCACTAGCCCCATGTCCAGGACCTTGGGATTCGTCCATTGCCGGCTCAAGGGCTAAGAAAAGGAGATGAGCGCCTCACCTACGTCCCACTTGGGATATGGACTGACTACTTTTTTTTACTCCTCAGCCTATCTCCCAATCATCTGATGCATCTAAGCAGCTTAGCGATGTGACATGACAATTGTCTTTTTTTTACAATGCCACACAAAGTTTGTAAGTTATGTTTCTGTTTCCATCTGCCCTAATTCCAAGGACCATTTTTCCATTTCTTATCTCCATCGACTTCGCTTGCACTCACACCTTTGCTAATAATTCTGTCAACAACTGAAGTGATTTTCGACCACAACCTCCCCTTTTATTATTACTGACATTCTAGACGATATTCTTCCTTTCCTCTTGTATCTTTTCGACTAAGGTCTCTCTCCGAAGGCTGTATCCCTGCCTTGCAAAATGGGTCTTTTTCCCTCGCTTAAACTCACCAAAATGATTATTTCTGGTGACTCCAGAACTCATTGGGTCTCTGTTAAATTTGGCGCTCCTCGGGGATCGCTTCTTGGCCCACTTCCTTTAATTTTATACACGGCTGACATCCATTCTCTCTTCCCTCACCACTCGTCCTGGTGGCTTAAAATACCTGAACGAATGCAACAGAAATTCCTCACATCTCGTTCCAAACTTCCAACCCTCGATTATCCATCGTCAGTTTATTTAAACTGCAACCTTCATCATTGACTTGACTCTCACTACAGCTCCAACTCCTCGCAATCGCGTTAACTCGATCAACCTTACTGTTTGAAACTCCCGCAAGCTATTCTGGGATAATCTGTGAAGCTATTATTCCCGCCAGAATCGCGCAACTTACCCATCGTTTCCGAGCTAGCAAACCCTCTAGCTCCTGCAATCTGTCCGCAGGTCTTTCGCGTGAAACTGAACAGATTCCTTCTACAATTAGTATCCGTGGATTCCTCTCCTCCTCCTCCTCCTCCTCCTCCTCCTCTCCTCCTCCTCCTCGCCCCTCAAATTCTACCGTAGCCCTCTGACTGCCTACCTGCCTTGGATCTTGAGCTGGAACCGAGTCTGACCTTACAGATGTCTATTGATTTCGTTTGATGAAACGCCTGAGCCGTGAGATATGTTTGTTCCTGCGACCTGGCTTTTGGGGACGCTATAGAAATCTTACGATCAACCAATCGATCAATTTTCGTTTATCTTCAGCACAGGGTGCATAGCGCAACATGTTTACAATGATCCATTATGTTAGTGATTACTTGGACTGTGTGGGGTGATACTGGCTTAAGATCTTTCTTTGGTCAGGACCTTCAGGGTAAGCAGAGTTAATATAATGCTTATATCGATTTCAATTATATCGATATGTTTAGGCCTATATTGATATCGTAGCCATTTGACATTATGATCTGGACTTGGAACCGAACCTAGCCACATTTGCTTCGTCAATTTTGGTTTGACTCTTAGTGTTTGGGGCCCTTTCAACTCCCACCGAAGGATGACAAAAACTATAGCCTATACCTCGTATTCTATATAATGACATCTACTGAACGATTCAAAATGTTAACAGCAATATTTATAGGTTATTTCTAAAATCTTTTATTATTCTTTGCTTTATGCTAGCTTTTAATCAGTGTAACTTGTCCACAGTTGCGGATTGTCAACCAGTATATGATCAATAATAAAAACGAATATGATAATGATGATGAAGAAAGCAGACATTACGATTACTGTTATTAATCTTACTTACGAAATTGAGGCATTATAAAAATTTGGATATACGTGTCGACCGCAGCGGCACATTCAGCCGTCCAATCGCAGAATGTTCTAACGGTTATGAATATTCAGTAGAAATTATTTTAATGTTAATTAACTATTACAACGCGGGGTGAATCCTGTCGGCGTGTTTATTAAAATGGCGAATATTTGGGAATTATTTGTTGTTGTATGTTTTTTACATTTTGTTGCAATCGTTTCCAGCAAAAGTAAGTTAGGCTTTTATTTCAGTCGTTCTTAGGTGTTTAATCAGATTGTTTAAAGCGGAAGAAATGCCAAGTGTTACTTTTCCGATTACATGCATGTAATTTATGAAGCGCTTCTTTTATCGAGCTTGACTCGGACACGCCGTAATATCACCTTCAGATCGTAATCATAAGCTCGGAAATTTATAAAGCTTTATTGTAAATGTTAGCGCATGGCTTCAGCTTATCGCGAGTTCAAGTCAGGTCCGAAGGGCTAACATTTGAGGCGAGCGATCGATCGCTCTCCTTGGTTATTCGACGAGCAAAGGTCTGTGCGATGCGGTAAATTGCTCGCCTAGCCGAAGGCATCGCACCGTCGGCCGTCACTCGATGAGTTTGTGTTAGATTCCAACTCCAAGATGATAAACAAACCTGGAGCCAGACCATTATTTTATTTACCTAATTTCACCTTGTGCTGTCGATTCGTTGAATCCTAGCGATTTACCTAATTTACATTACTTTAATATATGGATAACAGAACTAGAATTGAGATGGGCCTAGCAGCTATATGAATATGAAAACCAAAATATGCTGTACACAAAAGCTCCTGAGGTCGACCACACATCGTTCGGCTACTCCATCCAGCGCAATCAATTTTCAAACCGCCTACTAGATGGGAAGCTCTGGCCATTTCATACTTGAATTTTGTAATGGGCTTTGACTGTAAACTGAAATTGTAAATTTAGATCTTAATCTGTGTTTAATCTGCTGCAGAGTTTAACTATGAATATGTCACATGCGGCTCAGCACTGAAACTTCTTAACACAGCAAGCAATGTGCGATTACATTCACATGATGTCAAATATGGATCAGGAAGTGGGCAACAGGTAGGATGCGTACATTGTGTTTAAATCGACTTTACGCACGCATGCACACACACCCATGTGTGTATGTACAGTATATTTTTATTTGTTTATTGTAAACATTACTAGGTTTTTGCATTATGACACTGATATCTTGGGTATATCACTCAGTGACTTATGTAGTTTATTTGAGTTTTGTATGAAAGTACACTTTAGAACTTGCCGCTTAAACTGATGACATTATTTATTGTACTCTGTTTTAACAATAAAAGGTTGATGTTCTTCCAAAATTTTGGCCTATTTAATGAATTACTGACGGATTTTGATTTTGTTTAAAGCAACTATCAGTTGAAGCATTGATGGCTAAGAAATTTGTGGCTCTGCTGATGTCTTTCAATGAGATTGGAACTGAGGAATTTCCAAAGCAGTTGTATGCATTTACCTTTTTGCTGGCTCTCCAGAAAATTATGTAGCTGTGGTGAAAGTCATTTGTATTCATTGTTGCTCTGACTTTATGTTGTTGTTTTTCTTGTTGTCGATATAGTTGTTGTTGTTCTTGTTGTCGATATAGTCTGTGACTGCTGTTGATGCTTCTGACGACCATAACAGCTACTGGAGGATTCGTGGAAAGACAGGAAGCGACTGTACGAGAGGGTGAGTTTTGTTTATGAGTTTTACGGATTTAAGTGTTAAGTTTTTGGAGTGTCAGATTCAAAAAGCAATACATGTAACTACACATGAGTGAATGCTAGTGGCATTTCTTGTCATTCTTACAATATGTAGCTGCAACACATGGACAAAGCCAGTTAAACCATAGTAAAAATTTACAATCCCCAGAAGTCATACTACATTGGATGAGAAGTTGAAACAGATGAATTCATATTAAGATTGACATGCATGTCAATAAAGGGCTGACCGAGTATACAGAATTTGGGTAACAAATCCCAAACTTTGGGAACACCGAGAACACTTAGAAGGCCCGACATTGTCGTGGTACATGGCACAAAAGTCAAAGTGTCCATTGATTAAGTGCAGTATTTGTTTTTTTTCGGGTGTGGGTGAGCAAGGAGTGGAGGTAGGTCTGTTGGTTTCAGTGTAATACCTTCTGAGCGTGAAGAGATTTTAATCAGGATTCATCGCTTGATGTAATAAATGTAAATTTTTCTTACATTTTGAAATTAAGCATATTCTTGGCAGACTTGCCAACAGATGAATAATTCGTTCTGTTAAGATATTGACGAGTTTGCCTGTGTTTACAGCGATCCTATTAAATGCGGTCAAACTGTTCGACTGTCACATGTCATGACAGGAAAGAATCTGCACAGTCATCATTTCCAGTCGCCTCTGTCTCACAACCTGGAAGTGAGTGCCTTTGGAGAAGGTGGAGAAGGTGATGACGGTGGGAATCAGTTCATCTTATTCATTTTCTATTTTAGATTTTATCAGTCTTTGAGTTCAGAAGTTTGAACCTAGCCTTTAATTAAAATCTGTAGAAGTATTGAGGTAGATGTGAAGTTCATGTGAGTGCTACAATGATATGGAGAAAGGTATTTTTCTGAGGCAGTTGAATTTCTTGCTGTGCTTTTTCCACCAATGGAAATTAGTATAAATTAGTATAAATTTACATTTAACTTTATGCATAAGTGAGTATTTGAGACGGAATTATTAGATGATGTGATTATATTCCTGCCAAGTCAATTATTGTGTGTGACTGAAGCTTACAATGTTAAAATCTGTTAGAAACATGGACTCTGCCAATGATTGTATATCCTTAAATGTTTTATATTTACGTAATTTTTCCCAGTTTACTGTAAATTCAGTTTATGTGACTTGGTAACCACCTCTGTGCCTTCATAAGTTCTATATTAATTTCAACACAAGCTTCACAATTAACTGTATGATTTGCATGGTACCTTTCTTGCCATATTCTACCCATATTATGTAACTTACCTGAAAATATAGCATCTGAAGCATTTCCATGAATTTTTAAGACATACCAATGTTCTGATATATTTACAATTGTTATAGGAGACAATTGGGTCGTTCTCTGTTCTGGTTCGTTGTGGCAGCGTGATGAGAAAATTCGTCTGCGACACGTTGTCACCAATTAGTATGTATTGAATATTCGGTTTTGTTTTTTCTGTACTTCCTGTAGTAATTTGGTAGGACTTGTGAATAGCTTGTATGCTTGCTTGTGGACACTTCTGTGGTGCCCTTGAAGCACCTGTTAAAAGAGCTACTCAATAGCCTAAGTTATGTTGGAGTTATAACCACTTAATGATGAGAGGGATAAGTTTTCCCTACATTTTAGTACATGCTCGTTAAAGTGTTAAAAGCATGACTAGTTCATCTGTAGACTCCTTATGCGGTTGGAAACCTACTAGTACTGACATGCCTTTGTTGACTGATCATATGTTCCAGCCAAAATTAGTCTACGATTCTTCGTTCTGCCAATGGATATATGGATGCTTCTTTACTTACTTACTCACTATTTCGCTTGAGTAGCGCTGAGAGGGGTAATTAGGAATCAACATGGCTGATGTATAACAATGTAAAGCAAGTTTGTCTGTCCTGTGCGATTACAGGACAGACTTCTTTGAGTTTTGGATGCACGTGGATTCTGGTTTTGTTTGTGAATCTGTGGATACAAGCAGGCGCTTATCTAAATTGAAACTTTCCGACATATGTGGTTTTTCTAAGGCTCTCAAATTTGCTGAAAGTTGTATTCTTACTTTAAGGCTCTTTAGTGTCATTCCAGTCTAAATCCAAAATTCAGCTTGCTTCATCTTGTGTAAGCACTGAGAGCTGTCTTCTGGTCTGCATGCTTCATCTTGCTTAAGCACTGAGATCCGTCTTCTGGTCTTCCTGCTTCATCTTACTTAAGTACTGAGACCTGTCTTCATGCTTCATCTGGCATAGGCATTGAGACCTGGCTTCTGGTCTTCCTGCTTCATCTTGCTGAAGCACTGGGACCTGTCTTCTGGTTTTCGTGCTTCATCTTGCTTAACCATTGAGACCTGGCTTCTGGTCTTCCTGACATATGGGGCATTGACTGAACCACTATAAACAAATATTGTGAGCTGCGATTCCAGTTTTAAGTCTTTTGATGCTTTGTACATTGTGATCAGGGCATTATGTGGAAGATTGGATTACCATGGTATAATAAGACTGGGTAACATAATTATAGCAGTAAATCGTGTTGAGTTGACTTTTAAATTTAAAAAAAATTTCATATGGTCCACCAAATTTAGCAATAATGAGTTGTGCTGATTTTAAGAGGATTGATTTGTTATTCTTTCTGTATTTTAGCTATCTGCACGTCAGTGGTGACACCTATGGTCGTCCAATCCATGGGCAGAAGGAAGTCAGTGGGTACGCCTCCATCAGTGAACTCAACTACTGGCAGGCCGCTGAGGGCATCTTCGTTAAACCCACCGAATCAACTTTGGATGGAAAATATGGGCACACTGAACTTTAGCCATTAAGTCAGATTTAGGTTGTTCTAACGCTTTTGGATGGTCATGAAACTCCCGACTCTTTCATCAAAACCTTTTCCCAGTATTTCTGTATCAAATGATACATATTTGGGTTTTCGTGGGATGCTCCATAAATAGGAATTTAATCATAAGTGATGGTTGGTTTTTGACAGTTATCATCTGCTGTTTTAAGATTTTAAGAAATAGAAGTCTAACCGGGTTAAGCTATTATGGCTGAAAATTGACAGCTTATCACTTGTTGCCTTTTTATTTTCGGTTTTCAAAGAGCACATCTGACGTATCTGTTCTCTTATAATTTACCTTGGCTTCATGTTTAAGTGTACTAAACTATAAGCCGTTGATCTCGGACCAGTGTTCTTGACACTGTTCACTCTGCTCGGGTTCTTACACATTCATTTAATCTGTGACACCCGGTCCAAGTCCTGTTGTGGTGCACTATATACTATAGCTTAGTGGTCAGTGTGTTGGACTGTCCGTCATAAGTTTGGGGTTCAAATCCATGCCAAGGCAGAAATTTCTTTCAAAATTTCAGTTCTACTTGCACCCCCTGACGGACTCCACCACATTGAGTACACTGACCATACACTGTTGGTTGGAATATCAGACAACGGGAGAGAAGACCAGCCACCCTGCCCTCATTTGCTGAGGCTATAGCTGACACATAGGCTGGCTTAAGGGACTGCTGCTGTTCTGTTTGCCCTCTAAATGTTCCTAAATAAACATTATTTAGAGATATAACATTCTTTGAAATAATAATGTCTTAATAAGGATGGGTTAGCAGTGATTAATTGCACCATAACCACGGACAGAAGTTGAACTACTCTTGGTAATTCCATTGCGGTGAAATAAACTACATTGCATCCTAACTAATCCTTGTCTAAAAATATATCTTGAAACCTTGACAAAAGTGACTGATGTGTGTCTAAAGCTCATGTATTTAGCAGAGAAGATTTAGAACCTCCTTGTATTTTGTTTGAAATGATTTAAAAGTCATGTGAATGAATGGCATTGGATAATCCCAAGTGCTTTTTGAGATTGAGTACGGCAGTGTATGAATTATCTCCTATGTTTGATGTAACTGTATATTGTGAAATCCCTATCAATTGGGTTTCATTTTCTTCACCAGCTGATTGTAAATTTTAATGCCACTGTGTGGTCGGTTACTTGTGGTTGAAGCAATATTGGTTTAGTTGATATCAGAATTTGGTTGTTTGAATTCCATTTTGTTTTAGAGTTTTTGTGCATTGCCATCAGTTGACAGATGCTTCTATAGTAAGATAGACATCAAGTACAAGTTTAAATGCATTATGTAGACCTGTATAGTGATGCTAGTTGCATGTTTAGCAAATAGATATAGACTTAAGCACTTAAGCATTTGGTAACACGTGGGCAGATACCACAATGGGTGGATCCAGACATTGAGAGCGGCAGGGCTATAGTGGTAAAATTAAAGGCAAGTACACGCTACCGGTTAGTTTTTCTAAACAAATTAGAGGTGAGTATACACTACCGGTTAGTTTTCTGAAACAAATTAAAGTTGAGTATTTTGGGAGGTGAATATACGGTCTCTAGAGGTGAGTACACGCTGTATAGCCGCGTAGACCTTCGACTACAGCCCTGGAAAGAGGTACCAAGTTTTACCATGGTTCGGATGTGTGACCTACTTTGGACCCTTCCCTCCCCTTGTCCACATTTGGCATTACCCTCCCCATTCCTCTGCGGCTAGCTTTGTTACGGTTGAGTTCTTTGATGCTGCCGTGTCAAGCTAAGGGACTTCATTTTGTAACTGTATGTGTGTGTCGGTATCAGTCCCAGTATGACTGCAGATGAGAGAGAACCAGTCTTACAAGGAGTGACATCCTCTAAGAACGATCAAATACAGTACAGACTCTGTTGCCTGACTGAAGTTGCTTTTTTAAGCTACCGAATGTACTGAACGGACTATTTGTACCAAATTTAGACGCAGACCTTTGCATTGGACATGACAGCCTCCCCTTGTCCACATTTTGATAATCCCTTCCCTCTGTGGTCATCCTTATAATGGAAAACAACTGGATTGCCTTAAAAGAAGACCCGTGTGGCGAAAAACTAACGAATTTTTTTCTCATTCACTTTTTTGACGTATTTCCGTAGGTTTCTGATTTTGGGCATATTTCCACGTTTTATTCATCCACTTTGGCGTAAGGACCTAAGAGCGAAAAATTGATGCCTCTCATACGTTCCAGTATATACAGACATGGGGCTTTGCTTTTGTATAATTTTCCCCCATTGTGTTCTTACACACTTTCAAACATTCTTTGCTTTTCATGAAGACTGGTGGCCAAAGTGTGGATGCTTACTTTCATTTGCCTAATTATATCCTGTGGCCATCAGGAGATCTTTTTCCATTTCTCATAGATTTTATTGGATGAGTTTAGGCAGTGTTGGGATAATTAGTCAGGATGACTATTTAGATAGAATAGCAAATGGTACCTGTATTTAAGAACTATTTAGCTATTATTGGTTTCAGTTAGTTTAGAAAGCTTGCAATTTTCTACTCTATTCAGGTAGTCCAGGTTTATTTTAAGTAAGAGCAACTGCAGAAGTTTCATTGGATTAGTGATTCCTTTTGTTGGTGAGAATTAGTGCTGCATTCCAAAATAGTCTTTCTACTGGAGCACTGGATTTAATTTAAATATATTGTACTGGTGATTTACTATTTACTTTGTAATAAATGGTAAATACTGTTTAAATGCTATTTAAATAGGTCCTTTTACATAGCTTCTAAATATTGAAGTAAATAGTTATGAACTATTGAAATAGTATTTACTGTTTAGCTAGTACCCAACACTGGTTTTTGGCAGTCTTGTTGTCAAGACCTTAAACCTCAAGACCAAGACCAAGACCTTGAACCTCAAGACCAAGACCTTGAACCTCAAGACCAAGACCAAGACCTTGAACCTCAAGACCAAGACCAAGACCAAGAACCTCAAGACCAAGACTTTGAAACTCAAGACCAAAACCGAGAACAATACCCAAAAAATCACAACCATATCCAGACTTCTATTCCTTACTAAAAAAAATTGTCAAGTCGGACTACTCGCTATTTTAATTAAAGCCTGAATCCTTTTATTCAAACAAAACAACTCCAAATGCAGACTGCAGAGAATTCCGAATTCTAATTTACAAAAGTCCTTCATGCAAAATGTTATTCCAAATGCCTGTTGCATTTAATAAAAAAAAACATTTCGCTCAGAATTTTCTGACCAAGGGGCCTCATAAAATTATGCCAAGTGAAATATACGTTCTACAGTGGTGAATTCACGGCACACAGAGCAGCTTTTCAAGTACCGGATGTAAATGTACAAATTGTGAGTCTGTTTTTGAAATCGTTCCATGGTAAATAACCGGAAGTCAAAATAAATGTCCAAAACAACAGTAGGCTAAAGCCTCACGCCGTGTAAATACTAAAGCAATTGTATTAGTAATTATTGGATAAATTTTTAAACTCCTTGCGTTTTGTTAAATGACTGTTAATATTGTCAAAAGTCTTGGTCTTGGTCTTGCAAAACCAAGACTTTGAGCCTCAAGACCAAGACCAAGACCTTGAACCTCAAGACCAAGACCTTGAACCTCAAGACCAAGACCAAGACTTTTAAAAACGAACTCGAGTGCACTCGAGACCAAGACCTTGGTCTCGAGGACAACAAGACTGGTTTTTGGTTACTATCCATTTAAATATACGCTATCAAAATTTAGGTCATTGCAAGCGTTACATACAGTAAAGGAATCTCTCTACAAAGCTAAGCACAGAGCACCCAGCTCAGCTTATCCAAGATGTGTCAAGGATGGGTTGTGTTCATTCAAGTCTGCAAAAGCTGGATTGTTTGGTCAAGGTCAGAATTAGGGGTTATGACGTGTAAAACAGCATGGGGCTAATTGCCGTGGAAAGCGTCGAAGCGATGATGATGGCAATGGTGGGCTATAATTAACTGGAGTAGGATCAAAAAGAATGGGATACATGTACTTAAAGTAGTTTTCAATCTGTAATGAGACACTCCAAAAGAAAGACACATGGGAAGGGAACATCACATTGGCAGGGAATTAAGAAGATGCAGCGAACTGTTGGATGTTTTCGGAAGTTCGCTCCAGAGAGCTGGTGAAGCTAGACTTAAGAACAGTTGCTTTTTTTCAGAGAGGAAGAGATTGGAGGCTGAGGTTAAAAAGTATTAGGAAGAACAAAAAAGTATCAACGGCAAAATAACATAACATAACATAACAACGGTTTTAAGTGGTTCAGAAGACATGTAGTCTGTGTTAGAACCACTGCAAATTAATCTCGAATGCTTAATAGCCCAATTTCCCTAGGCTAGCTTCTTCTTAAAAGCTGTGATAGTGTCCACTGAGACAGTACTATCATCCACAGTACTATCGAAAGACAGTTGGTGGTCTACTTCTAAACCAGTGTTTCGGCGATCAGAGTTCTCAGGACAGAAATCGTCGAAATAAATTGTTTGAACTCGGAGGGCATTCATTTGCTCGCTTACTCATTCACGCACATTCATTAGCATAGAGTACAAGAGTTAAAGTGCGATGATTTCTATGGATTGGTCAACAACACCATCGGAGGAGTTGACGTCGTAGCGATTAAAAATTGGTCACATTATGTATGTAATAAACATTATTTTCATTCATAGGGAGATATATATAAATATACATTTAATACGTGATTAAATGCATTATCTTATCGTTTACTCAGCACTATGTAAACACCTTTAACACTGGAAGCGGATGTTTAATTCATCGAAGAGGCTGGCGATGTGTTGTCTGTCCAGACCACGATGTAAGATATTCTTACATCGTGGTCCAGGCTGTTGCGCATGTGTTGTTCCAATCGGATGATCAGTACAAAACATCAGTGCAAAACATCAGCGCAAAACAGGCGATATATTTTTAATAAACTATGTAAAAATTCTTAAAATTTTTAGTGTACATTCGCTAAAGTTAAGTGATGAAAGCGCTATGTAATTTTTAGATTAAAATGTATGCACGGAGCCCTTTTTCGATAAATCAGAGAATTTTGTAGGCAAGAAGCACAGATACACAGAGACAGACAAGCGGAAACAGATGGACAAGCATCATAATTAGAGGATGGCAGAGTGTAGCCAAATCATGCTGTTGATTTAGTTTAATATATGGGTGTACCAGGTAATTTATATAGCGTCTTTTGTGAACCTTTCAAACCGTTGAAGCATCTGTCTAACAGGTCTAAAAAGCTGAAACTGCAATTGGCTAAAAACATTTCATGAGTAGTATTGGTGAAATCGTACATTATTCAGTGGAAAGATGTTTCAGAAGGAGGGGCCAATGCACAAGATAGTGTGATGTGCTAACATCGTCGTACGAGAGTGTGAAACGACCAGGTGTCCATTTTTCTGCTCGGCTAGCTCCAGAAAGGGAGATAAAACTTTCTGATCTGCACCAAGAATCAAAACTAACCCACAAGGAGAATCTTAACATTTTGACCACCAGGGATGTGTTGACACATCCTCCATTGGGTACGTTCAGTGCTAAGTTCAGTGGTCAGAGTGTTAAACATAATCCTGTTCTTGACTGTAGATCCATTGTAGCATTTTAGCATATAAGTTCGAAATTCAAGAATTTTGGCATTGTTTGCCATGACTTCGGTGACAAAGCAGAAGAAAGATTCTGGCATCAGAGTAAAGTGTCTTGTTAACAATTAACATTTGTAATTTTTACAAAAGCATGTTTCTCTTATGTTTTAGCCAACGTAAATAGTTATGAGTGAAGTCTGTACAGAGGGTGCCCCTGGTCGTCCAGCGGCATCTGATGTTTTCCTTCGACATCTTACGAATGAAGTGAATAAAGAAGATGTCTACAGAATGATTGAAGTCCAGCAATACATGTTTGTAATCAAATCATTTACAAACCATTGCTAGATTGCATCTTCTACAATTCAGCTGATTTTTGGTTTTGCATAAAGCTCCACTAATACTGTAAACAGTTTCTGGAACTGATGCTGCTAACAGTTTCTGGAACCAGAAGAATTCATGCAGTTAATTCATGGAAAATTCTGCCTTAGTACTATAGCTGTTTGTAGGTTTTAATTATTAGTATATAGTGATGTGCAATGTGCATGCAGAGTATTTGGAGTGTGTGTATCAGTAGGAAAGTCCATGAGTTACAGCTCCAAAGTCTGTTCTTGGTAAATATGTGTTGCTGTTCCTTATCACGCCTTACAGGATAGGTTTAAATTGTTGTTGATGTTGATACAGTTGCTTTGTACTACTTGTGCATCACTATAGAAGTGACTAAATATACTTTCCAAAAGCTGTGGCTGTGATTGACATTGATTTACTTCCTGTAAACTGTTGCTTATATAAACTGTTTCTGCAACAGGCTGTCTCGCTTTGAAAAGACGAATGAAATGCTGTTGAATTTCAACGGTTTGTCCAACACTCGCTGTGAAACAACGCAGAGAGATTTCCGGAGACACATACAACTTCTTGTAGATACAAAGAAAGACTTGGATTCTGTTTTCAGAAGAATCAGGTATTTAAAGGTTTCTGGACTTTTCGTGGTGGCTCCTGGTGGTTGCTGGTGTGCCTTTCCTTAATCTTTGCATTGCAGATCTGAATCCTTATGTATCATGTGATATTGAGAATTCATTGTAGAACAGTGAAACCCATAAGGAGACATTGTTCTTGTGTTGAATTCTTATTGTATTGTAGTTCCTCAGGATAGTACCTATGATAACATGTCAGATTTTTTCATGGAACTAATTGACTTTCCCATGGATTATGAATGTGGTCTAAGATTTCACTTTGAAGTGGCCGTTAATTGATGGTGTACAGTGTATGTGTTATGACAATGTGTTATGACAATGACACTAACGAGGCTTCGGGATTGGATTAGATTGTTGGAGAAATAGTTGAGGAATAATTCTTTAATTTACTTTATTTTCATGAAAAGATATTATGCTTGGATGGATTACTGTAAGCATCTTGTAAGAAAAGTTGTGGCTAGATTCCAAATCCTGTCAACCCGCTGCAGAGGCTGAGAACATTTGTAAGCTCTCGACAGCTGTAGTTATAGATTGTTGCTGTTGTTTCTTGTTATCGCTTAGTTTGCACAGCAGTTATGTTGAATCCTTATCTGATCAAGATGAGTGATTGCATCAGCTGTCAGTGAAGACGCTGTGCAGCATAGAAACATCACATGCACATCAAGAACGACCAGTTGTTTTATTCGATGTTTTGATGATTGTGCATGACCTTAGATCAAGTGTTTTGCAAATGTTTTTGACCCACATGATTTGATGCCAAATTTAGTAATGCACTTGACCCAGAGTTTGGAGTTCTTATCTCTTTGTATGTTAAATTGAGTACCAGTACTTAGTCATATATGTGATTGAGTCATTAAAATTGTGCTACTTATGAAGTCTGACATAGCATTTTGGTACAGTCACTAGAACACTAGATCAGAAAGATTTTACTTAGCCTAAAAGTTGGAACTTTAGTATAGTGCTATAAGTAAGAGATAAGTTTCAAGGGACAGAGAGGACTGGCAACTACTGGTATTTGTGTATGCCAGTGTCAAGAAATCCAGTTACGGGCTAAGCTGGTGGATTAGACATCAACCATCTTTGTAGCACTAGCTTTGCATGCCTTTACAATTCTTTTCATTGTAGCAAGATACAATGAAAAGCTTAATTATGTTTAGGATCTATGTTCCTGGCCACTTTTTTGGAATTCACAATGTAACAATCCGTGTTTGATTATTCATGGTTTTATGATTATATTGTTTGTGGTTTTTTAAACAGAGTAATCAAGTCTAAACTGAGTTTGCAGTATCCAAAGGCTTTTGCAGGTACGTGTTGTATCATTTATTATTTATCTCATCTCCACTAGTGTCTCAACTGAGGCAGAGCTATAGTCCTTAAAAAATCCCCCAAAACTGTGACAGCTTTCAAATTTCTGGGTGCAAGTATGTTGTTAAAATGCAAAATTGAAGATTACGAGGGCGTGTGGAGTCTTATGATTTTGGGGGGTCATTTATTATCTGATTAAAAAAATTTCACCTCATTCAGTAGTAAATTTGTAACATGGCTATTAGTTTTAATAAAAATTTCATCAAAATGTTTCATGTAAAAAATCTGTGAGTGCATGTGGCATGAGTTTAACTGCAGGCATTCCAAATTTTTGCTCACAAAAGCAATTTATAAAATATGACACATTTGTGATCAATTGGATGCTGAAAGTGTTTCTCTAGCTTAAATATTGGTTGCCAAATTATAGAAAGTATATGATGTGTTTGGGCAAAATGCGAAATAATGAAGACTTTGATGTCTTGATGTAAAATTAAGCTGTTACTGGCTTAGCTTTAAAATGAGTTAAGACATGATAGGGTTAAATTCTAAATGAATTCAAAATTTATGTGTCATGGGATGTTGTTTCTTTTGAAAAGGTTGATGCAAATGCAATATAAATCGGAGTTTTGCATGTTTACTACAAGTTCACTAAAGTGTGAAGAATGGTGTAGCGCTAATATTTTCAAACCTCAGTTCAAATTAGTTTTCATCGTGATAGTAAAAACAGACACCAGTTATTTGTTTTTGTATGATAAACCACAATCCTGTTTGAACAGGTAATTCTAAGAAATTCACTATTGTTGATGTATCTAGTCTTGGGGAAATAAGTGAAATTTTGTAAGCATTTTGACAATGCAGTTCATGTTCATGTTTCAGCTTGTGCTCAAGTTTATGAAGTTCCTGACGACGAAGACTTTGATCCAGATGAAAATGTAAGTTCAGTAGAACAGGAAAATGTATCATCACAGACGAGTAGCACAATCCAAGTGAAAATAGAAGATGACACAAGCCTGGACCACAAAAATGGACAAACCTCGTCTAGTCAGTTGGCAGCTTCTGAAAGTTTGCCCAGCCTTACAAAACCTCTGACTCAACCAGCTGCATGAACGAAAAGAAATCATAGTAGTGGGGCTTGATGACAGGACATGCTCAGATGCACAAATGGCCAAACTGGAGCTATACAAATGCTGCCTGTGATGTTGTTTTTCTGAAACAGTTTCTCATTTACCTTGTAAATATTACTGGCTTACAGTGAGTGCTATGTATTTTTAAATTACAGGTGTAATAATTATTTAGATGATTGTCAAGATGCAAAATTACAGGCAAAGTGGGCATCTGATTTGAGTAATTATCAGTCAGACCATATGTTAGCTTAAAGAGTTGGATTAGTTCAGAGGTGGTGAACCTACCTTTATAACATGTGTGCCCAAAGTGGCGCGCACACCAATGTTTTGGGCACATGGGATTCCAAGCGTCCACCTAAAATTCAAACTTCAAAATACAAAATCACTTTAGGAATACAGTACAAATTTTCTTTTATCAAGAATTTTATTTTAACACCATTCTAAAAGCATCTGTGAAATTATGTCTTTTATTTAATTATTTTATGCTTTGTCAATTAAAACCCTTACAAGAGAAATAATTATAGGGCCTATACTGTGCGAAATCCGAAGGGCACGCAAAAGTATTTTTAAAAACAATTTGGTGGGATACTGGCACGAACCTTTAAAAGGGTTCACCACCTATGGATTGGTTGATCGGAAAGGTATGGGACTTGTCTACAGTAAGTTGATTGAAAGCTTGAGTTGGTGAAATATCTTGACGGTTCTAGTTTAGTATCGTGTAATGTTACAACCATTTGACCACCTAGTCTAAGTAGGCACATGTATTGTGCACAGAAATGTACATGTAGGTTACTACTGCGTTAGCAGATGCCCAATGAATAATGTGAAAACATAGCTGTGTAAGGGAAGACTGTGATAATATACCTGGAACAAACATTGTGTAGTCTTGGATGTACTTTTTCTTTGTAGTTGTAATTGTGCAAAGGATTCGCACTTGATTGTTTCAAATATCAGATCCGTGTAAATTTACATAAAACTAAGTAGTCTCAAGGTACTACTGACCATATGCTTTGTTTTTCTATCTTTTCACCAGATTTCTATAATGAGCCTGATGCTATAAGAGGATGAAAAGCGAATTCATTTGAGAATCTAATTTTCTATTATGATACCAGGCCAAAAGAATTCGAAGACCTCTTAGAAAGAACTTTGTGGATAGGTGGACACACACTGGCCTTTCACTTCTCTGACCCAGGTTCGAATCTTGGGGCTTTTGCATAAATTGACATACACTGCATTGTCATTACACTTTAACAACGAGCGTGCACTAAAACGTATAGAAAACTAATCCCTTTGTCGTTAAAGGGTTAAACCTTGGTTAGTCTTAGATACAAATACCTTCTTTTAAACTAAACAGTAAACATGATTTGAGGATTTGCATATAAGGCACAATAGTTTAGTGGTTGGGGTGATGGACTGTCAAACCAGAGGCTGGCAGTTCAAATTCCACCAAAACAGAACGACAATTCGATATCCATTCCACCAGCGCCCTCTGCTGAACTGGGCTGTAAAGTGAATACACCAATTGTACACGCATGAAGTACACCATTAGCTGCCTACATCACAGTGCATCAAATTCAAGCAATCATCAGTTCATTAAGATTTTTAGACAAGATTGTAGATCTGGCAGCAATAGCTGCCAGGTTTGCCTGCATGCACACAGGTGCTTCGTTTAAATGCACTTGAAAACGGTTTTCTGCCTGGGCTGGGATGAAAAGGTGTTGCATAAACGATCTGAATGAATGAGAATAACTAGTGACATTCAAGGCCAATCAGTAAAACACAGATAGTGAAAGAAAGTTTTAATCCTGTTGAAGAAACAGTTGAAGGAGTTGTGTAATACGTCTTCTGCTGTTGCAAACAAAATACAGTCTTCACACGCAACGTAAATATCACGCGATGCATCTAATTTTATATATATATATATTTGTATGTGCATCAATATCTATGAGTGTGCATATATATATTATATTTATGCAATACAAGAAGAAAAACTAAAGTACTTGTATAGCTTAACTAAATTGCTAAGGAAACAAAAGTTCAATAGTTACCGAGTTTGCTTTAAACTGTTAAGTAATCCTTCTAACACCAGCTCAGCTTAAGTCATGGATAACTCGGGCTCAGCTTTTCACAATGTTTTGAGCCACCAATGCCATAACTTGAAAGGCTTCGAAATGGCAAAAATAGGATAAATGCCATTACAGTGCCACTATTAACACGATCATTCACAGACTTACATATACTACCATCTTTGCAGAGTAACCTGGTTGTGAGCTGTCTGAAAAATGACTTACTGCATTGCTTACAGGTTAATAAGCAAGCCTAATCATTTAGAAATAATTCAAATGTAAATAATACACAAATAAACAGGCCTTCTTGTTTTGCATTTTGCAAGTAACTGAAAGGCCAAATAATGCCATTTTGAAAACTAGCATTTAAGAAAAATACATGCATAAGCAAGGATTTTCTGTCAAACCAGTGCAAAGAAGATCAGCAGTCCAGGATAGTGGTCATCCGTAAAGGACTTCTGCAAAATATGACCTACTTTGGACCCCTCCCTCCCCTTGTCCGCATTTTTCTGCATTTGACCTTGCCCTTCCCCTCCCCTTTGTGGACATCTGCACGCCAAAGCAATGAACAAAAAACCAACATTGTGACTAACGTCATTAATAAGCTACCAGTCTCTGAGGCAGTCAAGAAGAAACTCAGTATTTCAACGACCATGTTGTTTTCAAGCCCAGAGTGTATTAAAGTTCTAGTACACTGCTTGAGGTTTTAAGCAATCCACTGACCTTTTCATCTCTTGGGGAAGGTTGAAACAAGTAGGTGTTTGAAAAAACTATCAAATTTAGAAATTTAGATGCAGACATCTGCACTGGTCATACCCTCCCTTCCCCCATTGTCCGCATTGGTCAGCATTTCAATGACCCCCTCCCCCTAATAGCTGACGTCCTTTATGGATGAACCCATACTTCAGTACAAAACTTGGACCACCAGTTTCTTTGCCTTATAATAAATACCACATATTATTACATCGTTTCCTAGTCAACAGTGAGTGGATCCAGTCATTTCTACAGTCACTCTGAATACAGACAAAAATAGAGTGCAATTAACCCAGTATGCATTGAAGACAACTGCACCCAGCCAAGTGATAAGCATTTATATGCCAAACAAGCCAGTTCATCAGCTCTAATAAGCTGCTGATTCTTAATTAATACACATGTTTCAGCTGACCCATTTCCCATTCCTCTGTTGAAGTCATCAATGACATCGGAATACCAGTACCTACAATACTACAGTGCTATACGGCCAGTTTTCTTCAAGGCTAAGAAACTATGGCCTTTTGCAGCTGGCAGTCAAATAACCTTATATCATAATGCCACTCTTTATCAAAGTTACCTCTACCTGGAAGATTAAGACCATGTGGCAGTCGTAAAACTATCGCTCTAAAAAGGCCTTAATATTTTCATTACATCTATTCATGTAGTCTCGATACGCACTACATAAATGTCTGGCAGTGACAAGAGTTGTCGGGTAGTACTGGTTCAGAAGCGCCCCACTTACAATAAGAGTAAAAACCAACGAGACAGATGGTCAGAAGGAGACATGGTGTACGTGCTACCAATCTGTATAATTGACATTTTTATATATCTCAAGCACAACAAATGGCACTGCTGAGGAAAGTCTTTGGCAGCGAGACACAGATTGAAAACGTCGATTCCAACCCAAAAAAAAAATCAATGGCACAGCACAAAGGAGCTGCAGGATCACCCGGCCGAAGCACATACAAAGCAGTGGTAGCTTTGCGGTACAAAAAGAAAACAGGAACAGGAGGTTGCTCTAAGATGTTTACTTAAATTCATGCAGAAAATAAACGGTGTGTGATGACTGAGTGTATATTTCTTCAGTCAAACTGTTGAACAAGAAAACTGATTCACCCTGTTAAAATGGAAATATATCTTACCGTGTTAAGATCTGCATGCAGCTGCCTGCAAAACAGGAGAAAATCCTCAGCAAATCACCGATCAAAGAAAAAATAACCAGCTGCATTCGCCCTTCAAAAGCTTACAATGCTGATGAATTCAGCAACAAATACAATAACATGAATGACTCCACTGTTCAACAGTGGATCTTCCAATGGAGTTGTTTTTTAATTACATCCAACTTCGCACTGTATACTTCCTAGGAATCGGTACACACAAACACACTACACATTCACTCTTAGACCACAAAAATCTGCGTGTGGAACAAACTAACCGTGTTGCACGAAGAAGCTACAAAATTGCTGAAGCAAAAGACCATGGTACCAAATCTTTTACACAGATCATGGCACCACTAGAAACAACCACTGAAGAAGTGTCGAAATGTGCAAAAAACATAGTGTTAACGATGACATGCAAAAGCAACAGTTCAGCCATTTACAGGTCCTTTGCTATGCCTAGAATCTTCTTCAGTCTCCGTTTAAAAATACTTTAGGTGTGTTGCACAGCAAATCAAGCACCTGCCGGAATACTCTGGTTCACCACAAACCGAGTATCTGCTAACTGTACACAGTAAAACTTTGTTCTATCGAATTTAGGCATTTGAACGTCCGATTATATAATATCGAATAACAGTCAGTGGCCCTGCCACAACAAATGCAAACACATACAATCATAATGCTGTTTTTTTTATTGAACCTGCATATGTTGAAGTTCCTCTTATTGCAAGGGCATCATTATTCAGGCCTTTTCCTATCAGTGGCTAGCAAATATATCAGTCACATTGCCTATCTGCGAATTGATGCTCTTGACTCAGTTTCAGCCCGTTGCTGCTTCATTTCATGATACAAAGAATTATGTCCCTGTAAGATCCTATATCAGAGTCTCTGTGTTGGGGTCAGTCAGTTAAGGTTACATGTACGTTAATCTCACTCTCATACCTTGACCTCATTTTACTGACCTAATTCCTGGAGCCTTTGAAAGTGAGCATTCTACAACCCGCTTTGCAATAAATGATCTTTAACAGGTGGTACTACATACATTTAATCTTCATTATGATCTCTCAAACAAGTGTGCCTTTTTAGAACTAATGGTGTCGTAAAAGAAAATGTATATGTGAATGACGAAATAGAGGCATTGCCTTGCATTGTGAACAATGAATTCACAAGTTTGTTCTGCCTGAACACCAGTGAATAAGTTCGTTTCTGCAACTGCATTGTTAACTGCATTTTTTTGGGTAGTGTAGAAATCTTGAGATTATGATTACAGTAGACCTGTGAAGCATTTAGAGGAAAATTCAGTATTAGAAACTTTCTAACAACTTCCGGTTGGGTATGTAGTTTTAGGGAATGTTACAGAGTTTGCTTTTCAGTTATAAATTAAATACCCGGTACATGTATCATGTTTCAGTTATTACCTCATACTGCATAACACACATATCATTGTTATCACCAAATAATTATTTGACACACAGATAGTATCACCAAAAAACATAAGTTTATGTATGACTTCAGTTCGTGTGAAGTATGCAGGGTTTGACGTGAGCATCTCTCATTTTGCACCTTGGACATGTCAAACTGTTGACAATGGTCCCTTAAACTTTGATATAACATAACGAAGTTTTGCTGTATGTTGAAAGACTGTTTACATGTAAGTACTATTAATATATCTCCTGCTTAATCAACGCCATCTGATTATAATTATTCAAAATGGAGCCAAGCCTCTCAATAGCAACGTGTTATGTAGATTATCTGAAGCCAATATGACAATAAGGGCTTCAAACTAATAGTCCTGCGTGAAGAAGCTATCAAAACTGCTAAGCAAAACACGACATGGTACAAAACTTTCACATAGATCACGGCAGCACTATAAACAACTGCTGAAGAGGTGTCAAAATGTGCAAAAAACAGCAAGTGTACAGGCTAAATGATGAAATGCAAAAGCAACAGTCAAGCCATCTACAGGTCCTTCGCTAAGCGTCGAATCTTTTCTTCAGTTCAGTTTACAAATACCTTAGGTGTGTTGCACAGCAAATCAAGCACCTGCCAGGGTACTCTAGTTCATCGCAAGCTGAGTATCTGCCAACTATACAGTTTGAAAGACTGGTTATTTGTACATACGGTTCAATTATCAATGCCATCTGGTTATCGAAAATGAAGCAAAGCAGCCCCCCCATCACTTTTACAAGCAGCATTCAACTTCTCCAACAGCAACACCTTAGGTAGGGTATTTGAAGCCCACATGATAACATTCCCAGATGGGCTTCATATGTCAAACATATGGAATCATATGGGCCCATATGCAAGACATATGAAGCCCATATGGGAATATTGTCATATGGGCTTCATAAGCCTTACATATGATGCTGCTTTTGGGTTTGTTGCGCAACTAAGTCATGTATACATTTGTGACTTGCTCTGGCAAAAGGAGGCAGAAGTCGCCAATGATAAATCAAGAGAAATTAGCCAAAACACCATTCAGGTGTAAATTTTTCAATTATGATTTTTTTCGGTATATCAGTAAATAAGATCTTATATTATATAAAAACAAATTGATTTAATAAAATTTCACCTATTTCACGACAAATTTAACAAATTTGTTTGATTGATAAAAATTATCCGAGAATTTGAAATTTGTGGGGGGACCAGTTTCAAGAGTGTTTATGGCCTTCAATCTGTTAGGAATACCATGTGTAATACCTCATTGGAAAGCTTCTGCATTCAGCTTGCTAAAAATAGCCTCATTTGGTGGGTTTCCCATAGTGATTTCCATAAGTTTAAGGTTAAAAACACTGAAACTTTGCAATTTATGTTGAGTTTGTATTAAGATAATAAACTTTGATTGCGTTTTTCTCGAAATTGTACCACCGAGTAGCAATACATTCTAAAATTCATATCTCTGGAACCAATAAAGATAGAATAGCCTCCTTTTGCCAGAGTAAGTCACATTTCTTCACAATTGTATCCACCATAAAAATTCTTGGGCAGTCTGTATTTTGGACCTTAAGCAAATCATTCATATTATATAGACTTGTGGAGAAAAAACAGCAGAGGGTCAGTTTCTCACTGGGAGGAACGGACACTCAGGTTTAATCAAACAAGAACTGAGAATAAAAAACACAGTTTGTAGTCTCAGTTTGTTTAGGATGCTAACAGGGTTGGGGAACATAAAGTTCTCACAGAAGATAACTATTACTCATAATTTGTGAGTATATACAAACTTCCGAAGAGATCTCAATGAAATTTCAACAAATAACAAAGGAATTTCTGCTCTGCTACCACTGTAACTTACCAGGTAAAGTAAGAAATTTTAAAAGAACTTCTATTTTATAACAAGTTGTTTAAAACCAATTTACTTTTCTGTCTCATTTTTCTTAAAACTGATTAAATATATCTAAGCTTTTGTCATTACAGTAGTCATAGATATTTGGTGTAACGGTGTTATTATCATAACTTAACTGTCACTACATCATCACAGACTTTAACTTCCAAATTATTTAAGTACTACTTCTCCATCATTAGAAATTATTTCCAGGGCTGCACAGGAAAGCCCCAGCACAAAAACCTCGTATAACGGACTCACTTCAGCACAGATATCTGTGTACAAAATGGCTGCGCACAAAACATTTGAGCACGATAAGTTTGCAAGTTTCTGACCAATTCTAACGATTTCACAATTAATACAGTTCAGTGCAGTCAGTTCAATAACAGAGACCACAAAATGACATCTGACATCGACACATCTGAGGAGATTCAGTACACACAGACTAACATACATAGTCACAGTTTGGCCAGATTTAGGCGACATATAATAGTGACCAGCACTGGTGAACAGAGCTTCTCAATACAGCCATTTATGAGCGGCAACTCGCAAGATTAAACAAATTCAGCCAGCTCAGCAAAAATAACACTTGAGTAGCCTGGTCATACGAATAACTTAAAGCACATAACAAAATATTACTAGAAATTAGTACAAGAAATTAACATACTAATTGTGGTCACGAATAATACATCTTTCTTATTCGTCATGATAGCCATGCTATATTTCCAGTTCAATTTCCTCCTTCTCATTCAAGTAAAACAAATATGGCTGCAATAAGTTTATCACTGTATCAGTACTACCGGGTATTCCTTTTTTCCTAATAAATCATGACTTTCAATTACTTTTTACAATTTAGGTTCAATGATGTATTCAGAAGCAATGTATAATCAAACCAAAGAGAGCAAATTGAACCTGTGAGCTAGTTAATCCCAGTAGAGCTATTCTGGATATTATTTATCTTCAACAATAATAATATTGGTGAATACCGCAAATTAATTAATTTTGTAACCAAAGGTAGGAATGATCCAACATGAACAAAACTTTAGTTTTCGAGGCCATCAGGAAAAGTGCATCTCAGTGAATCAATATTACTTAGTATTAAATAGTAATTAATTCCTATTGTTTAATACTAAACACTTAGTGTTAATTACTTATTATGTGTCATTACAATCATTATCACCATGTTAAAACCCCTTATTACTGAAACTGTAACAAACACATAGTTTTTATTCTAGAGCCGTCAACGCAACAGAAACGTGAATGAGTAGATGGTCATTACGGTGATGACAAAACAGTAGCAAGAGCTGTACACTATTGCAGTCGGAGCGGTCTTTTGGATCCTGTAAAATGGAATGGCCTGAAGCTACTGTTACCCGTTTCACTTAAGGTTTGAACTATAGTTCAGTCGGTCTGAAAGAACACTGGTATAGATGCACGTCAGACGTACAGTGCGCTAGGATTTCGCGTTCCAATCAGATCGCCGTTTCGTGCACTTTGCACGATGTCAGTGGCCTGGAATATTGCTCATCTACAAGGAGGAAAACAATTGAACATCAGGTTGATCTTAACCTGTAAAATAGGGAAAGCAGCTACAGTTATATTTTAACATAGATTGATTACACCAGAAAGAACTGAATAAAATTTAACTAGGAATTTTTCAGTGCATTTTCAAGAGCTTCTCAACAGTGAGATTGGAGGGCATACAAAGTGGAAGGGAGGGTCCAAGGAACAGTTGGTTACTTTTAATAATAATAATAATCTGTTCTTTAATTAAGCGCCTGCAAATGCACTGCACTGTACAGTGAACATACCTATAGTAGAAACGGCAGCCACGCAGGGCGCCTTACATACATGTATACAGTAGAAGCACATGATAACAGTTTTACAGGAGTCGAATATAACTGTTTAAGCGACAGCCACACGGCGCCAATCATGGTCTACTATTCATTTAACCACTGCCACCTAGCGAGTGGAAGGCTGAATAAACCTTACGGGGTCTACCAGGTTCGATCTTGGTACCTTCAGCTCTTCACGCCAGTGTGTTATCCATTACTCTACGGGCCCCTCCCGATGTCTTTGGCACAAACAATAGAAGTCTAAAATATGCAGCCTATGTTTGGTATGCTGTAGCATAACTTCAATCAGGAAAGGGAAGACATGAAACCTCGGCTCAGACAACTCATTTGGTTAATTGGTAGTGACAGTGAATTAGCATGTTTCTAATTCTTTATCTGCCCATTCAAGTTTACATACAATCTGAGGGGAAATAGCAGTGTAATGCAGCAAATAGACTACGCAGATAAAGCATTATGTATCCAGTAGTTCCTTAAACTGCAAATAAATACCATTCAGGGCAAACTTACACTGCAGATAAGCTCCTAATTCTTGATCATTGGCCAAAAAAGCTAATCGACTCGGTGTGTTTCCCTGAAAAGAAAACACAGGCTCTTAAGTTTCTTTATCCTCCTTTCCAATTCCTCCTCCTTCTCGTCTTCCTCCTCCTCCTCCTCCTCTGAACAACGACATCGTAATTTGATGAAGAGGAATGACACCAGGTAACTTCATTGAACTCACATCAACAGGTAAAAAATTCAGTGTGTTTAGTTGAGAGTAAATGTGAAGAGCAGGATCATTGTACTGGTACTTGCTATTTAATAAGCTGGTGCTCTGGGCTAAGCTTTAGAGTAGCGCTTCAGAAATTTGGAGTTTGCAATTACGATTACCTGATGCAACCCAAAAACACGTCTCTGCACACATGCACACAGAAGCAAACAGAGGGATAAAGACAAAGAACAAACAGACATGCAAGCACACCCACACAGAAACACACACACAGACACACACATACCCACACAGACACGCACACACACCCACACACGGGCATGCACACACACCCACACTGCTTGAGTCAACAGAGTAAAGCTACTGACACTGTACATATCCAAGTTGTATCTGTGAAATACCACAGCTATCAGGGTGCTTGATTGAAACTATAATTTCCTGTGGAACCGGATTAACGGAGGTCCTAGTAATTTGCATCGTGAATTAAGTATTGTCTGCTGAACATGCTAAATCACATCTGAATACCACTGAGTGTTTGTAAGGCCAAACCTGGTAATCGGTTATCGTGAGCGAAGCACCGGCACTGACCAACATACAACAAATTGATCTCATCTGCAACCAGGCAGCCTTATGCAAAGCCGTTTGGCTTCTGCAAAAGCAATTAAAACACAAAGGCTAAAGCAAATAATGCAAAACAAATGCAAAGGCAGCCTTGTGTAACGCTGTTTGGCCTCTTTAAAATTAACTGTAATGCATAGTCTGTTATACGCAGTGCAAAAAACACAGTGCAAGACGGTGGCCTTGAATAATGCTGTATGGCCTCTGTAACAACAACTCTGTAACTTAGTCTAACAGAGGCTGTGCAACACCAAAATGTAAGCTGCTCATCTGGAATTGGACGTCAATCAAGTGACTTCAGATCCACTCAAAGTCATTAAACAGAAGGAAAGATTCTGACTGGGCAGATACATTTTACTTTACAGCTACAAGTAAAAACAATATTATGCGGTTCACTCAGTGTCCTTCCACCGGCAAATTCACCACTAGGCCAAGCTTTATAAACCAGTGGTATTACATGGTCTAAGACAATAGGAATTTTCTTCCAACACAAGATTACAGTTTTACAAGATTACACTTAAGTGCTCAACAGTCTACAACACTTAAGTGCTTAATGGATAAGAGCATAATTTGCTTGTGTGCATAGAAGCTGGCTGGTTCCGTTTTAATGTAGGATATTTCAATGGAAGACAACTCCAAGTACATGCATAATATTATTGCATATTGCATATGTGCAGCATTCGGTTATGTGTATAGCCGACTACATGTCCGTTATGCATACTGCATATATCAATGCCACTTAATTGCATAGGCAGCTTAGAACATTCAGGCCACCTAGGCAGTTCGCTTGTGGATAGTGAAGTCCTCTGAGCATCTAGTGGTCTGTCTTAGCTGCACTGTGGTCCGTGTCAGCAGGCGACGTTACATTGATTCCTGAGTGTGCAAACTGCATCATAAAAATAGTGTCTGTCACCAGTGCCACAATTTTGCACAGTCCATGTGAACTTCTCTTTATGTGTAAGAGTTGGTTAAGTGCATAGGTTCAAGACAGTCCTGAGACTATGTACTTAAACAGCATCAAACCGTAATAGCATTTTATTTCAATTATGATAATGAACACCAAGCTGCATCTTACTTTTCATGGTCTGTCATATCCAGTATGACACCAGGTGCTGACAACACAAAACATACATAAGAAAACATTAAAACATATTATGTTTAAATAAATGTTTGCCTGTAAAATGTTTTTAAGGTTGACATCAACACTCCCAGCAGCCATAAGATGTCATTAACACTGGATACTGCCAACTCCTTGTCAAAACATGTAGATGCGTGAACAGCTTCTTACGATTTACAGATGTATTATTTTCTGGTATTTACATATCTATTTATTTTCTTTATTATGTAGTGTAGGTCCCATACTTAATGACACGTATCCATCAATAGGAAATCATGCATTGAGGACTTGCCTTAGACAATCAAAGGAGATTCGCAATGTGCACAAACTTTACAAGACAACAAGTAATCAAACAATAAGCCCTCTGCTGCAGGATAAGGCACACTATTCATTTCACAAAACTTCTTAAAGACTTAAGACAGAAAGAAGTTGTGTGAAATAAATAGTTAACTTGAAAACTTTCAAGCATTTGGATAACTACACACTACCACCTGCCAGCTAATTGGATACCAATGGCACGTAGTACTAGACTTAGCACATAAAAAATTTGTAAAACTAATAACAAAAAGAGTAAAATAGCCAGCACCATGGTATAACAAGAAAAAACAATGAGCTAATGAGTCAGTAATTTTAACTCTGAAACGCAGCATAATATTTTCAGTTATAGATTTTAATGTTAACCTATCAAATACTTTCTTCAAAATGAAATAGCTGACGTCTTTTACTGTGAAACTAGAGCAAATACCTTTTTCAATTAAATAGGCGACAACCTCTTTGTGGTTATTGACAATTGCATAATGTAAGCCAGTCATTCCAGATTTATCGACCGTTAACAGGTCGACTCCAAGCTGATGAGCTTCAGTTACCTGCACAAAAAACACATCAAGATGCGTCTCATTATAGTCATCCGGTCATTTATACGTAAATCACATCACTGAACCTTATTTATTTCACACAACCTCTTTCTGCCTTAAGTCTGTAAGAAGTTGTGTGAAACGAATAGTTTCCCTTATGTAGGAAGTCACAAGGTGGCTGGCTACCCACAGGAGCCAAGCGGTTACATCCTCAGATCTTGTCATTCATGCAATGTCATTTCACTTGCTGTGTCTGCCAGATTATTTTCTTGCCTTTACAGTCATGCTGTATCACAGACTCCATTTCAGTTCTTTGAATTCACTTGAAGGTTTGGACCATGCTCCAATCACTTTCGCAGTTAAATTACATTTAGTTACATCTACGAAACAGCAGAAGTATGAAAATGATGGTAAGAAATTATATATATGAGCCACCAAATCAACCAGATTTGGATCTTCACTCCATATCTCTGGACAACTACGCTGACACAAACGCAGGGTTGCAACCCTGTGCTTAGCTTTTAAGCAGGTAAATAAAAATTTGCATAGAAATTTCAAGATTACAATTATAAAATCATCTAAATCAGCGTTTCCCAAACTTCTCAGGGTCGCGACCCACTTGTCAATATCTTGGCAGTCTCGGTACCCACTGTAAAATTAAGCATTGTATACTAAAACTTGTTTCGTAAATTGGTACAAAATATGCCGATTTACGTACAGCGCTTAGAAATTTAAAGCACTAATAGAAACTTAGGTAAAAACAATTTACAATTTATTGCAATCCAGTATAGTTATAGCCCAATCATAGCCAAATGTTGTTGTTGTAAGAAAATAAATGTTTCTCGGAAAAATTTGGCAACCCACTTGCCAGAGCTTCACGACCCACTTTTGGGTTGCGACCCACAGTTTGGGAAACTCTGATCTAAATGGTATCACCGCTGGACCATGGATACAAGCAATGTCAAGCATATAAACAATTATCATGTAGATAGTTTACCTTGTCCACGAAGCCCTGCCAGCAAGCATCCATAAACACTATAATGAAAAGAACAGGAAGTAAGCAATAGATAACTTTGCTTCACTGCTAAAAATCAGTCAAACTGCCACAGCCTGCCCTCCTGTTCCCTGACCTATTGCATTGCAACTGGACTTCTCCAGTGGACACTTATCATAATGGCATGGTTAATACCATCATGATAACAGTGCGTTAGAATTAGAATAGATCTGACACGGCTTCTAGTAACTGTGTTAAGTGCAAATCACCTAAATCATTCAAGTGGAAGCTTCATGCTTTGACCTAAAATAAACACTTGTTAAAAGCACAAAGCACTTTGAAACATGTCAATTAACTCAAGTCTAACTGACAGCTTCTCAAGAAAATCAAGCATTACTCACTTAGAAATTATTATAATTAAAAAATGCCTGGAGAGATAATTACTAAAATTAAAAAATACCAAAAAAATATAATTACTTTAGAAGTTAAAAATTAAAAAAAAACTTGACAGCAGAACTGTTACCTGAAAGGAAGCAAAAGAATTTAATTGAATTCAAAACAGGACCATTAATATAATGCAGTTCAGCAACTATACTGGTGTATCTTTTTTCTGCAATCATGCCACATATAAAATGAGAACCATAAATGACAACATACAGTGCTGACCCGTTAATGCACGGTCGTTGGGAGCCAAGTCACTAAGACTGCATGTTAATAAACTGCAGGTTAAGAGGGTCACACTGAAATACAGTATTGCATAATTTACATAAGGCTTAGTGTGGCCAGAGCTCAAAGATGTAGGCTGTAAGATGTGAAGGCATTTGCACTGATTTTGTCCAGTTAATTTGAAAGGCAACATTGCTGTCTGATCATGGGCAAGTGATTTAGATTTAATATCAGACAATTTATGTTTCTAGACAGACAATATTTCGAAGTGTGAAAGTGCCTGGATTGAACTTCCAAGGGTATGGGTACACAGCGGTTTGTCACCTTGGACAAGACAGCAGCTATGCTCCTGCCATTGTTAGACAGTGACAGTGACAGGGAAGGGCACAAATACCATAAATTATCTCAGCTACAGCTGTTACAAGGTATGGGGAGTGGAGACATGTGCATATATTAAGGTCACTTGCTTTGGAACTGTCATGGCCATGCGCAAATGGGTCTTCATTGTAGTACTTCTGATTGATAATTATAATAAACCACTCATTATAGCACACTTCACTATAACACCAACTTTTATATAAAACAGGCAGGGACAGGGATATCATATTTAGTTGAGCTTTAGAAAGTGACCTTATTACCGGTATACCAAATACGCCTGTTATAGCATGGTTCTTGGCATGGCTTATAAAGACAGTGTTATATTGAGTCCTGGTGCACATCTTCCTTTCAACTCTACATTTGGGTTTGCTTATAGTAAAGTCGAGTGAAACTGACAGTTCAACAATGGTTTATCCGCTGTTGTTGTACCTATGCTCTGCACACCTCTATCTTATTCTGTTTCTAACTGTTATTAAAACGTTAGGCTGCTCTTTTAAGTATTTATCCCCTGGTAAGAATCTCAACACAACACATAAGCTGCAGTTTGCATTCTGAGAAACATCTGATGAGACAACGTACTTGCACTTTTCCCCCTCATCCCTTTGACTTGATTACTATCACCGGTTCGGTTAACACTGAAAACAAAACAATAATACTAAATCATTAGTTCAACTGAGTAAGACAGACTGGAAACAATTATACGTGTATGATTAAAATGTAGAACAGCAGTCTCATAAACTAACCCAGAGGGGCAACCATGGATGTGCAGTGTTAGCAACTTCATTTCTTAGCCTCACGACATGAGGGCACATGGTCAGTCCTCTTCCTCAATGTCTGATTTCCAATCGACAGTATATCATAAGTGTACTCATTCCACAGCCTTGTGACCGGAGGGTTGCAGGTTCGAATCCCACTCTAGCCGCTGCGTACGGACCTTGGGCAAGTCCTTCACTCGCAATTGCTCATGGCGCTTCGGCGTGAAAACTCCGGCACAGTGTCAATGCTGTAGTCGGGAGCACCTCTGAGTAGAAGTAGTAGTTGACTTGAACAGGCGCTATAGAAATATCCGGAATAAATAAAATAGCCAAGTCCGCTATGGAAGCAAATGCAGAAGAAGGCAGTCCCTTAAGCTAGCCTAGTGGTAGCCATGGGTATCAAGTGTTAGCGACCACATTTTCTTAGCCTCGGCATAAGCAGGCCGGTGGCCAGTCCTCTCCCTCGCTGTCTCATCTTCCAACTGACAGTGTATGGTCAGTGTACTCATTGTACCTGAGTTGGCTACAGGGGTACAAGTGGAGCAGAAATCTTGAACCAAATTTCTTCCCTGGCAAAGATTTGAACCCCAGACCTCTCGACTGAAATTTAAGCAGAACATAGATTTTAAAATCTTTCTGCCCTGGCAGAATTTTAACTCTCAACCTCTGGGTTGACAGATTGATTCTTGTTAACAGCGCCTTTCTTTGTAGTGGTGACTAACTGAAAATTTAAAAAGTTGCAACTGTTATCAGGAACTGACTCTGTTGTGTTATCTTTGGAAAGACAACCGCTTGGCACCATGACAGAAGCAACAGCTGCACCAGCAGCTGGACTCTGGCCATTCTGTGAGCATCCTTCCAGATCGAGTATATAGACGATGTCCAAGGCAATGTCCACCGAATAGTAGAATGGCTCCTGGATGTTACTGATCTGGAAGAAGTGATTGGCAGTTACAGCTACAACATAAACCAAGACCACTGTTAAACAGTAAATCACAAATCATTATTGTGATCATTCTTCAATTTAATATTCATATTTTTCAGAATAAATGTTAACCATCAATACAAAACAATGAAAGCTGGTACCGGTAATATTGTACTCTCACTAAAGTAAACGGATATCGATTTCTGGAAGACCCCTCAGATACGTCGCAGCGCTCGTGAGTAAGCTGGTGCTTTGCGCTCAGCCTTACAGTGGCGCTTTAGAAAATTGGAGATTACGATTACGATTACGAAGTAGCTCACAAGGGAACTGCGCTGTACTTTATGTTATTAACCTACCAACCAACCAGCCAACTTACAATGCATTAATCTCCATCAAATATACTGAAAAACTATCATCAAGTCCAGCGATTAGCTTTAATATCATCCAACCATCAACACCAGTCCATGACAACATGGTATCTGGTGGGAGAATCACTTGGCTCAAACACAAACCCATCAACAACAACCAAACAACCAACTGGACAACCTTCCTTTCACTGGTCATCATCAACACATGCAATCTACAGCAAACTTTCACTTAAAAACATATGCAACAGGGTCTGAACTTCAAACACAGAATGCATTATTACTCAGCCAACGTGCATCATAAAATGTAGAACTTTGCAGATAAAACATAATGTTCTAACTGTATTCTAGAAATTCCTGTATGTTTTTTTGAGCAAACGGTGATCCAAAGGTCATACTCACAGTCAAGAAAACACCAGTTGCTAGAAGGGCAGGTAACCATTCCACTTGCTAGTGCTTCCTGAAAGGTAATCATATCCATTTTTCAATCACACCAACTGCGTTCAAAAGATCATGTTTGCAGGTCTGTTGTCCTTCAATCAACATTGGAAACCAATTCATCCCTTGGCTAAATTTTCTCACCGGTCTATGATCTTTAGCACACAGAGTGGTCCCACACTCTGGTATTCCATCTATCGTCAACTACAGTTTTCTCCTTGATTCAGCAAACAAGTTAGGATTTCATTTAATACTAAACACATCTCTTCCCATCAGCGAGAGGAATAGGACAACCATAAAACACAGTTTTACTGCAATGTCCACATAAGCAGCTTACTCAAACCTGAACAACTTCTGACATGTTTGTGACCTTCTGGTACACATACATTCATGCCATTATGAAATTGTGAACTGAGAGACCATAATAAATATTTATGGCAGGACCAATTTCTCCATAGGCAGCTGGTAACAGAGAGGAGACCTTTATCCAGCACTGCATAATAATAACAATTTATACAGCATCGTAAGTAACCAGCGCCTTCCAGTGTGCACTATATTGTTGCAGTTTTGGGACAAAGGGCTGACCTGGTAAAATTTCCAAATTAAACTCCAAAATAAAATTATCAAGTAAATCTTTACAAGTGGCACATCTGTAAGGACTCGTTACATATTCACACATAATCTTAAACTCTGAACGAGAATCATGGCCAAACAGGCTCTGACTGTCAAATTAATCATAATTTTGCTGATTGCATAAGCAGGTAGGTGATTAACTGATTCTTTCACAGACCTGTTTTAAGCGTTCAATCTGCACTCGGATATGATCGAGCGTAGAATCGCTGTCGATAACAATTACACCTAATGACTTTGCTGCACCAGAAAGAAATAGAAAAAAGAATTTCGTCAGTCACAATATCTGCAAAACGATGAAAGGAATAATAAAAAACATAACATACGTATACCTTGACACACGAAGTGTCACATACTCTAACAAACTTTCTCTGATTACCATAAATCTTTGTAATGTTCAAGTTCATATATCCATAAATGTCAGATTTGATACTTGCAGCCTTATAAATCGAGTAAATAAAAGAGTATTTAAGAGCTGACTAACTGTGAAAACAGAACTCACAAGCATGGTAGAGATCTGTCTTGTCATAATGTAGTGCTTCGTAGTCAGTCAACCGGAGCCAGTGAACTCTCAGATGCAGCTGCTCTGTTATGGAATGCTGACTTATTTGGCTGAACGAACACAACAAAAAACACAAGTAATCATCAGCATCAGTCAGTATCCACCTTTTAAATCTGATCTGCATGTACCTGATATGTATTGGAATTTAGCATAAATCTCCCAATGGAACTAAGCATCCATATCTCACTCATGCAATAAGCAGGCTGAAAATGTTTTAACTTTAAAAAGAAAAATTTTCAGAAGTACGAGGCCATACGGTCACAAAAAATGCATAGGATTAGCGGTCACGGTTCTCACAGGCCACAGCATATAAAGACTGAAGACCTGGCAGCGTTCGGACAGAAAACCTCGAGCAAACCAGGTTAAAATGAAAAAACAATAGGATCAGATGAAATGGCAACTGTTTGAATTGCACCACACAAGAGATAGGTGCTGAATTGAAATAAAAAACAGTAAATATCAAATATCACTTGGCAGGAAATCGCCTATTAAATAAAGAGCATTGTGAAATTAATTAAACTACTACCAATGGAAAACTCCGTAATAATAGGTTCATAGTTTTATTAATAATAATAATAATAAAAAGGATAATAAATAAACAAGAAATAGACTATAAATTCATGTAATGAAATACCAAAGGAAAGTACAAACTTTACAAAAATGCTAAAATAAGAAATAATTCGTAGTAAAGAGTACGACAAAGAGACTGACTCGTTAAGAGGAGACGGTGTGTTATTGCTCCGTTTCGATCTCTGTATCATGTTTGCCTGATTGCGAAGGTGAATGAGTATGACAGAAGGCTGGAGACGACACGGCTCTCCATCGACCTGCATTGGAATAGTCTTAGTCGTCACCAGACGGACTGACTTGCACTGCGTCAGACGCATTCCACCGTGGGCACCAATCTGTAGACCGGCCTGCATCAGTTACAAACACACAGTCTTAGTAAGCACAACAATTGCTTAACATGTTCATATACGCGACCTGTCAGGAATGGACCTATTAACGTTTTCCATAAGCTTTCAGCTTAAGGAAATTGGGCCTAACATTTCAGAACATTTGACCCAAAATGTATGCACTTTTAAAACAAATATCAAATATCACTTGGCGGGAAATCGCCTATAAATAGTCAACTTGTCTCTACCCAACATGTTTATTCCGGATATTTCTATAGCGCCTCTCGAAGTCAACTACTACTCAGAGGCGCTCCCGACTACAGCATTTGATACTGTGCCGGAATTTTCACGCCGAAGCGCCACGAGCAATTGCGAGTGAAGGACTTGCCCAAGGTCCGTACGCAGCGGCTAGAGTGGGATTCGAACCTGCAACCCTCCGGTCACAAGGCGCCGAACTTACCACTGAGCCACCACGCCCCACACTGGCCCTAATGCATCATGTGGGGTAATATAATTTGTTGTACAGCGAGTCTTAGCTGTAGATGCATTATAATTAATTAGGCACAAAAACCAGTATTCACAGTGTTACGATAAAGACCACTTTCCAACTGATCTACAAAACAACAAGTGGACCCTTGTCTCCATCGAGGTCATATGTTGTATTTATCTGTTGCTCTGAGATGAACAGAACAAGTGGTCTTCCAGTGCTGTTCTCGTTGTTGGGTTCCTGGACCTGACTAAGGGCTAAACACTGAGGAGGAATTATTCATCCATTTATTGGCGTTTAACTCATTTACATTATAGCTTCACTGACTGATTGTACGATTAAAATAGCCAGGAAACAAGTTAAAACAACATATCAATCATCAAATCAGTTAATTAAAGCTAAGTTTTGTGAAGCAGTTATTTTATTAGGCCTTTATATACTAGCATTGCCATAAACAAGTTTTACAATGATAGTATCAAAACTGATCCAATCCAACATAAGAGCTGCGACTTCTAAGGCAACAGAAGGTTGCAAATAATTTTCTGGGATGAAAAGAGGTGTGGATTGAGACAAGGCCAGTAAAAATTTGACACATGAACATGTATGAGAACAGTTCCTGAGTATGAAAATGGAAAAGGCTCGCCTGCCAAGAACTGCCCTTGCTCAGGACCAAAGGCATTTCTGTTTTGGATATCTAACTGCTCTTCACCTAGTGACTGACTAACTGCGCCTCAGATTTTCATTTCTGTGTGACCCTATGCACATGAACAATTTTTGAAACAACACTACTACTACTAATAATAATAATAACACTTAAAAATAGTAAACCCATTCTGAAGGGTAATTCACCACAGCAGCCATGTAAAACCAACCGAAGTGCACTTACTAAAGATGCTGCCGTAAATCCTATAACTTCTACATAGCCATCGTCTAATCTCTGTGGTTCAAAAGTAGTCTGACTAGGGTTGCCCCAAGGCGTAGTTCCAGCTGCATATCTACAAAACAAACAAAGCACACAACCTCAGCTACTCATTTATCATGCTTCAGTCTGTTTCAACATGGTCCCAGTCTGTGTGTGTATGTGTGTGTGTGGGTGTGTGAGTGTGTAGGTGTGTGTAGGTGTGTGTGTGTGTGTGTGTGTGTGTGTGTGTGTGTGTGTGTGTGTGTGTGTGTGTGTGTGTGTGTGTGTGCGTGCGTGTGTGTGCTGTTATAACCTAGTCAATCATTTTAAAACTATTCCCTTGGTAACTTTCATGACATGTGATAAAGCGTGTATGCACATAAAAAATTATCACATTAGCTAAGTCACTGAGTCACACACTGATAATGAATTATCTTTAATCATAAATAAATTACACATTATATATTGTAAAAAATATGTGTGTGCTTTTATAACCTAGTCAATCATTTTAAAACTATTCCCTTGGTAACTGTCATGACATGTGACAAAGCGCGTATGCATATAAAAATTCACATTAGCTAAGTCATTGAGTCACACACTAATAATGAATTATCATTAATCATAATTAAATTACACATTATATGTTATTTATTGTAAAAAATATCTACATGCATCACTGTCATCGTTACTAGAATAAAAAAAAATAATGCTGCCTTCCAAACTGCCATCAAGATCTGCACGACTGCCAACTGAAGCACCAACAATGTTGAAGATTACGGCCTCATAAAGACGATGACGATAGAAAACAACAGGGCATATTTTAACTGTATAACTACTGGGACAAATGTCCCAGTAGTGTTAGGATTTGTCCCAGTAGTTAGGCTGATTTGTCCCAGGCAATGTATGGTTAAAGTATAAGTAGTGGGACAAAATGTTGTAAGAGTTTTAAGATTTGTCCCAGTAGTAAAATCAGGGAATTCCTAAAAAAAAGGTCATCAAGTTTTTCGGGAGATGAATTTCTAAAAATATATGCACTGGAAAACAATGATGACACGGAGTGGCAATTCAGTTCATTTCAAAAGAAAAGTTAGATGCGATCCTCACTTTGGAATGTTCAAAAAGAGAAGACAGTGAAATTTGGTCTCTTTGATTTTTAACGTTAAATCCTGGCCATCACACTGTAACAAAAAGAGTTAAGAGTCAAAGTAATGAAATTGCTTGAAATCAGTAACTTTTAATTTCTATAACACAAGAGTTAAGAGTCAAAGTGATGAGTCAAATCAACAACTTTTGCCTGCAACTTATGTTGTATACTGGTATAAATAGTTCGTAAATGACAACAGCATTCTTATGAAATGTTTCTGTACAATGACTGAGTGCTAGCAAAACCTACAAAGTCTAGTTACACTGAGGCAAAATTCAAAAACCTTTATGCTAATTGCTTGCTATCATCAAAATTTACTAAACAAAACATCTGGTAATTTTGCAGAATTTTGGAAAGTGGTTCACACAGGCTGCAGATTCTAGGTTCTAGCAAACAACAGTGAAATGAATAATGACTGTTGTTCTTTGTTGGGCTACCAACTGTCAAAGGAACCACAGCCTACAGAGGAAAAGCAGAAAGATAGCACAGTAAGTAAGTAAGTATGTCCTTTATTAGACCACCTGCAGACGCACTGTGGCTTACAAACAGGTTATACAGAGAGGTGGAAGAAACTAAATTATGACATTAGGTAAGCAAGACTATTTGAAACTGTCAAAACTGTCACAAGTGCAGACAGAAACGAGTAGGTCTTAAATGCCTTATTTAGGATTCAGATGAGAAATTTTGTGTTCGGTGGAAGAAGAGCAGTCAAACCTCAAGCTGAATGTGTTCCGATAAATCTCGCCAAGAACGTCTGAGCACATCTTTTCCTCCAACCTACAGACATAAAGCATTTGATCAACGGAATCTTTCAGAGCAGAAACCTTTTAGGAACTTGCCAGACCACTCTATCCATTAACCATGCAAAAATATCCACAACACAATTAAAAATATGGATCTGCCTCACGTCAACAGTCATGCTATTGACATTTGGACCTTGACCTGGAACTGATTTTGACCTTGCCTGTCAATCGATTTCGCTTTGACTAAGTGCCTGTCATTGAGCTGGTTTCCATGACTTTGCTTTTTTACATGCCGTAAAAATCTCGAGATAACAATTACAATTGTCTAATACCAATCTTCCACATTGTCAAGCCCTACCCTGTCATTGTTCTCTGGTTTCATTCTTATCATACACAAATTTATCAGTTTGTCCATGGATTTGATGCAGCACTAGTTGAATGTCTGTGAATTAACATTAACGTACAACAGAAACCATCGAAGCAGGTAGACTTACACCTGCATAGAACATCTTATTCCGAAATCTACTGCAGAACTTTGCTGGATTTGCCTCTGCAAAAACAAAATTATATAATACTAATATTACTGTTATCATTGCTGGTTTTTTAATCTTTTTTTCTTATAGTTATGTAGTGCAAACGTTTAATGACCAGGACTTTAAATGCTGACGACTGAGCAGACACTGACCATCACATGAAGGGCATGAAACAGCACACTCTGTTCTACAATCAATCAGTTTTCAATCAATCAAGACAAGTGTTCAATCAATCACACCCTGGTTCACACAAAATAGCATTTAAGCTAAACTGGTCACAGACAATATCTGTAACCAGTTTTGATGTCAGTTAAAGAAAAGTACACAAAGCCAGTGAACAGCAACAGTAGAAATAAAACAATATCTGCTTGGAAGACACACTCCATCCCAAAAGAGAATTGCACTCCCCCTTGGGTGGGCCTCAACTGTCCCTCAAGAGCTTCAATGCTTCATGTTTTTGGCCTTAAGCCAGAAGAGTCAGCTAACAATTTTTCTCTACAGCTCATGGAGAATTGTTGAGCACTTGCAAGCAACAATACGTCCCCATGATGCTTCTCAAGTACTGGACCATCATCAATTAGGAATAGTCTAACGGTAAATAGATGAACCTGAATTTACTGTTAAATATAGCTTACAAAACATAATTTAGTATGTTGTGACATGAACAATGATGAAGCAAGTACCTCGTGACTCATGAAACTCAAGCGTGACGTGAGCATCAGCTCCTAAGCTGAAATAGTTGTTCATGACATTAAGAGGCAGATTAGGAACGCCACCATCTTCCAACGACTGCTGAGAATCTAACATCGAGCTACACGTGACTTCAATGTTCCATCTGTCAAAAAGCAAACTTATTCATTCAAGCACATAACAGCCAAGACAGCAACTAAAACATGCTCAAACAGCTTAGAGAAATACTTGTAAAAGAATTCTTTACTTTACAAACAAAACAAAACAAGCCAAAAATATCTCGAAGAAAGATATGATTCATGATGAACTAAGCAGAGTTGAACTGAATCTGAAGATCAAGAACTCAGACAGATGTAGGGGCTGCTACAACAGAAATACCAGAGGATATAAGCAGCTTAGAAGAGTTACAAAGAGCCTTGATACATCACCTGTGCAAGTCTATTAAAATGCGATACACACATTTATAATGTGCTGGGTATAATTTATTAGCCTTAGCAAATCTATTGTAATGCAATATAAGAAGTAATATAAACTAATAATATCCTGAAAATATTATAAATCTCAAAGTCATGGACCAAAATTCAAGTAGTTCAAGCAGTAAACTAGATAATTAAAGAAGTTACGCTGAAATTACGTTCAAAACGTCACAACGTCAAATATATTCAAATATCCATACTACTACATTATACTGGGGATTGTTGTTATGAAGTCCATCTCAAAACCCAGACAGATTTTGGTATATTTGTTATAAATGATGTTTAATCAAAATTTCCAATATAACTAGGCTTGTTCTGTGGAGATTACAGTGCATTCTGAGATACCGTGGGCCAGAGCCACACTCATGCCTCATACGCATATGGAGAATGGGGCAACTAGTAAATGGCAATTTACATAATTAGAGAGAAGCATCTTTGACATGAGTGTCCACAGTTGCCACACCTTTTCCTTAGCCACAAACCAATGAAATTCAGATGGGAACAGATGTTAAAAATTCCACTCTGATTCAGAGCAACTTCAATTCTAACAGCCAAGACTTTCTGTGATACTTTGTTCAAGTACAATTCTCTATCATTTCAGAAACTTATTTGATCGCAACCGCTTCAGAACGGACGACAACTGATGAAAATCTTTTGTTTACCTGTCTAATTGGACAACAGGACCCTCTTCAACTGCAATCAGAATTTTGGCTAAATGCTCATCGGAGTAACTCTGCAAAGAACAACAGTGACCAATAATTCTAACTCATGTGATTAACATCATACTTTACACTGAATGTACTCAATGTTTTCTTAAAATACACAACCGCTGCAAACTATGTAGCAAGGAACTACACCACGTTTATGTAAGTCTTTGTAAATATAACAATTACAGTAGTCTAGAATGACTGTATGTACTAACCCCACCCCAGTTTAATGTTCTCGCAAGGTCGTTACCAGTGCCAAGGGGCAGAATGGCAACTGCAGGATGGGGTGTTATGCCAAGGTTATCGATATGAGACAGAATCCACCCAACTGTGCCATCACCACCACAGGCGAGTATCCGCAAATTTGGAACTTTCTTGTACAATTCAAGCCTATAATCAATGACAAAACAGAAGATCAGAAAACATTTCTCAACATTTCAGCAAAATGCAACAATGTATGATAACATAACAGATGACAGACAGATCGCAGCACCATGCTCAAGAGGCAAATAATCCCAAGATCCTCACGGCATTGACTACTAAAAACTGCATAATGTAAATGACAGTTTCAGGAATATTTAAATAACAAAGAATGTGAATACAGAACTCTAAACTTCGTTTAACTCATTCAAAGCTAAAATCACTAATATTATTTTACTATTAATTTGAAATTATTTGTATCCAAAGCAGAAATGCCCAGTCAGGATACATTCTTTTTTTTCTTTTTATTATTCATGTTATTAAACTCCAAGGATTATATTCCAATATAATACGATAATATATAATAAGGCTGTTACAGTGCCACAGAAGTTGCCATTGTTATAAATATTATTATTATTATTATTATTACTATTATTATTATAGCTTGAGGAAGGTGTCAAGCACAGTCATCACAATGAACTGATGAATGGCCATACAAAGACATTAAAACAATATCACATTTAGAATTTTTTTTCTTATTATATTATCATTATTATTCTTATTATTATTAAGAAAAGTTTATTCGATTCTCAGTGTTGCACTTTAAAAAGCAAATCAGAGAAAGGTACAAGATGGTGTGATTCAGCTTACTGACATATGACAGTAAACCAAATTCCTTATAATTTCACAATTTAAACTTCGCAAAGGATAAAACTCGTGCGACGGTCCTTACACTTATCCCTAACCATATATAATATCCTACCTAAGATGACTTTGTGGGGTCAAAAGGACATTGTTACAACTGGCATCTTACCCGTGGCGAGGTCCACATATACTGAGATCAAAGACTTGACGAGGGTTCAGCAACGACTGAAACTTATGTAAGAGTTCTGCTCCCTGATTTCCACCGCTCTTAGGATTTATAAAAACGATGACTGGCTTAACGGGACTCGATGGAATTGGTTTAAGCACAAACGTTCGACCGTGTTCTTCTTTGCCTTCTCGTTTTTTAAATGAGGATTTCCGCCGCTTGCGTACAGATGATTTAAACGAACCCTGCACCCAATGACACACAGCAACAACAGTCATATAGCTCCTTTTCTAGTAAATAACCAACACACCAGAGTCAAAAGAACTCTATAAAAAAGTCAAACCAGAGAAATTGGCGCCTTAGTTTCACATTTCTGTGTGACTTTGCACAATTAAAAATGTTTATAATAATTATAACAACAACAACAATAATAAAAATGAAAATAATAATAATCTCATTATTATTATTATTATTAACATTAAAAAGTTCATCTCAGAGATTAACTTTTAACATACTCCTAGCATAATCTTTGTTCCTAAGGGATCATTTCTACCCCAGGTAAAATAATAATAATAATAATAATAATAATAATAATAATAATAATAATAATAATAATAAATCGTGACAGGCGTTTACTCGAAAGACTTACTCTAACAGTGTAAAAGGCATAACCCACAACTGAGTAAAATCATAATGCCAAACACAAATCGAGTCAGAGTCAGTTCAAGTCAGGAACTTAAATGGGTCCTTTTGTTGGATTTCTGTGGTCAATGGACATGTTGTTTGTGCTCAAACTAAAAGACCTTCCAACCAAAGTGTTGCACTGGAAGACTTTCTACATAGGGCTTCTAAAGAAGATATGCAGGATCCTCACTGCTGCACAACAACTCCAGCATGACAAGCATTCTGAAGCATCTGCCCGTTCTACCACAACAGTCTTCACACGTACATCCTCTCTCAGCTTTACCAATTGGTTGAGGAACTATAGAACTGTGGAGTCAGTCGAACTCAACACGGACAAGGTTATTAAGCTCACACTACCAACACCCTTAGAAAAGCAGCTACAGAATCAGTGTCTCTTGATAATCTCAAAGTTATTATTTATTAACATTTACACAAATCTGATCACACTGAACTTATCTGTTATCCTCCAGCCATTTTGCGGCAAAAGGGAACTCCTTTTTCGTCAGTTCTGACCCAGCTCAAAAATGTCAATTGCTAGGTCAATTACTGCTAGTTCAACACAAACAGTAATTAAGTTCTACAGAAATAAATCGATCCTACCTTTTTTGCAAGTTTAATAATCCAGTATGGAGGAACGATGATGTCAGCGAGTGGTCCTAGAGTACACTGTTCCACTAGCCGTGGCTGTGCAGGTGCGAAACACGGAGTATGATAGGCAATCTTGCACCAAGAGCAACTGATAGCAATAACCTCCTGTAAAAAGAACAAACGTAAATCAGAGCACGAACCTCTTGTAAACGCATTAACGTGCATTATCCTACAGTCTTTCGTTCTCGGTGATTCAAAGCCAGTTTAAATCTCTGACAGACTTCCAATGAATCTGCTGCCTGTGGCAGGTAAATCCATCTCGTCTGGGATGAATAATATATACCAAGAGAACATAAAAGTACACAGAAAGATGTGCAAATTACAATAATCATAATTTATCCTGCTACATCGGTTAGGCCTACCGGTGCCTGAGCTTAAACTTGTCTCAAGCACCATCTCAACAAGACATGGTCAGGACAGAAAGCACAGCGTTTCTTTAACAGACAAACACCAAGATTTAAGTAAACAGGATCAATAGTACTTGAAAGTTACTATTTATTAACCTTTAGACAAATCCTGATTACACTAAACTTGTCTGTTATCCTCCAGCCATTTTGAGGCAAAAGAGAACTGCTTTTTGTCAGTTCTGACCGAGCTCAAATAATGTCAGTTGCTGCTTTCTTCCCCATGGGGATATGCTGGTCCTTTTCTCTTACACATCAACTCCTTCACATAGCACTCTTCATGCTCTGACCCAATGTTCTCTAGCTGAAAAATGAAAGCCGGAAACGAAACATTGTTCTCCTCAAAGAACAATCTTTCATTTAAACTTCTGACCCATCTCAAGTTACATTCCGTTCTCACCTTAAAGTGCACACACCTATTTAGATCTGTTAGATAGTTATGTTCACCATGCCTTTAAAAGGGTCCTTAAAATGCACTATGTAACAGCATGTTCATGTATACAATTATTAATTACCCCATTACAGTAATTACCTTCAAGATGTATATACGCGGTAAGGTTTACTATGCTGACCAGTAATTTTAATACAATCCTCCAGTGACAGCTGTATTGGTCCTGTTCAATGAACTGGTCCTGTTCAATGAACTGGTCATGTTCAGTGAACTGGTCATGTTCAATGAACTGGTCATATTCAGTTAACATGTCCTGTTCAATGACCTGATCTTGTGCCACTCAAATGCCAGCAAGACAGCCAAAACAACTGTTGCCATTTGCGTGTGTGTGTTTGCGTGTGTGTGTTGTGTGGATCAGTGGAAGCAATCAGTAGGCATTAAAATTTAACGGACAACTGGATCTAATAAATGATGGAAAAGGATGCAACCAACCTTAGACTGGAATGAAAATCTCTGTGGAAATGACTAACAAATCAAACACAAACACAAACCATGAAAGTACCACAATAACACAACTACTTCCTAATCGTAATCTCCCAATTTCTAAAGTACTGTCTAAAGCTAAGTGCAGAGCACCAGCTTATTCACGCTTCCTAGACAGGCTGTTCGCGATTTAAATGACAATCGTATAACCTCCGGGAGCAGAGCAATTTGATCAGAAAACTAGATTGGTGACTTCAATAGCCAGAAGCATTATAGGCTAATTAACAGATCATAGTAATTACAGTATAGCAGGCCCATAAACATTAAGATGTTCGTATTCCAGATAACCACATGGAAAAAATTGAATATGTTTTCTATTCATAATAGAATCCTTTCAGAAAGTTCTAAGTCCTAAGAAATTCAAAACTCTATGACGAAGCATTAAACAGGAAGAAGTCACAGGAAATGCAAGTACGAATTTTAAGCTGTAAATCAAGCTGTTGACATAAAGTTGAAGGAAACACTTGTTCCAACAATGGTCATACACTACGAATTACAACACTTACTTTACCACACTTCTGACATTTGCCCTCTTCTCTCCGCCGATGCATCCAATGATGGTGCATTATTGTATTTTGCTAAACACACACACACACACAGACTACTTAAAACACAGTAGCACAGAATACACGTTTTGGATAACATTCATCATAAGTTCCTGATAACAGCCGTTTAGAGGATAAGTGTGGAAATGAATAACCTCTGTTATTTGTTGGTCACATGCCAAGTCTAGTACTCTTATCAGTCTTAGTCCAAGTTCAGCCGCGTCCTTGTTTATACAGTAGTCAAGGTCTTCCATTTTTTAATTACACTACACGAGAAACTTTGTTATAAACCTTTCAACATAATTTTGATGCAATGGGGCTAAGGAGATGGATCCCACATTTAGTTAAGTTTTATAGAAAAAGATCTCACAATAACAAGATCTCATAATAACAAGATCCCATTATAAGGAGGTTCTTGATATGGCATTATCACGAGTTTCTAGTGTACTTGAAAACATCTGATTTTTTGGAGTAGGTAAGGCAGCCACATATGCGTAATGTTAAGGTATTCAGTAAAGCAGGATAACTGCTCAAGGTAACTGCATGGTGTTCATCAACGAAGTCCTTTGACGTGTTTTCTCACCACTGAAGGATCTTCCAACAATTCAACCACCAGGTAACCGTTCAATACATGTAGACAGCTCACCAAAAGAACAACAAATTGTCAATTTTAAATGATGCCCCGAGTTTCGAACCCAAGCACAACTATAAATGGCAGATGCGTTAGCAATCAGTCACTAACTGACTCACAATCACTACCAACCACCTGCAAGAACTTTACCAATAGGCTACAGGACTCAGCAATTAACTGTCTGTCGCCTTTCATGGCTCTGAGATTTGATCCCGACACAATAGTAAGAGGCATATGTAACACTGGGTAGCTAAAATCAGTCTTGTTGTCAAGACCTTAAACCTCAAGACCAAGACCAAGACCTTGAACCTCAAGACCAGGACCAAGACCTTGAACCTCAAGACCAAGACCAAGACCAAGACCAAGACCTTGAAAATCAAGACCAAGACCAAGACCAAGACCTTGAACCTCAAGACCAAGACCAAGACCCAAAAAAATCACAGTCATATCCAGACTTCTATTCCTTACTAAAAATTGTCCAGTCGGACTACTCGTTATTTTAATAAAAACGTGAGTCTTTTATTTTATTCAAGCAAAACAACTTTAAATGCAGACTGCAGAGAATTCCGAATTCGTATTTACAAAAGTCCTTCATGCGAAATGTTATTCCAAATGCCTGTTGAATTTTATAAAAACCAATTTGCTCAGAATTTTCTGACCAAGACGTGACTTGTGGGGCCTCATCAAATTCTGCCATGTGAAAAAATACGGTCTACAAGTGCTGAAATCGCTAGCACACAAAGCAGCTTTTCAAGAACCGGATGTAAATGTGCAAATCTGTCTGTTTCTAAATCATTCTATGGTAAATAAACGGAAGTCAAAATAATTGGCCAAGAGAACAGTGAAGCCTCATTCACACCGTGTAAATACTAAAGCAATAACTGTATGAGTAATTATTGGATAAATTTTTAAAATTCTTGCCGTTTGTTAAAATTAATGACTGTTCAATTGTTCATATTGACAAAAGTCTTGGTCTTGGTCTTGCAAAACCAAGACCAAGACTTTGAACCTCAAGACCAAGACCAAGACCAAGACCTTGAACCTCAAGACCAAGACCAAGACCTTGAACCTCAAGACCAAGACCAAGACTTTTAAAAACGAACTCGAGTGCACTTGAGACCAAGACCTTGGTGTCGAGGACAACAAGACTGGCTAAAATACATGATCTCAAACATGATGCTAGCTTGAACCACAACTAAATAGACAGAGTTGGACTGGGATCATTTTGGGGACCTTGCCATTTAACAAATATGTGTACTGATGTACAATTAATTCCTTTCTGCCTTAGGAACCAAGAGCATTGAAATCACAGCAGCTCTTGTGCTGTGGCACATGGGCACAATGGCCAGTCCACCACTGCAGCTAGATAACTAAACATTTCCAACAGACTGATGTTGTAATTATTTCAGCTTAATAGCCATTATCAAAGTTAAAGGTGACATAATAATAACATAAGAACACAACATTTAGAAGAACATTTTAATCCAAAATAATTCATCCAGGACAATGCAAACTTCAACTGTATTCAGAACAGTGGCTTTTGGTATATCCTAAAAACCACCATGAAAAAATGGACACAATTGTAGTATAAATACAAATCTACATCACAGGAGTATAAGTAATTGTAGATGTCACATTAATGTACAAAAATGTGCATTTCGTTCAGGAAAAAACAGATAAAAGGCAACCAAGAACAACTTACCTCTTTATAATGTTTTGCACTCGCGTCATAGAATGTTGGTTTGCATCGAATACTATACTAAAAGACAAATTTACATCAGACGGATCATCAGCTGGGGAAGAAAATAAAAGAAATAAATGCTCATTACATACATCAGAAACCAGCCTTTGCATGCAAAAACCATTTTAATATTTTTCTGGGAATATAACGACATATGTTGATGAATTAATAGAAGAAAATGGCAGGAACTGAGCACCAGTTTATCCTTGGCTACTTTCTTGTACAATTTGTTGCGTGCTACCAGCAATGCCCATCATCTATTTCCTCTGGGACTGTTGCAATAATCATAATAATCAACAGATTTTATTTTTGTAAAACATGTGGAAATTCCAAAGGGGAAATGCCCGTTGCCTCCCTCCCCAGACGCCCACGCATATAACTCAAGAAGTTTACGCTACCAGGGTATTGTTAAATTGCACCTTTTATAGAGTTGTTAGACGGCAATAATTCAGCGACTTTAACAAGTAGCCAAAAGTGTCACGTAAGTATTGAATCTTTGAACACCTCTTAAAATTTCATAGACAAACAAATACCCCCATTCAGATGAAGAGGAGTATCAAGTTGTTTTCACTATTGACATTTACAATTGTGATGTTTTACACTGATGACTGGGCCCGTCAATGGGCACCTAAAGGTCATTTTATAGTGTTTGGGATATTTGCAGCTATGGTCAATGCACCCGCTTGGAACACAGCTCTGCCGGAGGAAGGACTTCAAGCCAGCTGGAGTCAGTCACCACTGCTGCATACTCAGGCAGCTGTGTGCAGCTGACATCTGTAATTTATAATTGAAAGTGCTCATTAACAAAGCATCTCTTCAAGAAAACTCATCAGCGGTCCTTCAGACCTGACTGTTCGTGACCACAGTCGAACAGAATAGTCTTTAACCGCTGGCAAAACAGAGACGTAGAAAGAAGAATCTTATGCTGTTGATTGCAAGGAAGCCTGTCACAGGCTGATCAGCAGATCACGGCAAAGCTTCCACGTTGCACTGTGACAGTATGGATGGGCAACAACCAGATTACCCTGTGTGGCAGAGTAGAGATCTGTGGCCCAGTAAGGATGACACAGAAATATATATATATATGTATATATATATATATATATATATATATATATATATATATATATATATATAAGGTAGGATGAAGCATGACTGTCACTCAGCAGCACAAGGCTCTTAAACTCAATTCGTCTTTGCATGAGCAACCAGTGCAGCATGTCCCACATCTAGTTAGATATATGACCATACTTTGGGATCCCACCAATTAGCTGAGCTGTAGCATTTAAAACAGATAGAAGTCGACTAATCTGAGAAAGATGGACGCCTGTATAAATGGCATTAGCACAAACCATCCTAGTGCAGAAACACCTTTGGCAGAAAGTGAGTGGGGGTATAGTACATGTCTGGCAGGGACGATAAAAGGATGTTCGACATACCAGAAAGTCATTTCTTCGTCTAATGCCACACCCAGGTAAAACACTGAAGTAAAGTAGCAAGCATTTTTTGGAAAAAGCACGCTGCAAGTTAAGCAAGTCTCCATTGTAAAGCTGCTGATGTTCCCAAGCAAGACTAATTGAGTTTATACAAGATAAAACTGGAGGCGGTTGGACGATATTGATATTGGTGGCGTACAGCTGATACAGTTTCTCACCAACAACAACTAAGTTAATCAATATTATCAATATTTGCTTAAATTATGAGACACTCCATTATAAATTAAAATGAGCCCATAAATTATAAGCAGTTTTATTAACTGACATGTTTTAATTGTGGTACTATACAGCATCTTTTTATATTTAGTACCTTTGGTCATTTTTGGTGGGATTACTAACAATGACACCATGAAAAATATCAGAAAACACATTAAACATATTAAAGAAGTGTTGCAAATCTTTAGAAAGTGCAGCTTTTTTCAACTAAATTTGCAACATAAAATGTATCTAAGATTTACACAGGTGATTTTTCCTTTGCTAATAAATATATCAATTAGCATTCCCATCCAAAATATGCATGTCGAAGGGCAACATTATTTATCCAACTATGGAGTGATGGTAGTCGGATACCCACTGAAAAATGAACACAGTCATGAACGTACACTGGCTGTATATTAATAAAATTTTGAAAACTCATCATGAATTATAAAGGTGATGATAATGATGACAATAATAACATCAAATAGAAACCTTCTCTAATGCAGGTATGCAGTTAATGTGAGACACGATTCGACAGGCAGCGCACCTTCTTCGTGGACCAGTTTTCTGAAAAGTCAAAACATTCAATAATTCTAGAAGCTATGCTGCTAAGACCTGCAAATCACATCGAAGACTTGAGAATGAAAATATAACAGCAAACAAAACAAAACAACACCAGTTAGTAAAACAGTCAAGTCAGAACGACCACATCAACAATTAGCAATTAAAAACCAAAGAAGGCTCAAGGCACAACTTACCATACAATCATTGTTCTCAAACAAATAACAGAAATCGCCCGATGCATTCGTATTTATCCAGATGTGATCACCGAAAACAGCATTTTCCTTCAAAAACAAACAGTTTTATATTAAAATCAGGCAGGTAATAACAACCTACACATAACACAATACACATCAAACAGATTTTCCTTATCAAAGCCTTGTGTCCTTGGTAAAACATGCAAAATACTGACTCTGCTACGTGTTTCTTCTTTTAAAAACTTATCAAAAATTTGAGTAACCTGGCAAAGGTACATCAAAAGTGAAGATTTAGCGTAATTTAAAATACCACCAATAAAGCAAACAAAAAACTTCACATAAATTTTTCTTTAGCCCTTCCAAATCTTCCCTCTTTACGGTCACCATGGCAACATGAAATTTAAAACCAAAGAAACTTACGGTCCAATCGACAGAAGATCGAATCTCACGTCGTTTGACCTCTGTATGTTTGGCGTGCGTCGCGTGACTCGTATGTCGGTTTGAAATTGCCTTCCTATGTGTACACAGATCAAACAACCATTCAATAATCGCACTGGTGCCAAACAATTCACACAGCTCAGGCTCAAGTACTCTTCAGGGAGGATCTTTTACAGACTTCTGTTCTACTCTCATCCCGTAGCGAACTCGGCCATAAAACAAGTACGCTGACTGTACGTCGTTGTTTGGAAGGTCCAGCGCTGAGGCAGAGTACTGGCCACCCACCAATATGCCAATGCTAAGAAAGTGAAGTCACAACACTTCATATCCATGGCTGGGGTTTGCTTAAGGGACTGGTCTTCTTCTAGTAAGGCCAGCTACACCCTTTACCTAGATGCCACTCCCAGGTTAAAGAATCTTTAGCACTGATGCATAAACAGTCACTGGTAGTTAGGTAAGACAAACACTTAACAGCCATAATATACTGCACATGTCAGCAGCCAAATTGGTTGTTCATCAGCTCTTGTCACCTCTTCATGAGGACAAGTACTCACTTTGCAAGACACGACATCCTTTCATGCTACTTATTGTTAAATCGAAACCGTTTAAAAGTAGTTTTGTTAATCAGTGTATCTTTAGTTAAAATTAAGTTGTACAAGTGTGACTTTATAATCTGCTCCTGTTATAGGTTTTCAAATATATACGTAATCGTTTAATACAATGTAAAGTGTGTGTGCTTGTCATATGCACATAAAGGCTACTTACTTACTTACCTGTTGTCTTTGCCCTCTGTGCCATTTTGACGGATTATTTGTCTTGAAGTGAGACTTGCATGATAAGTTTTGACATGTTGGGATGTTTGCAGTTTCTGAGTTTCCATGTTGGAATTGTACTTCGTTTCCCTGGTGGATTTAGAACATTTTGACGGTATTTATACATGTATCATCTTGACGTATGCGACAGCATGAGATCGTATGGGCTCCCAGGCGTACAGTCACACTTCACATCTGTGGACCTACGTATGCCACCTACAGCCAAGTAATTTTCATCTCAGTAGAAAAGGAGCGACGCAAGTCTTTGGAGCGACCTTGCCCGTCAGTTACAAGTGGTCCTTCGACCAATCAATCGACCAGCAGATGATAAAAGTGTAGACCACGTGGTTCAAGGAATTTCCAATCAATGCGCTTTCTACTGCCCGTGATGCTCCGCTGAGCTGGCAGCATCGTCATCAAGTGTCGTAGAGTGACTAGGCTATCAATGCATCACGTTCCAGGAACTGTGTACATGTCATCTTTCAAGTCTGGACAGGAATCCACTGATGAGGCTCCAAGTGTTTCAAGTTGTCTGTCCACTGTTTTACTTACTGACGTAGCTACTATTATTAACGACATTTAACATCACTTGGGCTTGCATAGGCAGCGTTTTGCGAGGTACTTAAAAGGCAAGATGTTAAATGTCCCGATAACTAACTAACAGAAAGCAAAGAACCACGCAGTCTGCCAAGCACAGCTCAAGAGCAATTTGCCAATTCATATGTTACAGAATGGCAGAACTCCTGAGACCGAGGTGAAAGGCTGTTTGTTTCCACAGACACCAAGGCCATTCACAGACAATAAACAGAGTCCTGTTGCTGCAGACTGGAACCAATTTGCAGACCGTGGAATCAGCTGCAAATCCGTAATTGGAATTTATGTTTACATCGCACCAATCTCATCCCAATGGGAAGACCAGTTTCATCCAAAGCCTGCCATCAGAGCAACCATGTAGCAATTTCCCTAGTATTAGGGGACACTGTCGGTAGTCAAACACCGGCCTTTCCCTGCCCTATATTTATCTCCACATGGTATAAAGCTCTCATAACCGCAAACAGGCAAAAGCAAACACTGACATTTGGTGCTGGCTGCACATGTCCATGTACTGTGGTCCTGATGGTTATGGCCAAAGAGCTCTGCAGTTCTGCTGTCTTTGTAACCATTGCTCTTTTGGTCGGATCATAACGCTTCTGGTTTCCTCGTGTGCACAGGTAGTTTAATCTGCTTTTCAGACTGCACACTCGTAAAATTCCACCTTATTGTTATTAACATAACATAAATGAGAACTTGTAAAGCACAACTTAGAGGAAAAACTCATCCTTAGCGCTCCCAATCCAACGAGGAGAACCCTCATTCGAACAGAATATAGTCTTCAAGCGCTTGCAGAACAGAGAAGGAGAAAGGCCGACTAGCTCACCTCCAGTCCAACCCTTCTACGACTATCTCAGTTTTTAAAACATCTGATTTTTACTCAACTTCAACTTTATTTCTGCCATTACGATCTGGCTGCCTGATACGACGTCTCTATCAGTCAGAGCTCTATTAATACACAGAAGCCGTTCTGGGACATGCACACTATCTCCAACTGCCATTGGCTATTAGACTCCGTCATTCCTAGTGCAGCTTGCTCGCCTCCCTTTCTTTTGCACAGCTGAATGTCAATAGTCCACATGATACCACTCACCAGATTACATATCTCCAAAGATTAAGATATCTGCCTCATGCTCAAACCACCTTTGTCTGGTCTGTGGCTGGAACAGCTCTCCTATTTGTTACAATCGGTGCCTCGGGGATTATATAATCTGTTTTCATAGTTCTGCCAAGCGACCAGCAGATATAAGTTCTTTATATTTTTGATAAGGCTAGGAAACCAAACGGCCGAATGGTAGACCTCTCTCGTAACCACAGGAAGTTTAACATGATTTATCACATGACTTAACGGGCACTTGAGAGAACACTTTCCGAAATCCTAAATTCCCAGCTAAAATGACTTCCACTGCTAAAGTTCCCGATTATTATCAATTTGCTATATAGCAAAAGTCTTTGATGTACAAGGCACTAACTAGTTGATTGCACCACAGACATCATTCACATGATGCCACAGCCATGCCACAAAACAACCAGCATTTATATTACACACTGTTTGGCTTATCTGCAGCAGAAAAACCATTAGCACAGTTTATAGTAGCCAGCAATTACATGTATAGCTGTATATTATCTCCTAAGAGCACAGAGGACTTCCCAAACAGTGTCTGTGTGTATATATATATATATATATATATATATATATATATATATATATATACATATATATGTTAGGGTGGTCAAACATTTTGACTTTTGAAAGTTCAACCTCCCACCAACCCAATAGATTCTCCTTTGGTAAAAAAATAATTCCTACCAAAAATCACTAAGTTTGGTCAATATTCACGGTATGCTCAATCAACTTTCTATTTCACCTAGAAGTGTTTTCAGCTCTCAATGCTAAAAACATCACGTAACGTGATGGGCAATATTATAGTTAACTAAAAAGTTGCTAACTTTTAGTTTAACTAAAAAATTTTAGTTAAGGAAGAAGTTTAACTAAAAAAAAATAGTTTAGTTCAAACCATAGTTTAACTAAAAAAATTTAGTTGCTAACTAAAAAGTTTAACTAAAAAAATCAGCAATATGCAACTATTTTTCCACAGTGAACATTGAACACTATCAGCAAAAAAACATTTTAACACTGCATGGTTTTAGCATTAACAGCCTGTGTTTTCAAATTCATACACTACTTACAGTACACATGTAACTGTATGCCAGAACAGTACACATTGCATAGTTTGAAGGTGAAATTGTCATTGACGCTTTGCATTATTACAGTTCACTTAACGTCTTTTATTGTGAAAATGTTTGTCGTAAAAAGTTGGAAAAAAGTTGGAAAAAGTTTAACTACTTTTTTTTAGTTTAGTTAACTAATTTCCAAAATCAGTTGCCAACTTTAGTTAAACTATTTTTTTTAGTTGGAAAATAGTTTTAGTTTAACTTTAAAAAAATAGTTTAGTGCCCATCACTGATCATGTTAATGATGCTATATGACTTATGATAAAAGAGTGGGAAAACATGAAAAATTGAACAGATTGATGTTAGTGAAGCACTGCTCTGTAAAATTAATGCCAGTATCTTATAACTTGTTGAATTATCAGTCTCAAGGAGAATTGCCTATTGCAATCACGGTACTGCTTTTGGTGTCCCTTGCTACATGCAGAACATACTGTGGTTCCTTGCTACATGCAGAGCATACTGTGGTTCCTTTCTACATGCAGAGCATACTGTGGGTCCTTGCTACATGCAGAGCATACTGTGCCTTGCTACATGCAGAGCATATTGTGGTTCCTTGTTACATGCAGAGCATACTGTGGTTCCTTGTTACATGCAGAGCATACTGTGGTTCCTTGTTATATGCAGAGCATACTGTGGTTCCTTGCTACATGCAGAGCATACTGTGGTTCCTGCTACATGCTGAGCATACTGTGGTTCCTTGCAACATGCAGAGCATACTGTGGTTCCTGCTACATGCAGAGCATACTGTGGTTCCTTGCAACATGCAGAGCATACTGTGGTTCCTGCTACATGCAGAGCATACTGTGGTTCCTTGATACATGTAGAGTAGAGTATACTTCTCTATCTTTGGTAGGGGACGTAGTGCTTCATCAAGCACATGCCTTATTCCATACACTGTGTTCTGTAGCATCATTGACAAAACCCTTGAGTGCCCTTGTGACGTACTCAAAAGGCGCTTTACAGATAGATAAATAATTATAAACACACAACAGCTCTCAAAAACAAATCTGCAATGCATACAGTAGTCTTGCCAAATGGCTTCCTGAAGGACACACAACGAGGTGAAACTCCATTCCAAGAACTGAAAACAAGATTGAGAAGTTCGTGGCAATCGTCATGTTGATTGATCATAAAGTCTATGACATCAACAAAAACACTATGGAGTGCTGGTTGGTAATCAGTAACCACAATAGTAGGCCAGAATGCGTTGAACCACTTGAGCAAAAGAACAGAAGGTCACATCGTGGTGCTGAGTCATTCCTCAAGAAGTATCTCATGAATGGTATATAAAATACAGAACTTTTTATCTCAAGCAGCTTCAACCAACATCCATGCACCATTCTTCAGTCCTGTATTACTGGAAGATGCATAAAACCAAGATCTTTGACTTAATCTTTGATACCCCAAACAAATACTGCTTTAACCATTGTGTCTGCCATTGCCTGACCACTTCCAGAAAGCAACTTTTAACACACAGGAGTTGCTCGAAGCCAGACCCTGAAACAATGCTTGGTAGACAATGGTGGTCGATTGGATCCAACTGGTCTCCACTGAGATCCTCCATTAACTTCCCATCCAAGTGAAGCAGCAATCGTTTGTCCAGCTTAAACTCAGCCTTCAGCTCTGAGGCTTGTATATCCCAATGTAGTTGATGGTAATGCTGAATAGATGACTCATTAATGCTGTATTCTTCAATGTTTTGCCGGGAAGCTTAAACTATATATGGGCAATAATCTGAACTGCATGACGGTCACTGATCATTCTTACGACCAAGCGATGAGAGGATTCAAGGATGTTCTTCCTTCTTCCTTTGGATGCTGATGGCAAGACTCTGCCAACTTTTCTTCAAAACGTCAGGATCAGGTGCATCCTCAACACTGGAAGACGAAGTACAGGATTCCGTAAAAAAAACTTTAATTCAAACTGGCCAACTCTGCATCTCGTTTTGCCTTCCAAACCCAAACAATCACACACACGCACGCACGCACGCACGCACGCACGCACGCACACACACACGCACACACACACACACACACACACACAAATATATGTATATATATACAGAACATTATTAGGGGGGCAACAGACTTGACAAATGACCGAGGACAATGGAAATCATTTATTCGTACCCATCGCCACCAAATGGCTGGCGTCAGGAACTTTTGATGATGATATGTGTATATATATAAAGTATACATATACACATATATGCATTTATAATTTTATATATATTCATATATTTTTATACACACACACATATATATTTATACATACACACACTCATAACAGCCCAATATGCCTGATCAAGTCGTAAGCCCAGTTTAGCCAGTCTTCACCATTTTTCACAATAGTTGTGCAAAAATCTTTGAGCATACATCTGGTCTGTAATAAACTCCATATACATGTTGAATTCATTTCCAAAGACACGTTTTATAACATTACAGTTTTGACACAGTGGTTTGCAAGACATGTACAGCATATGACGGGTGTAGTGGCAGCCAAACATGTACAGTTTTATGACAGCCACATGGGCAGTCTAGACTATTATGCGTCAGTCACAGCCACAGACATGTGAAAGCCAGACATGAAATGGTTTTGTTCCTGTTGTTTGCCAGACAAATAGATGTGTTTTCCCATATTGTTCAAAAGGTACACAGGCATGTTTTCCCATATATTGTTTTCAAATTCAGTGTGCATAGTGCAAAGTTAGAGATTTAGGTTGCCTAGTATTTTGTTTGCGTATTCATAGTCATATTAATCCTGTGTTTGAATAATGATGATGTGTAAGTGGCATAAGCTATGCATATGATTATATCTAATTACCGAACAGATGTCGTATCATTGTTGAAGGGAACGTCTCTGCAAATATCTATTTATAAATAAACCTCATATTGTGTAGGAAGCGTCATGCACAAGCTCTAGCAGTGATGTGCAAATACTGTTTTGAAATTAGTATTTCTATTTTGAACTATAATATAGTGTTTAATTTTGTAGTTTAAAATACCTTTCTGGATTGTTATATTTTAGTATTATCAAAAAACTTTGAAATAAAGCATTCAAAGAAATTAAAATACTTTTCATAAGATACTTCTAGTTCGAGAGGATTTACAGGAACTGACATTCAGAATCTTCTTCTGTTACTTATCCAAGAAATAGGTAGCTATTCTGAATCAAGTAATGTACTTCATCTGTTTGCAATGTCAAACCATGCACACTTTCATAACACAGTTCAGAATCTGCGTTTAGACAACACACAGATCTAAAAGGCTAATTATATGAAGAAGGGAGATAGATAAATGGCAACACGACTCAGCCTTCCATTCCCTGGTGGAGGTGTAAAAAATGAGCGGGCGCCTAACAGGCTACCAAGACGTGTGTTCCATAAGATCTTGATAATTGTACTGTCATGTACTTCAATGCAACTTACTGCAGTTTGTTAGAGAGCTTGTCAATAAACACGATTATTATTATTATTAATTTTAAAATTCTGTCAAAAGTAAAATGTTACAGTGTGGTAATGTAAATGCCAGTTAGAAGTCAACCTTTTGAAATTACCTGATATAAGCGTAATACCATACAAATGTAATTTTATAATGCCCTCCTTACAAAATTCAGAAGAGCAGAGTGAAGATGCAGAACAGGAATCACACTAGGAACAAAGTCTACAGCGAAAGATAATCTTGGTGGCAGAGTTGTGAATATGCGGAGGTAGAGACTTCGATGGATGGAACATCAACTCTGAATGAATGGCCATAGACAAAGGTGCGTATGTGTACCAGGAACAACACACTCTCCAGCAGATGCTGATCAAAGAAATGATCAGCCTTAACAAGCCTCAGGATATAACCATGGATGATAACTCGATAAGTTGATGATTTGCAGGTGCTTTGTACAAGAGAAGTACTAGCCTGAAGCAGCCATGATCAGACACAGAAATCCAGAGTAGAGAGTGATGAGTAGGTGTTATATGATCTGGGTAAGATTCCAAGAAACGGTCTTGCAGTCTGAGGTTATAGGAAGCACTGTGCAGTCACGGACAATATTTAGAATACAGTTGCAGTAGTCAATCTTGTCAGAATCAGGTTCTGCATCAGTGCTGCCCAGTGGCATCACTAGGAAGGTGTGGGGGTGCAGGCCACACCGGGTGACACCTTCAGAGGGGGTGACACCAAAATGACAAAGTGACTGTCTAAATTTTGTTGACAGAGTTTTAGCAGAAAATTTATTATTTTTAAATTCACAATAACAGATAACAAAAACATAATTCGTAAGCCCAGTTGACATGTACAGTCAGTATCAATTTACCTAAAACTGAAACCAAAATATTGCTAAGGATACTAGCTGTATGGTCTAGTAAGGGACTAAGGGAGAAGGTCCATGGGGTGACACCATGACTTACCGCACTGGGTGACACCAATCCTAGTGATGCAACTGGTGCTGCCACCTATGCTAAACTTAGATTAAAGCAAATGGATCCTTCTGAGGTGAAACAATTACACTGTTGCACCTATTTGGATTTTTAAGGTATTTGGTCAGTATATATATAGTCCATAGGTAAAGGATTTCAAATGGTTCAGCAATAATTCCACAACTCCTGAGTCTTTCCATGTCAAATCAATACAGAACCCAACATGACCATCTCTGATTTTGAAACTTGGCACAGTTCTTCATCTTGAACAGAAACTTTCAGAACCAAATGTTAGCTTTTAACTCTACCCGTATCTACTCAAATCAACCCAGATCCATGATATGGGTCAACTGCTGTATCTCGGGTTCTATGAGAGACAACATTTATACCAAAATGAAAGTAATTGAAAGCTCTATCTCTTGTGTACATGTAAGTTCTTATGGCTGCACAACTATTTTTCTTTTAACAGTAACTATCAAAAAGTCTGTGTTTGCTGTAAATTAGTACAAGATAAAAACTCTTCGGTGCTTAGAATACAAAGGACATTGACACCTGTTGCTGTGTTCTTGGCCTGTCTAATACTGTACTTGCACTTTTAGTTTCACAGCTTTATGGCAGACTGATATGGATTTGGTCAAAGGACCACTTTCTCTTTAGTTAACAATCACAAGATTGTGTAGCACAGTTTTTTCTTTACTTTAGTGTAATGTAAATTTCTGCAGTGCATGAAATCCAAGAAATTTGCAATATTGAATTACTCTCAGCTTGTCTAAAATCATTCCCATAGTTCTCTAGCTTTAACCCGACAGTATTAGTGTCGTGTTGGTTAATAATTTACTGCATGGACTGTTACAAGGATGTTATGCAAAAGTTCTGAATTACCTACAAAGCCATGTGCATGTCACAGTCACAAGCAGTGTTTTAGTTGTCAAAAAGGCGCTGGGGGTCTAATTTTTTTTACAGATTACCAAAGTACCAGAACGTAAGTCAAAATCTAATGTTGTTAATAAGTTGCACAATGCACATGGAACATCTGACAACTCACAAGATATTTTATAAGATATTTTAGTGCCCTGAACCACAGTGCGACCGTACATATGGAACGTACTATATAAATTTGCAGCTACAACTACAATTAAAATAAGAACCATCATTACACAAGTATCCTGAGGAGTTTTTAGTAAATTGGTGCTACACATATATCCCATTATAGTACATTACATTCAAACAGTTTGTCAAAAAAATATGACATAATTCATCACAGTCAAATCAAATATTAATTTATTGTCACAAAAACCAGCTTCCTTGATATCCACAACAGGAAACCCTTAGACTGCAAAATTCGCATACCATTAAAGACTTAAAGACTGTTAAAGACTTAAAGACTATTAGAGACACTTAAAGACTTAAACCCTTAGGCTGCAAAATTCACATACCATTAAAGACTTAAAGACTGTTAAAGACTCAAAGACTGCTAAACCATCAGACTGCAAATTTCACATACCATTAAAGACTTAAAGACTGTTAAAGACTTAAACAAGTGCTGTTAAACCCTTAGACTGCAAATTCACATACCATTAAAGACATACAGACTGTTCAAGGCTTAAAGACTGCTAACCCCTTAGACTGCAAAATTCACATGCCATTAAAGATTAAAGACTGTTAAAGACTTCTATGTTAGAGCAAATGCACTGACAGAAACCAACAGAATGACCTTCGTCAGATATACAAGGGCAGAGACATGAATCCGATCCCTCTCACCTGTACGAAGTCTTCTTCCGTAAGCTCAGGTGCTTGAGGTTGTCTTGCAGCTCGGCTAGCTCCGATTCCGAGTCAAAGGCACTACTCGTATCCTCTTCTTCCTCTTCTCCAGCACGATAATCAAATGATATGTTGGTGACTTCGAGTGGGTTACTGAATGCCGATGATGAAGATGACATATCTACAGCCAACCTTCCTCAACACACAAGACAAAATGATCCAATTAAAAAAACAGATGATGACAGCTCATCCAATTAAAAAAACAGGCGATGACAGCTCATCCAATTAAAAAAACAGGCGATGACAGCATCTGCTACCATCTTCACCAACACCTTGCAAGTCATCCATTTACCAACTCAAAACACGATCACCTTGACACGTTCTCAACAAGCAGCATAATCTTTTATTTCAGGTAGAAACTTCCGATGTTATGTAACAGCACTCTGCAGTTCACACCAATTTTTGAATACAATCAGTAACAATGCACAGAAGTAAACCTTCAAAACTTAAACAATAGGCTCCTAACAGATGCTTCACAGATGTCCAGACACTCGTGTGACGAATGGGGGCAACTAACAAATTCAAAATAATTCCTTTTTTAGTTAATTTGTCCACTTTAAGCTACCTCTCTGTTTCACTGGACATAGAACTACATTGTAGCTTGATCCACATCCATCATCGGTTTATGCCGTGTGCATTTGACATCAGTGCTATAAAAGTTGCTAATTAAATTACAGTCTTGATACTCTGTAAGTCAAATATTACATGAGCAGTTGAAATTTGCTTATTAAAGATAAACAAACATAAAAATATATTATTCAAATGCAAATGTAGTCTTGTCTGAGAACGGATTACCTAGCACGGAATCACACAAATGAAGTTTACATTCCCGTAGCACAGTCTGAAAGAGGGGACAAGTTCAGAACGGTAACGGCCTTTTGAAGCGCAAGCCTCAAGAACTCCACTCAAAGCTCAAACTGACTCCTGGCTGTTTAGACTTTAGAAAGCTGCTGAGACGCACAAAGTAAGGACGCAATATCCATGGCTATTATGGTTACTTTGTTTGAGAGGCTCAGCCAGTGAGCCATTACTGACCAGATGAAGAGCCCTCAATGGATCCGATGTCAGCTAATATTACCAATGACATTCCAAATCTATCACAACTGTTGCCAAAACGAAGTTTTATTGGGAACAAGTTGCACCTTACATTCACCAGGTCACTGATCTCACACAATGACACATGCAGGCCTTCCTTGTACAGGGTCTTTTGATTGTGAAAGTATGCATGTTTCGTGACTTGACCATACATATACATATATATGTAAATATATATATATATATAGACATACACCATTGTCAGCAATGGATATATATATATACACAGGACTGCCAGGGCACAGGTTTGAACAGTGCTTGGTTACCACCAGTAAACACTGCCCTACAAAAGTATAGTCACCCAGTTTCAGATTCTCAGATGGGTCAGAGACTATTACTATAGGGCACAACTTTCTCCCAAAGGTTTGATGAACTTGAGCTAAACCTATTAACAGTGGTGTAAGAGATTTTAACATTTTCATGAATGGACAGCAAAACTAAACAAGACATGTCTTGCAAAACTAGACAGACATAATTAATGATGCAATAAAGGAGGCATGCTGATGACAGTATTGTTTTATCTTCAGTATTAACAGATAGAGCATAGGGGTCAGCTGGAAATCGCCTAGGACATTTTGCCGCTTTTCGGCATTATTCGGAAGTATTCGCCTTGGCAAATACTGTACACACAAATAGTTGCTTGTCTGCCTCATGTTCCGGAATTTGTAGGCTCATAATATCAGCTTTGAGCCTCATCTAGCATATTTATTTTGAAGAAAGGTACAAAAAACACCAACACCGGAAGTCCACAACGGAAGTCAAGTCCATTTTATGATCATTTATTCAAAATGAATCAGTCAGTTATTACAAGTACAGAAACTTATTTCGATAATTTTTCATTACAAGAAAATGTGAAGCTTCACATACGCAACAAATGGTACTCGGTTATTAACTTATTACCCGGATCCGGCAAATAGTACATCCAAATACTCGGATTCGGTACTCGGTGGAAAATGTCTACGCAGCTGACCCCTAATAGAGCATAACCGAAATCCATATCGGAAAACCGATTTTTTCCGATTTTTGGACAATCCGGAATTACCCGGATCCAGAATGTCTAAACCGCTGATTAATAACAGTTCTTTTGAAGGTTTCACTACGGACTAATAGCAATTTATAGGCCACTCACATATTTTGATTGATACTACTTACTTACTAAGGCTGCAAACGAGCCCCAGAATAACCGGCAATTTATAGGCCACTCACATATAAATATAATTTTGTCAAGGGTCACACCAGGGCCCTTACATCAATTCCAAAACATACCCTGAATCTGCTACAGGCCGCCGGGAGGGGGAGGGCGACCGTTAGGCCTGTCAATCAGTGAAGAGATAAATTATAGAGGTATAGGGAAGATGACTGACTGGCTGTTGTTCCATCTTATGGCCTGTAGCTGACGCCAAGCTTAGCCAATGATGACTAACTTGAAATTAGTGCATAGATTTATTACTAATCCGAATCGGAATCCGCAAATAACGGCCTATACTATCCGGTATCGGAATCAACAAAAAACAAAATCGGTTATCCCTATTAACAGATTGATGGGCTATAAAGACACAGTTTCACAGAACATCAATCTGTGGCATACATGTGTGATATATATATATAGTCTCGTGTAGTACTAATATAAAATCATATTTCGTAATCACTGTGAAATTTACCGTATTCAAACTTCTGTAAATTTTGGAAAATTTACCATACTGAAATGAACGGTAAAGGTTTACTTTACCGATCAAGGACAGTAAAGCCACCTATAAGCATTGCATCTCTATGATGCTGGATAGCACATAGACTACACACATAACGGAACTTTCAATCTAATCTCAGGACTTCCACAGCATTGCTTCAAAGCCTAAATAAAACCACAGTCAAGAACTGTAATCTATTGCAGAAGTCCAGTCAAGAACACCTGCTCAATGTACAACTGGAGTCAAATTGTCGTTGGCTATATAACCATCACTAAACCTTCAGTAAAGCCACTTCAGTGGAAAGCAAACTACAGAGTTCTTTGCAATTTTGGTCAATCAAACATATTCACTTTAGATTAACCAAATATTCATTAATTTCATGCAAACCTAAAGACTAAATGTACGTACAGTTCTGCGAAGTACTTGAGAGTGATATATGAAGTGTATTCATACATGAATACGGTACCTGTGTACTTTGTCTTAAAGTGTTGTTGTTAACTGCTGATAACTCAACTTTTAGTTTAATATGACAGGCATGAAAGTTGTCTATATATAGCAACAGTTTAGTTCCTTGAATGTCTGTACACTCAAAAACCCCTTAATCCGCTGAAAAGCTGCTTGCTATAAATAGAAATTTTTGAAGATATGAACATTCCTGGTATAAAACAATACAATATAAATATACCTCTGCAAGTGCCTCCTCCTTGCTTAATTTCTGGGTGTGTTAACAGTCCACACCTAGCACATTTGCTATTTTCTCAGTCTATCTTAGCCTCAAATTTCCTTCAGGGCAGTATGCGCCAGTTCTAAATTGAGATGAAAGAGGCAGTTTCCACATTACTAAGGTAAAAGATATCTAGTACCAGAACCGAGATAACAAATCTTTGCCTTAAATTGTTGAGGCCAGGCTAAAGAATTGTGACACAGTCAGCTGGTCATTCCCACCTCAAAAATTATGAAAACGTAGTGCAATCATGCCAGATATGGTCAACCTCTAGAGTTTCCTCCAAGTTTGTGCCATTCAGCAACACATGACCAGTCTTTAAGCTCTGAAATGGACAGTGTCATGCTGTAACATACGCAAGTCTCTAACTTCCTACAGTGTAGATAGTATAAGCCTGTAACTGATGGTCAGTCACATGGAAGTGCAATAATGTGCTATCTTTCCTAAATTCTGCATCGATAGTTTACTTAAGCAACTTAAAGTGTTAGTCTCTGTCTACAACATGTGGTCAGTCTCTAAATTCATGAACATATTGTACAATACTGCAACAATTCATTCAACTGATGAACATGTATGATGAAAATATGAACATTCCTGGCATAAAAAGATGCAAAAGATGGTCAGTCTCCAAACCACACCGAAACTTCTTTTAAAACTGTCATTCGGGTTCATAGCAAGTACCACCTTATTTTTAATTGTAATTTTAATTGTAACTGAACATTTATATAGCGCAACTCAAATCAGCAGCGCTCTCGACCCGCATCACTTCCAGCACGGTTTTCAAGCGTCTATGGAACTGAAGAGGAGAGAGGTTGTGTTATTGTGTTATATGGTTGTGTTATAAAGAAGCTGTTTTCTAACCCTGAATTTTTTATACATATACCTGACCATGTTATATCAGAATTCATGTTGTAATAAAGAGTATTATAAGGAGGGTCTGGTGTACTGTATGGATAGTGCAATAACATGACTTGTCTACGAACTCCTAAATGTTTAGTGCAGTTAAGCAAAAGACAGGAATTTACAGACTCCTACACAAGCAGCCTTGGTGAAAGCCAGCTTTTGGAAAAGCATGTTAACAACTATCAGTTTTTCTAAAAAAAAGCAGAATTTCCTTTAAACATAGCAGAGTCATAAGTCAAGCTTCACTCTTCTCTGGATAGACGGACTATGATAGTGGTCTTAGGCTCTGATCATTCAGCCTGAGTGCCAGTTCCATTCAGTATCCCACAGGGCTCAATCGTTTGGCCAATATACTCTGCACAACTAATCTCTTAATTCAGCTATAGAACGGTGAATTATTAATACCAGATCACGTCAAATCGCTTTGCAGGAATGCTTCTACCAACTGCATCCGATACAGGTCGTACAACAAAAATTTTTGTTCAAAGCTGCCATGAACCTAGTTCATACTTTCATACTGACTCAAACTGACCCTTATAATTCCATCCTAGCAGAACTACCGACATGTCAGCTTCAATCTATACACAGCTGTGCCATCCAAATAGTGGCCAATTGCTGAAATACTCCCACATGTCAAAATATATATGAGAAACACAAACAACGATGGCTTCCGGAAGAGGAACAGATGCGTGTACTTCTATTTGATTGATAAGCACTGGTTAGCACTGCTTCTACATGCACAAGATATGCATAAAATATGATCCATAAAATATCAAGTCAGACAGGTTGCCGATCACTGTGCTGCCCCTGGAAATTAACAGGTGCTTTGCTTCCAGATGGTAATACGAGCTCATCAGGCTTTCCTATGCATTACACATTCCTCTTAAAACAATCTGCCATTAAATACACAATCACTTTCAACTGACCCAGTTCAACACACAACCACTTTCTATTTACCTTCAGTTATACCTGTTTAGGTCAGTTAGATAACCATGGTAAGCAGCACTTTTGAGGTGTTCTTAAAAGGCTGTATATAAATGCTTTGATATATACATACACTGGCAATTCTACAAGTGGGGTTTGTTCTGTCTATGGAACCGAACCCTAATAACACAAGTCCAGAGATAAATACCGAAGAATAACAATTTCGAAATTTTCTATTTCATAGTAGCTACTCAAACCATCACCTTAACTTTTCCAGCGAAATCCATTACACCAGGGATTTAAGAAATTATAATAATCATTATAATAATTAAGAGATTTGGACTCCACATCCAAATCAATGAAATGGCAAATACATCCTGTTCACGCGTTCCGCACAATATGCATTATGAGCTAGGTAGAATCATAGCCGGCCTGGATGGTGACTTAACCGAAAGCAGATTATCTCTATTCTGGCTTTGTTTTAGTGCAAAATGTAGCCAGAATTAATTAATCAGTGCGATTTATACAACTCACGCAAGTAGGCGTTTAGGGTTTGGCAAGAATAAAGGTCAGAAAATTACCATGAAATATTACGTGGCTAAACACACAAGAAACTCCACTTGAGCGTTGAACGTTGGAATACCCGTTAATCCTTGGCAGCGTTAGATATTTTTTTAATTTTATAAATGTCAGGCTATACGATGTACCTTCTAAACAGGTAACTAGTCGCTCGATACGTTGCTGCACTCATACATACACATTGTATTTACCTATCCGACATATTTTACGCTGCTGAGTGACGTCATTTTACACTAAAGCGTCATCTGGTAGCTGACAGAATAAATTTGCCAAAAGTCATAAAACTTTGTAAAAAAATCGCATAAATATCTTGCACAACTCTCTTAACCAGGTTAGAAACACGACAATATTTTAGTTTTACACAGAAGAAAATCACAATATTGAGTTATCGATGAATAGCGCTCCATGACCATCGATATCTATATTTAGACCTAAATATAGATATCGATGTCCATGACTAGCATCGCTCTATTGCGTAAGGACACGAGCAACGATATCATAAAACATTCCTGATGAGACAAAGATTAGTGAGAACGTAGTTAATCGAATCACAACATCGTGCAATGCATTCTGGTTCCAAATTACGCCAAAAAGCAGCGTGTATTAATTGTAATCGTAATCGTAAACTCCAAATTTCTAAAGCGCTGCTCTAAAGCTAAGCGCAAAGCAGCAGCTTATTCACGAGCGCTGCTGACCTAACCAAAGAAAGATCTTAAGGCTTAAGCCAATCATCACCCACACAGTCCGCGTAATTCATTAATAATAAATTATATGGATCATTGTAAACATGTTGCATCTATGACAACCTACGTGTTGAAGAATAAACGAAATTGATTGGTTGGTTGATTGGTTGTTGGTTGGTTGGTTGGTTGGTTGGTTGGTTGGTTGGTAGGTTAGTTGGTTGGTTGGTTGGTTGGTTGGTTGGTTGGTTTGTTGTCAAAAGATTGATATCCAGTGTAGGTCCGCTTGCCAGAGAGACCCTGCAGAGAGAGGAGGCAGAACAGCTGCTACGGCGGGTTTCGCTGAGGACGAGAAAGCTATAGAAAGGCAGAAACTCAGATGGATTAGGCCTAGGGCAGGAATTCTTGAAGAGGTGAGATATATAGAGGTGTATATTAAGCCAGCCAGGTCAACGCTGTGTAAATGATCATATTTATGTAGAATAGACCAATGTCAAAACACACAAAATGCTTGTCTTAATATCGTATCGTTGGCTCGATCTTGTCCTAAAGAAAACTAAGATTATTATAAGAAAGCAAAGAATGAGCCATCGGATTATTCAACTGTTATGAAGTAGGCCTAGCTTATAATTTTTGGAGTTCAGTTAATAAGTGTTCAGTCATCGGCATTAACTTGAGCACAGAACTATTTGAAATCCGATCCTGAATTCCCCCAGCAACATGATATTGTGCTTGCATGATAAATGCGATTCGTGTACATTAAGTCATGTAACAGCTGTAGGCTACATGCTGTGAGTTGTTTACTCATCGACATGACACTCGGATTCCTAGATACAAACTCCTATATGGTTGAACTATAGCGGTATAATAGTGGATTGAACTCTCCCAAGCGCTTTCTATTGGAATTTATTGCCAATCTATATTAAGCCCGAATCCGCGTGGTCTGTGGACCACATGATCCCGAACAAGTATACAGATCTAATGAGTTTAAATAACCGACTACGCAGTAAACAGTGGTAGCAGTCGCACCAATACATTAAACTGATATAAATAATTTCTGATAATGATGAATATTATTTAACGTGGGCCTAAGCCTTAACTTGACAGCCTTGAAACAACGTGTAATTTCTTGATCCTAATTCTTCACTTGAATTTAGGTTTCGGTTTCGTTATCCTACTCGTAATCGTAATCGTAATCTCTAAACATCTTAAAAAGCATCCCAGGCAAATTTGGCTACAAGGTAAATTTTGCAGATTCTGTAAGAGACTGTGCCATTTAATAGCTGGGCCAAAATGCACCCAAATCCTCCATGGGGAAAGAAGTTATTTCCACTCAAAGTGCGAATCTGTAGGCTATTAGCGATATTAAGTGTTTTTCAGCTATGAGTTGCGAAGGCATTGCGATTAGGTACTCGTTATGTTTGCATCTTCATTATTGATACGTTCTATCATAGGCACCGACTTCTTGGGAGCCTTGGTGCGAATGCACCCAGAGACATAGTTCAGTGGTTGCATGCCCGGCACCCAGAAGAATTCGGACTTCAAACTCAAATTTTTTGCAACTAAGTAATCTCACAACTTGAGAAGTACAACTACAACACAAATACCCAACATGCATGCATGATCTTACAGTTACAGCCCGTAAATAAATAAATTATTTATTTATTTATTATTTTAAAAAAATATTAAGACTGGAACGTTGTCACCGATTTCCAATACTTTTCTAACCTCGTAACCTTTGACAAGAAAACAATTTTTTATCCGAAAATCCGCTAAAACTCACCTACCTGAGCAATGTGGGAAGGGAGAAGGGAAGGAAAGGGAGGACCCAGAGACAAAAGCAAAGCCTATGCATTCTATTGTTAAGTTGGTGATAGTTTGTTTACCAGTCTGTGACTAACTGTTAATTTCGTGGATGTGAGTATTTGTGGTGTTTTGTTGAGATTTCAGATTTTCAGGCTTGTTGTTTATGTTTGAGATGCAGAAAGTGTTATTACAGTGAAAATGTTTACTTTTACGGGCAGTGTTTGTGTTATTTGTCGAGCCACTCTGCTGCAGAGTGCTTTTAAATTTCCCAGTTAACCATTGAAAGCACGTCCAGGATGGGGAGATGCTAAGATACGTTTGTATGTACGATTGATGCTAAAAATCCACGTACATGTATGTGTGTATTTATATGAAGAAATGTTGGGTGTATTTATATGAAGAAATGTTGGGTGTATTTTAGGGTGTCTCTTAAAAATGAAAGTTGAAAATTTCAATCTCTCACCCCTTCAAGTTGTTAGGTTCATGGATAAAAAATTTACAAAAAAAATTGGTGGAAATCGGATAATATTTAGAGGTGGCCCTTTGATGTCAAAGTTTTAGCATTGTAGGCCTATTGGTTACAACCATGCTATATAGTTCTCATTGTTAAAAGAAGGACAGATTGCCTTATTAATTTGCCAATTTCAATCCATGGAAGCAGGGGAGCAGACTCTTAGCTCCTGTTCAATTTGTAAACAAGTTGCAGGCAACAAATTTGAAAATTCAAATTTAAAATGTTTCAAACAAATTTGTAATAAATGCACTTTCGCGGCAAGTAAGTGGAAAATTACTGAATTACACCACCTGCATGATTTGAGGATTAGGGACAAAGCCATTGCTTATTTTGCAATCAATTACCTTATTCATAGCATTGTCCTACATAAAGTCAACATGGTAAGTAAGTAAGTAAGTATATTCTTTATTAACCAATAGCTAATCGCACTTTGTTGTACAGACATCCCAGTTAAAAAGTATATAATATCCTAATAATAAATTTTTTACATATCAGGCTGTCGGCTGGGGGAATAATGCAGTCATGGGCACAGGGACAGAGGTATAGGTAGGTAGGTTTGGTTGGAGGTAGTAGTTGGTGCAGGACATGGCCCGGTTACATCAAGACAGCCCCAAAGAGGCGAGCATCAACCCAAGATGATATTCTTAACTTTGCTCAAGTAAACTTTGAAGTAAAGCAACCACGAGATGACTATATATCATGAACTGGAATTCCTGCACGAGGTGTTCTTTACCAGGTGCCAGGCGCTACGCATCGTGCAAATTGGATGGCCAAGGTTATGACATGCAATTAAGATCTGGCTCTTTCATGACCAGTTCCAGATGACTGCTTCAGAGAAGAGAGGAATTCGTGATCTGGCAACTTTTGCAGTTATCATTCACCTCTAGGCCTGGATTACTGCCCCAATCGGAGTTGAAGTACCTCTGAGCGACTTCCAACTAATGGTTGAACTCTAAAAATACTCACATGAAGCCATTTCCAGCACAACAAGGAAAGAACTTGGACTTCATCTATGGTACCTTTCTGAGGAGCTGGTCGGACTGACTCTTTTTGATTCAAGAGTGTCTGTGGAGATGAAGAGACTGATGTTAGCCACCATGGAAGATCCAGCCCCGGATCATCCACCAAAGCGACCAAAAGTGCACCGTGACCCTGGAGCAGTTCTGCATGACAAACATAAAACGACTCTTTTCCATGCTTGGCCTTCCTCAGACTTTCCTTGCACTGGGCCCGTCTGAATAGGATGAAGAGGAAACGAAATATTCCATAGGCTCTGCACATCATCAACGGGTTGGCAGTCGTCAGTGACATGGCCGAGTGAGGCATGACCCTCATTCAGGAACGAATGAGAGTATGTTTCTGGACATTAGATAAATTAATTTTAACATAAATATACATGCAGAAAGTAGAAATTCTGTTTCATAAACAATACAAATTGATTAACTAGTACTACAACTGACGATTAATTATTATGCAACATTACATTTCCCATTGTACGAAGTATCATTAATTTTCTTAACTTTAAAGCTCGAGGGCCACCTCTAAATATTATCAAATTTTAATGAAATTTTTTGTAGAATTTTATTTCTATGAACCTAACAACTTGGGAGGGTGAGAAGGAGAAAATTTAAAAAAAATGTTTTTGCACTATGCTAAGAGACACCCTAGTGTATTTATATGAAGAAATGTTGGGTGTATTTATATGAAGAAAAGGTGAACAGGTGTAGAATTGTAATCATAGTCATAATCTTGAAATTTCTATAACGCCTAAAGAGTGAAGTTGCGGGAACCAGCTTATTCACAGGCACTTAGTCAAAACATAATCGATAGGAAGGGTGAAATCGGTTTGGTGGGGTGGTGAAATGGCGATCATGTACAATCAGGGTGCCTAACCCTAGCCCTGAATTTTAAAATCCAGCTTCCACTCGCAGGTATTGCTTTTTTAGTCGCACAAATACACAGGCTACACTGACCCTAACCCTAAGCCCTAACCGACCCTTACAACGCTTACCCTGACCCTAACCGATCCTCACGATGCAAAGACACCCACCCAGATAGTAAGCACCCCGATTGTACATGTTCGCCGGTGAAATCAGACTAACAACATTAGAGAGAAGGAGGAGCAGAGGAAATCTAATTGAAGTCCACAAGATTATCAGTGGAAGGAGGCAGTGCAGTGGGAGATTTTCTTCGAATTAGCACAAAACAAGGAGATTGGAATACTCGTTTATTGAACATCATAGCTGACATAGTGCAACTAGAACAATCTACAGAGGTTATATTGTCTCATGAGCAGCTAATTAGCATCAGTATACGTCCAGGAGGAGGTCACTGGCCCAGTTAGCTACATCGGTAAGAGCGTCGGCTACGTCTCATGCGCCACTGTGTTAGATAGAGAGCATGCGAACCGCGATTCGCTTCCCGAAGTGGCTTATTTCAGAGATTTAAATCTCGGGCTAGCACGGTCCCAACACGGGGACCTTAAGTGGCGTGGCACCCATTCAAACGGGCAGCGGTGGTGAAGGATCTCACCCGATCAATTCATTGAAAAATGAGCACGGTCGAGGCCATACATGGTCGCTATAGAAAATCGTGTACATTTACATTTACATTCTTGCAGTGAAAATTAAACTCTTGGAGTTGAAAATTAAACTCTTGGAGGACACAAGTATAAATTATTTAAGAAACCAAAAGGAACATTGGGGCTGAAATTCTTCAGTCCAAGAGTTGTGGATTACGTATGTCGACCTGATGGTAGCCTTTAATTCTGTTGATTGTGATGCCATCTGGAGGCTACTCTGTCTCAGGGAGTGCCCAAGAAGATCATTGGTTTGATGAGGAATTTGTATATGGACACACTGAGCGCAGTCCGCATCGATGATGTAACATCGGAATGGTTTTGGGTGGACAGCGCAACTGGGGTGCAGAATGACTTTATATCTGTTCCAGTTCCCAGTGGATAAGATCATGGATGAAGCTGTGCATCAGTGACAACCAGGTACTTGTATTGGATCAGAGCGGTTCACTGATGTGGACTGTGCCGATGATATGGCTCTCCGTGCCAAGATGCTTGAAATCCTAGTCCTGTGCTAGGCTTTAATGGACCAGAAAGCACACATTTCGAACTCAAGTACAACTGGGTGAAGATAAAAATCCAGAGTACAGTAGACCCATGTCCAATATCAGGTCATGTGCAGGTGGCAGGAAATCAAGGGTCACATATTGAGGCTGATGGTGGCAATAGATCTGAAATTATGTGGCGCATAGCCATTGCTTGGGATTGCATGAGCAGCCTTCAACGAGGAATATAGAACACCAAAAATCCTGCTATACACGAAACTTCGCCTGTTTTAGGCATATATATACTGCCAGTCCTGTAAGGAGCCGAGACCTGAACTCTTCCCAAGGATCTGGAGACTTAGCTCGATGCCTTCTAGTGATGGTGCCTCGAAAAGATACTGCACATTCCACACACAGTGCATATCACCAATGCGGAAGTATACTGGCACATTATAATAATAATAATAATAATAATATTTATTCTTTAATTAAGCACCTGCAAACGCACTGCGCTGTACATGTACATGTTATGCGATAAATCTTAACTACTAACAGAACAGACAGCCTGCAATACACAGCGCAAATTGCAGCCTACAAAGCATGTCCGCCTATGGGACTCGATCTCTGTACCTCTCGCACTCTACGCCAGATGTTATCCAATGCGCTATCGGTGTCGGAAATGATTCAAGCTAGTAGGCTCCAGCTATTTGGACACATTGCATGCTCTGAAGGTGACCAGGACCATGCTAGAGCCTTGCGAGCAATGATTTCCGGCACTCCTAGAGGTTGGAAAAGACCTGCTGGGTGCCGTTGCCGCACACAGACAAGAACAGTAGAAGCTGACTTGAATGCACTGAACTTTGGGTTGCACGCGGCCTGGAGAAGAGCCCAGAATCGAGATGGCTGCTAAACATCGTGGAAACAGCAGCACTCTGGAGAGGAGCTTGCCACAGATGATGAAGAGTTGCGGACTTTGTGTAATGGTTTGGATGATAGCGCTGTCATAGTGGACACTCTCATTGCTTTTAAGAGGAAGCTAGGAGAGATGAGCTATTAAGCTTTACAGGTTTACTTACAGCACTTGGTTCTATTACAGATTACTTGTCTTCTGAACCATTTGTTATGTTATGTCATGTTATATGTTTGTAATGTATGTATGTATTTATGTATGTATGTATGTATGTATGTATGACATTGTATGTATTATGTATGTATGTATGCGTGTATGTATGTATGTTGTTTTCCTGTTATCAGATTGCTGCAAAGCCTTGTGTCTCTTTAAATAACGTATATTTTGCATGTTTTATTGTCTTTGTTTGTTAAAGCAACCATTGAAAGATGACGTCCCAACAATTTGCCGTACCTGAACTAGATGACCTGATGAAGTGTCATCTTTATATTGGCTATTGTCAGAAGGACAGGCAGCCAGTGCGGAGTCTGTATGAACTAGTTCGTACTCTGAGGCTGACCTGTTCTCTCAGAAGCAGTTTGGATGTCGTGGAATTGGCTGCCAAGCAAAATATCGAGGAAGGAATTAACTTCAGCCAAAGGTGCCTGCTCTATGTTTCTCCAGCCTACATCAATGACAACTGGAGAACATATGAGTTGCAAGAGGCTGAGAGGAAAGTTAAATATTTCGGGAAGAAAGCTGTTGTTGCTATAATAGAACCATCTGTTGCTCAATGTCACCTTGAGAGATTCTCTGAGTTTACACAGATATACCTAGAGAAAGATCGGCCTATTTTCACTGAAGCTCATTTAAAGAAATTTCTCTCAGGTTTTAATATAGCTTCTATTAAATTATCATATTAAATTCCACTTTTTGAAAATTTCTAATTTTACAACTGATTCTTTGAGCCATATACTGTAAAATTTAATATTAAAATGGCTGGAATCAGGTGCTCTAGAATGAGTATTTTGCTGATAAAGGTCTTTGCTTACTCTGTTATAATGTATTTGTAGATAATACTGAAGTTCTTGTAACGTCCATGTAGAGTTGAGTTACAGGCTGAGCAAGGACAAAAGTCCAGCTTCAGTAATTAATGTAAATATTCTAGGTCATAATATCATGCAAAAAGTTTAGTAAATCAAAATTTAAATATTCAAGAAAATTCATTATTTCAATCTTTAAAGAAGGTAGTAGGCTCGTACATGACAAAGTTGGGTTTTATTTATCTGATGTAAAAACCATACATTACGAATCAGAATGATCTGAATCAGGCAAATAAATGGCATACGGTAGTACTTTAGTCTCAGTGATCAGTTGCGTAATGCATAAACCCAAATGAGTTCTTTTTTGCTGTGAAGCACCATTGTAACGGCAAGGCTGTGTTACGATGCCATAGAAGTAGTTGTTATTATTATTATTATTTTTTGCCCTGAGGTACTTCATTCCCTTATTTATTATTATTATTATTATTATTACTATTAAATCATATCTGCTGGATATTGTAGGGCTGGTATGTGGTTTTAATATAGCTTCTATTAAATTATCATATTAAATTCCACTTTTTGAAAAGGGCTGTAGGGCTGGTATGGTGGTTTCAACTGAGAACTTCATCTGTATTGCAACTCAAGATTCTGTCTTGTCTGACACAATTTGAAAAATATTGTCTTTATGGTGTTTTGCTTCTTAATTCTAGGTTTACACTTTATTGCTGATTTATTTTCTGTGTAGAGTTTGAACTGAAGCCAACTCTGTCAACGTTTCCCAAAAGTAACATTGGCGTTGGAGTTGCTTATACTTATTTCTATGGATTCTTGCAACTGCAACTTCCTGGTACTATATTATCTCCTATTTCAACATTGCTACCTTAAATATTTGTGTGTTAGGAAATAGTTTAGGTTTGGCTGTAAGTAGGTATGTTCAAACATCTGTGTAGCTAGATGTCATGATAGTCAGAAAACGTTTATGAAAACTATTTTACAGAAATATTTATGGTGAGGAGCCAGAGGAACTTTGTGGTGCTAATGGGAAAGAGTGGACTTAAAGTTCTAAGGAGTGCCACCAGCAGCCCAATCTATGGAAACTATATTGTTATACCATGCATGTGTTTATAATATGCAGCAGTAGATTTTAGCAAAATAAATTGACCAGGAATGCCTTAACAAACTCGAATTTGGCCAATAGGGTATAGTGATCAAGGTCAGGTAACTTTGCCTGCTCACTTTGATGTGAGTGCAGCCTTTGACACAGTGTCAACCTCAGCATTCGTTTAGAGTGATTCGAAAAGTCATTTGGTATTGTGAGTTGTCCTTTACAGTGGTTGGGATCGATGTCATATGGGAACAAATCTGGAGAACATGATTCTTTTCAGGTGTGAATTTTATAAATATTTGTGGAAGCACGGTAACAATCTTATGCTGGCGTTGCAAGTACATGTACCCGGTAGTTTGGTTTTGTCAGGCAGAAAGTTCAGGCAAGGAGTTCTCAATGTATCTATAAATTTTTGAGTAAATTATAATGATCACCTTCTTTGGCCTAGATGGTAATCTGGAATTCCTTTACTTTTGTATTGTTACCTCATCAACAGGTATCATCAAAAACCTGGCAAAAGTGCTTAATCAGGAGGACACTGTGGAGTGGAATTGTGTTGTTAAGAAGATGCTAATCATCATACCAGAATCAGTCAATTCACCTCCAAAGTTAACTGAACCTGGATCTCTGGAACAGACAAGCTGGACAGTGAAGCATTTTGCATGTCGATCAGGAAGGGAGATGAGGGAATACACGGTTCCTGTCTACAAGCTAACCCCTGCTGATGTAAGCTTTGTGCTTTTACTTGATTCACCAATGTTTCTCACTTGTAGTTAATTTAAATCTTGAAGTGATGTCCATTTGTTTACAGGTAAATCAGTTTTAAGACTTGAGGATAAAATAGGAAAAACTTGTACGCAACTTGTATTTAAATCATTAGTAACATTCATCCTGGGGATTCATTGGTCAAATTGCTCATCCACCATAGGCTGCCTCTCTGTCTTAGTGGACTATCTTCTGAATATTGACCTGATTACGTCTTGGTTTTGGTCTGCCATCAGTTGTGCATTAGATAACGGTGCAATAGAAGTTAGTAATTACAATTACAATAATAAGATGAGGTTTACTTACCAGACATAAATCTTTCGGCATATGAGAGAGCCTTGAATCAAAGGCAAGTGTAAGTTTGTAGGCTTTTGTAGGACATGTTTTAAGAAGAACTCAAAGCACTGTGAAAATGGACGTCTAAGGGATCTAAACGGTGCAAATTAACAAAGAGAATTTAACTTGAGCCCAGTTAAAAAGAATATGTTTGTGTACAGGAAAACTGTTCCAAATGGAAGGGCAGTGCACAGTTTTCTCATACTGTTGTACATATCCTGGGACAGAGCTGGGTGTCGAGGCCAACCCAGCAGCTAGCTATTTAATTTGATTCTTTCTTCAACAGGCAACCAGTACAGTGTATCTCTCAATGTATTCTGAAATATGGAAACTCTCCATTGGTAATTACTCCCTGTTCACAGAGAAGGCATTATATAGATTATAAATCCATATGTTCGCACTTATTCAACGTGAATCCTATTGTAAACTTAATTGTTTCGTTTGTTACAGTGTCAAGAGGCATACTATATGTTGCTTGATATACCAGCCTGTCTGTATGCCCTGCGTGAAGCACATGATCGGGGTTCAGCCAACCTGTCCAAGAGTGAGCTCGATCAGGCGAGAAATGAGTTCTGTTTCACAGTTAAGGGTTTGCTCAACCATCCAGACAATCTGGCCTCCTATTCAAACCAGTGGGAAATGTTGGTTTGGCCTGATACTGAAGGTAACACATTTAGAATTGCTGAAAACATTGATAGCAAAAATTTCTTAAACCTGAAGATGAGCGCTTCCTTCAAATGGAAGATGAACGATTTTGTAAGAGTAGAATGTTTTGTTTTTCATTTTGTCAAAAGTTTGCAGATATAATTTTCTGTAATAACAGATAATGTGCTTTTTAGTGAACTGTTGCAATATCATTGTCTTTATTATTTTTACTTTTATACTGCATTATATTAGACTAAAGACTGTGGTAGATACTGTAATTCCATGCAGTTTGTCAAGTGTTGGAACGAGTGAGATTGACTGGAAAGGAAGTTACCAGGTGGTTCCATTTGATTTGCATTGGGTTTACACCATCGGTTGATGCCTTGTGCGTTAGACACCGAATGAATAAATGAATTAATGAATGCATAATATGAGATTTACGTGTCAGATGTCAATCCTTGAATCAGAGGATGGTCAGATAAGTTTGCATTTCCTGAGAATATGAGAAAAGCTAATGTAAGAATCCATTATCAAAGGCAGCTTAGTTTGCCTTGCCAAAATGGAAGTGATACACGTGATAGTAGTTACTTACGGACTGTCTGTCTTACGGACTGATCTTCTGGATATTGACCTGATTATGGCTTGGTTTTGGTGTGCCATCGGTTGATGTTTTGTGCATTAGACACCGGCGCAATAAAAGTTACTAATTACATTTTGGATATTGCTCTCCATTCTTCAGTCTTGAGGTGGATTTGCAGCTGATTAGGCGGCAGTTGGCCTGGGCTTATCTTTTTCTGTTTTTGGCTTTTGTTTCTGGCTTGCTGTTTGACTCAAGTTTAAATTTTGTGCAAAGGTCTTGATTAGGAAGTGTTCATACTTCAATTTATGCAAATTTGTTTTGCATCAGAAAACCACAAACGCAAAAAGTTGTCAGAATTTCTCTACCAACAAATCAAGGCTAAACAGTTAACAGGTGAGTTTATGTGGCATATTGAATTCTGAATAACAAAAATTAACGTTCAATCCTACTGATGTATAGGACAGCAAGTCCAAAATTCAGTGGACATGTATTTTGTAAGCCATTGGTAACACTGTAACATTCTTATAATGTGCTTCATTTTATCACATTCTGATGTAAAACTGTTGAGAAGTTTGATCCCAAGTTTAGACCAGTTTTGGAAAAGGACCTTCTGATAACACAACCTCATTATTAAGCAGTTCTTGATATTGTGGGTACCAAAGACAGAATTCTAATGTGTTTCCTGGGTCGTTGAAACCTTGTGTATATGATGACATGATGCTACGACACAAGCAAGATCTTCACTCTGAAGGCTCTCTCATATGCCAGCAAAAATTTCAAAATTCATTCTTTTGTTGTGGAAGTTTGGTACTTGTGTTTCCTCAGAGGTAGGGGAACAACTCAATCTTAGGGAACACAATTTGGAGACAACATTTCAAAAGATAAACTGAGATTAATAGCTAAAAGAAGAAAAGACAGTCAAAAAAAATTTCGTCTTGAACACCCCTTAGAAAACTTGTGTCTGCCAGTGGTAGGCAGAACAGCCAATAATTTCCTTTTCTGAGGCTGTATCATTGGCCTTGGGGTGATAGAGTCCCTATGGTGTCAACTGTTGGGTAGTTCTGACTGAATAGTACTGTCTGATGGAGAACCTAAGTAGGTCCGGTTTTTGGTTGGACTGCAGTTGAGTCACTCTTTCTCATTTCCTACAGAAGGTGTACAAGTGCAAATTGGTGGTCCTGTGCAAGCAACCGCAGATACGGAGACTTATCTACGCCAGAAGGGCATCCAGCACAGTTCAGCGTGTTAGTATGACATTAATGTTTTCTACGTCTTCTAACAAGTAGTGTATCTTATTTGAGTAAATGCTCATTTATGAAGTTGAATAATGAGAAACAAATAATGACAAATGATTGTGTCCATACTGAACCAAAGCCTCTCAACACAATTTTTCAGGTTTGAAAGTGTAATACTGGCAATATGTAACTGGTATAGTGTGAAACATTTAAATAGATAGAGTTATTATGAAATATTGTGATATAAATTGATTTCAATTGTGATACCCCAAATTAAATATATATTCAATATTTTAAGTCTCTATTGAAAGTGTTGCAAATAACAATATACACTATGCTAAAAAAAAATAGTAGAGAACACAATTAGGGTAACAAACATGTGTGAGATATACCTACATTCTATTACAGCTGCTAGACATTTTAAATCAGATGCTTATTGTTGCTGGTATAAATTTACTGTACACCCAGATATAGTTTTTTTGTTAAGTTGTTATTATTATGATGCATGCATTATAAAGATCTGCTAGATATGTTGTAGATCGTGATATGGAAAAATACCACTTAAAACGTAACAATAGAGGCTGCTGTGTAATCATCAACAACAGTACATTTTCCGACACTCGCTTGGAAGAGCGAACAGGAGCTGAAGCAGAAAGTGGTATGTATGGCATACACGTGGGGCGTGGTGGCTCAGTGGTAAGTTCGGCGCTTTGTGACCTGAGGGTTGCAGGTTCGAATCCCACTCTAGCCGCTGCGTACGGACCTTGGGCAAGTCCTTCACTCGCAATTGCTCGTGGCGCTTCAGTGTGAAAATTCCGGCACAGTATCAAATGCTGTAGTCGGGAGCGCCTCTGAGTAGTAGTTGACTTCGAGAGGCGCTATAGAAATATCCGGAATAAAAAAATAAAAAAATATGCAGTAACGCAGAACACAGAAGACTGTCTAGATAATCATTATTGATCGTAAACTTCAAATTTCTATTTCACTACTCTAAAGCTAATCACTGGGCACCAGCTTATTCACGAGCACTGCTTGGTGCCAGAAGGATGGTCCAGAGATGGTCTAGGGAAGACGTGAGTCCGGTTACCAGAGAGAGGAGGAAGAGGAGCTTCTAAGGTGGGTTTTGTTGAGGATGAGATAGCTTAGAAGGATGATAATTGGATGGATTAGGGTTGGAAAGGACTGGATGGATTAGGGTAGGTAGGATTAGATGGATTAGAGTAGGAAGGAGTGGACGGATTAGGGTGGGCAGGGTATTGGGTTGATATATAACTTCAACTCTGCTAGTGATGCAGCTAAACGGTAATTGTCTGGACTTTACCACTGGAAATGTGCCAATTCACTGTATGTCAACCTGTTAGAAAAGAGTACCTGTTGAATTCCTACACCTCTCGTGTCCGACACTCATCTAAGAGATCTTCTCAGAATATTACCCATTTTTAAACCCATTTTTGTATTATATTGTAGCAGCAGCACTGTTTAGAGTACCGGTGAGGCATCAGTGATCTGAGCAGTTCTGCATTAAGCTGCACTTAGATAAATCTGTTGTTCTCTCAAAACTCTAACACCAGTTAAGCTAGCGAGCACCACTTATGTTAAGTACTTAACATAAGTTGCTCATTTAGAAAGTTAAGTACTTAACATAAGTGGCCAGATACACATGTGTACGCCAAATGGAGATTTTCTTAACACTTTAGCAGCGAGAGTAAGCTAAAAGCAACTGGGAAACCACTGCAGCTCGTCGCTAAAGTGTTCAGGCTGTTGGTATCATACCTGCCAATGGCAGTTAATGCGAATACTGGAAAAGAAATCAATTATGATGTGTATCAGTATATGTGTTGTGAATACTGACAATGATGAGGTACAATGGTTCTTGGGATGGTCAGTTTGGTAAAACATAATATTAGCATAATGGAATGTTTTTGATATTTTCAGACAGTCTTAAGGAGCTCTTCACTCAGTTGCACTTTGAAGTTGATCTTTATAAAAACCTGAGTGCCACGGAGATGAAGACTTGTCTGGAATCCTACCAGCGTCGTGATCATTCTATGCATGATGCTTTTGTTTGCTGCATCATGAGTCATGGAATGCATGGATCTGTATTTACGACAGATAGCAGCCTAGTCATGAGTCTGTCATTAATGGAGTTATTCTATGACGATGCTTGTCCCTCACTCCAAGGAAAACCAAAGTTGTTTTTTATTGGAGCATGCCAAAAAGAAGGTAATTAATTTCCAGAATGATTGGGAAATAGTACACCTGGGGTCATGGAAAATGTTAAACTACTGGTAGGTTAAATGGTAGGTTAATTGGGTCAAGTTTAACTGTTAGCTCAAGTTAACATGGGAGATGTTTCATGAATGTAGTTGTTGCTTATGATCAGCATAATAACGGCCTTTACAGGAGATATTGAAAATTTTTAAGCAATTAAAGAATTTTTCACTTATAACGTGAGCATAAAGTGATGGCTGTTGGACTGGGCCAAATCAATTAATTGTTTGGTTTTAATGTTACTTTTATCTATTTATAAGTACACATTGTGTTAAATAGTAGTTGAAATAATTTATTAACCCTTAGAACGCCGGAACCGAACGGGTTCGGTTCCCAAGGAAATTTGGCAGAACGCCGGAACCGCCTATAGCCGGTGACGCATATTTGTTGAACGCCGGTACCGCCTATAGTCACTATAGTACCGCCTATATATATAGTATATATATATATACAGTATATATATTATATATTATATATATATATTATATATATTATATATATAGTATATAATATTATTTTATATATATATATATATTATATATATATTATATATATATATATTATATATATTATATATATATTATATAAATTATATATATTATATATATATTATATATTATATATGTAGATATATATATTATATATTATATTATATTATATTATATTATATAATGTTATATTATATTATATATTATTATATATTATATATTATATTATGTATTATATTTATATATTATATATAATATATATAATATATTATATATAATATATATATTATATATATACAGTATATATACAGTATATATCGTATATATATATATACAGTATAGTATCGCTTATAGTCAGTATAGTAAAAAAAGTATTTGGCGTCCGGGGTGCAATAACCCCACATAGTATGTGGCGCTTTAAGGGTTAAAAGATATACAAAGTTGATTCTGAAAGAGCAGATATGTTTGAAGTGTATAAACCTTGTCATATGTGTTACATACTAAGTATGAGGAAGTTTAATTAATGTGTGAAGTGTGCTCTTTAAGGATTCAATTTCACATGTTTGCTGGTAACTGTAATGCCATTGGGCAGCTTTCCAAAATTGACTCGCCGCACTTACAGCAATGCTTCCCTTATGTGCGTCACAGTATGGACCAGGAGCTGATCTTTTCAGAGCGTGTGAAGAATGTATGTCGAACATGCTACTCTCATCTGCGTCGCTTTCTTAAACTCAAGCTGCTACAGCTCTGATGCATGCTTTCATGTGCTCCAGGGTAATGCTATTTATGCTGGCCACTGCAATTAGCTGCAATTTGTTTTAAATGCTGTTGCTCGTCTATTAGGTGGCATACCTAGGTTTGGGCATACTTCCAATTTCAAGGGGAGGAACTGCACTATTAAAAAGCACATCGAGTTTAAGATCTTGATGCTCATGCGTAATTGTCTGGGAGGCTGTGCTCCATCTTATCTTAAGGAGCTTTGTGTCTCTATATCTTTCATCACTGGTCACAGATTTCCCCACCCTGATGCGCAAGGCGACTTGATTGTTCCACCGGCCCAGACTAGAAGTTTTGCTGTGGTCAGTCCATCGTCTTGGAATAAATTGCCTAAACAACCTGCGACATGAACTTCTCAGCCTCACTTTGCCTCTTTTCCGCAAAAATGCTTCAAGACCATTCTGTTTGATCATGGTATCATTGTGTTAGGTCATTAGCACCTCAGATGAGTCTCTCTTGAAGTGACGCTATATAAATTCGCAATTGCAACTACAATAATGTCAGTAGGCTGTAAAAACACTGTACGTAATATAGATTAATGCATTGTCTTTTTTATGTATCAGCGACTGGATCATCAGGTGTTCAACAAACAGGAGGAGCGAGGTTAATTGCCAATGCTGCTCCAGATTATGTGACTCAGCCTACTTGTAATTTAGTTCCATCGTCACATGACTTCATTGTGTCTTATGCAACTCTGCCTAAGAGGGTGGCTTATGCACATCCAGAGTTTGGTGGACTCTATGTACAAGCCCTCTGCAAGTACTTGAAGGAAGATTACGAAATTGATGTGGCACTAAAGAAGGTCTGCTCAGAAGTAAACAAACTTCTGAAATACTATTCCGAAAAATACAAAGAAGATTATACTGTTCAGGAATCATTTCATATGTGTGTCACTCAAAAATCACTATTTCTGTCTGCTGAAATGTAGCTTTTATTACAGGGCGTCTTGGTATATTGGTATGTTGACCATTTGTGGAAGCAGTCAGCTACTGTGCTACTTTGTTTCTTGTCATTGTTTCCTCTTAAGGTGATGCCTAGTTGTACCCTTGACACCCGATGCTTTCTTTTTTGCTACTCTGAGATGAAGAACTCACAAAATGTCAAGTGCTGTGTTAACACTTTAATGACGACCTGCATTGGTTTCCCAGTCGCTTTTAGTACACTTTCATTGTTAAAAGGTTAGGATGCGTATTACGTTGACTTTTCCTACCTGACTATGTAACATGCTGTTAATCAATATCTTTTCTAATGATATAGTTTAGAAATGCATTACAGGTCTTTGTTTCTGACTGTTTCGCTTAACGTAATGATACTCTTGCATTGAGAGGTAATTAAATAATCAAAAGAATCAATTTTTACAATGTGCATGGGCGTCTGGAGGGCGCAAGGGTGGGGGCATTTCCCCCTGGATTTTGCAAATATTTTACAAAAATAAAATCTTTTGATTATTATAATTATTACAACAGTCCCAAACACGATTTTCAATTCGAAAAACACTGAATTATTTAGGTAGAGTCCTTGACCATTATTTATTTTTAAAGTTGTCGTGTGTTCTGTATTCATGAATAGCTATTCGACGCAAAAACGCCATTTGGCCCCCCTACAAAAATTCCTGCAGACGCCCATGACAGTGTGCTTTGGTGCTAACTAGGAGTCGACAAACAGCAATCATTGTGCAATAGGGCAAGTTCAAATCTGTTTGTGCTTGCACTTTTCTCTATCCAGTTAAATGTGATATGTGTTGTTGAAAGCTGTGTTCAAAACCAAATTTATGTAACTTCATTTAAGATTTCAACCATATCTTGCCATTTAATGCTATTTATTGTTGTGTTCTATTTCTTCTGACTACATTACTTACTTAATTTGCTACAGCTGCTAATACTGATTCTGTTGTTGTTTTGGTTACTTATTTTGTTATTTATTTAAAGTTTTAAAGTAACGCATAATATTCATCTAATTGTTTTTAATGTTTAATAATCAGTTGCTGTTGCCTGTTGATTCCTTTTCGATTGTGAACGTGAAAATAATTTTTAAGGCTTTATTCTTGTTCTGGGACACAAAAGTTCATTGATACAGCTAGAAGGAAAAAGAAAGGCAGTACGATACAGGTAGATAGAAAAGGAAAGGCCAGTAGATAATAATAATAATAATATTTATTCTTTAATTAAGCGCCTGCAAACGCACTGCTCTGTACATGTACATGTTATGCGATAAATCTTAACTACTAACAGAACAGACAGCCTGCAATACACGGCGCAAATTGCAGCCTACAAAGCATGTCCGCCTATGGGACTCGATCTCTGTACCTCTCACACTCTATGCCAGATGTTATCCAATGCGCTATCGGGCCCCCCGATAGCGCATTGATAAATTAAAGAGCCAACTCAAATGTTGAAGATATAACGAGAATATCAAAATAACCAGATATGGGCGTCATAATCATGTCCTATGGACTTGTCTTACCCAGGTTGGTACCTGGCATGTAAATAAATATTGAAAGGAGAACTTGATTTTGTTGTTAGTTTGTATGAACAAATTCTCCACATGCAGGGGCATAACTTTGGTCTAAAAAGTGGAGGGTAGCAATTTCTTATATATACACGAAGCAAGGCGGAGACTGCAATCTCTGGGAAGGCACAATAATAAAATATTGATTGACATCACTGGCGTAAACTTGTCCAAAATATTGGGGGCATTTGGTGATTCATTCTACACATTCATTGTTGCATTGGATGTACAGTCCATCTCAATTATTGGGGGACGTGCCCCGGCACCCTCCAGAGTCTACGCCTATGATTGGCATTGTTCAAAAAGTGGGGGTACGTTACCCCAGTCCAAAAAGTAGGGGTATCCCCTACAAATTACGCCTATGGCCAAATGATACATTTTTCTGTATGGGTCAGAATACTGGACTGTGCAAAAGTAATCCTCGCAGCAAAATGAGTTGGCAAAGAGAAAATTGCAGGAATTTGAAGACAGCATAAACTTAGAAATGATGACATGGACTGTGATGGACAGTTGCTAGATATCCAAACAACTCCGCTGGACAGAATCGGTCAGCAAAGATCTGAGCGTCCGATTGGTTGGCCATGTGGAAAGAATGTCGATCGAATCCCACACAGTGCACTACATGTAAGATGCTAAGGAAAGAGAAACAACAGAAGACCAGCAGGAATTCAATGGGCATACGAAGCGCCTCTGAGTAGGTCTCTTGAAGAAGCGCTATATAAATTTCCAGAATGAATGAATGAATGAATATGGGCTCTAAACAAATATGCGAATTTGGGTCCTATATTGTCTATCCAGATAGACAATATTGAACAATCCAAGACATGATAGGGCTTGGACTAAACATGAGGGAGCACTGGACTTGACGATATGACCAAAAGAAAGAGATTCGCACTCACCGCCTGTCATCAGGCAGTGCATGATGTTGATGTTAATGATGACGACTACGATGATGATGATCAGTTTGGGAATTGTAGAAAAAAGACTGGGAGGTTGAATATTTTATCCGTATTTTGCAAAGTGATGGCAACGAAATTTGAAAACAGAGCTGATTTCAACGCTAGCAGTTTTGTAAGTCAGGCTCGAATCAAAATCAATTCCTTTGTTAAGAATATTGAAAAATGTATACATGTTGAAAACGGTGGATTGCGGCGTTACGGCTACATCACTGAATGAATTTTTTGGAGGCATCTCCCAGGATGCCCACTATAAACCGCCTCTACCTAAAACAACTGTAACTGATGATACAAGTGTAGTCATCGATGAGTACACCACCTACAGGCTATACCCCGTGATCGATCGAGTCGAACTGCTACGATCGACTTGGCTCGGCCGACGATCGACTCGATCAACTTTGTCGATAAGTCGACCTCTCGTCGACTCGATCGACTTGGCAAATAAACGATCGACTTGGTCGACTTTGTCGACTTGGACTGCATCTCTTGCCCATGGGCCCGGGATCAATGGCGCCAAAGGTGCCAATGCTCACACAAGTTTTGGCTCTGTAGCGCCGAGGCAGAAGCATGCTCACACAACTTTTGGCTGACGCTTTGTATTTGATGCTTGCTAAAGTAGTTATTGACTTATTGTGCTATATCTAGACGCGTTTCATTTCATGAATGAGTCATTTTCCGGTAAATGCATAAATTGACAATTCAGCTGTCCCCGGTCATTTCTAAGAAAACAATGCCTAGTCTGATCATGCTAAGTGATTAGATTAAAACGTTATTGATCAGTCAACAATTTAAGACCTTTGAAAGTAATTCAGAGCAATAAAATAATTTATTACAATTTATTTTGAATTTAAAATGTTCCACTCCGTTACCGTCCCTAGGCTATAGTACATATTGCTTTCGTCTACAATTTCAAAATGATTTGCAATAAACCAAAAAATGTGACTGTTTCTTTTATAATAAACATAATTGCATATTTCTAAATACAACTTAGAAACTTACAACTACAGTATAATTTTTTTAAATATATTTTAACTTGTCCCCGGAAAATTATGTCCGCTCCGTTAACATGTGAAAATTATCTCGTATCTCACAACCCTTTCAGTTCTTTGGTCCCGCAACTTAACACATCTCTTCTGTGAAGATCTATGTAAGTAAGTATGTCTTAATACAGGATCTGAATGCTAAGACAAATTTCTTACAAATTTTCATTTATTACGTACCTCATGTGTTTTTTCATAATACATCCACTCCGTTACTGCATTTTTGCAATGATTATGAATAAATTTAATTTAAATAATATTTTTAATATAACACTTATAAGTTATATAATGAGTGTACCGACGATTAATGTGGACGCATAAGAGATAATATGATATTTACCGTGCTGATACACAATTTGTCCACTCCGTTAACTGTCCACTCCGTTACCATAAATGTGACCCTTGAGGTACTAAAATTTATTCCACTGCCAGGATAAGTCGTCTACTTAAATTATCATTTCTAATACAACTTATATAACAATATAGGACATCTTAAATAAATTTTTGCTTCGGCAGACTGTTTTTTTTTAAGTTCACTTTTCACATTCTGTGCTCAATTCTCGACAAATGGTAACGGAGCGGAACTTTTTATGGTAATTTTTTTTATGTAATTTTGATGTTATGAGCAGATTTTTAAGACAACATCATAAATATTTTAATGTTTTTTTGTTCATTTGATCACTGGTAATGATTAGCTGAAGTGATTTTTATTTTGTTATTTGGCAAAAAAAATACAGTCAACTTTACGTTGATTAGATTCCCTATTTTTCTTTCGGTAACGGAGTGGAAGACCTTAACAAAAATTTAAAATGTGATGGAATTAAATAATTATTTGTATTGTAATTTCTTTTATATTTATTTTATAAACATTAATACTAAGAACATATTGGCATGTTAAACGACGCAGTAGGAAGCCGTTTACTATATATAAATAGCTCATAATGTGTTTTGGTAACGGAGTAACGGAGTGGACAAACATTTTCGTAGGGCTATTTTCTTTCTGCTAATAACTTCATAATTTTACATATTAGTGCAAAACCAAATATATATTAGTGAAGTAGAAATATTGAAGATTTGCTCCAAAAAAAAATCAATGTAATTTGCCCCCAAAAAATTTTGGCTTCTTCAATTAGTGAATGTGACATATTACCGGAAAATGACTCGAATATGTAGGCCGAGTATAATAAACTTTTCCACTGATTGAAAAAAATGACAAAATATTCTTATTGGTTATAATTATATGATATAATGTATAATTCTATCCATCTTAGGTCTGTAGTCTACTTGGCTGAGGTTAGCTCACGCAACTATTAAACACTTTCCGAGCCACTGCTCTTGGCCAAAATCGAAGCATTCAGTCACGTCCTAACATACAGACATTCGAACGTTTTGAGATCGTCGTTATAACTGACTGCAGAGCTGAAATTTCCTGAAACTTGCGCATTTTTAACGCATCTTAATCTGTCCATTTTTCTCCGTAAAACTGTGAAAAAAGTATCTGCAGCTTCCACTATACGAAATCACCAAAAGGCTCATAATTTGCACTGAACTTCAAATCAGGTTAATACGGTTGTTATGCGATTACAAAGCATTACGTCATCACATCATGTGGGTCACTTTGTGAAATAGCCGCAAAAACTAGTCAGAAAATATTTCATAGTCGAGTCACAGATATTAAATTATTGACAGATGCGAAGCTCCTCCCCTTTTTGTGTAATTAGGTCAAAAAGCGCCACCTAGCCGCTCAGGGGAGAGAAAACACGCGTGGATAGCATTACTGATGCCGCCGATACACTGTTTGTGTTAGTATAGCTCCTTCAAACATAGTTTAAGCCAGTTTTCTCGTTCTCTGCCTCCTGCTCGGCCTCCTCCCTTTTTCCTATCCCCCTCCTCATGCATTCCTCTTCCTCCTCTTCCTATTTCCCACCTCCTGTTCCTCTCATCATGGACTTCTTGGCATCCTATTACCCTCCTCTTGCACTTCTTGGCTTCCTTCCTCTTCTCCTCGTATTCCTCTTCTTCAATATCCCACCTCCTATTCCCCTCCTCCTGCACTCTTTGGCCTCCTCCTCCTTCGTCTTCCCCTCCTATTCCTCTTCTTCCTATTCCTCTCCTCATGCACTTCTTTGCTTCCTATTCCCCTCCTCCTGCACTTCTTGGCCTCCTCCCCTTCTTCTCCTCCTCCTATTCCTCTTCTACCTCTTCTCCTCCTATTCTACTTCTTCCTATTCCTCTCCTCAAGCACTTCTTGGTCTCCTCCTTCCTCTCCTTCCTCTTCCTCACCTCCTATTCCCCTCCTTATGTTCCTTGGCCTCTTATTCCCCTCATGCACTTCTCTATCTCCTACTCCCCTCCTCCTGTACTTCTTGGCCTCCTCCTTCCTCTTCTCCTCCTATTCCTCCTATCCTATTCCTCTTCTTCCTATTCCTCTCCTCAAGCACTTCTTGGTCTCCTCCTTCCTCTTCCTCACCTCCTATTCCCCTCCTTATGTTCCTTGGCCTCTTATTCCCCTCCTCATGCACTTCTCTATCTCCTACTCCCCTCCTCCTGCACTTCTTGGCCTCCTCCTTCCTCTTCTCCTCCTATTCCTCTTCTTCCTATTCCTCTCCTCAAGCACTTCTTGGTCTCCTCCTTCCTCTCCTTCCTATTCCTCACCTCCTATTCCCCTCCTTATGTTCCTTGGCCTCTTATTCCCCTCATGCACTTCTCTATCTCCTACTCCCCTCCTCCTGTACTTCTTGGCCTCCTCCTTCCTCTTCTCCTCCTATTCCTCCTATCCTATTCCTCTTCTTCCTATTCCTCTCCTCAAGCACTTCTTGGCATCCTCCTTCCTCTTCTTCCTATTCCCATCTTTGTGCACTTCTTGGCCTCCTCCTTCCTCTTCTTCCTATTCCCATCTTTGTGCACTTCTTGGCCTCCTCCTCCTTCCTCTTTTTCCTATTCCTCTCCTCACGCACTTCTTGGCTTCCTCCTTCCTCTTCTTCCTATTCCCATCTTTGTGCACTACCCTCCTATTGTTTCTCCTCCCCTTCCTTCAATTCATATTCTTGTCCACCTGCTCTTGTCCCTATTTCCCTTCCTCCTTGTTCTGTTCCACCTCCTCCTATTCATCCTCATCCTCTTCTTCTTCTTCTTCTCAGAGACAGAGAAGACTACATGTCATTCTGGGAGATATTTAATACACAATGAACAAAACAGGGTTAGGAAATAGTTTGATACATGCAAGAATCAGTTATTTCAAAGTCATGACAACAACAACCGATCAGTATCGTTAATGAGTTAATGAACTGTGTAACATTCAAAGTCAAAGGCAAAGTCAAAAACTAAACTAACTGTGGAACATTCCACAGGTCAATACATATAGGGACTACATTTATATTCACCACGAAGGTAGAAACCACAAAACAAGAAATTAAGCACTGACAGATGCAAAACTGGCAGATATCAGATGATCAATTCATGATCTAATGTAATGTTATGTCATATACCAATACCATCTTGGCTGGTGGTACGTTAAATTGGAATAAGTTCAGAGGTACGACAAAAGATTCTAGCAATCTCGCATAAGCATAAACATGTATATTGTATAATTGCAACAGACACACCAATTTGAAACTTTTTACAGGATATAAAGTATAACCCAAGCTATTTCAAATCCTTCACCCAATCAGTAGGGTGTGATCCAAGGACCAGAATATAGTATTGGTAATTACAAGAAGGACCAACACAGAATAACCTAGATTTGTTGGCATTAAATATTATCACAAGTTCTGCACCTTTCTTAACACATTCATCATTACATCAAGTTCTGCACCTTTCTTAACACATGTAGCAATCATTTGAGGCAAATAACAGTATAAAATTATGAGGTTTACAGAGTATATATATATAAATATATATATATAAATATGTATACAAAAGATGGAGAAAGAATACCACCCTGCCTAATGGTCATCAACTTCAAAACTATTCCAGACAATCATATAAAAGTCAGCAGTTCATTACTTTCTTAGCTTTACGATTGCACTTAAGTTTACGAGTGCGATCAATCTGCTGCAGTTCACGGTTTCGGATTCGGATGAAATGATGAATACGGACACGAAGCAACAAATTCAGCAGATATTCTCGTTGCTGTGTCTGATGCTGTTCGCAAACCGAATCAATGTGGTAACTCCCAACATCAACACAAGCCAAAACACATTGTTTCAAGTTGTGTATAACATTTTGTCCAGAAATCAATGATTCAATGTTCACCTGTACCACCTTCTCAAGGTTTGCAGTAAGTCTGCGAACACGATGCAAAGCCACGCGAGCACGGTTTAAACTTGCCTTTGTGTATTCCAACTTACTAATTAATGCTGCCTTTTGTGGTGTCAGTTCTGGAGATTTTAGAGCAGGTGATTCGATGGATTCTGATGTTCTCACAATCACTGACGACGATGCAAAAACTAACGCATTGTCAACTTGTGCACAATCATCGATTGCTTTCACCTTTTTTGAAATGCTGTCTCGTTCTGTTGGTGGTTTCCTTTTCTTTGGAAGTTCTGCTGTTGATGACTGTGGGAAGTTGAAAATTGTAGGCACAGCATTATGGACTAGTGAATTTCTGTTTGTGACGTTCATAAACATCCGATCTTCAAAGTGTTCGCCACAGACCATATAATTACTATTCAGTTCAGTGGTTGTCTTTTTGTCGAGGTTTGCTGTGCGACAGTTGACAACCCACTGTTTTGATCTAAAATGCAAAATGAGATTCACATCCAGAATGCATATAAACACAACATTTTTGCTTCACTAACAACATTTGCAACCACACCCATAAATAATTACATTGAGTTTAATCCCAAGATATATCGCCTATCGATTGTCTAACATGTTCTTGTTATTCTTTTCATGAATGTATTGTCGCATCAACATTGTGCGACCTGGTGTTCTTTTGGTCATCATGTGGTTGTTGTTGATGATGGAACCTTCATAAAATTTGGGCTGATGCTCATATTTCGACAAGAACTTTATGCTTACCATTCCTTAAAACCTACTTGCTCGGCTCTCTGTCTGTCTGTCTGTCTGTCTGTGTCTGTTCTTCATAATCTAAAGTCTTTTCTGATTCCACGAGGCTCACACACTGAGGGTGCCTCTGAATAGTTTGCACTGTGAGAGGCGCTTTATAAATTCCTAGATGCCATACCATACCATGTCATATGCAAAACAATGCTTCAGCTTACTTGTTTTCCATCTGTATAGAATAATAGAATAGTGTCATATTTTAAACATCGATCGCCATCCTGGCCCATCCAAATTCAACCTGCACTAAATTGCGACTCTATTTAAGCAGGACACAGGTCCTTCATGGGTCTGCCTGTTTAATTCAGTAGTCGTACTCAACCTGTACAATTCGTACGTAAAGAGGCGCTTATGCAAACATGTATATAAAATTCAGTTTGTTAAATTTTGTGGGATCAATAAAAAAATTATTGCTTGATTGGTGTGAAAACGGCGAATATTACCGAGATGTTAAGATAGGCTAATCGGCACGATGTAAATCTAATGGCAAGTACCAGTCGATCAACGAATCTGTCGCCGACTCACAGAGACACCTCACGTTGATTTGAAAAAAGTTATAGTTCGTACCTCTCAGAATCCTTCGGAAATCCGAAAAAACTTAATTTCTTCTTTCCTTTCACGTTGTAGTACGTATTGTTACAGTAAACAACAGCGCAACCCTTGTGATTAGACGCCATCGTAGTGTACGCTTCTTTCTAACCCCTTCGTCGGTAGATGGCAGGCCGTGTACCATTGATTACATGATTTTGCACGGGCAGACGACCGAGCTGCGCCTATTAGTAAATGTACCCTATTTGGTCGAGTCGAGGAAACAACGATCGACTCGACTTGTCAAAACATATGATCGACTCGACTTGCAAGTCGATCGAGTCGAAGATTTTTCGACCGACTCGACTTGGCCGAGTTTCGATCGACTTGATCGACTGACTCGATCGATCACGGGATATACTACAGGCTTCTGGCATCTACGGGACGGACGGCTGCTGGACCGGATGGCATCCCATTATGGTTCCTAGGGATAACTGCCTCGGAGCTGGCTAAACCGGTTGCGCATCTGTATGGAATCTCAATCCTATCTGCCTATGTTCCGACCCAATGGAAGATTAGCACTATCACACCTGTGACAAAAATAACTAGACCAATGAAGCCGGCGGAGTATACCGTCCTATCTCTGTTACGCCCATCCTGTGCCGCCTACTCGAAAAGTTCATCGTGCGACGCTTCTTCCACCCGCTACTTTTGGACCCTCAGCTCAACCACGAATTCACCGACCAGTAGGCCTATGCTTTCAGACCGACTGGTTCCACTACGGCGGCTATTACAGCCCTACTAACAGATATCATGGAACTACTTCAAGAACACCAAATTCACCAATACGTCCACCTCATCGCGCTTAACTTTAGAAAGGCTTTCGACATGGTGCGACATGCCAGCCTAACTGAACTTTTGGCGGAACTACCCATACCAGACTCAATAGGCCTATACAATTGGGAAATTGAATTCCTCAAAGATAGGCAACATGCGACAAAATTTAATGGATTTACATCGCCCCTATTTAAAAAAAATGCAAGCATTGTACAGGTATCGGGTACAGGGCCAGTACATTTCATTACTAGGGAGAGTAGAAAATCACGGTAAAAAATGCCATAAACACGGCATACTTTAAAAAAATCGCGAAAAACACGGAAAAAACACGGCATCAAAATTTCACAGTTTTCTTGTAACACATTATATGTTTATCTTTCATATTCATTGTTCATTGACAAATTGACAATAATTTTTATTATTGTCAACCATTTGTCAGTCATTGGTTCCTTGCTGTAACAGTTTAGCTGCAAGCATTGAATAGGCTACCATCATAACATGAAGCGCTAAATTGTCATCTGTCAAATTTTGTTTAGGCCTAATGGTATGTTTGCTGCAGCAAATGCTTCCACCAATTCAAATTGAGCAAGATTTCGCGCATCACGAGAATCAGTTAGGCCTACCTTCTGCAATGAACCTGTTATCGTGGCTTGCTTCTTCGCACGAGCTTCGGACGCTTCATCGAGACGTTTACGTTTTTCAGTGTGAAGCGGTGTTTGCAAATGTCGATCAATCGTACCTTTTCTCGTATGATCCAGTGTAACATTGCAACTTGTACAAAACAGACGACCGTCGTCGGCATGTAAAGTTCCTTTTTGATACTGCTTCACACGATCAGAACATGACACGTTAATAGTATAACTGTTCTTGATCCTAATTCTTCACTTGTTTTGGTTTCGTTATCGCCAGTAGCATCGTATTCATAGTCTACTAAACTTACGAAAATCTCCATTAAAAGGTCAGAAAAATTATGACAAGCGTATAACTTTCAGAATTTGTTCAGAAAGGTATATGCTTTGTAAGAAACCGAAGGATACAACTTTTTGATCGTTTGCTGTGTTTTTTGGCAATTTTATTATCATGCTGTTGATGTCCTGTCCCGCCCAGGGCCGTGCCGATCCAAACAGGCCAAGCTCCGGATAGACCAGTGATCTCTTGTTCTCTACACATCAATGAATTTTTTCATCATGGAAACAATTTATAGGAGAGGAAGTAACTATTGAGCTGGGGTTAAACTATGGATGAAAGTATTTCAGAATAAGGTTTATTTTAGAGAGTGCTTTTTTCTAGACGTTCCGGCAGAAAAAAGCACTGGTTTTAGATAAGACCGCAACAAAGAACTGATATCACAAGTGAACAGAATGTAGAGCAATGGGCCAAGCACAGACCCTTGGGAACAACACCAAACAGAGCAAGAACCCAGGAGGACCTAGAAGAGCAAGTCACGACACAGTTAGAGCGACCAGTAAGAAAAGAGCAGAGCCAATCTAGTGGTTTGCCAACCACTCCAAATGAGACCGAAAGGCGCTGGAGAAGGATGGTGTGGTCAACTGAGTCAAATGCAGAGCTAACGTCAAAAAGGGTTAAAAGAGTAACCTGACCACTACCAATGGCACCATATAAATCAGACGGGAGGCGAACAAGTAGGGTCTCGGTAGAATGGTTCTTCTAAAAACCTGACTGGAGGGGAGGGAGTAGACCATTTGTATTAAGATAAACAGTTAACTGATTTTAGGAAGAAAGAGTTTAATCCATGGGTGTAATTGGGTCGTGAGCAGTCCGTACCGGCCTTTACCACAGTGCGCCGGATATAGCCTATGTAGTACATGGCTTTTGTTAAACTCGTAATCGTAATCTCACTTAGTCAAAACATGAGCGATAGGCGGGGTGAAATTGGTTGGCAGGGGTGGTGAAATCGGACTAACAACGATAGATAAAAGGAGGAGCAGAGACCTCGTTGAAGCCTACAAGATTATTACTGGAAAGGAGGCAGTGCAGTTCTTTGAATTAGCACAAAACAAGGAGACTGGAGGACACAGGTGTGAATTATTTCAGAAACCGAAAGGAACACTGGGATTGAAATTCTTCAGTGCAAGAGTTGCATATGTGGACGTATATCAACCTGATGGCAGCCTTTGATTCTGTTGATTGCTATGCCATCTAGAGGCTATATACTCTATCTCAGAGTCAGAAAGTGCCCAAGAAGATCATTGGCTTGATGAGGAATTTCTACATGGACACCCTGAGTGCAGTCCACATCGATGATGTAACATCAGAATGGTTTTGGGTGGACAGCGGAGTGCAACATCATCCAACATGGATGCAGAATGACTCCATATCTGTTCCTGTGCCCAATGGATAAGATATTGGAGGAAACTGTGCAGCGCAGGGACAACCAGTAACTTGTTTTGAGTCAGAGCGATTCACTGATCTGGACTGTGCCGATGACATGGCTCTGCTTTCCAAGATGCTTGAAATCCGGGTCTTGTGCTTGGAGTTAATGGATCAGAAGGACACATTTTGAACTGGAGATCAAGTGGGTAAAACAAAAATCCAGACTGCTGTAGACCCATGTCCAATATCGGATCGTGTGCAGGTATTGGGAACCTTGGTTCAACGATTGAGGCTGGTGGTGGCAGTGGACCCAAATCTAGGTGGCGCATAGCCTAGGGATCGACGAAACTTTGATATTTGATTCTAAAACGAATTGGACTGCGGTATTTGATTCGATTTGAAAATGATGTCATGATTCGAAATATTTTCGAATCAGTTTTTGGAAAAATGTTTAGCCCTTGACGCACTTTGTTCTAAACTAATTGTTTTAATTGTTTACTGCGCATGGATTGGCTGTTGAATTTCTGCGTGCAACGTGGCACGCGATGACAGAAAACCATCTGGCAAGAAAAGGGTTTATTATTAGAATGTAAAAAACGGCTTAGATGTATGTAGACCAAAGTGCGGTTATCCAATTGGTACAATACAGAATATACTTACTTACTTATCTCGCAAATTATTTGTGTTATTTTTAATTATGTTAATTAGCTTAATGTTTAGTTTAATTTATTTTAAACTGCAGAAAAGTTATTTATATATTGGTACTATGGTACGCCTGTGCTATCAAGCTTCATGAATATCAACTGATACCCACTGATTCGATTCGAGATTCGATTGGAATTCGAACTTTTACCCCGATTCGATTCGAGATTCGATTCAACTGAAAATTTGTGATTCACAGGTCCTTAGCATAGCCATTGCATGGGCTTGCATGAGCACATTGAGCAGCCTTCACTGAGGAATATGGAACACCAACATCCAGCTTGACCCGAAACTCCAGCTGTTTAAGGCATATATATACTGCCCGTCCTGTATAGAGCTGAGACCTGGACTCTCACCAAAGATCTGGAGACGAAGCTCGATGCCTTCCAGCGATGGTGCCTCAGAAAGAACTGCACAGTACCCACATAGTGACATAGCGCATATTACCAATAAAGAAGTATACTGGCACATGATGCACATCCCAATTTTGGAGATTATTCAAGCTAGTAGACTCCGGCTGTTTTGACACATTGCGGACTGATCTTCCGGATATTGACCTGATAACAGCTTGGTTTTGGTTTGCCATCGGTTGATGCTTTGTGCATTAGACACCGGCGCAATAGAAATTACTAATTACAATTACAATCGCGCACTGCGAATGTGACCAGGTGATTTTCGACACTTTGAGAGGTTGGAAAAGACATACTGGGTGCCCCCGCCACACATGGACAAGCGTAGTGGAAGCTGACTTGAATCCACTGAACTTTGAGCTGCACACAGCCTGGAGAAGAGCCCAGATCGAAATGGCTGGCTAAACGTCGTGGAAACAGCAACACACGGAGAGGAGCTCACCATAGATGAGTTGTGGACTTGTTGAATGGTTTGGATGATGGTGCTGCCTTAGTGAACACTATCACTGCTTTTAAGAGGAAGATCGGAGAGATGGGCTATTAAGCATTACAGGTTAACTTGCAGTGGTTCTATTACAGACTACCTTACATGTCTTCTGAACCATTTGTTATGTTATGTCTTGTTATATTTTTGTAATGTATGTATGTATGCTTGCATGTATGTATGTTGTTTCCCTGTTATCATTTTGCTGCTAAGCCTCATTTTCTTTAAACAATGTAGTTTGTAGCGTGTTTAATTGTCTTTGTTTGTTGAAGCAACCATTGAAAGATGACAGCCAAACAATTTATGTTTCCTGAATTAGATGACCTGATGAAGTGGCATCTTTATATTGGCTCTTGTCCAGAGGACAAGCAGCGGGTATGCAGTCTGTATGAACTAGTTCATACCCTAAAGCTGACCTATTCCCTCAGCAGTTTTGATGCCGTGGAATCGTCTGTCAAGGAAAGCATCGAAGAAGGAATTAACTTCAGCCAAAGGTGCCTGCTTTATGTTTCTCCAGCCTACATCAACAACTGCTGGAGCCCATATGAGTTGCAAGAGGCTGAGAAGAAGGTTAAATATTTTGGCAAGAAAGCTGTTGTTGCTGTAATAGAACCACCTGTTGATCAATGTCATCTTCAGAGATTCTCGGAGTTTACACAGATAAAGCTAGAGAAAGATCAGCCTATCACTGAAGCACTTTTAAAGGAATTTCTGTCAGGTTTGAATTTAGCTTCTCTTTATTATCATTCTAATTCAACTTTTTGAAAATGTCTAATTTTACAAGTGATTCTTTAGACCTTAATATTAAAATGGCTGGAATCAGGTGCTCTAGAGTGAGTATTTACTGATAAAGGTCTTAGTTTATTCTGCGATATATTTTGAGATAATACTGGAGTTTTTGTAATGGCCATGTTGCTAATTTGAGGTACAATCTAAGCCAGGACAAAAGTCTAGCTTCAGCAATGTCCAAATTCTAGGCTATATATCATGCAAGGAGTTAATTATGGTCAAGGATTGACCTGAGATGACGAGTTATACCCTGGTATGGACCATGGTCTTTAGAAGCACTGCCAGAGTGCCGGGCCATTGAAAACACGCTAGTAATTGTTCAAAATATAAGTCTTTTCCCAACTAAGCCGACTAAGCGACAAATATGTACAAACTTACGAAAAATAGTCTATGCAGTATTACAATGTTCAAAGATATCACATAGCTTTCTGTAGCGGCCTGAAGTGTTTATACGTCTGGCCTAACGCGTTCAATCGTACAATATATCTCTATATTTTAGCTTAAAGCGTCAAGCTTCTAACATGTTTTCAAATCTATCGTTAAAGCATTAAAGCGATGGCCGCTTCCACCCCTTGGCCTCCCCCCCCCCCAAAGCTCTGCAAATGACTCACAACAACCAACATGTCGAAGTGATGGCAGTTTCCGGCTTGTTCGAGACCTGCAACGGTGCAAGAGTAGAATTCCCTTCCGCGACTGGTTGAGTTGAATTCATAGCTCGTCCCAACGCTATTCCGTCGTTCCACGTCCGTCCGTTGCGTAGTCTCTCGACCACTTTATCGGTTGACGCCCATGACTCCCTTTCCATCACCAAAACGTCGGAGAAAACAAGACTTCCCTGTCGAAGTTCACAAGCACCCGTTGGCGCTGACAGTGTCGACCTCAGTTCCGCTTCAACCATACGTCCGTCCAGTGGTGTAGCTAGGATTTTACCATAATGTGATGCACCAGTCTTCAGGGAACATATACACAGTGATGGGCACTAAACTGTTTTTTTTTAGTTAAACTAAAATTATTTTCCAACTAAAAAAATAGTTTAACTAAAGTTGGCAACTGATTTTGAAAATTAGTTAACTAAACTAAAAAAAGTAGTTAAACTTTTTACGACAAACATTTTCACAATAAAAGACGTTAAGTGAACTGAGTAGATGCTATATAGCGCTTACAAGCCGCCACCGCCTTTTAAAATAAGGGGACACCACTTTTAAGGCGCCCCAGAAGCCGTGGTGGCTTATAATGACATAATTCATATTATGCTACAAAATCTAGACATATTTACGAGACGTTTCTTCGATTTACTAGAGCGTATTTTGTGCGGCGGGAAGCCAGTGCATCCAAGCCTTCTCGTGACCAACTAGCCTTTATAAACAGATTGGCTTTAAAGCTGTGCAAAACTAACAAACATTCGGCTTTCCATAAGATTATTGGACTTTGACCAAGTTCGCGCAATCTAGGTCAGTAACAACCATTCATCGTTGCTTTTAGCCATGGAATGTGTTTATAAGCCTATATGAGGCCTCGTGCACAACAGAACTATTAACCATTGATCATGCCGTTAATCAGATGTAGAGTGCTCGTATGTATGTATATATGTTTATATATATGTAGTAGGTTATTAATATATTTATAACCGTTATAATGAAGCAGTGCACCGCTTTCTGTTTCATAACATATAAACCTCTATTTAACATAACATAACATAACATTACAAGGTTTTAAGTGGCTCAGAAGACTTTCATCTGTGTCAGAGCCACTCTCTCGAGCTTCCTCTCAATTGCACCTCGTTCTAGTTATTTATTCTAGTTATGTATTCAAGTTATTTATTCTCTTGTTTCTGGTTGCGGTGGCTCCGCCTAATAAAACGAGTGTAATCATCGTGTTGCTTGAAACGTTGCTTAACCACGTTTGCTTGAAAGTCTGCAGCACTACAATATATGGACTGCTATGTAAAAAGTAATAGCCTGAATGAGTCTGTTTATCGAAAGGTTGAAACTGTGTTGCGAGGTCGTCGGGCTTTTTTGAGCCCACTGCTACTTTTTAAGCAGTCCAGTTCAGATAAATGCGGGTATAGAAAAAATACCGTGGTTTTTGCTGTGCCGTTAACCTTGTGGCTGTTGCATTGTCTATATATATGGAAAACATCTGGGTTAGCACACTGGCTATAGTCATTTCCAAACGAACATAAATTTTTAAAGCGACCTGGAAAACCTATATTCACTTCAAAAAGGGGTCAGTCAGCGCGAAAATGGGTTAAACAGCATGTTTATCCTGTGGTGTGTATTTACTAAAGCACATAACAGCTAAAAGGCTAAACATAGTACATTCGATAGGCCTTTTGCAGTATAATTCGGGTGTGGCATCATATAGGACCGTCTATGAAATTTAGTCGCTATAAATTTCGTTATAATTTAGAAAAATTAAGCATTCTGCGGTATTAGAAGTATAATGCGGGCGTGGTATCATTTCGGGACCGTTTGCCAAATTTGGACCCCCCATATATTTCGTTATAAATTAGAAAAAATCAAACATTCCGCGGTATAATGCGGGTGTGGTATCATTTCGGGACCGGTTGCCAAATTTGGACCCCCCATATATTTCGTTATAAATTAGAAAAATTAAGCATTCTGCGGTAAAATGCGGGTGTGGTATCATTTCGGGACCGTTTGCCAAATTTTGACCCCCCCATATATTTCGTTATAAATTAGAAAAAATCAAACATTCCGCGGTATAATGCGGGTGTGGTATCATTTCGGGACCGGTTGCCAAATTTGGACCCCCCATAAATTTCGTTGTAAATTAGAAAAATTAAGCATTCTGCGGTATAATGAGGGTGTGGTATGACTTCGGGACCGTTTGCCAAATTTGGACCCCCTGTAAATTTCGTTGTAAATTAGAAAAAATAAGCCTTCCGCATTATTAGAAGCTAAATATGGATGTGACACTACTACGAAACGTCGGCAAAATGTTGACCCCCTCCTAATAATATGCTGGTGGCGCACTGGGAACAACAACAGACTCACTACTCCAACCGCCTACGACGAAAATTTTTATATCGTGGTTCGCGAAGAAGACCCAGCGCTGGTTAGTTTCTTGATTAGTTCTGCCACCATCTGGTCTTTGCTTTGACTCGGCAACTCTTTTTTTCCATTCTTGCTTTGTATATCACGTTTCATCGTTCTATATTTCTCCTCCTCTCCCAGAATAAGTTTATATTCTTCATCGCTAATAGCCGTGTCTTCCAACGCCTTAGAAATGTGGTCATGAACTGTGTTTAGTTTACTTTCCGCCAAAATACAAATTTCGTCGTGTTTTGAAGCTTTAGCAACAAAACTTCTACTGACAACATTTCCAATGATATCCAGAAAACTCGTCGCTATGGCCAAACTCTCTAGAACAATACCAGGAATAAAACCAATACCAGTGGCTAACATAGCTGCCCCACCCACCCCAGTTCCAAGACTAACTATAGCAAGGCCGGCCGACGCCCCATTAGCCACATCTACAACCCTCTTATACTTTTTACACAGTTGTCCCCGACTTATCGCCTCAGACCTCAGGAATGCTTCTATTTCGCCGATCTTCTGCAAGCGAAATGTTTGCGACGTCGTGTCTGACGAAATTGTTGACTCCATCAGCGGTGGGTACAAAGACATACTTTTTTATAGTTGCTCTATCAGTAACGTTACGTTTAACTCAATAGTTGAAGTACTTAAAACGCCTATCTTTTTTCCTTCAATTCGAAAACTCGTTTGTCCTGGAATGAATATTGCCCTAGATGCATCAAACTGTCCACTTTGAATGTCAACTGTACGATCGATGCTACCCGCGGCTGTAATAACGCGAACTGACGCATCACCGGTGCTAACACCAAACATTGTAAGCCTCCAGAATCCGCGGTCTAATGAAATAACCTCATTATTAGTTTGCAACGTAATACATGGATAACGTGCCGCGGTCAATGGAAGCGTTTGCCACGAACTTTGAGTCACAGTTTTGGTCGCTGTGTAAATATCGCGGCTGTGATAATCGTCCGAAACGAAATCGATGTGGATTTGGGGAACCGCGGCTAACATATCTGCGGTGGGCTTAGGGATAGTATATCCCCAGTTGGTTAGTCCAACCAAATCATCGAGGTTGTACTTGTGCATATTTGTTTCTCCTTTTTGCCGGAGATAGCCCCGAATCTTGTAGTGTGAGTCGGCCATTATTAAATCTTATGTTTCCCCGACTTTAAAATATGTATAGATCTGAAAGTGAGATATGCTAAGAGAACTTTGTAGTTGGTCGGTGGTTAAGACCGACAGTCTGTAAAAATTGTATGCGGTGTCAGTATTGATGGTAAACTCCTGCATATATCCAGTCAAAGCGGTGTTGGAGGAGAGTAGTTCTGTAAAGCCTGTTAAATTACCCCCATGAATCTTCCAAGACGTGATACGCGGTTGATTCTTTGCAGTCAGGCTAACCTTCCATATGCGCACAGGCGCCGGACATTTAATTCGTAACCAAGGCATATCCTCGCCAGCCTGAATGGCCGGGGTACTCCACTGACCTTCGACTCCTGAGTTGAATGCCATATACGGCGGGTAATCGGGGAGAGATGTGCTGGCCGCGGCCCAAAAACCCGTTTCCGAAACGTTTTCGCACAGAGGCGGAATGTGACCGTTGTAGTTTAAAAATTTGATGCTGTTCACGTACTGTCTTACAGCGGCCTCTTTACTATCTGTATACCTTTTAACCACAACAGCCTGATTGTCGACATATTGTTTATTGGCCACGTTCAAAGGCTCCGTCGGTATTTTATTTAATTTTGTCATTTTGCCGGTTACGATTCTCGTCACCTGCCCGATACTCGCCGCGTCGGTATTAGTTGTTGAGGCCCCCGTGTAGAGCCCAGTCACCCTCTTACCGCCCATAGCTAAATTTCCAGTCATTGCGTCGCCAACTTTAAGCACGCAAGCGCTCCTGACCATAGCGTCTTGTTCTTCGGCGTAAGTTTTTGCAGCTTCGGCTTTCTGGTCCGCGTACCCCCTTGCGGCGGCGGTCTTTTGATCTGTATACAACCTCACGGCCGAATTAATCGCGGTGTCCTGATCGACCGCGTACTGTCTAGCAGCAATATGTTGAACATCAACATATTGTTTGTTAACCACGTGCAACGACTCCGTGGGAACTCTATCGAGGCTCAATAGAGCGCCGGCGACCGCTGTTGACACTTGTTTCCAACTCGCTGCGTCGCTATCAGATCCTGGAATCTCTGTTGGAAGTCCAGTTACTCGGTGGCCACCCATGACTAAACTTCCAGTCATTACACTTCCAGATTTTAGCACACACGCGTTCTTGACGATAACATCTTGCTCGTTGACGTAACTTTTTACAATAACATCCTTTTCGTCCGCATACTGCCTAACGGAATCTCTCAGCACCTCGTTCTTCTCGTCCGTGTACTGTTTAGCATCGATAAGCTTCTGGTCTGCATGGCTCTCGGCCGCGGCCGCCTTCTGGTCCGCGTACAGCCTGACGGCAGTGTCCAGCACAGTGTCCTTTTCGTCTGCGTAACGTTTAACGAGACCAGTTACCTCGGAGCTTAAGCCGTCTGCATACAACTCAGCTTGGTGCGCCCGCTCTTTCGCGTACTCCGTTATTTGTTTCCAACTCCCAACGTCGGACTCCCCCACCAATTCATCCCAACCCTCGTCTTCGCTATCAGATCCCGGAGTGTCCGTGGGCAAACCAGTCAATTTATGACCGCCCATTTTTAGAACGCCAGACATCGTTCCACCGGTGAGTTGCAGGTTGTCCTGATCTACGATGTCTGCATAAGCCTTTGTCGCGGCGTCCGTTTCCATCGTCGGCGTTCCCACATTTGTCAGCCGAAAACCTCCAGCCGAAAGAATTCCCAGCATGGTATCACCAGCCTTGTGGATGAGCCCAGCGGCGCTTATCTGCCCTCCTCCCACCCCACCTCCACCGTCTCTTCCAAATTTATCAACCGGCATTTTTATATACAAAAAGGTGATGGAAGTCTAACATAGGTCAAGCACGATATCTTCAAAATTCTTTCCGGCAGCGAGCTCTCTTAGCACGAGCAGACAGAGATGACCACATACCACATCATCGGGCCCCTGTAGCTGGAACGTTTGAGTTCTTATAGGATTTTTTAAATATCGAGAAATTTCGAGAGGTGGATCCAGCCCATAACTGTCAAAATAGACGGCTGTAGGTCCATCTATCCAATAGGCGACCCAGTGAGTACCATCGCCGGAACCGGAATCTAAATTAACAACTCCACACTCCTTCTCACGAGCCACGGCTGGCAGACCATCTCGCATGAAAACACCGCGGAAATGCGGCAGACCTCGGGCGACTTTCTCTATGTCAAAGTTGCTCAACGGTTTTAGTTTTTTTGCCCGATATAGTAGAGACCGGATCCTTTGCACTTTGAACAGCAACCACCATAAGTCTGGCGCCCGAGATATAAACCGGTTCCACGGACCTGAGCTTCGAGTTCGCGATTATGACGCGCGGCCTCTGCTAAAGCCGCGTCGTCGATCCGTTTTTTCTCGGCTTGGGCCGCATCGCTGGCCTGTTTCTTGCGCAGAGCCTCTGCATCGCTGGCCTGTTTGTTGTGCACGGCCTTTGCCACCTCGGCGGCCCCTCCAGCCGCGGCACCCACCGCGGTTAGCCCGCCAAAAATCAGCGGGAGGAGAGCCAGTAGTGGAAGAAATCCGCCAGATTTTGTCATCTTTTTCAATTGCGTTTTGGTGAATCTCAGCTCCATGCCAACGCCTTCCGAAATCTTCTTCACGATTCGGGCGGCTTGAACTTTTGTCAGCGCGAGCTTATCGTCTCCACGAAGCTGGCCATGAGCGAGTCGGATCGTGGCACCAGTGCCGGCGCGCGCAGCTTTAGCCAATGTTTGCTTTTGCCCTTCGGTCAGTGAAAGGCCGAACGCAACGTATTCAGTTTTCATTTTTGGAAAAAATATATCTAAAAGAGGGCCTTGTATCTAAATGTGAAAAACCGATTTCTAGTAGACGACGTTGAATTTGCTGCCATCCGATTCAAAATTCAGGAGTCGGTCGCTGATCAGGACGGCATATGCTGTCGTATTATTTGGTACCCCTTCGTTAAAGTCCACCTTGATTTGTATGTCCTGTACAGAGGTTTTAAGTCGTTCAGATTGCCTGCGCACGTCCAGAACGAAGATCGGAAACAAATCTACAAATTCGATTGGTGTCGGTTGGCATGACGATTCACGCGCGTCTATGCCGCAATATTCTTCCTTGAAGTCACGTAGGGCCTTGTAAGCGCGAGAGGTTGTCCTCTTGGTGAAGTCGAGATTCATGTCAACCACGGGGTAGCGATCGGTGTTGAGCATAGCGAATATGTTGCGAACCTGTGCATGGTCAAACAGTGCCGGATTCTGGCCTTGATGTGCATTCTTTCCAGTCTGAAAAGCAACAAGAATCCAGCGTGGCTTTTCCGTGCCCGACTTAACGCTCAAACGCCAGGAAAAAGTCGTCGCTCGTGGCACCGCAATGTTGTCGCATTGCATGGCGCGGAATGCCACAGGTACCTTAACCTTGGCTTCAATCTGCTTCATAAGCATGCTTTTATACTCCAGAGCGGGTATTATATGCGGCATGAACCAGGAGAGTTTAGTCAGCGCGATCTGGCCATTGGTCGCTGCGGCTTCCTTGAAGATCGCGTCTGCATCTCCCTGCCGGCTTAGCAGTAAGGAGTGTTTAATCCCGTATACGACTTTGTGGTAATCATCGCAAAAGCCGAATAGATGTCTTAAGGGAACGATGAATGAAAACGTTCCAATAGGGACGGGTTTTCCAATGATCATCAGTCGACGGGCCTCGAAGCCGATATTCGCGGTCGCCGCCGCCGCACTCGTGTCCTTCTGCCAACACATGTTTAAACCTTCGCCTTTGGAGAAGTCGTCGCCGTATACCAGCATGCCTTTCATCGTCGTGGCTTGCCCAGGAGACATGACATTCTCTATCTCGGTGTTGTTAGCCAGGTATCGAATCTGAGAGAACATGTACGGGATGGCGTTGTTGATGAATGACACCAACGAGTCTGCGATGTAAGCCGCACCAGTTGATGTAAGCCTGCCCTCCACAAGAAGGTAACTTTTAGAAGGTTGCGTGAAAATGTCTTGGTTCTGGATGTCTATCTGTATGGCCTGGCCATTGTTAATAGCCGCAGGGTTTTGTGATTCATACTCGCGGTATTCAAACGATTCGATGCTATTATCATCGGGTACCGCCGAAGCGATGTCCAACATTTCACTCGGCACGTCAAATGCCGCCATTATTATAAGTAAAAAAGTTCAAGCTTCAATTATTAATCATGCTGTAAATGAAATTTATGTGTGGTGGGTAAAGCATTTTTTGCGTTTTATGAATTAGTCGGAAAATTTTTTTATTTTATTTTGCGAGAAACAGACCCCTACCACCACGACTCGGCTTTATAGTCTTGAAACCAGATCCAGCAATGCGGCTGTTTATGTCAGCCATTGTCGGAACAACGGGTGGCGGACTCACAGCCAGTTGTTTCAAGTATTCGATGCTCTTGTCGCTGAGCGCCTTCTCCAAAGGTGCGGGAACCGCTATTGGTGCTTTTGCGCCGGCAACAGCGCGTCTCGCTTTCACGGCATCAACGATCTGCCTGACGGCAGACGCCGTTGTCGCCCCAGCTTTCACAACATTACCAACTACATCGGCAACGTTTGTTATTACACCTTTATTAGCCGAAATGAAGGATCCGGCACGCCCTAGCAAGCCCGCGATTTTGGGTATCCAGTCGAAAAGTCCACCACCCACGACACGACGCCGCTTTTTAATTCCAAGAACAAACATGAGAATATTTAAGTGTGAAAATCTACGCACTGCGGATGTGAAACCTTATAGTTACTGTCTCACCGCGGAGGTTTAATTGTTCACCATTCTGGTCGGTCAGCCACACACGAATGCCCTGTACGTTGCCAGCCGGTGCAACTGGTAGGTACACTAGATTTTTTGGAGACTCGATTACCTTATAGCCGGGCGACACATCCGGGAAAAAACTGTAGATTACTGGCAGCTGGCTACCATTGCGATACGATCCAGAGATAATGTCACAATTTACCAGGATCGTGTCCACCCGGAGAATATCGACTGGATTTTCTCCCTCTTTATAACCAATACCAAGCCTCTGAGGGTTAAAACCGAGCGTTTGCCTGATAGTAGATTGCGCCATATTTACTATATATTGGGCATTCGTTATCTTTACGAAGGCGCGTAGGGTAGATGCGTTAGCTCCTATAGTAATAGGAGAATTAAAGCCGAGCTGAGGAACACCTGTCGGCGGCAGATTTTGCTTTTCTATCTGCCGGCTGATTTCATCATTAATCTGTGCGATCTCGTAGCTTCCGTCGGGCAAAATGATCGTCTTCCACGTCTGTCCATTGGTGGAGCTGTAGACGAACTTGTTATTTGTGCTGTCTATGTTCGGGATCGAGTTATAAGTTTCAAGATTGACCAAAGCAAGCTCAAAGCGTCTTTTTGGATCCAGGTACAGCGGTGGTGAGAAGGCCGTGGTCCACCCTGTAGTATCTGAGGAAACAACTATACTAAAATTTTCCTTAGGCTGCAAAAGTTCTCGAATTTCTTCGAGTAGTTTCTCTGAGTGTTCCATCTGAGCCATGAATTTTGTTTTCTATTTCTATTTTATGAGCATGTTTCTATTCAATTCGAGTGCCAGTTCTTTGGAGATCGCACCGGAATGCAGTAACTCGTCAAGAATGGCGGAGATTTCGTTGCCAAGACCAGTGTTTCCCGCGGCCCTAGAGGCCACCAAAAGCTGCAACCTCTCTACCAGGGCGTTTGGGTCGTTATAAAATTGCACCGCGCCCCCACGAATCAGCTGGAACTTTTTACTTTTCCGGCCATGAATAGGCAGACCAGACATCTGCACGAGCTTTTTAAAAGTTTCAATTGCTTGAGGTGAATATTGCTTAGTCTTAACGAAGCGTTTTGTTAGTAGATTGAACAACGACTCATCGGCCGGAGATTCGAGAACGAGGTTGCCACCTTTAAACACTCTCAGTCTACCAGCAGACAGGGCGACGGGGTCAACGGAGAGCTCACCCAAGGCGTTACCTTGTAATTTCAGAGGAACGGTTGGAACACTGAAACCCTTTCCTTTTTTAGTGAGGGCGTGGCCTTTCAATAGCAAACGAATTCGATCTCTGTAGTCCTGTAGGACGCCGATATCTACGGCCAGCGCATGTACCTTTTCTTCGTCTCCGTTCTTATTGGCCTTCCTTTTCTCTTTGCCCAGGGTGTGGCGATTATAATAATTTACGCCTTCGATTATCTGTTTCACAGCTGCCGCGTCGTTCAGGTCGAGCTCGCTCGGAGGGGTAAAACCGTGCCGCCTGATTGCATCGACGTTGAGATGTCTGTTTGGGTGGACGAGCAATGCTTCCTGAGCGGGGTGTGCCGCAATCGCTGGAAGGGCTGGAGCAGCAGCAGAAACAGACGTTCCTGCGGAATCACCGAACAACGCCGCTATCGGGTTAAAATTAGCAGACTCTGAAATCTGCGCCGGCAAATCCTGTAAAGCGCTGGTAACTTTCTGCAGCTCCTTGGACGTAGCCGCCTGGGATTCAGCCGTGGCTGTGGCTATTGGTTTGAAAAGCTTTGCCGCATCGTACTGAAGATTGGCTTCACCGAGCTTCTCATCTACGAAACGCTGTCTCAATCGATTTCTCCGAGCTAAATAATCCTGAGTCAAGGCGTCTCGCTCCTGTTTAGACGAAACTTTTGTCCACATCGCGTTTATATGTCGACTATATGTTCCTATATCATGTCTTTAAATACTTGCCTTGGGCTTATAGAAACGATCGAACCCGCAACGATATTTTCCATCGTACACTTTAGACGTCAAATCTATGACTGCAAATCCATATGGCTGGGCAGCACACTCGCTGAAGAACGTACGGAACTCATCGAAAGACATGTCGCCGCCCACGAACGTATCGTGAATGGCTCGCAAATTTTTACTGTCTTGGTTGAAGAGGACGATAAGATTAGCATTGTCACGGATCGCTTGCTTCGGAATTCGAAAATAATTCTGTGTTAAGTAGATGCAGTCCGCGCCACCGTGTCGACCCATAGTGAAATACCTTTCGATGGGCGACTGTTTTTCAAGCATGACGTCATCGAAAACTAGAAGGCTTCTGGCATTCTTATTTAATGATTCAACTGGAATTATTTCATCTGAGCAAGAGTGAAAGGAAGCCACTTCCTTCCCGGCAACTTTTTCGAGTTCTGTTATCCAGTCCCGAAGAAACTGATATTTTTCCTGTCCCAGAGACTTTGAGTAGAGGTATAGCCGATCAAAACGCAGGTACCCCTTTTTCAGAAGGAGGTTGAGCAGTAGGTTTGTTTTCCCACATCCGCTAGGCCCGCAGATTATACACCGTATACTGGATGGCAACAACCAATGGTGGTGTTTTTTTCCATCGTCGGCTTCGAGATCGAAATTTGTTATTTCCATATAGAGACAACGAGTTATGATTGTATTCAACGAAAACAATGTATTGCCTACGATGTAAGAAACATACTGAGACTTCAAATGAAACAATTGTCGAGTTACGAAACGGTCGGCCAGCCAAGAAGGGAACCTGTGCCGTCTGCGGTGCAAAGAAGAGCCAAATTTTGCCTTCTAAAGCGCGGAAGCGCAAGACTCATGAGTCTAGCGGAGGCTCGCTACTGAATAGGGCCCTCAACGCTCTACCTCTACCAGAAATGCATATGAGCCTTCCATCCGGTATGTCTTCGGAAGATAATCCGGGAGGTTCTTTTCAGAACACGGGAAAGTACTCTTACTGTGGACCATTCACAAAACTCGACAAACGGCTGTCACAGCGATATCACGGTGTTAATCAGCTCGACCGTGCGTGCCTCCACCATGATGTGGCTTACGCAGTTCATAAAGATACCCCAGGGCGTAACCACGCAGATGACATCCTCGCTGCAGCCGCGTCGAAGATCGCACTCACCGATGAAACTCCGGATTATGAAAAGAAAGATGCCCGGCTCGTATCGGCCATTATGACAGCGAAGTCGAGGCTGGGGATGGGTGTTGGACGGCGACGCAAATGAAAATCATTTGTGTATGTGTTTACCTGTTTGTAATATATAGTTTTTACTGAAATGTCTAAGCACCTTTCAACTGTCTATTACAGCCCTAGAGGTTACTGGCGAGGTAAGGCTGCGGTGAAGAAACTAGCCTCAGCCGCCAAAGTTTCCGAGGCGGATGCTCGTGATTGGCTGAAGAAACAAGCTGTGTGGCAGATTTATCTACCCGTTCCACATCGCATACCGCATCCAAAGTTCGAGGAAAATCGACCAAACGCCGTACACCAAGCCGATCTCTTGTTTTTGCCTCACGATAAAGTAGGTCGAAAGACTTATAAATACGCTCTCACTGTTGTTGATGTTGCCTCACGATACAAAGAAGCTGAACCGTTGATAAACAAAAGTGCGACCGAAGTCGCCGCCGCTTTAAGCCGGATCTATAAGAGGGGTCCATTGACTTGGCCTCGACTTCTTCAGGTCGACCCTGGCCGCGAATTTATGGGTGATTTTACACCGTTGCTGGCGAAGCACGACGTTCTTGTAAGACGCGGACAGGCCGCAAATCATCGCCAACAGGGCATCGTTGAACGCTTTAACCGTACTCTAGCTGAGCGACTCTTCGGTGCTCAATACGCTCAGGAATTGCTCCTGGATGCAAGGGGGTCATCCGAACGGTCAGTGGAATGGGTTCGACGATTGCCCGAAGTTGTAGCTGCACTAAACGATGAGCCGACGCGCTTGCTCGACATGAAGCCGGTTGAAGCGATGAAAGCTGCTAAAGTGACACAGAAGCCCTCTCATTCACAAACTAAAAACGCAAATGAAATTCATTCGCGTTTGTGGGGCTTGGATGAGCCTGTTCTCGGGCACGACGTTCTCGTCCGATATTTGTACGCTCCCGGCGAGCTCGAAGGTGGAAGCAAACGTGCCACCGATCCTAACTGGTCGCTCACCATCCACGCTATTTTGGATGTTGTTCGGCGGGCTGGCCAACCGGCTTTATACCATCTAGTTGATGGGCCTGGCCGCGGTTTTGTCCGTGAGGAGCTGCTTCTGGTGCCTATGGGCACTGAGCTACCCCCCGATAGAATACTCAACCGTCGTTGATTTTGTAGTGCCCGTATGCCAGCGTTGTTATCCCGTCCGGAGATATCCACTTTTTTGTGTCTAATGGAGAGAGGCTGATCTTATTCTGCTCGTACACTCCGATCTGGTGGTCGTGGCTTCGAATCACGACTTGTGTGTGCCGCATCTCTTCTCGTTCGAACAGGCACTCCTTGTATAGCTCGTGATGCAGATCCTTCTTCACAACTGCTCTCTGAACGCCTTTAGCTTTCCTGATCTCTGAACCGCCCGATTTTAAGATCGAGTACATCTTCGGACGCAGTCCCACGAATTCGGCGATGGCCAATCCGTTACATTCATCCTTGAACTTGCCCACGACTTTCTTGTTCTCGACGTCGTAGTATGGGCTGTTTCTAGAAAACTCACTAAAGTCGTATAGGTGTTTTTTGTTCCACATATCGACATAGGCGTTCGGAGTTTCCACCTGAAATAAGAGGCTGTCAGTGTCTGTGTATAAGAGTTGAGCATTGTTGCCGTACTCGTTTTTCACATCGTTGTACCAGAAGTCGTACATCAGATGCTTGCTGAGGTCGAGGACAGCCTGGCCGACATATACAGGTCTGTTTAACTTGAGCTTGCTCTTCAAACTGTGAATCGCGGCGAGTTGGTCGTTGAAGATTTTGTGTGATATGTAGGCCGGGTCGGCAGTTAGTTTACGAAGCTTGTCAACTTTTGAGGTCGGTACCAGGTTGACCCTGATTCTTTTTCTAAGATTTTCCATGGTTTTTCCGAAAACTGCATTATTAGCCAGTTTGAAGAAGTCTTTTTCAAATTCCGACGTTGCCTTCGCCCTCAATTTTGTATTCATCCCGATGTATGGAGCCATCCACGCCTCCTGCCTGAATTTAATGGCACGATGGATCTTAGAAACTCGCAGGCCCAACGAGTGATATAGTTTGAGATTTCTATAATGGACCACATACCGCTCCTTAGGTCGCAGGCTTGGTACTAACTTCACATGCTTTGTGAACTTGCCTCCCAACTCGTTCATAAGCACATTCTGATAGTCACTCAACCACTCCTCTTGGACTGTCAGGGTCTCCGGTGCTAGGGGATAGTCGTTATGAGCAATGTGGAGGTGCTCCGGGTACTCGAGATCAACTTCGAGTAGGAAGCCTTCAGGCGCGTCGTCTGGAGTTTCCAACACTTCGTCGAGAGTTGGACTTTCCCAGCTGAATGCTCCAACTGGTAATGGCTGTTGCATCGCCCAGCCGTACAAGTTATTAGCGTCGAGATACATGATCCAGTTTTCTGGCTTCGTGGTATCGTGATCTGGGCATTGTGGATTGTTAGCCTTTGCGAAGCGCTTAGATACCATCGAGATTCCACCTCTGAGGCCTTTCTCTACAAACAAATGCATGTCTATATCGGTTAAAAGTTCGAGTTCGATCTTCGTCTTTTTCAACAAAGCGTCCCATGCCATTCCTGGTAAGGAGAAGTAGTTAGCCGGATCCAGACTATAGTGCTTCATCGATGTGTCTCTGAAGGTCTCGAAGACATCCGCTAGTAGGAGTACATCCGTACGGAGATACAAGTCGTGATAGTCACCCAGAGTTTTACAATCGAATTCATTCCATACTCGTTGAGCGTGTTCATAATCCGCATCAGAGATGTTCTCACGGGTCAGCCTGCTGTAGAACGCTTTTTTGGGTGGAAGTCGGTCTTCTTCGAAGCGGTGGTAATCGTGGATGTATTCGTAACAATAAACGCCCTTTCGCCTCAACAGATCTAATTTTAACCTTTCGTTATGAGCGAAATTTTCGTTTATATACGCAGTTGTGACTTTCAGATCCTCAAGCGACAGGTTTCCTGATAATTTATCCAATGAGCTGTTTAGAAACTGGAGGCTGTCGATGAACTGTAGTTGCCCTATGTTGAATGTCATGTATTTCTCCATATTGTTTGGGATGCAGTTAATTTCAGTTTCCTCATCCTGTGCGGCCTCACAACTTCCGATCGCTTGCATGATGAGATGACTGTCGTAACCTCGCAGATTGTGGAAGACCACCGGTACCTTACACTTATCGGGATATATTCTAAGTTTTAAGTTGCACTCGCTGTGAGCGGCATCTCGGTACTTACCGGTAATGTGGCAGTGGTCACGAACTCTGTCCGCTTCGAGCGCATCTCCGCAGATGTGACATTCGATAGCCTCGCGGAATGATTGACGATCGGCCGCTGACATAACCATCTTAGCTGGGGTGGCCAGCCTTTGTTTGATAGAGGCTAGCTCGCCTTGTAGTTGTTGTAGGAACTCCTCCACGGCGTTTTCTCCGCGGTATAAAACTGGTTTCTTCGTGCGGCCATCGTATCGGACCACTATATAACAGAAGCTACACGGTTTCTGCTCAGCTATCTGTCTGGTGTTGCTCTCGTTGGGATTCATGGCCGCATTTAGGACTGGCACGTTCAACGCCTCGAAGTCTGCGTATATGATATACGGGGCTCGCATCTGTTTACGATGGTTCTGGAATTTGAGTATATTTTCATCCTCTTTTGGCATCTCAATCCGCTGAGGCTTCTTACTAATGCCCTGACAATCCTTGATATGAGCATCCAGCAAGTCTTGTCTACAGAATACGTGTAGGCAGCGACGGCATGGATGCTTTCGTCCTTGAAATTTGCTGTTTTTATAAACCATGCGGGCTAGATCCTTGATCCAGACATAATGAAAATTTTCATTTGCGTCGTCGGCCAGTAGTAGAAGGTCAAGATTGTGGACACTGGTCCGGTTTGAAATGTGAATTGGATACAAAGCTTTATCCCACCCGAAGACTGAGACGCTTATATTTGGGTTTTGACGCTCAAACTTGTCGATATCTGTGACCTTCACTGGAAATTCTATACCGTCAAAGTTTAGCTCGAGGAGGTGGGCACGATACTTACTGGGACGATAGGGGTGTTGCCTAAAATCTACTGGATACATTGCGCTTAATATGGCCCACTCGAAGCATCGGTTATCTTCATTCTTAACATTAATAACCGTGCGAGGGGGGATGTACTTTGGTGTGGGAAAGTAGCTCTTCCCTCGGAAAGGCTTATATCTTGCAACACCGAGGTCTAGCGCGACAATCCGCCTCACCCTCCACCCCGACCCCTCATTGGTGTAATCCTCGAGGAGTTTTAGTATTTCGGCCTTGGCCTTCCGTATAGCCCCTTGGATTTTACCTGCATTGGTAATTGGCACTGCTGTGCTTCGAAAGTAGGCGGTATTGGTAATGATGCCTGGGGGCGCGTTGCCACCATACACATTATCAACGGTCGGTGCCAACTTTTCCAAATCAACAGTCAACACTTGAGAGTATTTCAAACCGCCATTTTTAAAGAGCTCTTCGTTTAGCTGTGACTCAATGTTGTGCTCCATTGCACTCAAGAAAGCCAACGCATCTCCTTCCAGCCTGTGGTTTAGAGGTACTTCTGCACGAAAGTCTCTCAGAAGCTGATTGGCGAGCTCTCTGTGCACAAGAAAGGGTGGCGGTCCACCTCTATCCTTCTTATTTAGGAGTGGGTCGAATTCTGTCAGAATGGCCTTACGTTTTGCCCCTCTATGCTTGCGCACTGGAGGAATTGGCCTTGGAAGCAGTGGTTGTAGTAAGCGTCTTTTGACTGCATCTGGGATAGGTTCGTCTAAGATATTCTGTAGAACAGCTCGAAGAGCTGGGGGACCAGTGAACTCACCCAACAGTTGTTCAATTTTTTCATTCGTAGACAATGCCATAGTTATAAATTATTTTATACTACTATGGCAAACTTTTCTTTAATATAATAATTATGTCGTTTGTTCAAATGATAATTTTTGCTTACTGATGTTCGTTTGTCTCGTACTCATCTGTATTATCTCAATACAATAACTATGTCGTTTGTTCAAATGATAATTTTTTATTCTACTGATATATTTGATAGTCGCTTCCATTCCTTATTAAATTCACGGACTAACCCACCACGTCGTATTCTTGATTGAATAGCATAATAGCCACACTTCATGCACTCACCTAATTGGTTTTTGATGCCCCTCCCACATTTGGCGCAAGGTTTTGTCCCGCAACCGCATCGGAGTCGTGCTAAATGTTTGAAACAGTACTCCCCAATGCATCTGTGGCAGCAGAGAGTTGTTTTGCCTATCATAAGCCATTTGCAAAAGTTTTGCCCTAGCATTATGTTTTATGTATACCACAACCTATTCATTTATTTAAATTAAAAAATGACCCGAATGGTTTGGGCCGGCCTCGTGGGAGGTTCTCGGCCGGCCTTCATTTTTAAAGCCGCCATAGCTTCTTTGGTAGACTTAGGGCTTGAGCAGTTCTAAGCAATGATATCCAAAGGCACAGCTTTAAAGCCAATCTGTTTATAAGGGCTAGTTGGCCACGAGAAGGCTTGGATGCACTGGCTTCCCGCCGCACAAAATACGCTCTAGTAAATCGAAGAAACGTCTCGTAGATATGTCTAGATTTTGTAGCATAATATGAATTATGTCATTATAAGCCACCACGGCTTCTGGGGCGCCTTAAAAGTGGTGTCCCCTTATTTTAAAAGGCGGTGGCGGCTTGTAAGCGCTATATAGCATCTACTAACTGTAATAATGCAAAGCGTCAATGACAATTTCACCTTCAAACTATGCAATGTGTACTGTTCTGGCATACAGTTACATGTTTACTGTAAGTAGTGTATGAATTTGAAAATGCTAAACCATGCAGTGTTAAAATGTTTTTTTGCTGACAGTTTTCAATGTTCACTGTGGAAAAATAGTTGCATATTGCTGATTTTTTTAGTTAAACTTTTTAGTTAGCAACTAAATTTTTTTAGTTAAACTATGGTTTTAACTAAACTATTTTTTTTTAGTTAAACGAGTTCTTCCTTAACTAAAATTTTTTAGTTAAACTAAAAGTTAGCAACTTTTTAGTTAACTATTTTCTATTGCCCATCACTGCATATACATAGATACGAGGATAACAGGGCGATCGCGGGTGGCATTGAATTTTAGACAATCACGGAATCAACTTCCATGTAAACGGGGCATTTAAAAAAGCCCAGTAGAAACCTTGCTGCGACCGACTTCGTTTGGGGCAAACAGACTGCAACATGTGCAGGAAACACCATTAAATTTAGGTGAATACGCAAAACATTTGTATTTCAAGATCTCTGATCTACGTAGCCGACATGTAATTACCTTTCTACGATCGATGCGCGTAGTGCTAGGCCACGCATATGATTCTGGTGGAGTACAGAATTCAGTCAGAATTCGAAATTTTTTGGCATCAGTTAACTTCGCTTCAACAGCTAGTCCCAAATCATTCTGATGACCAGGGATCTCGTCCTAAACAAAAAAGAACCGGAACGCCGGCGAAACGGCGATTGCCGAAGGCAAGAAGCCCCTAACGACTAGGGGGTTTGGGGGAGCGTCGTAAGCTCCCCAGCGGGGTCTGGGGCGGAGCCCCAGAAGCTGACGCAATTTTGAGCATTTGATGCCAAAATGGAGTACATTTTAGGCTCTTGTTTACCTCGAATTTTTCAACAATGATTTAGAAAAAAACTACCTAAACCAGCGCTTCAAGCGCCATGTTAATCTTGAAATTTCTAGCTAAAACTGCCAATTTACGAAGTAAATTTTAGTGCACAATGCTTAATTGTTCACAGTGGGTACCGAGACTGCCAATATATTTACGCGACCCAGTGAAGTTTGGGAACCGTTGGTCTAATGAGAAAGACATTTTTATTAGGATGCATACGTTCTAATTGTCTGACATGTATGTAAACCAGAGTGTGTTATGTCAATTGGTCAAATAAAGAACATACTTACTTACTTACTTTGACGGCAGCGCTTTGAAATCACGCGAACGTTCGCGAGGGGACGCCACTGTCGCGACATTCCCGTTTTTTAAAAACGGGCTTCACTCTGGCATAGCTAGGATTTTTACCATAGGGGTTGCGTAATGCGAAGCAGTAGTCTTCAGAGGTGAGTTTATAGGGCGATCTCCAGAAGCATAGAATGCTAAACAATCACGGAATCAACTTTTTCGATAATATTTTCTTATTTTAACAGATTTCACAGAGGCTGAGTAACACTTAAGGTTTAACTTTGTAAAGGCATAAGTAATGTTCCACAAAGTGAAGCAGATTACTTATGTAGAGCCTACTACTTTAAAGAGCAAAGCGACAACTACTATTCTGAATTGGTACTGCATGGGACCCTGCTTCTCTCTCTCTCTCTCTCTCTCTCTCTCTCTCTCTCTCTCTCTCTCTCTCTCTCTCTCTCTCTCTCTCTCTCTCTCTCTCTCTCTCTCTCTCTCTCTCTCTCTCTCTCTCTCTCTCTCTCTCTCTCTCTCTCTCTCTCTCTCTCTCTCTCTCTTGTTCATCGTTTAAAGTCTTTTCTGTTTCCGCGAGAGGCTCACATACATGCTGAGAGCGCCTCTGATAGTTCGCACTTTGAGAGGCGCTTTATAACTTCCCAGATACCATACCATACCATTCTGAATTAAGAAGTTCGTGGTGCTAGGCCACGCATATGATTCTGGTGGAGCATAGAATTCGGTCAGAAATCGAAATTTGTCTGCATCAGTTAACTTAACTTTGCACCAACGGCTAGAACAAAATCATTCTGATGACCAACGTCTTTTAATGTGCCTAAGTTCTCTGATTGAGCAACTGAGACTGTTTTCAGTGACACAGGCTCACACACAGCTATTAAATCGTTTTCGTTAACAATGCCAATGGAATATTTTATTATCTGTAGTGCAAACCTCTTCAGTCCCATTTCCACCTTAGGCCTAACAGTCGTTGCTGGCTTGCTTTTTTGGTGAAGAAATTCAACAGATCGGTTTCTCTATAACGCTTCATCATCTATATTTATTAAATTTAAGCAGCTAGACTTAAAAATGTAATTAGAAGTCGTTCTTTTTTGTTTGAAAGTAAACGAATCAAAATAGCGACTGTATTCTCAACGTGAAGGACTACTATGATACTATCACAGCAGGCCGAGTAACATGAAGAACGAAGACTGCAGCCGTATACAACAGGGTTGTAGAGAGACATTGAAAGAGACATACTGCGACAGAGACAGAGCGAGAGAAAACGAGAGACAGACAGACAGACAGACAGACAGACAGACACAGTAAGACAGATAAACAGAGATAGCGAGTAAGAGCGAGTAAGCGAGGGAGTGAGAGAGCGAAAGATCGGAAAGACAGACGATCATATTTCAGGCATTTCTTAGCGCTGGAGCTGACTGACATACCCTTACAGTGTATGAAGTGGTTGGGAAAGGGAGAATCTGGCTGTATATTAGTGTGCATGCAAATGAACATAATCTCATATATACAACTGCCATGGGCGTCTTTCCTACTGAGGGTCACCCAGGGTCAAATAACTCAACCCATTAGGGTGAGGGTCACTTACACAGACAAAATACTATTATATATACGTCTGTGGCCCTGTGTATATAGCGTATACACCCTACATGGTATATTCTGGCTGCAGAGAGGCTGAAATCTACATGGGCCATTAATAATCCGCCAGAAAAGTATAGGAAGTAACGAAAAGACGCTCTAGATACTAGAAATTTTCTCCAAGAAAGAACCGGTACGGCGTTCCGGTCGTCAAAAAAAGAACCGGAACGCCGTTCCGGTGCGTTCCGGTCCCAACCGATCCCTGCTGATGACCAACATCTGTTACTGCGCTCACCCCTAAATCCTCTGACTAACCAACTGAGATTGTGTTAAGTGACACAGGCTCACACACAGCTATTAAATCGTTTCGTTACCAACATTGCCAATTGAATTATCTGCATGAGTGCTAACCTCTTCAGTCCCATTTCCATCATCACAGTCATTACTGGCTTGCTTTTTGGTAAATAAGTTCAACAGAGCAGTTTCTGTGTAACGCTTCATCACCTATTTATTTAATTGAAGCACTTAAACTTACAAATTTAATTAAAAGTAGTTTTTTAAGTAAACGAATGAAAATAGCGACTGTATTCTGAAAATGGAATATTATCACAGCAGGCCGAGTAACATGAAGAATGAAGACTGCAGTCGTGTGTAGACAGCTTAGTGTACAGGCCACAAGGCTTGTAGAGAGACATTGAGAGAGACAGACTGCGACAGAGACAGGATACGAGAGAGAAAGACAGACAGACAGAAAGAGAGCTCAAGAGAGCGAAGACAGATGAACAAAGCAGATATTATTTCAGGCATTTCTTATCGCTGGAACTGAGTGATTTATCGTTAAAGTGTATGCAGTGGTTGAACACCTGACTGGGAGAATCTGGCTGTATAGTAGCGTGCATGTGAATCAACATATCTACATGTACAATTACTGTGGGTCGACCAGGCTCAAAACTCCAACCATCAGGGTGACCTAGACCGAGGATCCGGGTATAGAGGTCGCCTTCTATTCCCAGCTTCCTCGCCTAGACACCACACTTACATACGTCTGTGGCCCTGTGTATCATGTATCATGAAGCATCCATCATATACAGATTATAGTTGATACTGCAGAGAGGCTGACACACGTGCCTTGTTGTGGCACTTTTGAACATCATAGGTTAAATATGTCATCAGATGGAACAACTGGTCAAATTTAAAATTTGTGCGCCAGTGCGAAATGAAAGAATAGGGCCCTAAAGCAGAATCTGACTTGGGGTGCGTACTCACCTTAGCCCCCCAAAAATAATGGTGTGTTTCCAGTAACAGAGTTTTAAAAAACTGGGTAGGTAGGTAGGAAAATATTTTTTTTGTAAAATATTTTTATACAATGCCATTTCATAGCGACTGTATCACCTTTTTGTTTTTCTTACGTTTTGAGAACAAGATGTCACTAAATAAACACCTTGCTAAAAACAGTTCAATGTTCTTTAAACTTATCTGTCAGTAAATTAAATTTTAAAAATGTTTTTTTTATATATGCTAGAAGGCTAATATTTTTAAAGTGTAGTTCATTGATATCGTTTTCTGACAGCCATCAGCGATAGTATAACGTATGTTGCATATGTATATGTTGTATGTATGATGTACGTATGTATGTATGTGTGAATTTATATGTGTATTAATCTTGATGTGTATGTATGCATTTATGTATGTATGTATGTATGTATGTATGTATGTATGTATGTATATTGTATGTATGTGTATGTTGTATGCATTTATGTATGCATGTATGTATGTGTACATTTATATTTGTATTAATGTATATGTGTATGTATGCATGTATATATGTATGCATTTATGTATGCATGTATGTATGTTGTATGTATGTATGTATGTATGTATGTATGTATGTATGGATTGTGTGCATTTATATGTGTATTAATTTATATGTGTATGTATGCATTTATGTATGTATGCTTGTTGCATGTATGTATGTGTGTGATGTATGTATGTATGTATGTATGTATGTGTGCATTTTTATGTGTATTAATGTATGTGTATGTATGCAGTTATGTATGTATGCATTTATGTATGTTGTATGTATGTATGTATGCATACTGTATGTATGTTGTATGTTTGTATGTATACTCCGGCGGGCTCCCAGAATAGCGGACCCGGAATAGCGTGCCGTTACCGAGCAGTCGCCCTTGCGACCAACTGTTCCCTATAGGCAGGGCTAGTTGCTTAGGAGGCTGAGGCTGGCCTTGAGGCTGGTTGCTTTAAAAGAAGCTTTACTTATAGACTGTCTCGATGAAAAGTAGACCCCAAAAAAAAGTGTCTTAACTCGGTCAAAACGTTTAGCATATGCCTGAAATTTTAAAAACAACAACACTGGCCATATTACCACCAAATCGTAACACCGTTTGGAAATGTTGGTGAGTTTGTCAAGTTTATCAACGTTTGAGATGCAGTACTGAAAAGGGGAAATTTCCAACATAAAAATTTTTGACAAACGTTTAGGGGTCTACTTTTCATCGGGCGGCTACTTTACATTCAACAAGACAGTGCACCGAGCACGTGAGACCATTGCTCTGCTGTCCCGGGAGACACCCGACTTCTTATCCCCGCAGCTGTGGAGGACATTTTGAACATTAGCTGTAGCTGAACTTCTCTTCCTTATGGCTCTTGTATGTTGGAAATTTCCCATTTTCAGTACTGCATCTCAAAAGTTCATAAACTTGACAAACTCACTAACATTTCCAAACTGCGTTACGATTTGGTGGCAATATGGCTACTCTTGTTTTTTAAATTTCAGGCAAATGCTAAAAGTTTTGACCGAGTTATGACACTTTTTTTGGGGTCTACTTTTCATCGGGGCACAGTGTACTATGGCACGTACGATAATCGTAGATGTTGCTGACTGATACGACGATTGGATTTGGTTAATAACCCTGGCGCATAACCGTGGGAAAATTCCGGACTTTCGGGTCTATTATCTCCCAACCCTCCCACATTTGTAAAAAATTGACCATGGGAAACTTAAAGCCCATTTGTGCTCTAATTACCCTTAGACCTTAGCATAGGCGTAAACTCTGGGGTGGCAGCTGGGGCACGTGCCCCCCACCCCAATAATTGAGGAGCCGGGGCAATGCCCCCAAAAATCGAAAGAATTTCTTCAAATATTAAAATATGTTTCAATATAAACAAATTTCTTCAGAAACAGAAAAACAGAGACACAGAACTGAAATACTATCAGAAATTCATAATGAAAAGAAAGATTTCTTTTTATCTTCAATATCTTCAATATGAAACAAATTTACATGTAAACAAAAAGTCCCATTTCATACGCATTGATTTTTCATACGCACCGGAAGCCTCTGCTGACTGTCCAGACCAGAGGTGAAAAAGTTTTTTCGGTTTTTGATTTTAAACAAAAACAAAAGAAAAATAAAACCATAAAATTAGTTTAAAAAAAAATAAATTTCTTATTTTTTAGAAGTTATTTTATTAACCCTGATTTTTAATTTTCGGAAATCGCAACCGAATTAAACAGTTGGAGCTCTTGTTCATGCCATTTTTCATGATTTTTATGATCCGAAATCGGAAAATTTTACAAACAACCAAAACAACAAAAACCATAAAAACGAAAAAAACTAAAAAAAACAACAAAAAACAACTTTTCATCTTGAAAAAACTTGTTTTTTGCACCTCTGGTCCAGACCCCATATGCCCCCCCCCAATATTTTGGACAAGTTTACGCCAGTGGACCTTAGTCCTTCCTGTTCAGGTCTGCACATCGGGCGACGCTTCTCATAGCTCTAATTAACGGTGCTCTTATTTACATTGAAAGACCGCTGGTTTCCCACGGTCGTCTGCTTTAGTGAGCGCGCCTATAATGTCGCAATTCTGCACCTCTGGCACAGAAAGTGAGGTTTCAACTGTCGGAAACCTGCAACTCTGACACGAAATGGGTTACGAAAAAAAATTTCCCCAAAATTATCCAAGTCGCGCCAAAAAAGTGACTCGGTCGCGTTACCGGAAACATACCATTATTTTTTTTGGCCTTAGGGATTAGAATTGAATGGTCAACAACATCAAATGCTTTAGAGAAGTCAACTAACAAACAACACACATAAGAGTTGCTTTCTAGCATCTGGGTGACGTGATGTAGAAAAAAGGTCAGTGCACTGGTACAACTGCCGGCTGGTCTGAAACCAAACTGATCCTCTAGAGCTTCTCGGGGCAAACTGGGTCTGAGCCATTTAGAAACAACAATTTCTTCTGCGATTCTTGATAGGATTGGAGTTACAGATAGGTCTGAAGTCAGACAGGGTAGATGGTTTGGAAACTTTATTCACAGGCGTGACCACCGAGATGCGCCAATTATCCGGAATGGTCCCAGTTTCAAAAGAGCAATTAAACACATGAGTGACCAATTCTGCCAACTCGTAAGAACATTTCTGAAAGAGCCATGCTGATATCCCATCAAGTCCAGCAGCTGTGTTTCGCTGTGTGTGCAGAAGCATTTCAATTTTCAGTATATTCACGTAGGATTTATTTAATACGGTGCTGGCTCTTGTATTATTTTTAAGACTAAGGATTTCCTCAGTCGAATAGTCCGCAGAAGTTGCTATGTCAGCATAGACGTTATTGGCCAGATTGATGTCATCAAAGAGGCCTGACGAATTTTTAGTGTTGCCTGTCTGAGCAGTAGTCGAGTTTCGCTTTTGACCGCATCCCAAAGCTGCTTAGGTGTGGCATCTTGCACAGACGACAAACGTGTTTGTGTGTTTTCCTAGATCAGCTGATTGATTGTTCCTGCAAGTGAGTCTGCATCATCCATTCGAGTCTCGACCCTTCCTTCGAAGTTTATTACGCTTGTTTAGAAGTGACTTTATGAGAGGCGTTATGAAGTCTGGGTCATTGGTTTTTAATGTGACAGTTCTAGAAGGGATGCACTTGTCAATAAGCGCATAAATTGTTTGAAGAAACGTGTTGTAAAGCAGAGTGACATCCGAGGTATTAAAAAACGCTGACCAATTGTGCAAATTGATAGAGAGCCTAAGAGATGCAATATGTTGCTCTCTGCGGCCATACAGCTTTATTTTCCTTGTTTGCGAATTTTTTTAATTCGAACTTTTCGGTAACTTGTGAGATAGTGATCTTTTATTTTTGACGAAATACTTTAGTAGAGTTCGTATCAAATAATTACGGCAAGTTTTAATGTAGGCCTATAATTTGACATTTGGCCCAAATAGACAATTTGAAACAATAAATTTGTAATTAAACTGCGACCAGCGAGTAGCAGAAGTGTAATTTGATGATCGTCTAATTTCTGTCTTAATAATAAAGAACATTTGAAATAAACAGGAAATATGGCTGATAATTCTGACACAAATAAAATATCTGAACTGTGTAATATTATGAAAGGATTTATCTGGCACCAGGAAAAATTAGAAAACGATGTGTCACAGTTGCGTGGGAAGTTGGCCGTTTACGCGGGAACTTTCCCGCCAAACGTGCTGTTGCAGTGGCGAATGAATCTCACACACGCGCCGACATATCTCAGTATCCGTCCTTGGTAAAGGCTAAATATATAGCACTTGATGATAATGCCGTGAGTGCAGGAATGAGGGTCAGTGCTCTTTTGAGTTCCAGTCCGTCACACCATTTCCGGTCCTCTTCCGATGAACTAGGCGGCAGCAGAAGCTTAGGTCAACATGGCGATGTCGCTTACCCGTCGAAGGTTTGTTTCCGGTCAGCCGCTGCACTGCAACAGGGCGAGTGGTCGCAAGAGGGCGCCACGACCGCCACATTAATTCTAAGTTTGCACTTAACTGCTGATTTATTTTCTGTGTAGAGTTTGAACTGAAGCCGACTCTTTCAACGATTCCCAAAAGTAACATTGGAGTTGGAGTTGCTTATACGTATTTCTATGGATTCTTGCAACTGCAACTTCCTGGTATGATATCATCTCCTATTTCAACATTGCTACCTTAAATTTGTGTGTGTTAGGAAATAGTTTAGGTTTGGCTGTTAGTAGGTATCTTCAAACATCTGTTTAGCTGGACCGTGTCATGATAGTCAGAAAACATGTATGAAAGATATTTTAGAAATATTTACGGAAGGAGACAGAGGAACTTTGTGGTGCTGATAGGGAAAAGTGGACTTGAAGTTCTGAGAAGTGCCACCAGCTGCCCAAGCTATGGAAACTGTTTTCAATTTTTGGTATACCATGCATGTGTTTATAATATGCAGCAATGGATTTTAACAAAATAAATTGACCAGGACTGCCTTAACAAACTCGAATTTGGCCAATGGAGCATAGTGATCAGGGTCAGATAACTTTGCCTGCTCTCTTTGATGTGAGTGCAGTATTTGACTTGTACATTGTCGACCCTGGCATTCTTTTAGAGTGCCTCGAAAAGTCATTTGGCATTGTGAGTTGTCTTCTACATAGCTTGGGACTGACGTCATACAAGAACAAGTTTGGAGAGCACAATTCTTTTTAGATGTGAATTTGAGAAATATTTGTTGGAGCATGGGAACAATCATGTACTGGTATTGCGAGTGGTTTGGTGTTGTCAGGCAGAAATTTCAGGCAAGAAGTTCTCAATGTATATATAAATTTTTGAGTAAATTATAATGATCACCTTCTTTGGCCAAGACCCTAGGGTTCCGCGAACGTTGGCCAGACATGGGCGGCGATCCCGGGGGTCGAGGGGACAAGACCCTCACCTTTAACAGTGGGGAGACACAGATTTGTCCCCCCCTCCGCCCAAATTTTGAAGAAACACCAAAAAAGGGTAAACAGATTTTTTTTCGCGCATGTGCACGGAAACAAATGTCACCTCATTTTGACCAGATCAGTTTAAAAGTGTCCCCATCTGTCAAACAAGATCGCTGCCAGTGTCCAGGCCAAGGGTCAGAGGCGGCCTTTGACAGTTTTGTGCTATAGGCCGCTATAGGCGATACGCAAGGACAACACATATATTTCCATTTAATTTCTTATTAACTTAAATTTTGTATTAGTTTTATTTTGCCGGAATTAGCCTCCCTTTGAGAAATGCCACCCTAGGCAGTTGCCTATACCTAAAGCCGGTGTCACGAAATAGAGTATCCCCCATACAAGTATATCCCCTTAGCAGAATGGAGTATCCGGCCGGATGAATGTGAACGGGAGTGACTATCCCCCCTCCTGCAAACATATCCCCCATGACTCGTACGAAATTATCCCCCGTCAAAAAGTATCCCCCTGCAACATAATTACAAGTGGTGCGATTTAAGTCTGTTTAGAACTAAACATGTTAAAGTCCTCCCTGCCAGCAGCAAATGGACTTCTCTTCATGTGGGCTGTAGGCCTATGCAGCTACCTATCCATTTGAGATTGCTTCCCCTTTTGCGAAGCTGGATGTTGACTTCGGTGAGCCTTCAGAAATGCCATTTAAGAACTCCTTAATAATAATGATGATAATAATAATAATAATAATCGTAATAATAATAATAACAATAGATTATCAATTAGACACATTTTCAATAATACCTTATGCCTGTGAATTTTTATCCCCCGGGGGATGATTTTACATGATGGGGGATAGAAATGGTTTATCCCCCGGATACTTTATACTGGTAGATTCCATCCGGGGGGATAAATTTGTTCATCCCCCGGATAGTTTTAGGACGGATAGTCTGTCACGCGACACCGGCATTGCCAGGGGTTCTGCCGGAGTTCAAAATAATATAAAAAACACCAACTGAATTCACAAAAAGATTGAGCAATGATCAGAATTTTGTACACCTTTCAGTCATTCTTGCTAGACATGATATTCAAAGTTTAAAATTCTAAAATCTAAATATTGCACCAACATTAATTAACATTAATTAAGTAAGTATATTCTTTATTATACCAGCTGCATAACCGCACTCTGGTGTACATACATACATCGTACAACAAACAAAACGTAGAGCATGAAAACATAAAAACAAAATAAAATTTAAAAAAATAAGAATAAAAAATGAAATAAAAATAATAATAAAACTGGCAGCCAAGACAAAGGCCCCCTTCCGCTCCAGCCTATGATTTAACTTCGACAGAATATTTTTCCATCCACACGAAAACATTGCCCGAATCAGACAAGTCACCAACGATGAACTCCCACTCGTCCGATGTACACAGTTGACCGTTCAGAGTCCCTAGGCCGAGTAGCATTAAGAGCAAAGAACATCGACCGGCAGCGCAATCGCAGTACGCATAGCAACACTTCAACACACTGTCCTCGGTAGTTGACAGGGTACCGGCCCGCTATTCCGGGGTCCGCTATTCCGGGGCTCACTATTCCGGGGTCCGCTATTCCCAGTGATGGGCAATAGTTAACTAAAAAGTTGCTAACTTTTAGTTTAACTACAAAAATTTAGTTAAGGATGAAGTTTAACTAAATAAAAATAATTTAGTTAAAACAATAGTTTAACAAAAAAAATTTAGTTGCTAACAAAAAAGTTTAACTAAAAAAATCAGCAATTCGCAACTATTTTCGGCAATGAACCTTGAACACTGTCAACAACTCAACGTGAAACTTATTGATTAACACTGCATGGTTTTAGCATTAACAGCCTATGTTTTGAAATTCATACACTACTTACAGTATGCCTGTGACTGTAGGCTAGAAGTGTACACATTGCATAGTTTGCAGGTGAAATTGTCATTGACGCTCTGCATGATTACAGTTCACTTAATCTCTGTTATTGTAGTTAAAATGTTAATCGTAAAAAGTTGGAAAAAATTTAACTACTTTTTTTAGTTTAGTTAACTACTTTCCAAAATTAGTTGCCAACTTTAGTTAAACTATATTTTTATAGTTGGAAAATAGTTTTAGTTTAACTACAAAAAATAGTTTAGTGCCCATCACTGGCTATTCCACATACATACAACATACATACATAAATACAAATATTGTTAAATACCCTTATAATTTAAAGAAAATAAGCTTGGTCTAGAGGTATGATTAAACACCGTTTTATTACACAATAATAAAATAGACTGAATATACCTTACACAGTGGCACACGTCTGTTCACAAAACAAGTACAGGCGGTAGATATGAACATACAACTTCTTCTACAGCTGAAGAAGTGGCACTTCCTAACAACTCCTCTTCGTCACAGAGGAGTACTCTTAACATGAGCTAAAAAAATACACGATAAATAGCAGCGCTGTCGGCCTCAGAAGACAACGAGACAACGAGCCCTGAAAACAAATGGGTTTGCCTTAGGCTCTCCTGTATAAACTCTAGGTACAATTGAATGCTTGGCCGAGGCCTCATAAATACCCGAAGATCCACCTGGATCAGACACCAGAAAGCCAAGCCTTAATTCTCTCTCGACTTCTCCTTATATAGCTTAGGCCACTCCCTTTAAGGAACTGGTCAAGCATAACGAGAATATCCGAGAGTAGATAAGAGACAAGAAGGCAACATGTAACAGTATGTACAAACATGTATGTATGTATGTATGTATGTTCGTATGTATGTATGTATTTATGTATATACTTGTGTATGTATGTATTTATGTTGTATGTACTATGTATGTATATTCCGGCGGATCCCCAGAATAGCGGACCCTCGGAATAACGGACCCCCGGAATAGCGGACCCCCAGTATAGGGGACCGGAACCGTTGGCAGAAGATGTAATCGTAAGCTTGAGATTACGGAATCGTGGGAACCAGCTTATTCACAAGCACTCAGTCAGGTATACGATCAAAATCGGTCCCAGGCCAAGATCTAAAGGCGTCAGGCAGGCAGACGGTCAATTATGGTGGATGGTGGGCGAACGTGTACAATCAGGGTGCCTAACCTTAGCCGTGAATTTTTAAATCTAGCTTCCACTCGCAGGTATAGCTTTTTTTAGTTGCACAAATACATAGGCTACACTGATCCTAAACCTAAGCTCTAACCGATCCTCACAATGCAAAGACACCCACCCAGATGGTACATAGGCACCCTGATTGTACATGTTCGCCATAAGGGAAGAGGAAGAATCGAGATTTCTGAAAGAGCATTGTTTAAGTTTTGAGCGAAAGGCCTTTGGAGAGATATCAAGGAGGTGAGGTTCTGGTCAGCTTGTTGGATGGGTCACATAATTATCGTAATGGTGACGGAAATTTATTCCACAGAGGCGGAACAGCTATGGCTATGGAGCGATTTGCAAATTTTACAAGTTACAAGCAGTGATGGGCAATAAACTAATTTTATTAGTTGAACTTCAACTATTTTTAAACTAAAATAAAATAGTTTAACTAAAGTTGGCAACTGATTTTGTAAATAAGTTAACTAAACAAAAATAGTTAGTTAATATTTTTCCAACTTTTATGACAAAATTTTTTGCAATAATAGATGCTTAAGATAACTGTAATAATGCATAGTGTCAATGACAATTTCACTTTCATACTATGTAACGTGTACCATGTAATAACCACAAATTGCCAAACATCATCCTCTAAATCCGACTTTCTCAAACACAGCAATAAACACGTCAACCAGTGTAAAAATTCTCGGCGTGAAACTTGACTCGACAATGTCAATGGATTTCTAAGTTTCTGAAATCATCCGCTCCACCAACTTTCATATCCGGGCTCTCAGGTACATCCGACCTTTTCTCACAGAAAACCTTGCAAACACCATCGCTTGTGGGATAGTCAACTCTCGCCTTGACTATTGCAACAGCCTTCTCTACGGGACATCATCAAAAAATCTAACCTCTCTACAACGCATCCAAAACAACCTCGCTCGTGTCATATGCAACTCCCCATATCGTGCCAGCAGTAAGCCACTCCTCAAATCCCTCCACTGGCTACCCGTCAAGGAAAGGATCATCTACAAAATCTCCGTCATCACCTATAACTGCATCACAACACATACTCCGTCATACCTCTCCGACCTTCTTCACAACCACATGCCATCGAGAAACATGCGGTCATCTGGAACCCGAACCCTTGTCCTTCATCGGTGTCGCACTACAACTGCATCAAAATCTTTCACCTCGTCCGCCCCTCGAATCTGGAACAACCTACCAACCAACATCAGGATCTCTATGACTCTTGCCACTTTTAAGAAAAACTTAAAGACCGAACTTTTCAAACAGGCCTATCTGGACTGATCTCCCTGCTCCCAGTGCTTCTGAATCGTTGCATCGATTTCCTTTAGACTGTTTACGAACTATGGCACTTAAATCTCTGCTATTATTATTATTATTAATAACCTACTACAGTTCTACCAGAAAATAATTAAGACAGTTGTCAGTTGCTAATGCAAATTATGATGATCATGCAGTGTAATGCAGTTCACTTGACTTGAGTAATAAAACCAGTTACTCATGACAATAATGATCAGCAACAGCAAGACCACTGTCAAATTTCTATCCAGATTGTAAGATATTAAAGAAGGCGATCAAGTTTTTCATCAGACCTTGATGTGGTTCAGAAAGTTGGTTGTAAACGTAATATTTCCAGAGATGCTTTTATTCACACAAAATGAACATTTGCACTGAAGTTCTTACACTTGCTTTTGTCTTCTTTCAGTTTTACCTCGGTGAAGCAAGTAGTGACTAATAAACTATTCATTTTTACTGATGTAGCATTTAATTAAAATCTTTGCTATAGTCAACTAATAGAAAGAATAATAAAGACAAAGACCAATGTCGTTATTTACACTGCGCCTCACTACATACTGTATTCTATGCAGAGGCAAAACCAGTATTAATAAGTAAGTAAACATCGCGTTGAGTTGTTGACAGTGTTCATTGCGGAAAATAGTTGCATAGTTGCAGATTTTGTTAGTTAAACTGTTTAGTTAGCAACTAAAAATATTAGTTAAACTATGGTTTTAACTAAACTATTTTCTAGTTAAACTAGTTAAATCATCCTGAACTAAAAATGTAAGTTTAACTAAAAGTTATCAACTTTTTAGTTAGCTGATTACAAGTTAATAAGATTACTAGTTGCATGGGCGGCGATCCCGGGGGGTCGCAGGGGACAAGACCCCCACCTTTAAGAGTGGGGGGACACGCCATGCATCTGACCCCCCAAATTTTCAAGATACACCAAAAAAGGTCAACAATTGAAATAGTGTGTGAGGGCGAAAATGAGTTGTTAGTGTCTTTTCGACCCGAAAAGTTGTTTTGAGCAGAGAAGTATCCCCCAAAATAATGTCAAGAAGGAGAAATTTGTTTGGAGATTAATAGCTAAAAAAAGGTCGTGAGTTATTTTGAAGGTATGTTTTTTTGGAAAAAGTCACGAAAGTAGGTGGAGGACTAAAAAGGTTATCAAGTTTTTTCAAAGATGAGATGAAATTTTTTTGACAACCAGACCATGGTCGATTCTATTTATTGCCTCCACTGCGAAAAAGTAGTAAAAAGAGGTGAATGACTAAAAAAAGGTCATCAACTTTTTTAAGAGATGAATTTGTAGAAAAGTCATGAAGATTTTGTGGCAATGAAATCCAAACAAAGTTTTAAAAAATTTCTTTGGAGATGAATTCCTTAAAAAGGTCATCAACCAGACTGGCCGACTTTGTCCCCCCCCCCCCGACCTCTCAGACAAGATCGCCGCCATTGACTAGTTGCAATAACATTTTTAAATTGGACGGGTGAAGTGTGCTGGGTTCCGTGAGCAAATGAGTGTTTGTGTAGGGTTCCGTCACTACAAACTGTTGAAAACCACTGGCCTAGACGGTTATCTGGAATTCCTTTATATTTTTATTGTTACATCATCAACAGGTTTCTTCCAAGGCCTCAAAAAAGTATGTGAACAGGAGAATGTGAACTGGAATTGTGTTGTTAAGAAGATGCTGATCATCATACCAAAATCAGTCAATTCACCTCCAAAGTTAAGGGAATCTGGATCTATGGAACAGACTAACTTGACAGTACCGAAATTTGCATGTCGATCAGGAAGGGCGATGAGAGAATACACGGTTCCTGTCTACAAACTAACCCCTGTTGATGTAAGCTTTGTGCTTTTACTTGATTTACCAATGTTTTTCACTTGTACTTACATGTAATTTAAATCTGATACCATTTGTTTATTGGTAATCTGTTTAAAAGCTCGTATGTAACTGTTTTGCAACCTGCCGCTTCCAGCCCATGCTCGACTGTAAAACTGCCTCCACATTTAACTCCATTGTTCATTCAAAGCTTAATTACTGCAATCCCTCTTCCTGAACCTTGAATCCACCCAAATCAAGCGTCTGCAACTTACTCAAAACCAGGGCTGTCACTAGAACCCCCAAACATCGTCATATCATTCCCATCCTCAAATCACTCCATTTGCTAAAAGTCCCAAAGTGAATCCACTTCAAATTCCTATTACTAACCTACAACTCCCTACAATATTCCCAGCCCAAGTATCTCCGTTATCTCTTCATCATCCAGGCAACCCACTCCACCCGATCATCCTCCTATCTCAGTCTTTTTCTTGACCCCGGTCACTACTCATCTCAAGTTCTCCAACTGAGCTTGGAACGATCTCCCCCAGAGTTCGACAGATTCTCGGATCCTCCGTCGTCATAAAAAAATAGTTTAGTGCCCATCACTGACCCCGGTACAGAACCGAGTGTCGAGGCCTAACCAGGAGCTAGTTATTTAATTTGATTCTTTCCTCAACAGGCAGCCAATGCAGTATATCTCTCATATATTCTGAAATATGAAAGAATTTGTGACTTGCTCTGGCAAAAGGAGGCTGTTGTCCAAAAATTTAGTATTATATATTTTGGGCTTAAAATGATAAACAAAAATTTCTTTTTAAAATGTTGAAAAAATTATTATTCTATCTTTATTGGTTCCAGAGATATGAATTTTAGAATGTATTGCCACTCGGTGGTACAATTTCGAGAAAAACGCAATCAAAGTTTATTATCTTAATACAAACTCAACATAAATTGCAAAGTTTCAGTGTTTTTAACGTTAAACTTATGGAAATCACTATGGGAAACCCACCAAATGAGGCTATTTTTTAGCAAGCTGAATGCACAAGCTTTCCAATGAGGTATTACACATGGTATTCCTAACAGATTGAAGGCCACAAAACACTCTTGAAACTGGTACCCCACAAATTTTAAATTCTCGGATAATTTTTATCAATCACACAAATTTATTAAATTTGTCTTGAAATAGGTGAAATTTTATTAAATCAATTTGTTTTTATATAATATAAGATCTTATTTACTGATATGCCGAAAAAAACCATTATAGACAAATTTACACCTGATTGGAGTTTTGGTTAATTTCTCTTGTTTTATCATTGGCAACTTTCGCCTCCTTTTGCCAGAGCAAGTCACAATTTTTAGTAAATTGGCCACTTGCCTGGCAGCAGAGTTCAGTGCAGATTAAAGCTGAAGGATTCATAACTCGGACAAGCCTGAGAGGATGAAATTGCAGCAGTCCAGGTACCTCAGGACAAGGGTAGTTTCATTGTGGTGCTAAACAAGAGGTTTTCTTGTACCGATAGTTACTGAATCTAACCCAGCTGATACAGGCATGACCTGTACAAAGAGTTCACATTGTAGCAATGGAAAACTCTCCATCGATATGCACTTCCTGGTCATGGAGAAGGTAATATACAGATTATAAATCCATATGATTGCCCTTCGTCAATGTGAATCCTATATTGTAAACTTAATTGTTTCTTATGTTACAGTGTCAAGATGCATACTACATGTTGTTTGATAAACCATCCTGTCTGTATGCCTTGCATGAAGCACATGATAAGGGTTCAGCTGGTCTGTCCAAGAGTGAGCTCTACCAAGCAAGAAATGAGTTCTGTTTCACACTTAAGGGTTTGCTCAACCATCCACACAATCTGGCCACCTATTCAAACAAGTTCGAAATGTTGGTTTGGCCTGATTCTGAAGGTAACACAATTTAGAAATGCTAAAACACTGACTGCAAAAATTTCTTAAACTTGAAGATAAGTGCTTTCTTCAACTGGAAGATGAGCAATTTTTTAAGAGTAGAATGTTGCTTTCTTTTTCATTTTGCAGATATCACTGTAATAACAGATAATGTGCTTTTTAGTGAATTGCTGCAATATTATTGTTTTACTAGAATATTTGCTTGTCACTGTTTCATGAACGCGACAATGCAACATAAAGCTGGCCATGTCGGTTAGGAGGGCCCGTGTGCCTGCATTCGCCCAATGCAGGCCTTAGACAGCATGAGTACATTACACAGCACAGCCCTTGTCCCTGCATCGGCCAGTGCGCCTCCATCGAGCTTGCCCGATAATAGCCCGTGCGCTAGTCTGATGCACATTCCAGACAGCCCATGCGCATGCATGGCTCTCGCCCGATGCACATTTCAGACATTCCCGAGTGTTTATCTTACGATAGACACACAGAGGTGGGGAAATATATAAGATATTATTGTGCTTACTTTTGTACTGCATTTTATTGTAAAGACTGGTACCATACTAGATACTGTAATTCCATGTAGGCCCTAATTTTCATTGTCACTTGTGAGCACGAGTGAAGATTATTTGCATAGACATGGGATTATGGGCTGGAAAGGACGTAGGTGGTCCATTTGATTTGCATTAGTTGATGCCTTGTGCATTAGACACTCAATGAATATATGAATGAATGAGATTTACATGCCACAGGTCAATGCTTGAAGCAGAGGCATGGTCAGATAAGTTTACATTTCCTGAGAATGTGAGGAAATGCTAATATAAGAATCCATTATTAAAGACAGCTTAGTTTGCCTTGCCAAAATGGAAATAGTATCACATGATAGTAGTTACTTTTTCATATTGGCCTCCATCCTTCAGTCTTGAGGTGGATTTACAGCTGATTAGGTGACAGTAAGCCTATGCTTACCTTTTTTGTTTTTGGCTTTTGTTTTCTGGCTTGTTGTTTGACGCCAGTTTAAAGTTTGTGAAAATGTCTTGAATAGGAAGTTTCAAACCCATTAATTTATACAAATTTGCTTTTCCCCCAAAGGGAAAGAGTTGTCAGAATTTCTCTACCAACAAATCAAGGATAAACAGTTAACAGGTCAGTTTATGTGGCATATTGAATTCTGAGTAACAAGATTAACGTTTAATCCTACTGATGTAAAACACAGCAAATCCGAAATTCAGTGAACATGTATTTTGTAAGCCATCAGTAACACTGGAGCAGTTTTATAATGTGCTTCATTTTATCACATTCCGGTATAAGAGAGTTGAGAAATTTGATCCCAAGTTTAGACCAGTTTTGGAAAAGGACCTTCTGATAACACAACCTCATTTTAAAGCAGTTCTTGATATTATGGCTAACATGTGTTTCCTGGGTTTTTGAGACCTTGTGTATGTGACGACTTGATGCTACTACAGAAGCAAGATCTTCACTGTGAAGGCTCTCTCATATGCCAAAAAATTTCAAAATTCATTCCTCTGTTGTGGACGTTTGGCACCTCTATTTCCTCAAGGATAGGGAAAACTCAAATTGGAGGCAATATTTCTAAAGATAAACTGAGATTAATAGCTAAAAGAAGAAAGCATGGTCAAACATATTTCTTTTTTGGCATACCATTGAACATTTATTTGTCTGCCAGTGGTAGGCAGAACAACCAATAATTTTCTGTTTTGGGGGCTGCATCATTGGCCTTGAGGTGATAGTCTCCATGGTGTCAACTGTTGGGTAGTTCAGGCTTAATAGTACTGTGTGATGGAGAACCTAAGTAAATCCGGATTTTGGCTGGACTGCAGTTAGAGTCACTCTTCTAATTTCCTACAGAAGGTGTACCAGTTCAAATTGATGATTCTGTGCAAGCAGCCGCAGATACGGGGACTTATCTACACCAGAAGGGCATCCAGCACAGTACAGTGTGTTAGTACGACATTAATGTTTTGTACATCTTCTAACAACTATATCTTATTTGAGTAAATAAAAATTTGAATTTTAAGTTATGTTCCTCATTTAGAACGTTGAATAATGAGAAGCAAATAATAACAAATGATTGTTTCCCTAACTCCTTTAGATAGCTGACGGCAGATTTATTGAACCGAAGATTCTCAACACATTTGTTCAGGTTTGAAAGTGTAATGTTATGACGGCGTCCTTGTAGCCCATGGCTGTGATACGAAACCTTTGAAATTGTTATCTATATATATATAAAGAAGAAACTCTGTCTGTCACAGCGACTTTGACCGGGATGCATTTCTACAGTTTTAAAGCTTTTCACTCGAAACCTTAATTACTGTGTCGGGGTGGGCATGACACACCCAGTGGTCGGCTTCACGTCCCCCTTTTCACCGCTACCATGGTGTCCCGGGCAAAAACCTACCCGTCCCATGCATTTTTACCTGCTCATAAAAACTTACACTGAACCTATTTTCACTCGCCAGATGGCGCCGCCCGAGAAGATTCTCTGTGTTTCACGACCAATTCTCTGTCACCGGCACGCATTTCTAAAGATTCGCCAGATGGCGCAGCCGTAGGGATTTCAACTTATACCTAAATTTGTTGCTTATTCGCTACAGGGATTGAAACTTATAACCCCGGGCTGGTGGATGGAGGGTGGATGGAGGATGCTGGTGGATGGAGGGTGGATGAAGGATGCAGTTGGATGGAGGGTGGCTGGATGGAGGATGCTGGTGGATGGAGGGTGGATGGAGGATGCTGGTGGATGGAGGGTGGATGAAGGATGCAGTTGCATGGAGGGTGGATGGATGGAGGGTGGATGGAGGATGCTGGTGGATGGAGGGTGGACGAAGGATGCAGTTGGATGGAGGGTGGATGGATGGAGGATGCTGGTGGATGGAGGATGCTGGTGGATGGAGGATGGATGGAGGATGCTGGTGGATGGAGGAAGATGATGGCGCAGCCGCTGAAATTGTTTGAATCTAAGGGATGGAACAGACCACGAGACCTTGGTTCACTTGAGATGGCCGGAAAAGCACAGGGTATGGACAGGGGGCTACAGGGATTGAAACTTATAACCCCGGGCAATGCCAGGTAAACCAGCTAGTTATTAATACTGGTAATGCAAAACTGGTATATTGTAAGACATTTAAATAGATAGAGATATTGATGTGTTCAGCAGTATTATGAAGTATTTTGAAATAAAGTGATTTTATGTGTTACCCAAGATTATGTAAATATTTTATATCATTTCTGAAATTGTTGTAAATATCCAACTACACAATAATAAGAAAACACAATAATAAGAAATAACAGAGAACACAATTAGAGTAACAAACATACGTGGGATATACCTACGTTCTCTTGTAGCTGCTAGACATTTTAAAACGGACACTTGTTGCTGGTAAAAATTTACTGTACACCCAGAAATAGGTTTTTGGTTAAGTTGTTATTATTATAGTGCATTTTAAAGAACTGCTAAGTATGTTGTAGATCGTGATATGGAAAAATACCAATTAAAACATAACCCTCGAGGCTGTTGTGTAATCATCAACAACAGTACATTTTCCAACCCTCGCTTAGAAAAGAGAACAGGAGCTGAAGCAGAAAATGGTATGTATGCAGAAAAGCAGAACACAAGAGGCTTTCTCTAGATCAGGGGTGCGCAACCTTTTCGTTAGTGTCGGCCGCATTAAAGGGTCATATTCTCAGCACGGCCGCCAAGATATATGCTATTAGTTTATTTAAAAAAATACACAAATATATTGAAAAATAAAAAAACACGATTAATATTTTTCTACATCTTCAATTTTACTCAAATGTGTACCTAATGTAAGTTAGAACAGTAAAATATTCCACATTTATGGCTGCCTTGGTCATGGATATTGACCGAGAGGCGTGAGAAGTCTGCATGGAGACTCACTAGAGACCTTTAGCCGTATTCCAGACTCCAGGCTGTTGTCTATCAGTCTTTGTAGCCCCCACCTCGTTTTTCAAATTCTTCATCCAAGAAAAGGCCGCCTCACACATAGGCCTATAAAATTATGTGCTTCCGACAAGGCCCAGAGTATTTGTTGCCAGTTCTCAGAGTTGAGGGTATTCCACCATCAACTTTCACATCTCTAGTAAATTGCTTTCATCCTCGAAATTCTGTATGAGTTGTTCGTCGTTCTTTAACTCCACGGTCTCCACCGATTCCATTTGGAGGTCCAGGCGCATTTTCTGGCTCCATCAGATGAGAAGAAGCAACAAGTCACAGTGCTGGCAAAAACTTATTAAAATCATTGAATCTTTAAGTGAATTCTTGCAGCAGGGCATCGAGGACGACGGTAAAGTACGCGTGTTGTTTTTCTCTCCTAATCTAAGGGGATGACCTAATCCGGTCTCACAGCCGCATAATCAACGGCTGAGCCATCGCTATGCACGCCACTTAAGCATACAGCTCTACAGAATTGCATGTGTACACTGTAAATTTAGTTGGCCACTCTTCTTGCACCTCACTGTCGTACAATATAATGCAGTGGTTGGCTGTCCACGGCTAGATATGGATATTGTCTGTCTGCCACTTTGAGCTACATCTGCAGGGATGCATACTCAGATTGTGCATTTTCAAAGGGTGCATCAGTGTGGTGTGTGTGTGTGTGTGTGTGTGTGTGTGTGTGTGTGTGTGTGTGTGTGTGTGTGTGTTGTGTGTTTATGTGTGTGTGTGTGTGTGTGTGTGTGTGTGTGTGTGTGTGTGTGTGTATGTGTTGTGTGTGCATGAGTATAATACTTGTTAAATACGTGAAATCATACAGACAAACATAACTACTTGATTCACACTGCCTCAGCTTTGAAACAAAGGAATAAAAATATTTATGAATTAAATACACACAGCCGCCAATACATTACAATTAGATTATACGTCCACGGCTGCCAATTCTCCCTCTCACGGCCGCATGCGGCCGTACGGCTGCAGATTGCGCACCGCTGCTCTAGATAATCACAATCGATCGTAAACTCCAAATTTTTACAGCACTACCCAGTACACAGAGTTAAGCACAGGGCACCAGCTTATTCATGAGGATGGTCCAGAATGGTCAAGAGAAGATGCGAGTTCGGTTACCAGAGGAAGGAGGAAGAGGAGCTGCTAAGGTGGGTTTTGTTGAGGATTAGAAAGCTTGGAAGGATGATAATTGGATGGATTAGAGTAGGAAAGGACTGGATGGATTAGAGTAGGAAAGACCACTGGAAATATGCCAGTTCACTGTATATCAACCTGTAAGAAAAGAGTACTATTAAATTGCTACACCTCTCGTGTCTGACCCTTGTCTAAGAGTTCTTCTACCTTCAAAATAGTACCAATTATTGTATTATATTATAGCAGCAGCCACTGTTTAGAGTAGCAATGAGGCATCAGTCAGTTGTGTGAGCAGTTCTGCATTAAGAGAATACACATAGATGAATCTGTTGTTCTCTCAGTACTCACACCAGTTAAGCTAGCAAGCAACACTTGTATTAACTTGTTAAGTACTTAAAGATTTCTTTGCAAATGGCCAGATACACACGTGTATGCAAAATATGGATTTTCTTAGCAACTGGGAAACCAATGCAGTTCGTTGTTAAAGTATTCAGGCTGTTAGTACCATACCTGCCAATGGCTGTTCACGTGAATACTGGAAAAGAAATCAATTATGATCTTTATCAATATATGTGTCGTAGATATCAATCAATCAAACATTTATTTAGCGCCTCTTCAAGGAAGCTATTCAGAGGCACTCCCAGCCCAACCCCGGCGAAAGAGAACAGTCTTTAGAGCAGAGAAGAAAGCAGTGAATGAGTTTCGAGGAAGAGACCGCAGCTCATGATAATGATGACGGTGAGTTACGATGGGTCTTGGTATGATGAGTTTGCTAACACATAATAGCATAATGGAATGTTTTTGATGTTTTCAGACCGTCTTAAGGAGCTCTTCACTCAGTTGCACTTTAAAGTTGATCTTCATGAAAACAAGAGTGCCGCGGAGATGAAGACTTGTCTGGAATCCTACCAGGGTCTTGATCATTCGATGCATGATGCTTTTGTCTGCTGCATCCTGAGTCATGGAGTGTATGGATCTGTATATGGAACAGATGGCAATCTAGTCACCATTCTGTCATTAATGGAATTATTCTATGACGATGCTTGTTCCTCGCTCCAAGGAAAACCAAAGCTGTTTTTTATTGGAGCATGCCAAACAGAAGGTAATTAATTTCCAAAATGATTGGGACGTATATCTGGGGTCATGGAAAATGATAAACTACTGGTAGGTTAGTGGGGGTCAAGTTTCACTGTTAGCTGGAGTTAAAATGGGAGATATTTCTTAATTGTATTGTATTGTATTGTATCTAAACATTTATAAAGCGCCTCTCACAGTGTTCGCTAATCAGAGGCGCTCCCAGTGCAAAAGACCTAGTGAATAGAAAGTGGTTTTCAGGCAGCGGAACGAGGCACTTGGGCCACCAGCTAATAAAGAGGCACGTGTCAATGGAGGGAGTTGATTCTATAGAGTAGGAGCAATGCAAGAGAAGGCTCGAGTTTTGGCCATAGTGGTCCTGGCTCGTGGCACAAAAAGATCGTGGCGATTAAGCGATCGTAATGGACGGAGGGAAGTAGCTGAAACTGGCAAACGAACGAGGTCACAGAGTTGCTTGGGTGCTACGCCTGTATAAGACCGAAGGACTAAAGTGAGAACTCCAAGCTGAATCAGAGCAGTAAGGAGAAGCCAATGAAGATGATCGAACATGAAAGAGGAAATATGAGACGAGCGAGGAAGTCAGGCTATTAATCTGGCTGCAGCATTTAAAACAGTCTGGAGGGGGGAAAAGACGGACTTTTGGCAGAACAATGAAAATAGAATTACAGTAGTCAATTCTGGAGCAGATGAAGGCGTGGATGGTGGTGGTAAAAACGGAGGAGGAGACAGAGCGTCGGATTGCTCTAAGCTGTCTGAGATGAAAGTAAGAAGAACGGGTAAGATTAGCAATGTGTTCAGAAAAGATGAGCATACTGTCAAGGATAACACCAAGGTCGCGGACACTAGAGAGAAAAGTGAATGACGGGAATTTTTTAGCAAGAAGTGGGAAGTCTAGTTTGAGGAGCTGTTGATGAGTACCAAACCATATAAGCTGCGTCTTAGCTGGGTTCAGAGACAGACGATTAGAAGACGGCCAGAGGTGTAAATCGCGTGAGAGAGCATCAATGCGTCCAGTTAATGCAAGCTGTGCAGAGGGAGTGCCATGAACGAGCGCTTGAGCGTCGTCTGCATGCAGATGGCCAGTTGATAAGTGCTTGGCAAGTATAGCGGAAATGTCAGCCGTGTATACACCGTGAGGCATAAAAAAGGAAGCCTCTGGAAAAATCGTTATAACTCATTCAATAATTGATCAAAACAAATGCAATTTACGCAAAAACATCTATCGTTAAAATCAATAATTTTATTTTTTAAAAGGCCCTATGACAAATTTCCGCTAAATCGTTGACGTAATAATAATGACGTCATTAATTTTTCCACCATTTACGAAAATGGCGTTCAGTGAGGAAGATAAAGAGTTAAACACGTTAGAAAATTTTTAAGACAAAACAAACATTATGGAGCAAAAAGATTTTTAAAAGAGTTTCCTCATAAAAGCTGGTCTCGTGGTGAATTGGACAAGATTATTCGCAAGATTGATAGTACTGGAACTTCGCAACGTCTTCCCGGCAGTGGCCGTCCGCGCACTGCTCGAACTGCTGACAAAATTGAAGAAGTTGAAACACTTGTTTTGAGCCAGGAAGATTTCCGCAAACACACCGTACTCAAAGACACCATTTCCTGTACTTGCTCGGGAATTTGGTATATCTCAACGTTCCGTTAATCGTATTGTGAAGAAAGACTTACGTTTGATACATGAATAAACGTAGAGCACATGAATTGACCGTGGCCAACAAACAAGCTCGACTTGACCGCAATCGCCTTTTGTTGCGTCGCTAGTCGCTACCCAGCTAGCCTAGTGCATTTCATCTGGTTTACTGACGAAAAATTATTCACAGTTGCTTCTCCTAGCAATACCGTACTCAAAATGATCGTCTGTATGTAGCAGTTGGAACTCGAAAGGGAGATACTGCAGCCGACCACATTTTACACACACGTCCGCCGTTTAGCAAATCCCTGATGATGTCAGCCGGTGTTTCTTCTCTGGGGCGCACGTCAATTCACTTTGTTGAACCGGGGGTAAAAATCAACGGCCAATACTACAGAGATGTTTTACTCATGGAAGACCTTCTACCTGAAATTCGAGAATTCTCTGAATTTTACATTTTCCAGCAAGATGGTGCTCCAGCGCACAGAGCTCGAGAAACGGCTACACTTCTGACGAATGAACTCCTAACTTCATAATTCCTACACTATGGGCCCCTAACAGCCCAGATCTGAATCCCATATATTATAAAATATGGGGATGCATGCAGGAAATGGTGTACAAAACAAAGGTCCGTGATGTTGAAGATCTTCGTAAGCGAATCATGCAAGCTTGGAACGATCTTGACCAACGAATTATTGACTCGGCGGTGCGTGAATGGCGCAAGCGACTTCGCGCATGCGTAGAAGCTGAAGGCGGACAGTTTGAGTACAAACTGTAATTTTTTTTACATTGCCTGCTATTTAGCTATAAATTGCCTGAATTTCATTGACATTGTGTGAATATTGTTAAAATAATAACGACTTTTCCAGGGGCTTCCTTTTTTATGCCTCACGGTGTAGAAGGTAAAGAAGAGGGCCTAAGACAGAGCCCTGTGGCACCCCAAATTTAACTCTGACCCAATGGGTTCTGGAGTCTCCGCAGATAACCATTTGCGTACGATCAGCGAGGTAAGACCGGAACCAGAGAAGTGGGAGGCCACGGATGCCATATTAATGAATGTAGTTCTTGCATATGATCAGCATAATAACAAACCTGTTGCAGAAGATATTGAAAAATTTTCAGTAATTTAAGAGTTTTACGCTGATGACGTGGGCATTAACTGATGGCTGTTGGACTGTGCCAAATCACTTGATTTAATTTAATTTTTATCTGATTATAAGTGCACAGTTTGTTAAATAGCAGTTGAAATAATTTTTTTAAAGTTATACACAGTTGAATCTGAAACAGCAGGTAGGTTTGAGGTGTATAAACCTTGTCATATGTGTTACATATTAAGTACAAGGAAGTTTAATGTATGAAGTTTCTCCAAAATTGACTTGCCCCACTTGCAGCAATGCCTCCCTGGCGTTTCTTTTTCCACTTACGTGCGTGATCTGGGTGTGACCTTGGACCAAGAACTGGCCTTTTCAGAGCATGTGAGAAACATTATTATGTCAAACATGCTTCTATTACCTGTGTTAGAGTCGCGCAATACGTCGCTTGCTTACAACTCAGGCTGCTATACAACTCTGATGCATGCTTTCATGTGCTCCAGGGTTGGCTATGGTAATGCCATTTGTGCAGGCCTTACTTCTTCTCGCATCAGGCAGCTGAGACCTGTTTTAAATGCTGTTCTCGTCTAATTGGTGGCATACCTAGGTTTGGGCATATGTCCAATTTTATGTAGGAGGAACAGCACTGGTTACGAAGCTTACGTCAACAAAGTGTCGCCGTCGGGGCCTACGACCTCGGGCCCACCCATCTGAACTTCCGGACAAAGATGATAAAAACTATATCTTGCGCATTCTCTATAAAAGAATCTAAGTACACTCCACAATAACCCTTAACCTTTATATCTCTGTTTTTATTAATTCTGTTATCTATTCTCTTGTTTCTGGTTGCGGTGTGCCAACCAGATGTGCCTACTAAACGAATGTACATACATACAGTCATACATACATACATACATAAAAGCACCTTGAGTTTAAGATCGTGATGCTCATGCGTAATTGTTTGGCAGGCTTTGCTCCATCTTATCTTAAGGAGCTTTGTGTCTCTATATCTTTCATCACTGGTCACAGATTTCCCCACCTTGGTGCGCAAGGCGACTTGGTTGTTCCACCGGCCCAGACTAGAAGTTTTGCTGTGGTCAGCCCATCGTCTTGGAATAAATTTCCTAAACAACCTGTAACATGAAGCCCCTTTTTGCCTCTTTACTGTGAACAGTTGAAGACCTTTTTTCAATCGTGGTTTCACTGTGTTAGATCGAAAACGCCTCTGATGAGTCTCTTGAAGTGGCGCTGTATAAATTTGCAATTGCAGTTACAATTTATTTCATGAGTAGACTGTAAAAACACTGTTTGCTTTGTCTTTTTTGGATTTATCAGAGTCTCGATCATCGGGAGTTCAAAACACAGGAGGCACTGGTGGGTTAATTGCCAATGCTGATCCTGACTATGTGGCTCAACCTACACGTAATTTAGTTCCATCATCACATGACTTCATTGTCTCTTTTGCAACTCTACCTAAGACGGCGGCTTATGCACATCCAGATGATGGTGGGCTCTATGTACAAGCCCTCTGCAAGAACTTGAAGGAAGATTACGAAATTGATGTGGCACTAAGGAAGGTTTGCTCAGAAGTAAATAAACTTGTGAAACACTATTCAGAAAAAGACGCTGTGGTCTATACCCAGAAACCATTTTATATTCGTTCAACTTGGAAATCACTATTTTTGTGTGCTGAAGAGTAGTGTTTATTACAGGCCATCTTGGTATGTTGAGCATTTTTTGGTTGCAGTCATTTTGTGTACTATTTGTTTGTTTCTTTTCATCGTTTCGTCTTAAAGCGATGCCTAGTCGTGCCCCTCGTACCTGATGCTTTCTTTTTTCTACTCTGAGATGAAGAACTCACAAGATATCAAGTGTTATGTTAACACTTTAATGACGACCTGCATTGGTTTCCCAGTCGCTTTTAGTACACTCTCATTGTTAAAAGGTTAGGATGCATATTACGTTGACTTTTCCTACCTGATTATGTAGCATGCTGTTACTCAATATCTTTTCTAATGATATAGTTTAGAAATGCATTACAGGTCTTTGTTTCTGACTCTTTCACTTAATGTAATGATAATCTTGCATTGAGAGGTATTTATGTAAGAAAACGAATCAGTTTTTAAAGTGTACTTTTGCGCTAACTAGGAATCGACAAACAACAATCATTGTGCAATGGAGTAAGTTTAGATCTGTTTGTGCTTGCACTTTTCTCTTAAATTTGTTAAATTTGATATGTGTTGTTGAACGGTGTGTTCAGCTGTGTATGTTATTTAAGGTTTCAATCATATCTTGCCATTGGATGCTTTATGTTTATTGTTATGTTCAGTTTCTTCTGACTCCATAACTTAATTAATTTACTGCAGCTACCAGTATTGATTCTATTGTTTGTTTTGGTTACTTATTTTGTTATTTTTTAAAGCCCTGGTCTCATTTAAAGTAATGCTATTATCACATAACGTTATTTAAGGTTTCAATCAAATCTTGCCATTTACTGCTTTCTGTTTATTGTTGTGTTCAGTTCAGAGGTGCTCAATAGTGTTGTCACTGTAGTGGTTAGTGCGCTGGACTGTCAACCGAGAGGTAGGGGGTTCAAATCCGTGCCAAAGCAGAAATTTGGTTTGAGATTTCTGCTCCACCTGCACGAATAGCCAACTCAGTTATAATGAGTAAAGTGACTGTACACTCTCGGTGAAAAGTTGAGACGGTGAGGGAGATTCTGGCCACCCATCCTGATATGCCGAGGCTAAGACAATGAAGTCGCTAACACTTCATACTCATGGATGCCTCAAGACTAGCTTAAGGGACTGCTCTGCTTCTTCTATTCTCACATAATATTGATCTATTGGTTTTTAATGTTTAATAATCAGTTGCTGTTGTCTGTTGATTCCTTTCTGACTGTGAAAGTGAAAATGATTTTTGAGGTTTTATTCTTGCTAGTGGGACACAAAAGTTCATTGATACAGTAGGAAGAAAAAGAAAGCCCAGTGTACACAGGTAGAAGGAACAAGAAAAGTCAGTAGATGCAGGTACAGTGCCGGCCTTGGGGTCATGCGAACTGTGTGGTCGCACAGGGCCCGCAACTTGGGGGCCCGAAAATGTCACAGAAACTTAACATGAACAAGACACCCTAATAATAATAATTATTAATATGGTTTCGATTAAATATTCTTTTTGTCAATAAAATAAGTCAAATGATGCCAACAGTATAGTTTGTTTCAAAATATATATGTGCCGTAATATTTTAACTTTAAATTGTACTAGTTGTTCTTGTTAATAAACTACTAACATACAACAATTTGACTTGACATGTGTCATGAGGGTCCCATATAGTATACTTTGCATAGGGCCCGAAATATCCTAAGGCCGGGACTACCAGTTAGAAGGAAAAAGAAAAGCCAGTAGATATAAGTAGAAGGAAAAAGAAAGGTCAGGAGATCTAGGTAGAAGGAAAAAGAAAGGTCAGGAGATCTAGGTAGAAGGAAAAAGAAAGGTCAGGAGATCTAGGTAGAAGGAAAAAGAAAGGTCAGGAGATCTAGGTAGAATGAAAAATAAAGGTCAGGAGATCTAGGTAGAAGGAAAAAGAAAGGCCAGTAGGTCCAGGTAGCAGAGAAAAAGTCAGTAGATACAGGTAGAAGAAAATGTCTGTTAATTTTATAGCTAACTCTGTGGATTGTTTACGAGTATGGTTCTACACTGCATGCACTTGTTACTGGTGCTGAATGTACATACATGAATCATTTTCCGGTAAATGCATAAATTGACAATTCAGCTGTCCCCGGTCATTTCTAAGAAAACAATGCCTAGTCTGATCATGCTAAGTGATTAGATTAAAACGTTATTGATCAGTCAACAATTTAAGACCTTTGAAAGTAATTCAGAGCAATAAAATAATTTATTACAATTTATTTTGAATTTAAAATGTTCCACTCCGTTACCGTCCCTAGGCTATAGTACATATTGCTTTCGTCTACAATTTCAAAATGATTTGCATTAAACCAAAAAATGTGACTGTTTCTTTTATAATAAACATAACTGCATATTTCTAAATACAACTTAGAAACTTACAACTTCAGTATAATTTTTAAAAATATATTTTAACTTGTCCCCGGAAAATTATGTCCGCTCCGTTAAAATGTAAAAATTATCTCGTATCTCACAACCCTTCCAGTTCTTTGGTCCCGCTACTTAACACATCTCTTCTGTGAAGATCTATGTAAGTAAGTATGTCTTAATACAGGATCTGAATGCTAAGACAAATTTCTTACAAATTTTCATTTATTACGTACCTCATGTGTTTTTTCATAATACATCCACTCCGTTACTGCATTTTGGCAATGATTATGAATAAATATAATTTAAATAATATTTTTAATATAACATTTATAAGCTATATAATGAGTGTACCGACGATTAATGTGGACGCATGAGAGATAATATGATATTTACCGTGCTGATACACAATTTGTCCACTCCGTTAACTGTCCACTCAGTTACCATAAATGTGACCCTTGAGGTACTAAAATTTATTCCACTGTCAGGATAAGTCGTCTACTTAAATTATCATTTCTAATACAACTTATATAACAATATATGACATTTTAAATAAATTTTTGCTTCGGCAGACTGTTTTTTTTAAAGTTCACTTTTCACATTCTGTGCTCAATTCTCGACAAATGGTAACGGAGCGGAACTTTTTATGGTAATTTTTTATGTAATTTTGATGTTATGAGCATATTTTTAAGACAACATCATAAATATTTTAATATTTTTTTGTTCATTTGATCACTGGTAATGATTAGCTGAAGTGATTTTTATTTTGTTATTTGGCCAAAAAAAATACAGTCAACTTTACGTTGATTAGATTCCCTATTTTTCTTTCGGTAACGGAGTGGAACTTCGTAACAAAATTTAAAATGTGATGGAATTAAATAATCATTTGTATTGTAATTTCTTTTATATTTATTTTATAAACATTAATACTAAGAACATATTGGCATGTCAAACTACGCAGTAGGAAGCTGTCTACTATATATAAATAGCTCATATGTTTTGGTAACGGAGTAACGGAGTGGACACACATTCCACTCCGTTTTTCGTAGGGCTATTTTCTTTCTGCTAAAAACTTCATAATTTTACATATTAGTGCAAAACCAAATATATATTAGTGAAATAGAAATATTCAAGATTTGCTTCAAACAAAAATCAATGTAATTTGCCAAAAAAATTTTTTTGCTTCTTCAATTAGTGAATGTGACATATTACCGGAAAATGACTCACATAATTATTATTTGATGTTAATGACTAGAAATGTAGCGCTTTTGTGCAAGACTTGCCTTATTAAAGCATGCTATAAATGTTTGGTTGTATTGTATTCTATTGTATTGCAATAAAAGTAATACAAGTAATAACTGTCCTAACGATACATAAGAGCAAAGTCGTATGTTGACAATATATATTCAGATATGACAATATTCAGATAGGCCTATGGGTAATCACCAATTACCAATCTAGATTGGTACCTGGGTATTAGCTGGGACCCATATGGACTCTACGAGTCCCATGGGCGTCTGCAGGAATTTTTCAAGGGGCACAAATTTTGTAGGGGGAAGCAAAATGACGTTTTTGCATAGCTATTCATGGCACACAACACGTGACAACTTTAAAAATAAATAATGGTCAAGGACTTCTTTAAATAGGCTAATTAAGTGTTTTTCGCATGATCATAATAATCAACAAATATTATTTTTGTAAAATATTTGCAAAATCCAGGGGCAAATGTCCCCTTGCCCCTTCCCCTCCGGACGCCCATGACGGGTCCTATTTGGGAGTATGGGTCTTTTATGGGCTCCATGTGGGCATGCTGGTAGGGGTAGCAGTCAAGTCCTTCGCAGCATCCACGTATAGGCCTACTGGGAGTGGTTCTTTTGGCTGGTGGAGAAGACGAATAGACTAGAGGTAACACCGGATGCTGGAGTCTTCTATAGCGCCCATATGACTGATGAGAGTTTGTTTAGGTGCTTTTGTGGGCTATATATATATGACAGTCATTGCACAGTATAAATAACTAGGCCTACGTTGTTGTGTTTGACCAGGGAATTATTGTCTTTTCTAAATAACATGTAAACTAAATAAATATTGAAAACGGAAACTTGGTTTTGTTGTTAATTTTTATGAACTACTTCTCCACATGACACATTTTCCTGTATGGGTCAGAATGCTGGACTGGGCATAAGTAGGCCTATTCCTCTCAGCAAAATGAGTTGGCAAGAGAAAAATGCAGGTATTTTAAGACTGCATAAAGTTGGAAATGATGAAATGGGGTACGTATGATGGGAACAGTTGCTAGATATCCAAACACGACATGATAGGACGTGGACTAAACATGATGGATCTGACACTGGACTTGACAATATGACCGAAAGAAACAGATAATTGATTCGCGCCCATCACCGTCAATCAGCCGTCATCAGGAACATGATGATGATGATGATGATGATGATGATGATGATGACGACGACGACGACGATGATGATGATGATGATGATGATGATGACCACGATGATGACGATGATGATTGTGATGAATTATCAGTAAAACCAGGGCCTACTATCCCCCCCCTGTAAGCTGGAAGCAATCCCCCTTACTGTAAACCTCCCCTATTTCCCATCCCTTCTTCCACTACACCTCCCCACTCCCTCCCCCCTTTCCCCTCCAAATCCACACCCTCTCCCTTCCCCCTCCTGTACATTCCCCCTCTCCCTCCCCCTTGAAGTGGGGGTCCGGGGGCCCTCCCCCGGAAAAATTTGGATTTCTACATTGCCGTAGGTGAGTTTTAGCGCATTTTTTGGAGCAAGAAAACTGGCTTTGAAAACTATACATTTTAGTTCAACTGAACTGTTGAATTAATTTCTGCAGGGCTCCCAGTGCACTGTAAAAATTTTATGGGACAAGCTGTAATAAATATGGCACAGAATTTCAGTGCTACAATTATTGTTGTGTAGTGCAGTGAAAAATAATGAGATTATCAGGTCTTGAAAATATTCCTGCAAAATAATTGTCGGCTGGATAACACTGTAGTAGGCAGGGATGGAGCCTTTTACCGCTGCATATAACACCAGAAATGTGCACTCATAATGCAATCGTTAAAATCCCCATATATTTGCTAAACAGTGTCCTATATTGCCCAATATTTTAACATGTGTCCCATATTTTGGAAATTTCTAAATCAACAGGATTGTGAATGCTTTTCTTCAATTTTTTAAATACTTTTTGCATCTTTCATCAACAAAAAATAGCAGAACACAATGGCCAATAGCCAGTGTTTAATCTAGTCCCCCTCTTCTGGGAGGGGAAACCAGGTTTCTGGGGGGACAAGCCAATTTTCCAGACTTTTTCAACTATCTTAAAAAAGTTGATGACCTTTTTTTTTAGTCATTCGTTTATTTCATGACCTTTTTTAGGAATACGTCTCTCTGGGGGGAACCATATATCACCATGTATCCTGGGGGGCGGAATTAGCCTCCCAAAAAGCTCTCAACATTATAATATTGCCGGCCTCTGGGGGGAAACATCAATCCTGGGGGGACATTTACCCCCCCCCCCCCCAGACGTCTAGATTAAACACTGGCCAATAGCTAAAGAAAATCAAGTAATAATGATACACGATAACACTGCTTAGACACTGTAGGCCTATGGTAACCTCAGCAAATATTGCATGGCCCATAATACTTATGCATCACAATACAATACTTTAAGAATCATTAGTAATTAGTCACTTTATTAGTCACTAATTATTAGACATTAGTGACTGTGCCAGGGGGGGAAACTTTCCCCCCCTGGCACAAATTGGAAGCAGTCTGATTCCTTCCCCCCTACGTAGTAGGCCCTGAGTAAAACAATTGCCATGTTAGATTTAACATTCAGTGCTTCGATTCGTCTGCCTAGATCTCTCTCGGTCTCGGATGACATATTAAATTTTATATTGTCAACACGTGTAGGCCTATAGTTTAATTCGTAGCCTCGAGTGTTGTCACCTTTTCTTGGGTTGTGCTGCACATATCGAGGTGCATCGAGCTGCAAAAATACAGGGACGTCATTTTCAGCTGTTTTCAGAGGTCAGTGCATATGACGTCATTTAAGTATTTTTCCGGAGGGAACTTGGCCAGCTTGTTAAGTTTTGTAGTCTACATGTGCAAAACAATAAGCCAATGCTGCATGATGTCACTTAATATAATTAGGTTTTGATGAATTTGAGTAATGAATCTTTCTTTATATTATTACCCCTTTCTTCTTCCTCCTTTTCTTGTTCCATCATTTTCCCTTTTTTCAAAAATCAAGGGGTAAATGCCCCTTTGCCTCCCCCCCCCGAAATGACGTCCCTGGCAAAATATGGGCTAAAATACAACGTTTAAACCTAAACATAATGCAAGGAATAGCCCAAAATTATGTATTTTGTAAAAGAACTCTCAACTTCAAAGAGCTTCGCCCTCTTTACCCAAATAATTATATACTCGTACTCCGCGAATGCCATATGGCCGCCCTTACTGAATCGTAATCGTAATCGTAATCTCCAAACTTCTAAAGCGCCACTGGAAAGCCAAGCGCAGGGCACCAGCTTATTCACGCGCGCTGAAGTCAGAGTCATGGCTATGTGGTTTCGGAGCGTGTTAACACAAATTATCAGTCCTTATACGCATAGGCGTAATTTGTGGGTGGTACGAGGGGTACCCGTACCCCCCCCCCACTTTTTGGACTGGGGGGTACCGTACCCCCCACATTTTGAACAATGCCAATGAATATTTTATTATTGTGCCTTCCCAGAGATCGCAGTCTCACTGTCTCAGCCTTGTTTCGTGTATGTAAGAAATTGGTAGCCCCACTTTTTAGACCAAAGTTACGCCCCTGATTATTATTATTATTATTATTAAATTTCTCAGTCCCACTGTCCCACACAAAAGCTGCGTGATGTAAAAGCTGGTCTCTCTGACGTGGCTTTTGTGTGGCGCAGAGAAATTTAGATGATTTGTAATTGCAATTGTAATTGTAATTGAACATTTATATAGCGCCACTCAAATCAGAGGCGCTCTCGACCCGCATCACTGCCAAAACCGGCAAAGAGAAAGGTTGTCAAGCGTCTACGGAACTGAAGAGGAGAGAGGACAAGAAGGACAAGATTTACATTTAGGACCTACATTATATGCAACGTACATAATGGTAGGCCTACATCGTTGTAGGCCTATATATCTAAAACTATCATGAATGTTGCTTTGTCAATAATTGTGGTGCTATACAAATTAGCAAACGGTCCCGCAGAAATAGCTCTCGCAAACATAATTTAATATATTGGATATTTCATTTCTAATAAATAATATTACCACTACGACGCTACCTTATTTTATTATTTTAATAAGCGCTATTTATAAATGAGTTGACCCAGGTTTTTCGAGTTTTAAAAATGAATGACGTCATTTCAACGTTTGTTCATATATTCCGATGACGTCATCGTCTCTATAGTTTCCGCGGCTTTGTTGCAATATTGTTACTTTGCTCCGGGTGTTTTCTCGGGGACGGAGGTCTGCGGTGGACGAGGCGCTTTCTCGTTTCGACGACGGAGCTTTCGCCTGTGTCAGTAGTTTGTTATACTTTTCCCTGCTGAGCCTCTGGCGTGGCGTAAAACCCCGTAAGCTCATTGTTTGGCAGGAGGGCCTCTGGCGTGGCGTAAAACCCCGTAAGCCAATACTTTGTCAGTAGTTATACTTTTCCCTGCTGAGCCTCTGGCGTGGCGTAAAACCCCGTAAGCTCATTGTTTGGCAGGAGGGCCTCTGGCGTGGCGTAAAACCCCGTAAGCCAATACATTGTCAGTAGTTATATTTTTCCCTGCTGAGCCTCTGGCGTGGCGTAAAACCCCGTAAGCTCATTTGTTTGGCAGGAGGGCCTCTGGCGTGGCGTAAAACCCCGTAAGCCAATACTTTGTCAGTAGGCCTAGTTTGTTATACTTTTCCCTGCTGAGCCTCTGGCGTGGCGTAAAACCCCGTAAGCTCATTTGTTTGGCAGGAGGGCCTGTGGCGTGGCGTAAAACCCCGTAAGCCAATACTTTTTTGGTGTTTTGTGTTGTGTATTTCGGTCACTTCAATCATGCACAGATCTACACGGGCGTTTAATGCCTCAAGTTCATAGGCGCAATTTGGGGGGTACGAGGGGTACCCGTATCCCCACTTTTTGGACTGGGGGCACCGTAACCCCCACATTTTGAACAATTTCAATCAATATTTTATTATTGTGCCTTCCCAGAGATCGCAGTCTCAGCTTTGCTTCGCGTATGTAAGAAATTGGTACCCCCCACTTTTTAGACCAAAGTTACGCCCCTGCAAGTTATACGCCATAGTTGCCACAGGGAAATGATCTCTTGTCACAGGCATATCATTTTTATATTAAGTTATAAAGCTTTGTTCTCTAACAGCATGTATGGTAGGCCTAGCACACTATTTAACACAGAAGCAAACCTAGAAAAATATAGAGATTAAAAACAACCATTGCATTGCAGTTTTACAAATGACATTCATATGATGACGAACAAAAGTCAAGATCCAGAGCAGAATTAGCTACAATGGAGCTTTCTTCAGAAACAATTATTCTTCCGAGCTATATGGGCTCACAGTCTAAAGTTCTCACACTGTGATTTGTATAATAGACCTATCTTTAATTAAATATTCATTTAAGTTTTTCAAGGGTGCGCGTGTCGCCACGTACGTGTTAGAGCTACTGGGAAATTGAGGGAAATAGGCCTACGGGTTGCAAAGGAAGTGATCAAGTCCAAGGTATACGTCGATTGGCGATTTTACTTAGCTATGATTGACAAATCTCTGCAGCATAGCGCTTGATACAACTACTCTATGACAGTGGTTTTAAAACTTTATTTTTATTGTAGGCTACCACCAGGTAAAAAATCGAATGTTGGCGTACCACCAGCAAGGGTGAGATCAAAAATAACAGGCGAGCGCGAAGTCCCCGTGCAATTAGCCTAGGACCGTAGGTAGACAAATTTACAAATTAATATATAATTGTAAGAATGTAATCCTTTTGAATTTTTCGCGTACCACTTAGCAGTGCATATTTTAAGAAATTTACACTACTGGGACAAATTTCTTCCGCGTTGGAAAATCAAACGACGTTTTTGGAATTCCATCTTTACACCAAAAGTTTTTTTCATTTCATCTTTAAAGAAAGTTGATGAAATTTTTAATTTTATTTAGTCATTCATCCCACTAATCACCTTTTTAAAGGAATTCCTCTCCTTTTTTATGCATTATTTACTAATTTTCATTTTGTCCCACAAGTTATACTTTAAACATACATTGCCTGGGACAAATCAGCCTCACTGCTGGGACAAATCCTAAGACTACTGGGACATTTGTCCCACTAGTTATACAGCTAAAATATGCCCTGCCACTTAGCGACACCTGGCGTACCAGTGGTACGCGTACCACCGTTTGAAAACATCTGATTTATAATATAAGTAGCCTAGCCTACCATATTGACCTGCCCCATGGAAACCGGACTTGGACTTCATCTGGATTACTCTTTGGAACACCTCTGATTTGATGCAGCGCTCGTGAATAGGCTGGTGCTCTGCGCTTGGCCTTCGAGTGGTGCTTTAGAATTTTGTAGATTACGATTACGATTATTATATTCAGAGTTTAATGACATCTTAAGGCTCCCAGTCCCATTTACGTCCACCCACCATGACATTTTTTCTTTAACACACACACACACACACACACACACACACACACACACACACACACACACACACACACACACACACACACACACACACACACACACACACACACACACACACACCTACACACACACACACACACACACACCTACACACACACACACACACAGATAGAGAGAGAGAGAGAGAGAGAGAGAGAGAGAGAGAGAGAGAGAGAGAGAGAGAGAGAGAGAGAGAGAGAGAGAGAGAGAGAGAGAGAGAGAGAGAGAGAGAGAGAGAGAGATTATATAGGCCTACTTCCGAATGCATCTCTGCGTGGATTAATGATCACCTACCTTGGACTTAAATTGCATTATTCAGGTGTTCGCTTCACTTCTATATATATATATATATATATATATATATATATATATATATATATATATATATATAAACGTGTATATAATATAGGCCTATATATATATCGAGAGACAGACAGACAGAGCCTGAGTGACTGACTAATCGTTTAGATTAGTCATGGTCTTTTGACCTTTGACCCCACCCACGTGGATGTGTTTTGGGTTTATTCCTGAACTGGCCAACAAAAGTCGTAAGCCTAAGTCTGAAGACTGCTATAGGATGTAGGCCTAATATATACGGTGGGCCACGTTTAATAATTACTTAGGGACTCTGGGCGACTGGCGCACGGTTACTTAACTTATCGATTATATGCTGCATAGTATGATTCGATGTAACATTCATGATTAGGTAATTATTATAGGCTTTGTTGAGTGCTACTTAGAAAAGGCGCTATATCATAATTGATACATAGGGCCTACATGCAGTGTGATGCACGCATAACTGTATATGGCGACATAACACATAAGACTTACATTCATTCATGCATGCAAACCTATATACCTACATCCATATATATATATATATATATATCGTTTAGATTATCGTTTATATATATATATATATATATATATATATATATATATATATATATAGTACCGTGACGATACCCTTTCGACTTGCTGCAGCCGTGTTGCGAATTTGACCCGCTCTCCCAATTAGGAACACCTGTCTTCTGTCTCTTAAAGCACCTCTGTCCCATGTTTTCTTAGCATCTGTCTCCTTAGCAATAAATTATTGTCTCCTTAGCATCTGCCTCTTTAGCGGCTCATAAGGGAGCGCGTCGTCGACAGATTAAAGAGACATCGGATCGAGGATACACCCACTGGGTCACTGGGACCGAGGAGGGTCAGGAACTGACCAACCGACGACTAGCCGGACACTGAGGCATAAGCCTGCTCACACCGGACACTGGACACTGGACACTGGCCACGTCGGCGAGTACCCGCAGACGCCACTTTAGATTTTAGTTAGATGCTGTAGTTCATCGTTCGTTGGAGTTATAAAAGTTGAAAAGGTTTTCGTTGATTCTGTCTCCTCATATACCACGATTGTGGCCATGCTGACGAGCAAAGACTCAGGCAGGGTGTTGATATACCTAGAAGTCATTCAGGTTGGGGTCAACACTCGAACGGTCAGCGACTCGTCTTCGTTACACAAGTAACACTACGTACGTGCTGAACACTTTAAAAACTAAAATCGTCAGTATTCTTTATCGAATTAACGTAGCTTACCTTTGTCTGCATTTTCATGGGTATTAGTTGGGGCCCATGTTGGTTCTATAGGCTACCGAACTGTGTCGTAGTCGGATATATTAAGTCCAGAAATTGAGTCACGATCAGCGATTTCTTTCCGCGTAGTTTGACTGATGACTGGTGGATGATGAGGGGTCTGAGTTGTCACGCTTAATATGTAAACGAGTGTAGCCTTCTGTGTAGGCGGCGACTGAAGCAGTCGACGAAGTTTATGCAGTGATTAAGGCTGCAGGTGATCGAACCTGAATTCAGACTGAATTTCAACTGAGAAGTTATGACTAGGAGATGCAAATGCAAGCCCACGCCGACGTTTGCCTTATTCCTATAAACGAGAGGTTTGTAGAGGCGAGCACAGTACAATTTGGACAAGTGAAGGCATAGGTTTATATGTCATAGGCTTACTACAGTGAGGATTTCGCTACACAGCGTTATAGGTCCGAGTGTAAGTCAGAGCAATTGAATCTGTTTACTTTTCTTATGTGACTTTTCTCTACTTAGTTTTGTGGGTTCAAACCAGAATCAAATAATTTTTATCAGTTTATAAACTTAGTCTCAATCTAAGACGAATAGCTAAGAGTGTACGACGATATTAACCCGAATTAACCGGCTACAGCAATCTGCCGGATCTTTATATTGAATGAACGCGGGTTTGGTGGTGGTGGTGGTGGTGGTGGCGGCGGCGGCGGCGGCGGTTGTGGTGGTGGTGGTGGTGGTGGTTTGGTGGTGGTGGTGGTGGTGGTGGTGGTGGTGGTGGTGGTGGTGGTGGTGGTGGTGGTGGTGGTGGTGGTGGTGGTGGTGGTGGTGGTGGTGGTGGTGGTGGTGGTGGTGGTGGTGGTGGTGGTGGTGGTGGTGGTGGTGGTGGTGGTGGTGGTGGTGGTGGTGGTGGTGGTGGTGGTGGTGGTGGTGGTGGTGGTGGTGGTGGTGGTGGTGGTGGTGGTGGTGGTGGTGGTGGTGGTGGTGGTGGTGGTGGTAGCAGCAGAAACAACAGCAGAAGCAGCAGTACTAGTATAGGGACAGACAGACAGATATATGTATTCACTCTGAGAATTTATATAGCGCCTCTTCAAGATACCTACTCAGAGGCGCATTTATAGGCTTACATGTATACATACATTATTGCATATATATATATATATATATATATATATATATATATGTATATATATATATATATATATATATATATATATATAGACAATCTGTATTTCTTATATCAAATAGGGATCATAATAAGCCAGCTTTGTGTAGACTTACAGGCGCATAAGTTAAACTATGTTTTTCCCAATTTCAGGATAGTTGAATACATCGATCTGAAAATGTCAGCTGAATGCTATGCGCTGAATGAACTGGAAGCAGAGGCTAGAGCACTCATTCGTTGCCCCATCTGCCTGGAAAAGTTCCGTGTTCCAAAGGTGTTGCCATGCCAACATACCTTTTGTCTTGGATGCCTAGAGGGATGCTTTGCGGCTACCCAAGCGCAGCGTCTTGTAGCCGTCTCCAACTTCCCGTGTCCAACGTGTCGCAAGACTTGCTACGTTCCGCTTGGAGGCCTCGACCAATTACCCACTGACATTAAGATGAAGCAGATTGCAGAGCTCTGGGAGAAAGTGGAAAGCTCTGGCTTTCAGGCAAACGCCAACCAACTGGAACCGGTGGAGCATGGAGGTGGCAATTCTGCTCTCTGCGGGGTCTGCATTTACCAGAAAGTTCGACAGTCCGCTGATAGCTTTTGCATGCAGTGCACTAAAGCGTTGTGTTCAAAGTGCTTGAGCCAGCACTCGAGGACAGCCTTATTTCGAAATCATTGCGTGATTTCAATGGCTGGGCAAGATGAACAGTCCAGTCTTGTTGGTGACCAGTGTAACGAACACAGAAATGAAGCAGAGCTTTATTACTGCAGGGAATGTCAACGGAGCCTCTGCTCCGTGTGTGTCCTGCTTCCTGAGCATGAGACACACACTATACGGAATCGCACATTCGCGTCTAATGAACAAGGCGCGTATAACCTTTCAGACCAGCTCGGGGATCTTGAACTGAGATCAGGAAAACTTACCAGAGCAATCAAATCGCTTGATTACCTGAAGAAAGAGATTACAAGACTGACAACCGAATCAGAGAAGGATATTGAAAGCTCTTTTCGACAAGCCAAACAGAAGCTTAAAGACGCGAAATTGAAGCTGATCGAAGAAGTGAGGGTAGCTAAGGAAGAAAGACTTGGTCTGGTAACTTTGACAGAGAAAAAGTTTCTAGAGGAACAGAATTCTGTCAAGAAACTAAATGATTCCCTAAGAAAGAAACTCAGTTGCAAGGACTTAACGCCAAGAGACGAAGAAGCGATGAAGAAATTGGCAGAGGATCTGCAAAAACCACAACCGACGTTATTAGATTCCTCCCTTCGTCATCACATCTTGTTCTTTCCCGACATCGATGTCAGATTGGGTAAAACAAGAGTTCAGCCTTTAGTAGGAATCGATCCATCGTTGTTTCCAAGTGAAAGCGACTTAAGTGGAAACCCACCTGTTTTAACTGGAGGTGCAACGGAAAAGAATCCTGGAAATGGTGGCAAAGACAGTTCCGTGGGAGGAGGTTTAAAGACGAGCGCCGCAAAAGAATGTCACGGCAGGAATCTGGCATCCGTTGCTCCCCGCACAGCAAATGAAAATCAGAAGGATGCCTTACTTCAGACTCTGGTTCGTACGCTCAGCGTCCGTGCTTCAGCAGCCGCAGCTAGGCATCATTCATTCTCGGTAGTCGGAACGAAGCATGCAGCTGAAGATTCCATCAGACATGACACTCCTCATGATGACTTCATTAACTGCAGGGATTGTTGTTTCCTGGACAATGACCAGCTATTTGTCACTGGTCAGAGCAGATCATCATCCGAGGGACTCATCAAGATATTCAACACTAGAACACTAGAGGTCGTTCGTTCTTTCGACAGATCCACAAAGATGAGACCTTGGGGTTTGGCCAGTTGCCAAGATCCTCTTCACCCATCCTCCGTCCTCGTAACTGACCAAGAGGGCAACACAGTGAGCCTGGTGAAACCAGACGGCACAGTGAAGGAGCTGCCGATGTCACTGGGAACGTCAAGGATCAAGAAACCCACTGGAATCGCCATGACCAGAACTGGCCAATACGTCATCACGGACACGGCATCAGCAAATCCACGCGCCAACAGAATCGGATTATACGCTCTTCGCTCTGGAAAACTTCACCTGGTCCGACGGTTGGCCGGGTTTGGATCGGGTGACGGGGAGGTACTTGGAGCCAACTTCATCTCCGTCGATTCCGGCGATCGCGTCTTAGTATCCGACTCGGAGAGTCGCAACATCAAAGTCTTCAATCTCCGTGGAGAGCAGCTTCTGAAGTTTAGTTCCTGTGGACCGGACGGACAGGAGTTGCTACCCCAGGGTCTGGCCGTCGACAGTGCAATGAACATCATTGTGGTGGACCAATCAACTGGAAGCGTGGCCCTGTACAGCCCAGACGGTAATCTGATGAACAGCAGTATCATACGTAATCTGTCAACTGCCTGGGGAATCAGCTACAATGTCGACCAGTCACTGATTGCGGTTGCAACGGACTTAGGACCAAAAGTTTTCAGGGTTTAAACGCAAACAATCTGTTGACCACCCGCAGACCTACATGAAAGTCTAATCCGGATGGTCCTTCAATAACTGACATTGCTTAAATTGCCACAACTTTCAAGAGATTTTGCTTACTACCGCGATCTATCGTTAAATTTTACCTGGTATGGCCATTTAAAACTCCACCTTAAAAAACGTGTATCAAATTCTTTGTGCTCTCTGATTTATCGGACTATAGGCCTAACTTATGAAATTGTCCTGTCTTTAGGCTTCGTTTTGAATCGCCAATGTTTGATTCCGTGTGCGTTAGACACCAGCATTACAGAAGCTACTATTTATTCGTATTAATTAATTATTAGCAGTAGTCTTTTGAGGCCAGAGCTTGGGGTAAGTCTATAGGTACATGTAGTCTGCAGGTACTATAAAATATATATGGGCCAATATAAGGCTTCTGACCTAAGTTGGCCTAGAACAAAAGACGTGCCAATTTCCGATCTAAGTAGGGCCAACATTGGACTAAAGTTGGTTCGAATTTGGGCTCAGAAGATGGGAAACAAACTGTAGGCTCTACTAATTGTGTGATTTAAATTAATCCAGTGCATTCCGTTGCAGACTGGGTTCGTATAATTATGTGAAATCAACGCTTCTTTCTTAACCTTTATTTAGAAACTTTGTGAAACTATGAGATATGATGACGGATTAACAACTGTCGCTAGCCCATCTGTGTTTGCACGTATAACAAGCCTCTAAACTTTCTAGAGTGTACTCACTTTCTATAGCGTGTTTTCGGTCCATTTAAACTTTAAAGCCTCATAAAGTCCTTTCAAAACTAACCTATCAGGTCTACCCTGACAAAAGCAGCTAATAGATTGCCAACTATCTTAAAAACCGAAGCCCTAAATTATGGGCCTATAGGCCTACGCAGGCCTCTTAAGATTTTGTCAGTTGCTTTGCGGAATATGAACATTGGTCTTTACATAAATATAAAGGTCGCTATTCGAATAACGTGGACACGACTTATAGGCCTGTAATATCCTATAATAACCGAACTCAGACCCTGTCACGTTCACGGAATTTGCGGGCGACACAGGTATACACGCGCTTTGGTTAGCATTGCTGTGCGGAATATGAATGTGTGTCGTGTGTGTGTGTAGGTGTGTGTGTGTGTGTGTGTGTGTGTGTGTGTGTGTGTGTGTGTGTGTGTGTGTGTGTGTGTGTGTGTGTGTGTGTGTGTGTGTGTGTGTGTGTGTGTGTGTGTGTCGCGTATGAGTGCGTTTGCGTGTGTGCGTGTGTGTGTTTATGTGTTTGTATTTGTATGCATGTGTGTATGCGTGCGTGTGTGTGTGTGCGCGCGCGCGCGTGTGTGTGACAGAAGCCAGCTTTTACATGTCATCAGTCGTTGTTAACTGGTCGAAGCGTTTCGGATATCATATTGATCGTTGTCGTACAATCCGATTTTACGGACGGTCGGCGTGAAAGGCGTGTGTAGATGTAAGCCCCCTCTATAGATATCCAGCTCTTGGATTCTCTGGGGGTGGAGTGTTGTGGGTGTTTCAGCTGCCTCAAGTGTATGGTCCTACTTGGGTTTTCGGCAATGTGTGCGATTCAGCTGAAAGGTGGTGGTTGGTTGTGGTGGTAGTGCTGTTAGCGGTGGTGGTGGTTGGTGGTAGCAGAGAAGGTGGTGGTGTTTGGTAGTGGTGTTAATTCAGCTGATTGTATAGGTGTTGTTGACGGTGTAGTTGTGGGTGTTTCAGCTGACTGAGGTTAGGTCGTGGTGTTGATGGTGTTGGCTCTGCTTGAGGTATTCCTTGAGCCTCGGGGGAATCGGGAGACGGTCGACCAGGTCCAGCCTGACGTGTCGCAGGACGGCGAATTTGCAGAGATGTTGCAGGGAGTGCATGCACCGGAACCGCGAGAGAGGGTGCAGGAGGCGCACGGGGGCCGGCGGCTGCCCGGGCCCCCGCGGCCGTAGGTAGTAGAGGCACTGGCCCCCTCGCGACGACAACATTGCGTCCTCGATGAACTCGACGATCGTAACAGCACTGCAGTGCGATCTCGGCTGAGAATAGAAGCTGAACATCCCTGAAATCATTATCACAATTAGATTATTATTGTCAGCTAAGAGCATTTCTCTGAAATAAAATCAGAATACGAATTAGACTAATTCTTGGCTAATAAGAGAAGCCGAACATCCTTTAAATTATCATCACCATAATAATATGTACGCGCATAAGAGTTCAAGCTTAACATGCATGAAAGCATGAAAGCATTATCAAAATATAGATGATTCTATTGGCTAAATGTATCAGTCGAACATACCTAATCTCATGCAATCTGGCTTAATGGGAGCTAGAGTAAAGACCGATATTTACGCAGCATCGCAGACAGCGAGCAGTTCTAGAAGAAATAATAGCAACAAAGATACTTTGCTTCAAGGCTGAACTCGTTAGACCAATGACAAGTCAATGTTTACATAGAGATATATGCCATGGAGAGGAGAGGTACGAGACAACTGGGATTATATATAGTCGACGTCACTTAATTGCATAACGGATAAGTGCATAATTTCGCTTACATGTATGTGCATAGTAGCTAGACGGTGTTTTAGTATAGGGTATTTCAATGGAAAACAACTCCGGGTATATGCATGTTGCAGATGTGCATGATTCGGCTATGTGCATAGCCGAATACAGGCCCGTTATGCATTGCTCTGTATATATGCTGAGATTCAGATGCTATAGACGTTCACTGTTCACTGATTTGCAGATGGAGAATCATTGGTTCACCAACGTGGTTTTCTTCGAGTTGTTAATGCAGATGAGCAAAGTACACAGCAGATGAGCAAAGTACACAGCAGATGAGCAAAGTACACAGCAGATGAGCAAAGTACACAGCAGAGATCTGATCTTCGAAGAGGTTACAGCCGCAGATAATTAAAATGAGATGTTGTCTGCATCATTCATTTATAATCCAGACGCAGATGCTTATTACAAGGATGCTCAGTGCTAATACGGTGCAGGTGGGTCACGGATACAGGTGAGACCTCGCTGTTCTGTTACAGAACCGGGCAGCGTGGGGTCGTTAGGTGCATGCCTCTTGGCACTTTCCAAGAAGCTACCTATTCACAAGGACTTAAAACAAGCATGAATAAGTGCCGGGACATATGTATTCCGTGAGCGTGCATTCAGTGAACTGCAGATGGAAAAGCGGAGCGGGTGGAAAATCGTCTATTCAAGGAACGAACTGAACGATTGAGAAATCCTGGCACTTGAACATCATGCTGAAGTCTTGAATCAGCCACTTGGGTTGAAATAAAAGCCTGGGATCCTTTTCTGCAGTGTCTTCATTTTGTATCGTTCGTTGAATACCAAAGAAACAACTGAGTTTCCATTACGCTTCTTAAGCACTCACCAACAGATCGATTAGTTTAAACTGTATACAACAGTACAAGAGTAGAGCGTAGCATACACTAGCAAACAATGTCTAATAAATGCAGATACTAATATACATGCAAACAATATATGTATATATTATATATATGTTTGTTTGCATATATATATATATATATATATATATATATATATATATATATATATATATTTACAAATGCATAACCTACACAATTTATTTTCGCACTAGGCAGAGTGAAAATGCAAAATAAAAACGTGAGATATTTTTTAAGTGAAAGCCCTTCCCCACTGGAGAAATATATGCCTAAGTTAAACATACATGCTGTCTCACAGTTTACATACTGTCCATGACAGAAACACCAAGTCTGTTCAATAAAGAATGACGCTCGTTCCCATAACTGTCCATTTTACGACGGGTATTACACGAAGCTAAAATGAATTCATGAAATTTTAGCATAACAACCTACCCTATAGAGACTTGAAGCCCAAACTGTCTAAATCTGCAAAATAAGACTCCTACTGACTCCGAAAGTCCTCATATATCCTGCAGAGACAATAGTAAGAACTCTAAAAGTAACAGCGACTGTCTGGTTATAGGTCAGAGTTGTAGTGCTATAGCTGTAGCGTGAGACAATAGGAGTCTCTCGTCTTGATACAAAACTGAAGCCAACCGACGTCATCTTCTTCATTCCCATTGTAGCAACGAAACAATGGACTGCAGGACATAATGCCACCAGCTGCTTGCACGAAAACATATCCTCTGTCTCTGTCTACCTCTCTCATGCTCTGTGTCTGTCCCTGTCTCTCTGTCTCTGTCTCTGTATGTATATATATATACATATATATATATATAAGTAGGGCATGCACGTGCAACAGATTTGTTGTACTCTAAATGATCATGCATGCTCACAGGACTCATACGTCGATACATCTTTAATAAATATATATTTATATATGTATATATATAGGGTCTATAATTATATATACGGCCTATATATAGACTATGATATTAACATTTAGGCAAATATTAGCACATAGGCCTATGTTGTGCGTGCCCAATTTATAAACCAAGCAGACAATTTCTAACTGCTTTTACCGGTTAGCTCTGGGCTTTTCAGCGCTTTGCTGAAACTGTTTTGCGTCGACCATTATTATACATAGCTACATTGAACGTCGACGTCAAGCACCTAAGTCTATATTTATTCCCAATTGTCTCTTCTCTTCCCTTCAGGATATGTCTCTGACGTTCTCCCTTGGCGCTTTGCTTTGAAGCGCCATCTTTTGAGACTTGTCTTGTGGAGCTCACCTAAATGTACACCGTTTCTATAGCTACCGTTTGACCTAGACCCCGACCATGTATGCAGTGAATTTATCGGATCAGATCGTTTGTAATGTTGTTCTTCCCAAATGCACTAACGTTAGGCCAGATTTGGGTTAACGTTAGACCAGATTTGGGTTAAGGTTAGACCAGATTTGGATTAACGTTAGACCAGATTTGGGTTAACCTTAGACCAGATTCGGGTTAGCGTTAGGCCAGATTTGGGTAAAAAGGAAGTTTAACTTGGATCAGGTTTGGGTTGACATAGTTTAAACGTGAGAATAGTATAGGTTAGCACAGTTTAACGCTGGACCAGAATTGAGTCACCATAATTGTTTATGTTGCCTCAGAATAATTGGACTGACAACGCTCGAAGTGAGCCAAATATTAGGTCCATAAAACTTGTAAGATTTGACGCTGGGCCAATTTAGGAAAACGTTTTTGTTTTCGTTTCTGCACATAATTGGCCTCTTGAGCGAATCCAGGTAACTTATGGCCATATATAGGTCTTTAAAACGTGTCTACCAGCGCAAATGCAGTCAATACATAATTAAAACTCTTCCCTTAATTAAGTGCTCCAGGCCTACTGACCGACTTCTCTTGAATGTTGCGCACGAGCAAATGTCCGTGGTTAAGCAAAGCACACAACGGCAGGCGTTGAATAATTGTAATTATAAATAGTAACTTATATTGCGCTGGTTTATAATGCACAAGGCGTCAACCGAACTTGCATCAAAACCAAGCCGTAATCAGGTCAATAGCCAGAAGATCAGTACTATCAGACAGAGAGGCAAAAAGTCTGGGGCAGGGCCGGATTAACATTTTGTAGGCTTGGTCCCAATATTGTGTAGTATTAGACGTATCTAACAGAATTGTCAACCAAAAAGTGTTAACGAAATTTAAACTACAGAACAGATATTTATGAACTTAAAACTGTTTACGACATGCTTTCATAATAGAAAAACTGTCAACAATAGGGCCTACCTTAAAAATGTAGCCGTTGTATAATTTCACACTCAGTGTTCATAAGTGCTAAATTTGTCAGTCTATCTTGTCCCATCGTAGAGCTTAAAGCATTTTTGATGCGCTTTAGGTGACTAAACAACAGGGCCGGATTAACAAATGTGGTGGCCCTGTTCAGTAAAACTCTGGGGCCCAGCCCCAAAGAATCACAACAAAAGGACACATAGAACGTGTTATAAGCCTAATCAATGAATCAACAACATTCGTCTATTATTAATTCGTGCCTTCTTTCTTTTTGTACACTATGAGTAGGTCTTATACTTATTGAGTAGTTAAAGTATACATTTTTACGCTACTATGAGACTTACCGAATAACAATAATTAGAAAAGTTTTTATTTTGCATGTATGGGGCCCCTCAAGTGCGGGGCCCTGTTCGGCCGAACGTGTTGAACATGCCTTAATCCGCCTTTGCTAAACGACCTTTCACCGCTGCAGTTAGACACAGGAAGTGTAAGATATATATTGGCCTACGCAGAGCAATGCAAACATTCGGAAATCCTGATCGCAATGGTATTCCTTAATTATTTCCAACATTTGGAGAGGCGATGGCTTGGTTGGCACTGACGGCAACTGACACAAAAATGCCGACGCCCGACGGTGATGGACGGAAGAGGCTATAAGCAGCCTCGGCAGAGTAGGCCCTAAACTGTCGTGGGAACACCAACGGCCTAAGGGAGCTAGCCAGTGTTTAATCTAGACACCTTTGGAGGGGGAAATTTTCCCTCAGGATTCAGTATTTAAGTTCCCCCCAGAGGCGAGAGAGAAATAAAAAATATTATATGAAGTGTTATGTTAGATGAAATTCCGAAAACTTTTTTGGGAGACGAATTCCTAAAATAAGGTCATCAAGTTTTTTCTGAGACGAATTCCTAAAAAGGTCAGCAAATTTTTCCGACCGCCCTTCGGACGCTGGTCGGTCCCCTCCAGAAACCTTGTCCCCCCCAGAAGAGGGGGACTAGATTAAACACTGGGAGCTAGCGGTCACAAATCTAATAATAATAATTGTCTTACCAGTCCGTTTGCAAGTGACTATCGTTGTTTGTTTGCAGTAAAACTAGGGTGTGTAAACCGAGCATATTTCAGTTATTACATGTTAGCGATGTAACATTTGAAATCTAAAGCAATAGCTAAAAATTTTAAGGTGTTTTAGCATATTAATGGTAGGCCCCTTATATGTGAAATGTTTAGTATAGGCCTGGGTCTGTGTACCCACTGGAACCGTGATTAATCCAGGCTTGGTCTGGTGGATAAGCAATTCATAAAGGTCAGTCGTAAGCTCAGAACGAAATGACATGAACTACGGAACAGAGAAATGAGGAGAGAGTTCCAAAATCTAGATCCAGTTAATTAACGCAAAAGCTCCTTCATCAAGAACAGTTCCAGTCATATGCGTGACCGGAGAAAGCTGATCAGACGATCTGGCAGAACACTGATAAGTTTGAGGAATAAGGATTGATTTTAAACACTTTGGTTGGCCAGAATTCAATGTTTTATATATAACACATGAGCCTCAATTTCAAACACACATCCTTTGCTGAAGAGGAAGCCATTGCAAAGACATTATAAGCACAGAGTTAGATGTTCGCATTTTGACGTATATTAATGGCTGAAGAATACATGTAAGTTGGTTCTAGATTTAATTGTTTGTAAGTAAAAGCGTCAAGTTACAACTGTTTATCGAGCTATACAACACCTTGGGCCGCGAACCAAGGTTGCTTAGTCGCTGGGTTGTCTTTTCTTTGGATGTCTATTCGTTGGGTTGCATCGTCTCTGGGTTGTTTGTCTATTCGTTGAGTTGTCTATTCCTTCGGTTTTCTAGTCATTGGGTTGTCTATTCGCAGGGTTGCCTATTCTTTGGGTTGCTTATTAATCAGTGGTCTATTCTTTGGCTTGTATAGTCAATGGGTTGCCTTGCCTTTAAGTTGTCTATTCGTAGGGTTGCCTATTCTTTGGGTTGTCTTGTCTTTGAGTTGCCTCGCCTTCGGGTTCTCTCTATTCGGTGAGTTGTATATTCTCTGAGTTGTCTAGTCGTTGTTGAGTAATCGTTGGGTTGTATAGTTGTTGGTTTGTTTAGTCGTTGCACGGTCTAGTTTTAGGTTGTCTTTAGTCCTTAGGTGTGTCGACGTTAGGTTGTCATTTCAGTTGCGTTCAACTAGCCTCGCTATCTTATGACGAGAAATAGCATAATAGGAATAAGTTATTTGGTGGATCATCTTGTGACCCTCAAATGGAAGTGAAATAGGAATCACTTCGAATTATACTTCTGTGACCACTGCCTCCCATCATCATCTCTTCATCAGGTCGCAAGAGACACTACGATTGCAAAACTCCTCTATGCCGCCCCCGCATTGTGGGGATTTGCCTCAATCAATGATCGAGATAAAATAGACAGATTCCTTCTAAGGCTAAAGAGGTTCGGATACATCGAGACGATTGAGATTAAACTCTTTCAAGCCATTATTGCGAATCCATTCCATGTGCTGCATCAGCTCCTTCCTCCGCTTTATGCACAACCTTTTAATTTAAAACCTATAATATATACCCCATAACTTTGTCCTCCTTAAGAAAGATGACAGAAATTATATCATCCGACGCTCATATTGCCTTAACTCCAAATCATAACTTGCTTATTCATTGTTTCTTAGTTGTACTTTCTGTGACCAGACAAGGTCTTGTCATTCTGGATTAATAAACGAAATATACAATACAATGCAATACCATTTGTTTAAACTGTCCGTGTAACACTACTTTTATTCTACAGCGCGTTAACGGGACAAGCTAAACCGTTAGTCTAATCTCCGCGGTGCAGGGAATAATTATTGTGCTTTATTCCAGACATTTCTCTAGACCTATTATAAACAGCCACACTAAATCAGTCCATACTGATTGTTTACCACTACAAGTTAGCGAGCATTCAAACACACCGTCCATGATGCTCGTAGATCTTATTCTAAAGGATGCCTCCGTGATTTCCTATGCTACTCGTCAGTAATTTATAGATAGCCTATTCATCTTGTCATGCCTTGACTATCAACATGCTAGCTAGGATTTTCTTTGAAGAAGATCATACAAATTTACGATACCCCATTTATTCCTGACAACCGGAGAGCTAACTGTCATTTAAAACCATGCTTAAAACTAACTTCTACGGACACAGATGATATGTAATGTGTCACAGTGATGTCGTGTATTATTTCTGCAATCTGTCAAAATGACGTCATATATTACTTCTGCAATGTGTGAAAATGACGTAGTATATTGTTCCTGTAATCTATCAAAATGACGTCGTATATAAGTTCTGTAATGTGCTAAAATGACGTCGTATATTGTTACCCGTATATTCTGTAATTTGTCAAAATGACGTCGAATATTACTTCTGTAATGTGTCAAAATGACGTCGTATAGGCCTACTACTTCTGTAATGTGCTAAAATGACGTCACATAATGTGTGAAAATGACGTCGCATATAACTTGCGTAAGGTATGAATGTCACATTCATATTTTACGCAAGTTATATGCGACGTCATTTTATATGACTTCCGAAGGGAAGCAAATGACATCCCACATGATTTGCATAAGGTATGACTGTGACGTCGTATACGACGCATGACGTATGAGTCCTTTGTGACTTTCGTGAGGTACGAACATGGTATATACCTTTATAATGTTCGATTCGTGTGTGATGCGTCGATCCAAGCGACCGGAAACTGAGGCTGAGCAGGTAACGATCATCGGAACTGTCCCTGACGAGGAACGTTCCATCCGGACGATTGGCCAACTTCTGTTCCGCTTCCTCAAAGCTCAGAGGACCCCAGTACCAACTGCACTGTAATAACAAGTACCAATTGCATTGTAACAACAAGTACTAAATGCACAGTATATAACAACAAGTACCAACTGTATTGTAACAACAATTACCAACTGCATTGTAACAGCAAGACTAACTGAACTGTAACAACAAGTATCAACTGTATTGTAACAACAAGTACCAACTACACTTTAACAACAAATACCAACTTCACTATTAGAACCAACTGTGCTGCAACAACAAATTAAACGACTTTAATTACGATTAACTGCAAATCAACAAAAGACAGTACGTAGCAATTTGATTGTGGCACGAAACACCAGATTTAACTGAGATCGACTCTAATGACTTCTATAGCGCCGTCATCACAATGTCTAAAACGTCAGTCTATGGTCTCAAAGAAGGGATATAAGAAAGCATCTGCAGGTGCACCGTTTGAAACATTCAAACGACCAAATCATCCGATAGACCAAGGTGCTTAGGCTACCGATATAGTCCATGTAAACAATACAGGAACATAAACAATAAAGGAACATAAACAATTATAGGATATAAACAATAAAGGGACATAAACAAAGAAGGAACGTATACAATAAAGGAACATCGGAATAATTATGTTTACGACTTTAACAATGAACTATAAAACACTACACCAAACAACAGACTATATTATATAGGCTAGTTTAATTATTCATATACATGTCATAGTATACACTTAATTTCAACGTGACAACTTAATCACTCACTCCCGGGTAATGACAATTCAAGGTACTAAACAGATGCACATTCAAGGGGAATAATATTATTGCAAAGTGCATCACTGCCGTATTTTAGACCTGGATCTCGGTGTGGTTGCATTTTCCTCCAAATGGTGAAGTGGTGTCTCGTATACTAAGTTCAACCTCACATGCGTGATGTAAATCACGTTGTTAATTCAGTTTTGCCAACACGCTTTGTCAGTTATTCTGAAGTTAAGTTGCAACTGAATGCTCTCCATGCGCCGATTATACCACTGCGCTCCTCTTATGGGTGCGTCTAAAGTCCAAACACTTAACATAACACCTTTTAGTACCTCATAAACCATTGTCTGAATTTAGCCTCATTGGTGTCAAAATGCATCAATAATTAACAAGAAATTACGCTCTGAAAGCTAGAAAAATTACCAGAATGGAGGACTCTCAAACAGACCCAGAGCCCAACGGACCGAGTACCATCTAACCTGATGATAGCTCAGTTTAAAAGAACCTTGTTTTGGTCCCATCTAAATGGATCATATGCTTTCTGTGGATAGGCCCTACAAAGGTCTACATATGGTTTTCTGAGGCCAGTCAATGATTGCTGAGTAAGGATCGGACAAGGGGTCAGAAGTATGAAGCTCACTTGTAGCCCAAACCTGGAAACATAGGCATTTCTGATTTTGGACTTAACATCAGAAAGTGAAGTGGAAAAAGATACATTGACATTCGGTCATTTAAGTTTCTTAATACCAGATCGTTTTGTCCCATTTTGTGAGCCCTCTGCCAGCATTTTCATTGGCATTAGATGCGACTAATTTGTGTTCTATACGGGTCTCATATGGGAATATGGGTCCTGTGTGGGCTCATGTGGGCATGTTGCAGCAGTTGCGTTACCTGGTCTTTTGTGCTTGAAACCTTGGTCCAGGATTCCCGACATGTTAATATTAGTTGACATGGGCTGTGATGATCTGTATACACTTTCAGTTGTTCAGTATCCTTACTGAACGAATACATGACCCCAGGGCTGTAGTCGAGGGTATACGCGGGTATACAGCGTATACTCACCTCTAGAGAAATTTGAGAGCGTATACTCAGGGTTGTAGACGAGGGTATGCGCAGGTATACAGCGTATACTTACCTCTGTAGAGACCGTAATAGCCACTGAGTAATGAAATTTGGAGGAAAAAGAGAGGTTTTGAAAGGTTTTAAGGGCGAATGACTAAAATTTTATGAGAATTGGTGAAAAGTCAGAATTTTTTTAGACGAATTCCTAAAAAAAGGTCTTCAAATTTTTGTTAGGGTGGACACCAGCCCTACTGACGCCGCTGGTCACCGGTAGCGTGTACTCACCTCTAATTTTACCACTACAGCCTTGCAGGACCCGGACATCGTTTCCTTTGTCTTATAATAGATCGTTATCTGGGCGATTGATCTTCACAGATGCGGTCTTTTTTATGAATTAATAAGTGGCATATATGCACTCGATATCCTCTCTGGCGACAAGCAGCGGTGAAAACGATAAAGATAACGGAAGAAAAGATGGTCCACATCAAGACTAATTTCTCTGAACACATGGAATGAAATTTCTGCGTTGGTTATGACCACAGAAATCCGCCAATGCACTTTGCCTGTGTACTTCCATAGTCATTATAATGTATAGCTTGCTAAAACTGTTACCACATAGAAGTTTCTAGAAACCGCGTTACATAATGGTTCGATTACACTTACACATATATATACAGTGCATGATCAATGCTTTTTTCAGCCGAAACGCGCCGGAGCGGCGTTCCGGCAGCTTTTTTCAGCAACTAAAAAATAATTTATTTTAATAATAATAACAGTAATTTAGTTATTTTAATTTAATTTCAGTGTTGTGAACTGTTTTAAGTGTTTACTGAGACCCATACGAACCCCAACCCTTTTTTCTCGGGATTTTAGCCTTTCCATATAATTGTTCAGTTCCGGAACCTATTGTTCAGTTCCGGAACCTTTTTTTCTATAGAAAAAAGCACTGTTTAATATGATACACTCTTTCGATCCATAATAATTATCAGCATGTATCCCTGTATTTCTGCAATAGACGTAACCAGCTATATAAGTAAGGCCTATATATATATATATAATGCAGTGCAAATTGCCAGTGCACTATTCACTGCAGGGAGGCTGTTGCTCCGGTGTTAGAACACCAGCAGCAGCAACCGGGACTGCTGTTCGATCGATGATAAATTATACCTGACGACGACAGTTCAAAGCATCCTGTTTACGTCGACGAAACTCTTTCATGTTATTGTTTCCACGAAATTCAAGTGGTCCATTTTTAATATAAACGCGGTCATATTTGACAGTATACTCGGCAACACAGGCTAAATAGATAGCACACGTATACATATGACCGATATAATAATATGTGTATAACTGTATATACAACGCATAGGTATTATCGAATGACTATATTCTCTCTATATATATATTTATATACATATACTGTAATATATAATATATATATATATATATAAATTATATATATCAGAAGACATATAACATATAATTGACATCCGCGAATGTCTTCAGAAACTATTTTGCTTAATTGTCTCCCATGCAGTCTTTGTCTCTTTTTATACCGCGCTGTTTTGTTTCAGCAGTGAATGTAATGAGATAAATTATAATGTCACCTAAAGTAGTTCTGAGCAGCAAAACATAACATAACAAAACATAACCATGGACGTCCGCAAGAATTTTTTAAGGGGGGCAAAAACCTTTTTTAACGGAACAACAAAGTTTTAGGGGCGCAAAATGATGTTTTTGTGTAGAAAAAATTTGCATAGAAAAAAAATAAAAAAATTATGAACCAGGACTTTACCTAAATAGCAGTGTTTTTGCATTTAAAATCGTGTTTGGACTGTTGTAATAATCATAAGAGTCAAAAAGTTTTATTTTTTTTTAATATTTCCAAAATCCGGGGAAATATTCCCTTCCCCTCCCTCCGGAGCCCATGAACATAACATTGCATTACATAACATGACATAGCATAGCATGCCGTAACATAACCTGCCGTGCCATTAACGAATGCCTATATATTCTACATATCCACTGTGCATAACATAACCATATAGCATAACATAGCAAACCGTGATATAACATGGCATCACATGATATAGAACAGCATAACATAACATAAAATTACATAGCATAACATTGCATAACATGAGTATATATATATATAGCATAGCATACCGTAACATAAGATGACACTTAATAACATAGCATAAATAGCACATCCTTTTAACAACATAGCATTGCATATATAGACATTAACTGCTTATAAGCACAACTGCAATGTAATCTGAAGTTATGTAATGCAAAGTACTACACAGTATAGAGTATAGCACGTATAGATCTCGCAGATCATTTCCTTAGTCCTTAGGATTGACTGTTTCTGAGGACTTAAGCTGAAGAGGCATGCAGTCTCTGATAACGACCGATAGCGCTAAAGCAATTTGCGTAGATTTAATGGACCTAATTATTCAGAATTGCATGGATCCGCAAACAGAGAAGTGACCGCGCATTAGATTTCGGTGTCACTGCGATCGTAAACATCTTCTTTTTATTTTTCTTCTTCTTCTTCTCCTCCTTCTCCTCCTCCTCCTCCTGGTTCGTCTTCTTCTACTGCTACTTCTTTTCTCTCCTCCTCCTCCTCCTCCTCCTTCTCCTTCTCCTCCTCCTCCTCCTTCTCCTCCTCCTCCTTCTTCTTCTCTTTTTCACTCTCTCTTTATCTATTTATGTCTTAAAAGAGAGAAGATGTATATGTGGGCAGTCTCGCATCTGCAGACTATATGTACAATTCATAACACACGTTAATATATATATATATATATTATATATATACATATATATACATATACATATACATATACGGTGCCACAGAGCGGGTGATAAATTCTGGTCGCAGTCGAAGGTGACCGTCACATCTGAAGACCGTGTCAGACAGTTTTAAAGCCGCAATACATCCAGATAGAACTAATCCAGACGCCCAATGGATGCAGTCGCAACAGCAGCAACAGCAGCAGCAGCAGCCATGGCCGAGGGAGGGGAGGCAGAGCCGCAACCATGCATGCACTCGGTCACTGTCCATCGGCGCTGTCCCCAGGCGGCGCTAGACGCGTAAAATTGACAACAGAAGCAAAAATTGCCATGAAAATTGATAAACAGGTCGCGAAGGGAGTTCGACAGAAGCGGGCTAATCGAAACAGAAATGGAACATACATCATAAATGCTACATACACACAATTGTTCGCATGTTATCGGTGGACAAAGCTCTATTTCTCTATATATAATAAATATATATTATAAATATACAAATACATATCTATTGTATATATATATACATATATGGGTCTAACTATATGCGCTACAGTAGGCCTATATATATATATGAAATCGACTGAAGATAAATAGCAGATGCGGCTAGTATTGTTATGGGCTTATATGGTAGACTTACATTGGATTTCGGTTCCTGTTGTTAATTCTACTTAGGGCTATTTGTGGTTTCACTGGGAGCAATGTGAAAATCATGTTTTTGGCCACATAGTAACGTCACTAAACCAGAATGCTAGGGCTAACAGTAAACTGTGGACAGATTTACTCTGACAGAGCCATATATAGAAGCTGTAGGGTTTGAGAATCGTATGGTAAAGTAGGGCAGAATGATATCCCAGAGATTCACATACGGATTTGACTGTATAATTCAGTGTAAGGGTCTAAGAGAAACATCAGTTTCAGCAGCAGTTGAACCTACTGACCGAGGAGGGAGTGGCAAGACGAGGCTATAATGAGGTGCCACAGCACGGACTAATTAACCCAATGCAGCAACCAAATAGAGAGACAGACAAAGACACACAGACAAAGGACCGTAGGTACACACAGACACACACATACTTAGAAAGCCAGACCCTGGGCGAGCTACATGGGCTGCACAGAAGCCAGTTACGCCGAATGGATGCGGTAGGATCAAAGAGAAAGCGGACGCTTGAAATACCTGGCCGTCTTACACCTGTTAACTTAAGACTAGAATGTTCATTAGTAAAAGACTGCGCCGTATTTGTATGCTTTTGAGTAACTGCTTAATCACTTAGTTAAGCCTATCACTGTGTCTCTCAATCGAACCTCTATCTCCAACGTAATTAACTGATAAAATTGGGTGTCCCTATTAGCGGGATTTCATCCGTTCTGGGAACAAAGGGAACACCCTTTGTCAACGTTTTCATATAACACACCAATGTTGGACTGATGTATGTTATATCGTTGCAATAAAAATTGATTGATTGATAGGTGGAACTTACAATGATATGATAAATAATGCGAACGATCGAGCTAAGTAGACTGACAGACTCTACGGGTTTACCAACAGGCAATAGAAGCAGTACAGGTAGGTGTCTCTCATAACTAAAGTAATACAACTGTAGGGCGTAGGGAATACGAGCAAAGGAGAACTAGAAGACGCGTATCGAGGAAGGACTATCTGGTTTATAAAAGACTGACAGACACAGTGGCAGCGAAACTTCTGATGCGTTCGATTGTGGCGAGAGTTCTGGTGCGTCCATCTCGCGTACAGAACTCCGGAGCGCAGAGGACTCGGACGGTTTAGAATACGGTTAGGCTAAATAGAGGAAGAGACACCCATGGGTATGAAGTGTTAGCAACTTCAATTTCATAACCTCGGCGGCATATGAGGACCAGTCCACTCCTTCGCCGTCTCATCTTCCCAACGACAGTGTATACAAAGGAGGTGAAAAGCAGATTCATACGGCTATATATAGTGACTCATTATAGCTGAGTTGGCTAGGGACGTAGAGGAAGCAGAAATCTCGACAAAATTTCTGCCCTGACGGGGATCTGAACCTCCGACCTCTCGGTTGACAGTCCAGTTCGATAACCACTAGGCTATCGCACGATAGTTATTCATCTCGGACAGATTAGATCACGGTTTGTCGTAGCTGTGGTGATCGTCCTTAGATATCGTAATCATTTGTGTAGTGTAGCTTGAACGAATTCTGGAGAGTAACCGTTGAAGAGACGCATTCAAGAAGACAATGATAATAAATGTGAAAAAGGAACATTCGCGTCCAGTGTTGTCGCATGTTATATCCTCCTCCATAAGCCAAGCCATACATACATAACGCTAAACGACATTACTAAGCAATGGAATCATCTTATTTATCTTTCAGTTTGGCAGGAAAGTCTAAATACGGTCTGTGCCACTGCACGTAAATGGACACTGCAGGCATGACAAACTACGTAAAGTAATCGTTCCTATCAAAAGGTAAGGTTTGGTAAGTGAAGGTAAGATAAGATTATAGTTTAGGCAATGTACGGTAAGTAGGCCCTAGTAGGGTAAGATAAGTTAAGCAGAGGTAGATAAGATAAGAAAGAGTAGAGCATGTTAATGTAAGCTGTAACCTAGATATCATTGGATTAACGCATTCGTGTTGTTGTATAGGCCTATATACAGCAACCGGAGGCTTAACCGAAAACAGACGTTTAGAAAGCAGGTTCTAAAAGACGAGAATAAGCAGATTACTATATGGAGATGAGAATAATGAGTTATACGAAGGGAGATTATAAGCCAATAAGAAAAGACTAAACGAATTATAAAGGAGCCTAATGGGCGGATTACAACAGAGAGATTAATGAGATTATAAGAGAGGAGATTGTAAGCCGATAAGGAAAGAAACTAAACGGATTATTATAATGGAGCATATTAAGCAGAATACAAGAGAGAGATTAATGAGATTATGAGAAGAGATTAAGCAGACAAGAAAAGATTAATGAGATTATGAGAAGAGATTAAGCAGATAAGAAAAGATTTATGAGATTATGAGAAGAGATTAAGCAGATAAGAAAAGATTTATGAGATTATGAGAAGAGATTAAGCAGATAAGAAAAGAGACTAAACAGATTATAACGGAGATGAAAAGCAGTTTCATTTTCATTAGAATAAAGATGAGACTGGGTGAACTGTATACGAGTAAAGAGTTCTGTCGAAAGGGAATCTGTCTCTTACGTTCTGCAGTTGACCGAGGCTCGTAACGAAATCGTCGTTGTCTCGTTGGCTGAGTTTCTTGTTGAAACCAAACAAACCTGAAGCCAGAAATATAACCACGCGTTAGCCATTCGACGATTCTCCTATGAAACATGACCTGAATGCAAAGTGCAATCGTTTCAGTATAGAGCGGTCTAAGCCACACGCGCCACGTGGTAAACAGCAGCGGTTCTAATAACACCGATGACACTACAGTAAATCACCATCCGTTTAGTTTGCTTAGCTTTGTAGCCTAAGTACATTCCTAAACGCGTTACAAAAATACAGATACAGACATGTATACACACTTACAAACATAAATACATACATACGTGAATCAGTGATGGGCACTAAACTATTTTTTAGTTAAACTAAAACTATTTCCCAACTAAAAAAATAGTTTATCTACAGTTGGCAACTGATTTTGTAAATTAGTCAACTAAACTAAGAAAAGTAGTCCAACTTTTTCCCAACTTTTTACGACAAACACTTTCACAATAACAGAGGTTAAGTGATCTGTAATAATGCAGAGCATCAATGACAATTTCACCTTAAAACAATGCAATGTGTACTGTTTCAGCATACGGTTACAGGCGTACTGTAAGTAGTGTATGAATTTGAAAACACAGGCTGTTAATGCTAAAACCATGCTGTGTTAATCATTAATGACTAGTTTCAGAATGATCTCATGGACCCCTCCATATCCTTTGCGGACTCCTCTTGGTCCGCGGATGACAGTTTAAAAATCACTAGACTAATTGACCATTTAGTAATGATTAATAATGAATGTCATGTTACATTGATGTTTTTCAGAAAGTTGGTTGTAGACTTAATATTTCCAGAGATCCTTTTATCCACACAATATCGACATTTTGCAGTGAAGTTCTTACACTTGCGTTTGTCTTCTTTCAGTTTTACCTCAGTGAAGCAAGTAGTGACTAATAAACTATTCATTTTTACTGATGTAGCCTTTAATTCAAATCTGCTACAGACTCAACTCACGTATTACATGTATAAAGAATAACTCCGCTGTACTACAAAGTGTATTCTATGCAGAGGCGATACCGTTGTTAATAAGTAAGTAAACGTCGCGTTGAGTTGTTGACAGTGTTCAATGTTCATTGCAGAAAATAGTTGCGAATTGCTGATTTTTTAGTTAAACTTTTTAGTTAGCAACTAAAAATGTTTAGTTATTCTATGGTTTTAACTAAACTTTTTTTAGTTAAACTTCATTCTTAACTAAAAAATTAGTAAAACTAAAAGTTAGCAACTTTTTAGTTAACTATTGCCCATCACTGACATGCATACATATTACATACATATGTACATAGATATGTACACACATACACACATACATACATACATTCAAACATATGTACATACCTATTTATTCCCTATGCCCAACATAGATATAATACATACACATGAACATACATACATACATACAGGCATACATACATATGTAGATATGTACTACAAATTATGTAGGCCTGTATGTACTGCATACATACGTACTTAAGCAGTGAGCACATACATACATATATATATATACATAATTTTACATATGTATATAAATGTATGTACTTATGTATGTATGCCTGTATGTATGTATGAATGAATGTATGCATGTTTGTTTTTTATGTATGCATGTATGTATGTATGCATGTTTGTATGTACATATGTTTGTATTTATGTATCAATATGTGAGGATGGATTTGTGCTTGTAAGTATGTAGTCAGAAATTTATGTGTGTAAGTGAGGAAGCAATAGTAGTGTATGTATATATCTATGCTCTTACTTACTTACTTATTTACTTACACACCTATTTAAATACTTACATACATAATACATACATGAATCTATACATACACACATACAAGCAAACATGTATGTGTGTGCATGTGTGTCTTATGTACTTTTAATAATGTGCGATCAAAGACATTATTGTGGCAGAGAGGAAAGCAAGTAGTGAAACACGAAAGGTAGGTAGGGAGCGACACGGGAAGGAACGGGGGGGGGGGAAGAAATCGATATCGCGTCAGGGAAAGCATTAATGAGGCGAATTTCTTATAGACTCGAACATAATATATCATGTCGATCAATATAATTTTCATCTTGCTATATAATAATATATAATGCTGCTTAATACATTGCTTATTCTATTCAGTGAGTTCCGCATGTCAGAGCGTTTGGTATTAAACGTCTCTTTCCCATCCGGACATCGTGTAGTTATCAAAGGGTTCCTAGCCATAGTCCACCTGAAGCCACCGTTGTTGCTTTCATGCAGGCAGCGCTGTTTTTCGCTGTTTTTCGGCTGCCAATGACAAGACGAAGCGAGATTAACCGTCTTTG